>CM035839.1:375444866-376044866 GCA_020510985.1 Pholidichthys leucotaenia
GCGGAGACAGACCTTATCTTGGAGGTGAAGCTATGGCTTCTCCTGGAGATGGCCGGGAGATTGGAGAAATTTTCCCCGAGGGAATGGGAACCACAGCCCAAGGAGGAGCATGCTCTAGCCATGGAGTCTCCACACCTCCCTGACCCTGTCACAACAGCTGACGTCATCACTTCTCAGGAATTCAGGCAAGTGCTTATTTAGTCTCTTTTATTATCACCTGAAACTGCCTGCCTGATTCCTGATGAACTGTCAGCTGACGATCGTGTTTCCCCTGCTTCTCCCGCACCATTGTCTATGCCAGGAGATGAGTCCCAGATGCAGGAGATGCTGTCACCGGGGGGAGTGGAGCTCCCACCGCCTGTCTCCTCTCATTGCCGCCACTCCTGGAGGGCCCACCACAAGAGTCCGGCTGACCTGCCGCCCATCTCATCCACCTCCGTCACCATTGAGATGGCTCCTCCACTCTCTATGAGGGGGCCCAACTCCAATTTGGGCATGGAGAGAGACGGTTGGCTCCCATCAGCAGCTGTGGACAGGCCGAGAGGACAGGCAAGTGTTTTGTCTTTTGTCTCCATCTAATTACGATAAGCCTTGTCTGTCTCCCGAGGGAGAGGTCCAGTCTCAGCAGTCCGCTGGGTTCTCTCCTCCAACTGCAAAGATTGAATTTGTTCCTGCTCTCTCTGTATCTCCCCCATTTTTCCCCTGAGTGTCTGCCGGCCTCTGAATTTAGCCACCGGACGATGGAGGAGCCTGTGGCCCTGGAGGAGTTCAGACCAGCGCCAGCACGGAGTGAGCCCCCTGCTTCCCCGTTGGATCAGTCTCCAGCGTTGGAGTCCTTGCCTGGGGACACTTGGACTGCCACCACCACCAGACCAGCCACTGAGGTTGTCGCAGCGGAGGAGGAACCCAAGATGGACCGCCTCGGGGTCGGGTCAGTGTCGTCATCAGGATCGATGGAGTTCTGGATGGCGGTGGAGCTCGAGTCCAGGCAAGTGCTCTCGTTTGTTTCTCTCTCTTCTGAATTAGAGCAACCATGTCTGGCTCTTGGCGAGGACAGCCGGTTGTAGCCACCCGCTGCACCTGGTCTTGCCTCACTGGGCTCCGCCGCCCCCTGCAACCCTGACTTTGTCCCTCTGTCGCGTCAGGGAGCCCTTTGGGTCCTTCACTCCCTGACAGCTTGGGCACGCCCCCTCCTCCTGTCAGTGCCATCTGCTGTCTCATAATTGGGTGTTTCACACACACACACACACACACACACACACACACACACACACACACACTTCATTCATTCCCATTCACACACTCTTTCACTCACTCATACATACATGATGTTAATTATGTTCAGCCCACGCACTCTCACACTGGCGGTCTCTTCCCTCCTTAGCATTATTATTACTTAAATGCTGTGTTAGTAGGAAGAGACTGTTGGAGCATTGAGCTTCATACACGGCAGCGTGTTCCTCTGTGTATGTTTGTTACCACTACCTACGTTTACCTTCAGCCTGACGTCGCCGTCTTCTCTAATGCTGCAGGATTGTGTACCTCTTTGGTGTTAGCAGCTGTTCCTGTTTACCGTCATCCACCAGACTACACGGACAGCCCCGGATCGTTCCAGCCATAAGTTCATGTTTGCCTTTCTCCTTTTGCCGACAGCAGCTCTGCGGCACTAGGGGTTCCCTTCCTCATGCTATGGAATATCCAGGTGGCGTCCTGTATGTCTGGTGGTCTCAAGCTCATCATTCCAACCCTCTGTTAATTAGCGTGGTCATAGCTGGACTTGTTATTTTGGGATATTTGTTAATAAAGTGCACGTTCTACTCCTGCAACTGGGTTTTCCATTTCTTCCTCCGTGCGCTGCATAAAAGCGCATGGAGAATCATAACAATTGTAAGCCGTGAACTTTCATTTATCTGTGCTTTCCATTTTATCTCATTCATTTACATGCTGTTATGATATGCAACTATTTCATGGAAGTAAATCCTCTAAATATGTATGTTTAATGGGCTGGTCCAGGGGTTTCAAACATATGGCTCGTGGGCCAAAAACGGCCCACCAGAGGGCCCAAAGTTTTCTCTGTGAATTTACAGCTTTATTTCTAGTAAATTTTTTACTTTCTACTGATTACAATATGGAAATCTGAGACATTTTTTCTCTGTAAGATGAGACTTTTTTTCTTATCAGTTTTCTTTTTTCTGATGAGAACAAGGGGCCCTTGATCTTGCTATGTGTGCAAGATGATTTAAGTATGCATTTAAAAGTAACGTGAAAGTTACTTTTTGAAGTAACTAGTTACTTTAATCATGCAATAACTCAAAAGTAACTCCGTTACTTTTGAAAAGAAGTAGCTAGTAATTGAAACTAGTTACTATTTTTTAGTAACTTGCCCAACACAGCATAACAAAGCAAAAGTGGTCTACCACATAGTTAAACAAATGTGGCCCATTTTTGGCCAAGATGCAGCACATTTGACATTGCTCAGACTTGCTTATGGCCCAAATTTGGCTAGCAGGAGAAGACATTGACCATGTTTACATGTACACAAATAAACCGGTTATGATTGGATTTCTGGAATTATCTGATTATTCAAGTGGCCATGTATACAAAATAATCCGATAAAGGGCATGTAACTGCTGTCATTAACTCAAAATGGTTTACCCTCCAATAATCAGTTTATTCAGTGCATGTAAACACAAGAAAACTGATTACTGCCAGCATCAGTTTATTCTCAGTAATCGGTTTATTGTGACCATGTAACCGGGGTCATTGTTTTATTTAGGGCTTTTATTTATTTATTTATTTTAAACATGGTTCTGGACACAACAGCTCATCAGTTACTGTTAGACACAAAAGAGCTACGGGCTCATCAGGCTAGAGCCCTCATTCAGAGCCAGGGATTAGCGGGGCCTGTTAGCATTACAATCAATGTCAGTGTGAATGTATTGACCAAAACAAAGTTTATGTTTCAATGTGCACCCAACTATTAGCCATGCTTCTGATCCACAGAACTTAAGTAAATCACTGAAATATTTAATTAGCGGGGCTGAATAACTGGAGGTTGTTGCAGCTGCTACCCTAGCACTTATATGCAGTTGAAATAATGGAAGAGGTGTAGGCTTTGCTATATGATTGCACTGGTGGCAATTTACTTTTTTTATTGCTGGATTTGTAGCTGGCTTGCTTGTTATACAAACTCAGGCAGCAAAAATTGCTTGAAAAATGTTAGAAAGACATCATTTGGATTTGGTTTAAAAGTGAAAGATGAAAAGTTGCATTTTTAGGTTGCTGAAAAGATATCCATATACTGTATATACTATTCAACAATTAGTTGGGTTTTTTAATTTAAATATGGCTTGTATTGGACAGACACCACAGCCCAACTTTGAACAACTATTTTTGGGTTAAATTAAATCTTACACTCTCCTAAATCAGGCCCTGCCTGCAGTACCCCGTGTCGCTAATCCTCTGTTCAGACACACATCTCCTCAGATGTCCAAAGACTGTCTGTCAGTAAGTTGATAAGCCAGGAGGTTATGGAAATGTCTACCAACGTCTCTGAGAGCATGCCTTGTAGTGGTATAGGCCAGACTAAAGCACCAGAGAAGTCAAAGAAAATGATCCCCACAGTGCTGTCAGCTTTATCCAGGGGAGCGTGTAGCAAGTAGGTGACGACATCTTCCACAACTACAGTAAGTCTGTACTGTCAAACTGTCTTTGCAACAAACTTTGTCTTAAAAGTATCTCAGAAATACAAAGTTTCCCAGTTATTGGCCCTTGCACAATTCTGTTTGGACCAGGATGAATTCGAGAGAGATCCCAACTCAGCAGACACAGAAGAAAACAAAGTTGCTGACAAACCAACACTACCATGTGCACTGATACAAGAGCACATTGTCAACCAGATATAATCAGTGATATCCCTCTCTCTCTTTTTCTCACACACACTCTCTTGAGAGACCCCATTGCATTTTAGGCTTATTGGTAAAATTTTAAAATTTTCAGGTGTTTGCAGTAAACAAATTACACAAGAACAGTTTAAATAGTTAAAACTAATATTACAAGGGTTTTATCCAAATTCAACACTAAATCCTATTTTCCATGACTACTGCAGTCACAAAATTATTCAGCCCCCCCTGAATAGAATTCCTCATTAGAACACACATTTTCAAATCAAATGTGGTCTCAAGCACATCAAGGGTTTCATTTGTTGCATCAGCTGTGCTTGAGATAGAACACATAATCAAGTAGGGAAAGATATACAGTTGGAAGCATCGTTCACAAGTTTAAAGTTAAAGTGGCTACACTGCCTGGGCGTGGCAGAAAGAGGAAGCTATCAACGGCTGCCACCAGAGTCCTGAGGAGGCAGGTGGTCAAAAACCCTCGACTGACTGCAAAAGATCTGCAGCAAGACTTGGTGGCAGCAGGCTCTGAGGTTTCAGTTTCCACAGTAAGGCGCATACTAAACGCTGAAGGGCTCCAAAACGTACACCACTACTGACCCAAAAGCACAAGAAAAGTCAGCTTCAGTTTGTTCAAAACTATATAAATAAGCCAAAGAGGTTTTGGGATTTTGTTGTGTGATGAAACAAAATTGGAACTTTTCTGGCCAATGGATCAGCGGTATGTCTGGAGGAGGAAGAATGAAGCATATACTGAAAAGAAGACCCTGCCTACAGTGAAGTATGGTGGTGGCTCGATGCTCTGGGGCTGTTCTGCTTCCTCTGGCACTGGAAAACTGCAACATGTGGAGGGCAAGATGGATTCAGTCAAGTATCAGGAAATCCTGGGAGTAAATGTCATGTCTGTGAGGAAGCTGAAGTTTGGGCATCACTGGACCTTCCAACAGGACAATGATCTCAAGCATACCTCACAGTCCACCAAGGCTTGGTTTCAGAAGAAATCCTGGAAGATAGTAGAGTGGCCATCACATTCACCTGACTTGAACCTCATTGAAAATCTCTTGTGGGATTTGAAAAAGGTGCTTGCAGCACGCAAACCCAAGCATTTTAGTGAACTGGAGGCATTTGCCCATGTGGAATGGGCTAAGATTCCTCAGGAACGCTGCCAGAAGCTGTCTGGACATGAATCACGTTTGCAAAAGGTCAAAACAGCAAAAGGGTGCTCTACTAAGTACTGAAGATGTTTGTCATGAGGAGGTTGAATAATTTTGAAACTACAGTAGTCATCAAAAGTGGTATTTTGTGTTGAATTTAGAGAAACCATGTGTAACATTAGTTGTGCTGAGCTATTTAAATTGTTCTCATTTGATGCGTTTATTGTAAACAGCTGCTAGTTTGTACATATTGCCAATAAATCTAATTTGCAGTGGTGGTTGAATAATTTTGATTGCAGCTGTATTTGTTTGTGCATACACAACTGCATATATTTTGGGGAAGGAGCTTCACTGTTTGTCTTTCTCTCAAAATATTTATGTACAGTGTAGCATACTTCAATCATGTGAAACCAGGTTTTTTCCCCCCCCCCAGAGAAGAAGAGGAACTGCATTTCTTGTAGCAGATGGGACAATTTGATAGGTTCAACAGACACGATGTGCCATCTATTCTCGGTTGTCCAATTTGCATTTTCATAGGGAAAACAGAGTGAAGGTTTTGTTTTGTGTTGATGTGACACTTGTGCTCATGAAGATTTTTTTTTTCCCCAGTCAGAAGCTTGAATACACACATACTGTATGCAGATCTTGCACTGAAACATTTGTCTTTGCAGTGTGGTGAAAACTAATCACATATAGTGAGACCCTGTCCTGCCGTTTCTGCCAAAAAGAGATGTACAAAAACAAACGGACAACTCACTGTCTCCTAATGAAAGGAGGTTCCACAGTGCATAGGAGGGCCTCATTAAAATAAACTCTGAAGTTTCAGCTGTTGGGCTGCTGATCTGCTATATATTAAAGTACATCTAAAAAAAATAGAATAGCATGAAAAATTTCACTTATTTTTTATGATTTAATTCCAAAGGTGAAATTGCATATTTTTTCATATTCAAGCAAAATGTAATATTTCACAACTTTTTGGGTTTAATTTTGATTATGATTTATTAAAATCAGAAATCTAGTATTTCAAATTGTTAGAATACTTTGAGTTTGATTAAATTACTATTCAAAGTAGTATATTTACTGCATAACTCCCTGACCAGTTCAATAAAGAAAGCTGATTACCCAGCCACAGGGAGAAGCACAAAAACCAGTGTACTTCCTGTGCCAGTCCCAAGCCCGGTTAATGGAGAGGGTTGTGTCAGGAAGGGTATCCGGCAAAAATCCTTGCTCCTAAATCAAAACAGGCCGACCCATGATCACCTGTGGTGACCCCGAGTAGGGAGCAGCCAAAAGCGCGCGTGTGTGTGTGGGGGGTCTATGTTTACAGAACACAGTAGATGATTTGAGGGGGGGGGGGGGGGTCATCCCCTTGTGACCCAAAATCCTCCCCCTTGTTAACCTGCCATTCCCATAAAGAGTGGCAGGATAGCATACATTACAACATTGTACTTTCTTGACTCCTGTGGATTTTGGGATTTCCTTCAAACTAACACTTCTAAGAGGAAAAATTCCCAAATTGGTGATTCTAGCTGCAAATCTACGAAAGAATGTTGACAGTTTCTGAGAAATGAGCTGCAAATTTAAAAAGTGTCAAATTTATGGGTGTATCTTTGTATATTTGTGTGGGGAAAATAAGGTAAATTTATCACAAAAAGTGGCAACTTTACAGGAAACTAATTTGCCAGGGAAAAGTTGAAAAAAGTTAATGAAAAAAAGTTGTGAATTTTTGAAGAATGTTACAAGTTTACAAGAAAAAAACCTTTACAAATTGGAAAATTTATGAGGAAAAAAGATCCAAAAATTTATACAAATGTGCAGCTTTTGTTCTCGTAAATTTTCAAATTTCTTTCTTGTAAAATTGAGACTTTATTCTTGTGATTTTTTTCCCCCCAGCATTCATGAACTGCTTTTTCTTGTGGATTTGTAACTTTTTTCTTCATAAATTTGTCACTTTTTAATTTGCAAATTAGTACGTTTGTCATATTATTGCACATTTATTCTTGAAAATTTATGCTCAATTTACATTTATACATTTGTACCATCCCCCTTGTTAAAAAAATAAACAGCCTCGTGACTATACACCTGAACTCACTGGAGTGTAAGAGCAGGTCAAGAAACACTTTTAAACAGCATAGACTTCATCATGTGAACCTCATCACAATCATGTTTCCTGTGATTCATTTCTGACACCGGCTGTTTTAAAATGAGTAGCTTCAGTACAGACCTGCTCAGCGGAGATGTTCGTTTTTTTTTTCTCCACATGGAGCAGGAGTTTCATAATAATCCATTCAATACAGAAAGAACAAGTCATAGGAGGCGAATGAACGTAAGCTACCTTATTTTGCTGTTGTGGCATTTAGATTAAGACTCAATCAGTTATCAACTGACCGAGACTGTGCTGAGCAGAAATGTCGAGTAAAGATAATATGAAAGATATACTGCCAGTGTCAGATAACTGTAATCAATAAGGATTTTGGTAAGTCCATGGGAGTACAGTGTTTCAGTAACAATGTAGGACTCTGTGATGACATGAATCACAGACAGAAAGTCTCAGAAACAAGATATCTAATAATAAAAGACTGCAGTACATGACACGCTGCCATTTAGAGCTTATAACTAAAAGTCTGAGTTTATACCTGAACATGGATTTATTCAAAGAATTCTAAACGTGTGCAGCTTTGACGACCCCATCTTCACCAGTGAAAGACATTACTCAGTTACTGGTAGCACAGCATTTCATAGCAACTCAGCTCCTCCTTCAATTCTGGATCAAATCAGCCATGGCATGATGACCCAAATACAACTTCATCTTAGGGGAAAAAAAAAACAAAAAACAACACAGTTGGGTGGGGATGAAAGCCAGATGAGAGAAATGAAGGCGATTACTCTTTTTTTTTTTTTTTCTAAACACCTTCATGTTTTCTTCATGAGAGGAGGAACTAAAAGTTGTTCCTCCTGGATCGGAGGAGGGGGATACAGAAACATGGCTGGTTGTCTGACACTTTGGAAGGAATGTGGGGAGAAAAGGCATCACATCTTTCCCTTCATAGGAATCTTCATTCACAGAGGTAAACATGGTCTAGACAGAGAAGAACAGTCCTCCGTCCCCCGTCAGTCGCCACTCTGTATAACTTCAGATGATCCCATAGTCCCTGAGAGACTTGAGCAGTACCGTGTCCTTGATGTCATTGAAGACCCTGCGGATGTTATTGGTGTCTGTGGCGCAGGTGAAGTGTGGGTACAGCGCCTTCCTCTCCTCCTTCTTTTCACGGTTAATGGCTTTTTGCTCGTACTCCTTGAGAATAAAATCCTGGGCGTCGTCGGGGCTCTGCCGTCTCCCTGTTTGCAGGAATGAAGGTGGACAACAAACAGAAAATGTATCATCAGCTAGAATTACACTCAGCAGATGCACACCGGTCTTTTTCTTGCCTTTCAAAAAACAGGAGCATAAATCACACTTTAAGTGTCAGTGACATGCTGTATGCCCAAGATGGCTGACCTTTTGACCCCATAACGATAGGCACAAGTGAGGGTCCCAAGATTAACCTGTGTACCAAGGCTGGTGTCCCCAGCTTCAATTGCTCTGGTGTTAAGAGTGATAACCTTGTGACCTTGACCCTTTGACTCTAAACCACAGCTACAGATGAAAGCATTCTTCACTAATGCTGCATCAAAAAAAGGGTTTCATGTTTGTTCTGCTTTTTAATCCAAAAGCTTGTGTTATTTAGTTTGATAAAACAGCAGCTCAATGAATGAAAAGATCATGTTAGCCAGTAGCCTTTTTTTGTTCTATTTTAGTGCTATTCAGTATTACTATGTTAGAGGCAACAGCTTTTGTCAACACATCAGGATAGTGTGTCACTGCTGAAGCGAAGCACTGGTATACGCACCCTCTTTATATTACACCAGCACTAAAGAACTGTAACTGATAATTGTTAACATCATTGCATGGAAGTGCCTCTATAGAGGAGTTGCACGTGATGTCAGTGGTCACGTGCCACATTGTTTTTCTGCCATTTTGGACAGCAAATAGCATGGACCCTGTGTTGGGAATAATAATAATTCCACTAGCACGTACTCAGTCCAACTCGCCACGGTGTTGTTTGTTTTCCATTACGACTGAATACCACCTTAAGTGAGTGAGACCTTTACAGCAAGGCAGCCCAACACTCCCATGACATCGTTTGTATGTGACAAGAAAAACACAAGATGGATATGGAGGCAAGCCTGCTGCTCACTGGTTTTTTGTCAGAGTAAAGGCAAAAAAGGACAGTCAGAGAAGGCTACAGGCGGCAAGACAAAACACTGGAAAAGTACTGGAGAGTTCAGGAAGCCATGGGGCAGTGCAGGACGTGAGGATATGAACTAGATCACATTTGAAGGTAAGCTAATGATTGCTAATACTAGTTAGCACTAATAAGTCCCCAGTACTACATTGTAATCACGGCAAGTTATCGCTATTAGGTACTAAAATATGCTGTGTATGTTAGTTAGCTCATTGTCTGCATACAGGAGACAATGGTGTTTGTTCAAAGTGAGCTTTCCACCACTGGGATACATAACGGCAAAGATGCATAATATCACATCACTCACCATCCTCCATCACTGTTTTCAACAATGATGATGCCATGGTCGGGTCTATGCCACTCTGCCTCTCGTCTGCCTCCACCGTGGCTGTGAATTTGTTTCAGGTCGCTCCATACAGCTCCCTCTGGATTTCTTTAATCAGCTACCAAGCACAAAAAAGTCTGCACCCCTCAGTGGACTACGGTGTTGATTTTTGTGCAGCCATTTATCTCGTTGATTACACTCACTCACGCTTGCTGTTGGTGATTTGACTGTTCGTTGCCATCCAAAATGGCACAGTAAACAAAAGGCACGTGACCTGTGTGATGTCGGTGCAACACCTCTATTGTGCAATTCCGTCCACAGGTTAACACACTTTCCAGAGGTGTTAATGAAATGTCTGTGACATGCTTTGGTTTTAACACCTTTGGGTTTAATTATCGCAGTGCCATCAACCACACAGTTGAAGGGTGCCCTAACGCTAATGTGCCCCAGTTCACCCCAACCCTCCCTCTTCTGTCATTTCGCTGAGATCTGTGCATTAATGGTGACACCATGTTTGAGGCTAGAGTGAGCTGACTAATGTAAAAATGGTTGAATGTGAGAATGTAAAAGCCCAGATAAAGAGACAGGATGTGTGTGGGTTGAGTGGTCAAAAGGACATGACCAATGCCAGGGGTATAATAGACACAGATAAAACCCTGAATCAGACAAAATGACTGGACTCCAATGCACAAAGCAAGGACTATAAAGACATGGATGAGGAACTTGACCGGCCTGCACACAGCCCTGACCTGAACACCTTTGGGATGAATTTGAGTGGAGACTGCGGTCAAAAATTCCCAAAAACACATTCCTAAACCTTGTGGAAAGCCACCCTTTGCAGCTACAGTGGTGTGAAAAAGTGTTTGCCCCTTTCCTGATTTCTCATTTTTTTGTATGTTTGTCACACTTAAATGTTTCAGATCATCAAACAAATGTAAATATTAGACAAAGATAGCACAGGTAAACACAAAATACAGTTTTTTAAATGAAGGTGTTTATTATTAAGGGTAAAGAAAATAAATCCAAACCTACATGGCCCTGTGTGAAAAAGTGATTGCCCCCCTTGTTAAAACATAAATTAACTGGTTTATCACATCTTTGGAAAGCTGAGTTCAATTTCTCTAGCCACACCTAGGCCTGATTACTGTCACACCTGTTCGCAATCAAGAAATCACTTAAATAGGACCTGCCTGACAAACTGAAGTAGACCAAAATATCCTCAAAAGCTAGACATCATGCTGCGATCCAAAGAAATTCCAGAACAAATGAGAAACAAAGTAATTGAGATCTATCAGTCTGGAAAAGGTTATAAAGCCATTTCTAAAGCTTTGGGACTCCAGCGAACCACAGTGAGAGCCATTATCCACAAATGGCGAAAATATGGAACAGTGGTGAACCTTCCCAGGAGTGACCGGCCAACCAAAATTACTCCAAGAGTGCAGCAGCGATTCATCAAAAAAGACCCCACAACAACATACAAAGAACTGCAGGCCTCACTTATGACTCCACCATAAGAAAGAGACTGGGCAAAAATGGCCTGCATGGCAGAGTTCCAAGACAAAAACTACTGCTGAGCAAAAAGAACATAAAGGCTCGTCTCAGTTTTGGCAGAAAACATCTTGATGATCCCCAAGACTTTTGGGAAAATACTCTGTGGACTGACGAGACAAAAGTTGAACTTTTTGGAAGGTGAGTGTCCCATTACATCCAGAGTAAAAGTAATACAGCATTTCAGAAAAGGAACATCATGCCAACAGTAGAATATGGTGGTGGTATAGTGTGATGGTCTGGGGCTGTTTTGCCGCTTCAAGACCTGGAAGACTTGCTGTGGTAAATGGAACAATGAATTCTGCTGTCTACCAAAAAATCCTGAAGGAGAATGTCCGGCCATCTGTGCATGACCTCAAGCTGAAGCGCACTTGGGTTCTGCAGCAGGACAATGATCCAAAACACACCAGCAAGTCCACCTCTGAATGCCTTAAGAAAAACAAAATGAAGACTTTGGAGTGGCCTAGTCAAAGTCCTGACCTGAATCCGATTGAGATATTGTGGCATGACCTTAAAAAGGCAGTTCATGCTTGAAAACCCTCCAATACTGCTGAATTACAATTCTGCAAAGATGAGTGGGCCATAATTCCTCCACAGCGCTGTAAAAGACTCATTGCCAGTTATCACAAATGCTTGACTGCAGTTGTTGCTGCCAAGGGTGGCCCAACCAGTTATTAGGTTTAGGGGGCAATCACTTTTTCACACAGGGCCATGTAGGTTTGGATTTTTTCCCTTAATAATAAACACCTTCATTTAAAAACTGCATTTTATGTTTACTTGTGTTATCTTTGTCTAATATTTAAATTTGTTTGATGATCTGAAACATTTAAGTGGGACAAACATACAAAAAAATGAGAAATCAGGAAGGGGGCAAACACTTTTCACACCACTGTATAACAAGTTCAACTCTTCAGGGAAGGACTGCCTCAGGGCAGACTACCTCACCTAGAAGGTTTCCAGGAGGCACCCTTTATAGATGGCTAAACCACCCAAGTGGCAGCTTTACTCTGAACCTCGTCCTGACAGTTGAACTCCTTGCCTGATATCAAAGGGGAATTTTAACGTAGTAGTAGTAGTAGATTAGTTTATTTGACAGGGACAGTTACACGAGTATGTTTATAGATTCACTACACGGAGTTAATTACTTACATTGAGGTCACTTTTGAAATTATTCTATATAGTTTGAATGTAGATTAAATTTGAGTGTAACATTAACAACAATACTCTGCAATATCCCCCGCCTCTGTTTTCTTTGAAGAGCCCAATATCGTACTAAAGGACAGAAGTTTTCAACTTTTCCATGTGTGTCATCAGTGTATATTAAACCCTGGTACCAAGTTTCAAAACATGTGGAACAAGACTGTAGGAGGGGTTGATTTCACATAACAGTTACTGCCTATTAACTGAGGTGAAATGGGACATTAAAAGTCAGGTGCTATAACTCCTGCAAAAATCATCTGATCCAGCCAAATTGCAATATGGGCATCGTCGGCGTATATCAAACCCTGGTGCCAAGCTTCATAATAACCATTTCACCACTATTAATAACTGGCTTAGACCTTTTATGTACATTTTTCCAAATATCTGCTATTTGCAGCTTCTAAAATATTTTCCTTTGATGCCCTATTGTTTTGATAAATGAATGTTAATTGAACATTTCCTTCTTTTGATTGTTTTGTTAGAAAATAAAACTAACTTTGAATTTCTTTGCCTTTGAGAAGTTTTTAAAGGCTTTTAATATTTCAAAGGGCAGACAAATAAGTTAAATGAAAATTAGAGCTCAGTGCAACCCCATTAAACTGAAAGAAATAATTGCTTGATGATACTAATGCCTTAAATTGTTTTATTGCTAGTTCAAGTCAGATTCCAACTGTTCCAAAAACACACAACACAGTAGAAATATTTAATGGCTGCAGCCTTCAAACATACTCGCAGCTGCAGTAATAAGGAACACTCAGTCTCCACACGGGAACACTGCAGCTGTTCACAGTTGCCATTAAGGTTAAATTGACATCAAGGAGCTTGACCCTGTGTGAGTCATTATTTTATCCTGCTAATGCAGGTGGTAAAACGCGGTGTGTGCACGGCACGTACACGCATATATATTTTTGCTTCCAGCCACCAATTTACAGCCAACACACACACATAGACCTGTGGGTATTCAGGTGGGGGTAAACGGGTTGTAGGGAGCCCAGTATCATCTGTGGTTGCCATTGGTTACAGGGAAAGAGTAGTGGGGGGGGGGTCACCCTACAGCCTTTCATACTAGCTACAGGCTGCAGCTTCATCATTAGGCATGCTGAGTACCTGAGGTGAGTCATCTGTGAAGGAAGGAAGGAAGGACGGAAGGAAACAAAAAAGTGTGTCAGCTTTTTTTGATAGAAAAAAAGTCCCGTTCAGACTCAGGGAGCACCTGGCCAGTGAAATCACTTTGCAAATAACTTATTTGAGCATCTGTGGCTACATTTCTACAGATGCCTGTAGAATGTGATGAGACAGTCCAGATTGGCTGAAGTAAAACAAAATCACAGCCATCATGTCGCCAATGCGAGTTTGTCCACAACAGGAGCAGCAGCAGACAACTGGTTGTTCAATTACATTCGCTGATGGCGAAGAAATCAGCCGTTGATGGGGCCTCATTTATTGGAGAATATTCTTGTCTGAATGCTTGAACCTGGGCGGTGGATTGGAAATTTGTCGCACCTGTGTTCCCACCAACATTCATCCCAGATTCACCATGACTGTCCTCACAAAGAAAGAACCATAAACACCACCATGTACACGCATGCCTGCATCTGACAACACACATACAACTTGTTCACTCATTTTGTTTAATCGAGAAAACTCCTCCCTGACCACTCAATGATCTCATCGACTTCACAGTGATCGCTCAGCAATCTTTCAGTGGACACCAAATTTTTTCCACCCCGGAGGTAGAGAGATCAGTGAGGGATTGCTGAGTATTTGGTGAAAGATCGTTGAATGCCCCTTGAGCACTCAAAGTTCATTGAGAGATCGCTTCCTTTTGGTGATAGTTAAGAGGTTGTTCAAATCTTTGAGGACCGACCATGGAGATCGCAGATCATTAAGAGATCAATGAGAGATCTTTGCAATTGCTGAGAGATCAGTGAAAGATCATTGAGAGAGTTGTCTGGTTTTTTTCCACCACTTAACAATTCCTTAATGACCTCCACCCCTGTGTAAAGAGGGTATAAGTTAGTATTACTCTGGGATAACCAGACTGTAAATGAAAACACATAACAAGAGCAGCAGACCTGTGAAACTGGGGAAGTATTTATTCAGGTCCGACGTTTGGATCTTGTCAGCCAGGATGTCAGTCTTGTTGAGGAAGAGGATGATGGAGGTGCTGTGGAACCAGGGAGAGTGGATGGTGGTGTAGAACAGAGCCAGGCTCTCCTTCATGCGGTTCTAAGAAAAAGATGATTAAAGCACTTTAGCTCAGGGTGAGCGGGACAAGATTATACTGTAGATAAGGGAATTAGAGTGATTAGTTTTTGAGAGATGGTTTTTAACATTTAAAAAAAGTGGAACGTTAAAGTTTTAAGAGCTGATAAGGTGTTGTGGATGACTCAGTGGAGGAAAGAGGGACATTTGTGGAGGAGGTCTGCTGCACACGGTGCTCTGCAGAGGTTAATAAATGCGTTGGCAGGCCAGAAAGTGTCTGGGGGAGATAAACGGCTTAGTGAGATGATGGTAAGGAGGAAGATGGTGGCAGGATGCTGCTGAGAGAGAGAGAGAAGTGAGGGGTTTAGAGTTGTACAAGAGTGAGACCTACTGGTGGAAGGATGAAATGACAACAGTGGTGAAGAAAAGAATTCACAAGTAAAGAAAGTGACAATTACAGTTTTTCTCAACTGTTTTGGCTCATTTCTGAACAATCTTCCCATTCTCTTAACTGTACTGCAAGTCCAGCTGTCACAACAGTCAAAATGTAAAGATGCTTTTTTCAGCATGACGGCCAAACCTAGAAAATGTAAAAAGTACTTTTCCTTTGAGAACTGAGCCAAAACAAAGAAAAAAAAAAAACTGTAAAGGCTTTCCAGCTGCGGTTTGGACAAAAGAAATATTATGAAGCAGATCTGCAATAAGTGGCATAAAGCAGATAACTATGAGCATGTTGACAAGTTTCCTCAAAACTGAAAAAAAATAATTATATATATATATATATATATATATATATATATATATAAACGCACACACACACATACATTATCAAAAAATGTGACTGCACAAACAAAAGTAGTTAAGAAAATAAAGTGAAACAATACTCATTTCAGCTCATTTTTGGTTTAAATAATCATTGCAGTTAGACCTCTTTAGCCTGGCTTTTTAATTATCTATGTGTTGACTGTATTTTTATGTGCTTTTGCTACTTTGTTCTTTTACTGCTTTATGTGCCTGTATTTTTATTTGCTTTGTTATTTACCATGTTGAGCACTTTGTGACTCTGTCTGTGAAAAGTGCTCTATAAATAAACTTATTTACTTATAAATGAAGTCAGATGAGTTAGCACACTTAAACTTTATTTCTGATTGCTTAGGGTGCTTTAAAGTGAAACTAATCCTAACACAGCTGGCCACATCTCATGCTCTGGTGATTTACAACTTGCTCTACTTCATCTGGAGTTTTTTTCAATAATTCTCAGCAACTGTTAGACAGTTTAATCAGGAAACTTTTGTTCAGGGGAACAGACTGAGCTCGGTTGGAATGTAAAATACTCTCAGTTTTTACAAATATATAGAATTTGGCTTGTTAATTCTAAAAAAGGGTGATTAAAAAAAATCACAATACAGTGTATATAAAAAGCATACACACTCCTTTTAAAAAACAAGGTTTTGTGATGTAAAAAAAAAGGTGACCTGAATATATAATTTCATAAGTTTTCCTACATTTAATATGACCTGTACAATTAAACTGAAAACAAATAAGTCAGTGGACAAATATATGTATTTTAAAGTACAATATGCTGGTTGCATAGGTATGCACACCCTTAAAAATAATACTTTGTTGAAGCACCTTTTGATTTAATTACAGCATTCAGTCTTTTTGAGTACACTTTTGACGTGAATTCGAGTGACTGCTTAACACCAACTAAAGTTCATCTGTCCTAGTAGGATTTTCCTGTAATATACTCAGTTGATTCCACAGTAAAAGCCATGGTTCTTAGAGAACTTACAAAGCATTAAAGGGACCTTGGTGTTAAAAGGTGCCCATCAAGAGAAAGGTACAGAAAAGTTCCACAGCATTATATATACCATGAACACAGTGAAGATGGCAATCAAAAACTAGAGAAAATATGGGACAACAGTGATGTTACAGAAAACTGGACATCCTTTCAAAATGGATTAAAAGACAAGACAAAAACTTCTCAGGGGCAATGCTAAGAGGCCTACAGCAACGATGAAGGAGCTGTAGGAATTTCTGGCAAGTACTGGTCATTTACTACATGTGACAATCTCCGGTATTCTCCACGTGTCTGGACTACAGGGTAGGGTACAAGATGGAAGACGTTTCTTACAAAGAAAAACAGGCCAGCTAAATTTTAGAAAAAAACAAACATCAAGTCTTCCAAAACCATGTGGGAAAATGTGTTTTGCTCTGATGAAACAAAAGCTGAAAATCTTGGCCGCAATTCCAAAAGATATGCTTAGCACAAAAACAACATCCCCAAAAGCTCACCGTGCCCACAGTGAAGCATGGTGGCAGCAGCATCATTCTTTGGGGATGCTTTTTTTCACTTGTTACTGGAGCTGTAGTCAAGGAACTTTTGAGGAGTTTCACCTTTCAGCGGGACAGAATGCCACATCTTGCCAAGTCACGATGTAGCATACTGATATAATCTTACCCAAAATGACTGCATGTCATAATCAAATCAAAAGTGCTTTATCAAAGTATTAGTTTAAAGGTGTGCACACTTATGCAACCAGCTGAATGTATGTTTTGTTTGATTTTTTTTATATTCCCTGGGTTGTCATACAGGTTATGAATCACTTTAATGGCAGGAAGAGTTTTGAAATGACTTACTGTGGTCTTAATTTTCTGCATCACAAGAACCTGGCATTTTTACAGGGGTGTGTATACTTTTTATATCTACTGTATATTTGTAGCTGGAGAATGTAGTTGACTTCCTGCTGAAGTCAGTGGTCAGTGGTAAGCCATCACTGGTGATTGATTATGGTAAATGAGTATGGAACTACACATTCCACTTGGTCTGCAATTCCTGCATGACACAGCTATCCATTAGATTATCTGGTGTAGATTATCTCTTGAATTGTGTTGATTGCATTAAAAAATATTGAATCTTAACTGAAGCGCGTACATTTTATAGTATAAATAGTTACTGAAGAAGTGTAACCTCAAATTTCTGAGACATTAACAGTCAATATATATTGGAACCTTTTTGTTTCTTTAGACAATGATGAACGGTCTGCTATACAAACTAAATCCTACAGTTGTGGAAGTTGTAGTTGGTGAAGTAAATGAGAGACACTGGGGCTAATTTAAAAAACAGGTGGTCTTACAATTGTTTCTCTCTCTTCCAGGACCTGGTCATATTCGCTGAGGGATGCCAGGAAGATGAGCGAGGTAACATTTTCAAAGCAGTGGATCCACTTTCGACGCTCTGATTTCTGACCGCCGACATCCACGATCCTGTCAGAGACCAGAGGAAACGGGAAGGAAAAGAAAAGAAAAGCTGTTCAACATATGTTAAGATAAAAGTTCAGCCATGATATAGTACTGATACAAAGATGTACAGTGCTGTGAAAAAGTATTTGCCACCTTCCTGATTTCTTATATTTTTGCATATTTGTCAAAGTTAAATGTTTCAGATCATCAAATGAATTTTTATATCAGACAAAGATAACTTAAGTAAACACAAAATGCATTTTATAAATGAAGGGAAAAAAGCTACCCAAACTGATATGGATCTACTGTATGTGAAAAAGTATTTGAACCCCCCCCCCCCCTTCCCGTTACATCATGAATTAACTGTGATTAACCACATTTTTTAGGAAAGCTGAGTTCAATTTCATGAGTCACTCCCAGGCCTGGTTACTGCCAGATCTGTTGAATCAAGAAATCACTTAAATAGAACCTGTATGACAAAGTAAGCTAAAAGATCTCAAAAAGCAATACACCATGCTGCGATCTAAAGAAATTCAAGATCAGATGAGAAAAACCCAGAACAACCTCTAAAGAACTGCAGACCTCACTTGCCTCAGTTTGGACACTGGTCTATGATTCAACAATAAGAAATAGACTGGAGAAAAATGGCATCCATGGGAGAGTTCCAAGGCAAAAACTTGCTGATCAAAAAGTACAAAATGGCTCATCTTGTGGAGAAAGGAAGGAGGCGAGGCAACGAGCTGGGTAACACACGAACTTTATTCCTTCCCCAACATTCAGTAAAGTAAAATCTGCTGGGTCTCTGTGCATCCTCTTTTTATAATCTTTAATTCCATGCACTGAGACTCAGGAATCCCGACCATAATCATTGTGTGGAACAAAGACATGCGTGGCACATTAACATAACGCCAGTACCACATTCTCACAACCTTTCCTCCTCCAGCGGTTCTGGTGCTTCCTCCTCTCCCCAGGAAGCCAATAGTCCTTACTGTCCTAAGAACCCCCGGTGACACTTCCTCCTTCAGCACATTGTTCCCTCTTTCCCCCAGCTGCTGTCTGTGGGTGGAGAATCCCCCACTCTATCCCCCCGAAGAACACCCAGAAAGGGCACTAACCCCCCCCCCCCCTCCGTACTTTGGGCTTGAGCCGGCGCCCATAGCATCTGTAGCAGGGGGTCGCCAATCCAGTCAAAACACCCTGCTGGCGAGGTGTACAGGAGGGCACGTCAGTCTGTGGAGGGAAAAAGGGAGGGGGTGAAAACACAGTTTCATGAGCGCCGGTCCCTACCGAGGGTACGCCAACTTGCGGAGCCCCCAGTGGCGGGTGTCCGTGCCAGGGAGCTTGGGCCAACACCACCTGCATGTCTGCCAACACAAAGCGGGCTTCAGCCTGTCAATGCAGACGGTCTCCCTACACCCCCCCAAGTCTAACAAAATACTTCGCCCCAGGTTCCAACACCCTGAACGGTCCGTCATACAGTGGGCGCAGTGGGGTCTGGTGCACATCGTGCCTGACAGAAACAAAACCAGCATTCTATAGACTCTTGGGGGCGAAAGTGCAGGGAAAACAATAGTGGGCCGGGCTCGGCACGTCAAAGCCTCCGTACTGTGCAAAAATTGCACGGTCGGCTCAGCCTCGGGCACGGGTTTTCTGGAAAAAACTCCCTGGGGATCCGCAGCGGCTGAGAAAAAATGAGTTCTGCCGGGGAGGCTGCCAGATCCACCTTAGGCACGAAGCGCAACCCTAAAAGAACCCAGGGCAGGTGGTCGACCCAATTTGTATCCGTGAGCGAAGCTCTGAGCGCTGCCTTAAGCAACCTATGAAAATGCTCGCATAACCCATTAGCCTGGGGGTTGTACATGGTAGTACGGTGAATTTTGACCCCCAGGCTTTGAGCCATCGCGGAGCAGGGTCCTGAAACGAATTGTGGACCCCTGTCAGAAGTGAGGTCCGATGGGGATCCGAAATGTGCAACCCAAGCTGACAAAAAAGCGCAAGCCACTTCCGCGGATGTGGTAGAAGCCAGTAGGACTACTTCAGACCAGCGCATGGTGCGGTCCACGACTGTCAAAAGGTGCGTGAAACCTTGTGATGGCGGGAGGGGTCCCACCAAATCAACATGGACGTGGTCAAACCTCCTAGCCGGGATTTGAAACGGCTCGAGGGGGGCTCTGGTGTGCTTGTGCACTTTGGCTCGCTGGCACGCAACACAAGCTGCAGCCCACTCTTTCACGTCCTTGCACAAGCGCGGCCAGACGAATTTCACCCCCACTAGCCTCACCAAAGCACGCGCGCCTGGATGCGAAAGGGAGTGGACTGACTCAAAAAAGCCGCGGCGCCAAGAGCTCGAAACATCGCAGACTGGGGGGGGGGGGGCACCCTTCTTGCACCACCCTGCTCTCCAGTCTTAGCCCAGTAGGCACCGACTGGAGTGCGTAAATGTCCGCGTCCCCGGCTTGCTCCGCATCCATGGCAGGGAAATCTATTCCCATGTAGACCAGGGAGACTAACGTGTGTGACAGGCAATCAGCCACGACTTTGAGCTTACCAACAATGTGTTGAATGTCGGTAGTAAACTCCAAAATTGCGGCCAAATGCCGTTGCTGTTGGGCCGACCATGGTTCCGAGACCTTGAATATCGTGTACGTCAGCGGCTTATGGTCCACGAGCGTGGTGAACTCGCGCCCCTTCAGCCAAAACTGGAAATGGCGCATGGCCAGGTGGAGAGCCAGCAATTCTCTGTCGAACGTGCTGTATTTGCATTTGTTGTCAAGCAAAGTTTGACTGAAAAATGCGAGTGGCTGCCACAAACCGGAGACATACTGCTCCATCACTGCCCCAATGGCAACATCAGATGCATCCATAGTGAGCGCTATCCGTGCCGACGGATCCGGGTGGGCTAGCAACGCGGCATCCATCAGTGCTGTTTTGGCATTTGTGAAAGCCTGGACTTGCTCAGGAGTCCAGTCGATGGTTTCCGCGGGCTTCTTTTTTTTAAGCATGGCATACAATGGCTGCATCAGCTGGGCTGCCCGGGGAAGGAAATGGTTATAAAAATTAACCATTCCCAAAAACTCCTGTAGGGCCCTCAGTCTGCGGATACGGAAAGTCCGACACAGCATGCACCTTATCCGGTAACGGAATCGCGCCCTCCGGCAAAATGCAGTGGCCCAAAAAATCAATCACTGGCACACCGAACTGGCACTTCACCGGGTTAATATCAGCCCATGCGCTTCCAGCCTCTGGAAAACCGTCTTGAGATGGGCGATGTGCTCATCTTCGGACGCGTTAGCTACCAGAATGTCGTCTAAGTAGACAAAAATGAAGGACAAGTCACGAAGCACTGCGTCCATCATTCTCTGGAAAGTCTGCGCCATGCCTTTTAATCTGAATGGCATGCATAAAAACACAAAAAGGCCAGAAGGAGTTATTACTGCTATTTTCAGAACATCTTCCATGCGCACCGGGACATGGTGGTACAGTAACTGCGGACCAGATCCACTTTGGAAAAAACACGCGCCCCAGCCAGGTGCACGGAAAAATCCTGCATGTGCGGGATAGGATACCGATTGTGTTCTGTGGCGTCGTTCAAGCGCCGGAAATTACCGCACAGTTGCCACGACCCGTTGTCTTTAGGCACCATGTGTAGCGGGGATGCCCACGGGCTGTTGGAGCACCTGACGATGCCCAACTGCTCTAAGTTGGCAAACTCCTCGCGCGCACTGGCCAGCTTAGCCACATAGCGCGAACACTGGTGGGCCTTTTGCAGTTATGAAAGGTTCGACCCCGTGTTTCGTTATTGTAGCCGAAAAAGTCGGGACCGTGAGTGCTGGGAACTGTGCAAGTAAATGTTGGTACTTTCCCCCTGGAGCTATAACGTTAGCCAGTGTTGTTGACCCAGCTCCCCGAGCTGTGCAGGGCAGTGAGGCAAAATAGACAGTATCCACTAATTGCCTATTATCAACATCGACTAACAACCCATAAGCACATAAAAAATCTGCACTTAAAATTGGGGCAGAACATGCAGCTACCATAAAGTCCCACTGAAAATTGCGTCCATGCAAGCATATCGTCAGTGTCCATTCGCCAAATGTCCTGATGGTGGATCCGTTGGTGGCCGTGAGCTCAGAACTGCTGCCTCCTGCCACCCTGTCTATGTTGACCAGCAAGATGAGGCTCTTCTAGGAGCCGGAGTCCACCAAAAACCGTCTCCCCGAACATAACTGCATATATTCCTGTATATATTTGCATCCTTTTATAGAAACGTGGACAGACTGTAATTTACTGTACATACTCTGGTTGTCATTGAATCCTTATTTAAATCCTTCACCTGAACAACGAGAGCAAGTTTTTAGCCAAAGTCAAATTCCTTGTATGTGTTGTGCATACTTGGCCAATAAAGCTGATTCTGATTCTGATTCTGATAAGTCCGTGACATAAAGCAGCTTGTTCCTGTCGCCAGCGGTTGCAGCTGCTGCTGAATGCCGAACTTGCCGTCTTCCCGGCTTCTTGAATTGGTATGGCGACAGGCAGCATTGGGCATTCGAGCTGAAACGGTGATGATAGAAACAAATCACCCCGTTCCTTCATCTCTCGGTTTCTGCTCCGGCTACTACCAATGGCTTCTCGACATTGTTGGAGTCCCTCATGGACACCGGTGCTGCTGCATTCACGCAAACATTTCTGGTCGCTAAAATAATGTGGTCTGCTTCCTGTGCGGTAGTCCTTGGTCACCAGCAGTGGCGAGTTGGCCAGGATCGCCCTCGCAGCGGCCGGTAGGTTCCTGAGGAACAAGTGGGCGAACAGGAAAGACTCGTCATTCTTCCCCATCAGCGCCAACATGCTCTCCATGAGCTCCACAGCTGATCTGTCACCTAACTCCAAATGTGTTAGGAGTCTCTCTGCCCTCTCACTGTCAGAAAGGGTATAAGAATCCTCTTGAGCTCTTCATATTTCCCCTGGTCCAGCGGCTCCTGGAGCAGGCTCGTCACCTGTTGCATGGCACGCGCATCCAGCGCAGCGACCATGTAGTAATACTTTGTGTCGTCCATTGTTATCCCGCGGAGTGCGAACTGGGCTTCTATGTGCAGGAACCACGCGGTCAGGCTGTGAAGCCAGAAGTCTGGGAGTTTGACTGAGACAGCGCATGCAGCGCTGGTGCTCTCCCTCCAGGTAGTCTCCAGGGTGGTGTTAAGCTCGCTCTCCATGGCACGTCTTGGGGTCATCAATGTGGAGAAAGGAAGCAGGCGAGGCAACGAGCTGGACAACACACAAACTTTATTCCTTCCCCAACATTTAGTTACAGTAAAATCTACTGGGTCTCTGTGCATCCTCTTTTTATAATCTTTAATTCCATACATTGACACCCAGGAATCCTGACCATAATCATTGTGTGGAACAAAGACATGCGTGACACATTAACATAACGTAACGCCACCACCGCATTCTCACACCCTTTCCTCCTTCAGCGGTTCTGGGGCTTTCTCCTCTCCCCGAGGTGCAAATAGTCCTTACTGTCCTGTCTAAGACCCCCTGTTGACACTTCCTCCTTCAGCACATTACTTCATTGAATCTGTGTCAGCAATCTCTGATAAGTTTATAGTAAAACAAAGGAAGGAATACCCTGCATTGTCTGCAACGCAGTCTTTTACTATTACAAATATTACTGAGACCAAAGTTATCGAGTTAATTCAATCACTCAAACCATCTAAAGCAAAGAATGTTTTTGGAATGGACACGAACGTGCTCAAAGATTTAGGTTCAGCTCTTGCCACTCCTATTGCCTCAATCATTAATCTTTCAATTTCATCTGGCCATCTTCCAAAGGCCTGGAAATCTGCTATTGTTACCCCTGTTTTTAAATCCGGTGACTCAACTTTTCTGCATAACTACCGACCAATAAGCATTCTTCCGGCCATTTCCAAAATTGCACAAAAATGGGTGGCAGAGCAGATTGTCCATTATTTAAACAGTAGTTCCCCCTCTCTCCACACCATGCAGTTTGGTTTCAGATCCAAGCATTCCACTGAAATGGCTACATGCCTCTTCATTGAGAAAATAAAATCTTTTCTTGATAAGGGTGGAGTTGTAGGGGCAGTGTTTTTGGACCTCAGGAATGCATTCGATACAGTAAATCACTCTGTTCTTCTTACCAAGCTCTTTAAATTTAAATTTTCTCACAATGCTGTGAGCTGGATTGAATCATATCTGCATGATCGAACACAATCAGTATCAGTTAACAATTGCAGATCTGATTCTCTTAGGCTAACTTCTAGAGTCGCTCAGGGATCAATATTAGACCCCCTTTTATTTAGTCTTTATATTAATGATTTGCCCACTGTTTGTCCTGAAGCTGAATGCTTAATGTATGCAGACAACACAGTTTTTTTGTTCATGGTCGCTCCAAAGACACTGTTGCTGCTAAACTTAGTAAAACAATGTGCTGTGTCACAACTTGGCTGCAGGAGTGCTGTCTACAGTTAAATGTTTCTAAAACTGTAGGCATGTATTTCACTAAAATAAATAGTGTCACCTGACCCTGACATACATGTTAATGGAGGAAAAATACAAATTGTTAGCCAATATAAATATCTTGGGTTAATAATAGATTCACAGCTTTCCTTTAAAGCCCATTTTGCTAAATTGTGTAAAAAAAAATCAAGTTAAATCTTGCAAATTTCCGTGCAATTCGAAATGAAATGTCAACTGAAGCTGCAAAAATATACTTGCATTCAATGATTCTCAGTCACTTCAACTATTGCCTAACTAGCTGGTCCCAGGCGGGTTTGAGCGCAAAAAAACCATTGGAAGTTTTGTACAAACAAGCAGTTAAAGTTATGGATAAAAAACCTAGGCATTATCATCATTGTGCAATTTAAAAAAAAATACAGTCTTTTAAATTGGGATAGTCTTCATACATTTGCAAATTTAAATTTGATTTATAAAGTACTGCATGATTTGGCTGCAGATCCTCTGGCAGAGTTCATCAGCCAAAGAAACGGCTCTGAGCGTGTCACTTGAGGCTCTGTCAGAGGTGACTGTTTCATTCCTCTGCGCAGGAGTACTTTCAGTAAGTTGGCCTGGTCAGTGAGGAGCGCTTTTGAGTGGAACTCAGTACAGTACCTGAAGAGGTTAAACTGCTTACAATATACAAGGCCTTCACCAAAAAATTGAAAATGTGGCTTATAAACACCTACAGCTGCCAACACTAAAAGATAAGTCTGTTGTGATGTTTGATGTTGTGATTAAATGTACGGTTTGTTATGTATATGTCATTAGTTACATTAGTGCCCTCTTAAATGTCTAACCATGTTTTTTTTCTTGTAGATGCATTTTACTGCTTTTTTACATCTTGGCCAGGGGACTACAGATGAAAACTAGCCTTTTGGCTAATTCTGGCTTTTTTAACCATGTGTAATCATGTGTTTTATGAAATTGCATTGTCCTTTTTCAAATAAACTAAACTAAACATTGTTCCCTTTCCCCCAGCTGCCATCTCTAGGTGGAGAATCCCCCACCTGTACCACCACAGTCTCACATTTGTGACCTGTGCTGGCAAAATGAGTCACTTTGAGGAAATTATCAAAACTGAGGTAACGTTTTTTCCATATTCTGTATTGAAAGACCTTCAAAATGATATTTAATTTGTAGGAAGTGCGCAAAAACGGACACTGGAAAAGACGATTTGTTTATATTTTGGCTAGGTATAAAACTTGCTATTTGATCAGTCGGGAGTTACATCTTCCGCAAAAACGTGTATTTTTAGAAAGGACGTTTCCTGAGCTTTCCAATGATTGGTGAAGATATGGTCTGAGGAGACAATGGACGCTCTAAAGGACTGTTTTGAAATCACTGCCTGGGAGCAGCTCTACGATCCACATGGTGAGGACATTGACGACCTCACTCACACCATCACGGATTACATCAACTTCTGTGTGGACAACACCGTACCAACCAAGAACATACAGTGTTGCTTGAACAACAAACCCTGGATCAACTCTGAGATAAAATCACTACTGAGAGAGAAGAAGAGGATCTTCAGGTCGGGGAACAGGGAGATGCTGAAGTCCGTACAGAGGGAGCTAAGGAGGAAGATCAGAGAAGGCAAGGACAGCTTCAGGAAGAAGATGGAGGACAAGCTGCAACAGAGCGACATCGGCGGGGTCTGGAGAAACCTTAAAACCATCTCTGGGCTCCAAAATACCTCCTCCCAGGCCACGGGGGGCAGGGAGTGGGTGAACAATCTGAACCTGTTTTTTTAATAGGTTTGACCAACTGCCCTCCCCTCCGCCTGCACAACAACCACTGCTGCCTCTACTGTCATCGAGACCTGCTGTCCACCCCCCTCCACCAACACCCCCCCACTCCCAGCATACAGCCCCCCAACCTGACCCTCACTAAGACCCAGGTGAGGGCGGAGCTGAGGAAGATCAAGGCGAGGAAGGCCTCGGGTCCAGACTGCATCAGCGCGAAGCTCCTCAAGTCCTGCACAGACCAGCTGTGTGGGATTGTGGAGCACATCTTCAACCTGAGCCTGAAGCTGGGAGGGTATCACAGTTGTGAAAAAACATCTTGTGTGGTATCCATACCAAAGACTTCCCACCCCAGAGACCTGAACGGCTACAGACCAGTGGCCCTGACATCTCACCTGACGAAGACCCTGGAGAGACTGCTCCTTGCTCACCTCCGCCCCCTGGTGGGACCAGCGATGGATCCACTCCAGTTCGCTGACCAGCATGGCATTGGGGTGGAGGATGCTGTGATCTTCCTCCTTCACTGTTCCCTGTTCCACCTGGAGAAGCCTGGGAACATGGTGAGGATCATGTTCTTTGACTTCTCCAGTGCTTTCAACACCATCCAACCGATGATCCTGAGGGATAAGCTGCTAAGCTGCTGTGCGCAGGGGGTGGACCAGCACCTGTCATCGTGGATCCTGGACTATCTCACAAACCGGCCACAGTTTGTGAGAACCCGGGATTGTGTGTCTGACACGATCATCGGCAGCACAGGGACCCCCCCAGGGAACAGTTTTGACTTCTCACACAACACATTGCCATCTACAGAAGTTCTCTGATGACTCTGTGATCGTCGGCCTCATCTCCAACGGAGATGAAGCTGAGTACAGATGACTTATCCAGGATTTCGTGGACTGGTGCCATCGGAACTGCCTCCAGATCAATGCGAGAAAAACTAAGGAGCTGGTGGTGGACTGCCGCAGACAAGGACAACCCCTCACAGCACCAGTAAACATCCAGGGAACAGACACTGAGATGGTGACATCCTACAAGTACCTGGGTGTTCATCTGAACAATAAACTAGAATGGTCACACAATACCAATGCACTCTACAAGAAGTGACAGCGCAGGCTGTTCCTACTGAGGAGACTCAGGTCTTTTGGTGTACAAGGGGTGGTCCTGAAGACCTTCTATGATTTGGTGGTGGCATCAGCCATCACTTTTGGAGTGGTCTACTGGGGCAGTGGCATCACGGCAGCCGATGGGAAGAGACTGAACAAACTGATCAAGAAAGCTAGCTCTGTCCTGGGGCAGCACCTTGACCCAGTGGAGGAGACAGGAGAGAGAAGGATGGTGGCTAAGCTGTCATCTCTGCTGGAGTCCGAGTCCCACCCTAAGCAGGACACACTGAACACACTGAGGAGCTCATTTAGCAGTAGGCTACATCATCCTAGGTGCACAACCGAGAGGTTTCGCAGGTCCTTCCTACCTACGGCTGTCAGACTTTATAACCTAAGCAGGGCTGCTCGCAGAGATAGCAAAGAAAAACGTTATGAGCTAATAATATTGAATGCAAAAGACGCAACAGACTTACACAAAATGGTCCCCTCCAGTATACAACTAGGACAATATCAATCGCTACGGAGGGTGACAATATGTATGGGTACATATTCATACTATGTGGGGTAACTAAATAGACTGTTATGCTGTTTATTCCATCTAGCTACAATGCTCCGCACTGTGTGTATATATATTTATATATTTATGTGTACATATGTATATTCACTGCTCTTCTTATCTTCTAAATTATTGCTCTGAGTGTTGCTATCCCTGTGCTGTTGCAATCCTGGAATTTCCCCATTGTGGGACTAACAAAGGCTTATCTTATCTTATACCAGGCACTCATGGGTTTTTTCCCGGGACTTGCCACTAGCAAACAAAGAAAGAGTCATGATTTATGACTTCTCCTGCCTGCAGCTTGTAATGACGCAGTGCGCATTCCGACTCATTTTGCCAGCACGGGATGATCCCCACAACTTTTGGGAAAATATTCTGTGGACTGATGAGACAAAAGTTCAAGTTTTTGGAAGGCAAGCGTCCTGCTACATCTGGCATAAAACTAGCACAGCATTTCTTAAAAAGAACATTGTACCAACAGTCAAACATGGTGGTGGTAGTGTAATGGTCTGGGGCTGTTTTGCTTCTTCAGGACCTGGACAACTTGCCATGACTGATGGAACCATGAATTCTGCGCTCTACCAGAAAATCCTGAAGGAGAATGTCTGGCCATCAGTTCATGATCTCAAGCTCAAGCCCTCCAATGTGGCTGAATTAAAACAATTCTCCAAAGAAGAGTGGGCCAAAATTCCTCAGCAGTGATGTAAAAGACTCAGTACCAGTCATTGCTAAATGCTTGACTGCAGTTGTTGCCTCCAAGGGTGGCACAACCAGTTGTTAGGTTTAGGGGGCAATTACTTTTTCACATAGGGCCAGGTAAGTTTGGATAGCTAAATCATCATTTAAAAACTGCATTTTGTATTTACTCAGGTTATCTTTGTCTAAAAATTTGTTTGATGATCCAAAAAATGTAAGTGTGACAAATATGCAAAAGTGTAAGAAATCCGGAAGGAGGAAATACTTTTTCACAGCACTGATGGTCATCCATCCAAAAATGGGCTCTGGGCTTGAGCCTTAAAACCTCACTTCTCATGCCATAATCCAACATGTTGTTACTGAAGTGAAATATTAAGTTTATATCCTTGTCAAAGAATGTCTGCAATAAAAACTATGGAATAGAACTTCTGCTCCAGTTTCCTTCACTACAAAAAAAAAAAAAAAAGTGGGCTGGTCTTGGGCATCAAAGTTCCCGGCTGAAAACCGGATCCCTCTGTGGCCCTGACTTTAGCTGCACTTTCTCAGTCCTCTGGTGATTCTTCCCTACCACTTGGAGCCTGTGTCAACTCCCATGAACTCTGTTCACAATTCTTCTTCAACTTCCACCATTTAATCCCCGTCTCTGCCTTCATGCACTTCCTCTTGGCTTCCAGTCACCCTACAGACCATCATCCGATACCGCCAAGCCACATTACCCCAGACTCAACCTCACCTATCTCTTTCTTGGGACTGGCAGTAAGAGTACATGAGGGAAATATATAAAAATAATCTAATTTCTTAATATTTGAAAGTCATTGTGGTGAAGAAAAAAAAAAAAAACCTCACAGCCACTTGCATATCAAAGTGTGTTCTCACTCCAATATGTGGCTCCCCCTCCCCTCCCTGAAGTGGAGACAGACGCCACACTTGCATACACTACTCACAAAAAGTTAGGGATATTCAGCTTTTGGGTGAAATTTCAGGATGCACCTAAAATGCATTATTGTGGAGGTAAAAGATCAGGCGAGATGCGACGAGCTGGAAGGTTGCAGGGTTTTATTTCCTCCAACATAATGAGACACACATTGTAGCTAAGTGAGGTACTGTGCTGCTGAGGCATGTATAGCAAGCTCTTTTATACACGTTATACAGACAGAGAGAATGCATGGCACATTAGCATAGTGATATACATATCATTAGCGTGACCAACTGGCACCCGGATGTCCTCTCCCTCATCCAGGGGATGTATACACAACAGTCCATTGTTACCTCCACCAAGAGGAGGAGGTTATGTGATCATCAGCGTTGGTTTGTCTGTTTGTTTGTCTGTTTGTTAGCAAGATAACTCAAAAAGTTATGGACGGATTTTCATGAAATTTTCACAGATTGTCAGAAATGTGGTATCCTACAGATGATTACATTTTGGTGGTGATCCGGATCACCGTCTGGATCCAGGAATTTTTTAAAGGATTCTTTTTTTTTTTTTTTTTTTTTTTTTTCCCCCCGGTTCTATAATATAAGGTTTTTGCGCAGCCACTACCAGCTCTGCTGGGGAAGCTTCCAGATCCTCTTTCGGCACGGAGCGCAACCCCAATAATATAAAACCCATGGCAGCCTGTCTACCCAATTTGCATCCGTCAATGAAGCCCTGAGTGCTGCTTTCAGTGATCTATGAAAACGCTCGCATAACCCATTGGCCTGTGGGTTGTACGCGGTTGTGCGGTGAATTGTAACACCCAGCCAATTTTAGCAAACACGGGCGTATTGCCATTTCTGTATGCCAAAAAGGAAAAAAAAATATACGGGAAAAAAAATTATTGACAGTGTGGAGGAACACCTCGTGTGTGACCCCCACACCGTACGGGCCTGACAGAGCGCTCAGCGTGAGCAATTATCAGAACAATGAGAGGTATGGACTGATCATTATGCAGATGCACCTCCCTCCCTCTTTCGGCCAGTAATCCTGATATGTGTGACTCTAATGCAAATGTCTGCGGCGGCATGAAATAAAGCAGCGTTGTTGAAGGTTTTAAGTAGAGTTTATTATCATACCGCCGTCACAGGATCCCCGCTCCGGCCCAAGTGTGTGCAGGCTGGAGCGGGATCCTCAGGCTCTCAGAGAAGAGAAGAGACAAAGTGCGTGTCTGCAGCAGCAGTTGAAGTGAGTCAGAGAGAGGATGAGTTACAGAACCTGTGCAGTATTTGTACCCAACTCAAACAATACATCAAAGCAGATTCACAGCAGTTGGTCTGATCAAAGGGACTGCAGAACAGGCATGAGACATTTGCATTTGTAGGACCTACATAACAATAGGCAGATGCAGCCTCTGCTCAGCTTGCGGAACAAAGAGGTTACAAGGCACATCTACATATTGAACTGTCTCTAGGTCACAGCAAGGACAGGACGCATGAACACTATACATGAATGGCACATTACATCACGATACATGCAGGGCACATTGCATCACAATACATGAATGGCACATTACATCTCAGTAGTGCAGCGGGGAAAACCAAGAGAAAAGAGCTGACTGTCCTGTGTGTTGTGGGGGGGTTGAGTCAACCCGCCACAATGTCCATGCTTTCCTGCTGTATACTGTGATGCTAATGTGCCATGCATGCATTGTCTGAGCTGGGTATATAAGTTGACTGCATATCTCTTGCTCTCTCTCTTTTTGATCACTCGCATTGTTTGTTGCTGACTTTGAGACACATGGCTCGCTCCAGCACGCTGCCACAGCGCTGAGCGAGCCTCGTGGAGGATGAATAAAGCACCCTTTTAAACTTCAGTTCGCCGTGTAATGTAGGATTAATATTTATGATGTTAAACACTGTATGGGGGGGGAACTGTGGCGCTTGGCGGAGGTCTGCGCTCTCTGAGTGCTTTTCTAGTTCTGATTGCCCCCAGGGGCTCTCTGTCCGTATGTAAATTGTCCTCCATTTCCTCCAGCCCTGCTGAGTGTGAAATGGTGTCAATCTGCAGTGTGCCGGGTCACCACATTATAACCTTTACAGGTGAACTTAATTTGACCTTCTCCAACCTTTTGAATGCACATGTCCAACTGTTCAATTTTTCAGTACTTTTTGCATAACTTACTGTTCTCTAACAAGGTGCTTCATGGCAAAATTCACAACAGATGTTTGGTCCATGAATCAACCAATAAGAATAGAATTGGTATTTAAACAGTCCTCTTCATCAAACTGTTCACACTTTGACATCATGAGACCAAGACAACACCTAACAATTGATCAACAGTACCTCACCATTGCGAGGCTTCAAACAGGATGTTCTCAGAGGGAAGTGGCCACTGAGCTTAGAGCAGGGGTCTCAAACTCATTCCATGGAGGGCCAAGACCCTGCATGTTTTACTTCTACCCAATGACTTCAGCAAGTGGTTTCACTGATCAGCAATCGGAAGAAATTTGGTGAATCACCTGTTGAAGACACTGGGTGGAGGTAAAACCTGCAGGGTCTTGGCCCTCCATGGAATGAGTTTGAGACCCCTGGCTTAGAGTATCACAGAGTGCCATCAGCAGGTTGGAACAGAGATACAGAGAGACTAGAAGAGTCACAGAAAGGCATAGAAGTGGACGTCCTTTGACCATATCCCACGCTGATGACTGTTTCACTGTGAACAGTGCGCTGCGGAACTGGATGATGAATGCTACTCAACTCCAGGGCACATTTAAGGGAGGTGGGAGGCACCCAATTGTCATGTCAGATTATTTGAAAACGTTTACATCAGCATGGTCTGCGTGCTGGACGACCTGCAAGGGTACCTGACCACACCATCAGACACAGGCATCATTGTCTTGCATGGGCCAGGGAGCATTTATGCTGGACAAGGGACCAGTGGGCCTCAGTGCTGCTCTCTGATGAAAGTTGATTCACAATGAGCAGAAATGATGGTCGCCAACGGTGTTGGAGGCATCAAGGAGAGTGCTATACATCAGCCACTGTTGTCACCAGGCGAGCCTTTGGTGGTGTTGGTGTTACAGTCTAGGCTGGTGTGTCTAGTCCATACAGAACTGCCCTACACCTTGTGAATGGTACAGTGACAAGCCAGTACTACTTGAATAACACCATTAATCCAGTCATTGTGCCCCTGCATGAACAACACAGGCCTAATTTCATCTTCATGGACGACAATGCCCCAGCTCATCAAGGTTGCATCATTAGGGAATGGCTGCTGGAGGCTGGGGTACCTCAAATGGAGTGGCCTGCACTTTCTCTAGACTTGAATCCCATAGAAAACCTATGGGATCAGCTGAGTCACCATGTAGAGGCTCGTAACCCTGCACCCCACAACCTCAATGACCTGAGGGCCGCCCTTCAAGTAAAGTGGAATACCATGCCTCAGCAGACAATAAGTCGACCTGTGAACAACATGAGACGTCGTTGTCATGCTGTAATTGATGCTCAAGGGCACATGACAAGTTATTGAGACATTGACATTTTTTGTTGTGGTATACCCACCACTTTTGTTAGCTTTTATTTCAATAAATTGTTGGAGATGAGAAAATCACCATTGTATGCTTCTACTTACTGTAAATGCCATATTTTCATGAAATAGTATCACTTTAGCGTGAACTTTTTGCATTTTCCATAAATTTCACCTGAAATCCAAATATCTCTAACTTTTTGTGAGTAGTGTATAATAATGACGGTTTTTACATGTAATACACGTCTTTTAATTTAAAAAAAAAATGCATCACAAAAACCTTTCCAGTTCTCCAAACCTAACTGGGACTTTTTCAGAAAACATTAGTGGGTAATTAGCTGTTTTATTATTTTTTGCCAACAAATATTTTTCAGCAGGAAGTGTTGAGCGCAGCTGATCAGAGATGTGATCCCATTATAAACAGACATGAGGAAACAAAGCGTGTGTGAGAGTCAGCAGTGTTTTGTTTTTTTACCAGCACCCTGAATAGTAACAGTATTGGATTTGTCCCTAAGAGAGGCTTGTAATTTGAGCACTGGCCACCTTAGTGTGACGTTCTTGATGGTGAAGGAATAGTCGTGGATGCCCGTGGTGGGGAATCGAACTCGCAGCACGTCCTGCTCTGTGGGGATGTAGTCCTGACGGGCAATCCGATCCAGATTACTCATGTAGCTGAAAGAACAGAGGGCAGAACAAATATTTTAGACCACATTAAACCACATTTCCTCTGTTTGCTCTGCATCCAGCCTGTATGGTTGAGAACAAATTGCACGGGACACGAGAAGCCCAATGATTCACCGATGACTGAAAAAAAACTGTGATTAAAAAGACAAGAAGGGAGTGGAGTGAATCCACATCAGGCTGTGTACAGACAGCAGCTTTATGACTTGTGTTAATACAAGCTGTCGTTAGCAAATGTTGACCGCCTGTCCCTTATCACACACACACACACAACAATGATTGAGCTGCCGGGTAAACATGGGGCAGGACAGCAATAGAAAAGAGAGAAAATAGAGCAGGCAGAGTCCAGGTTTTGTTCACTGACACTTGAGATACTCTGAGTGTGACGCTCACACCTACTGAGTTTAAATAAAAACTGATGGGGAGCGAAGCCCTGTGTGGCAAAGTATTACGAGGTGTCAGTGAAATTTTGGATAATAAATGTGATTAGTTCCAGATAAATTTCACCATAAAAACTTCTTAACCTGGCTTCAAATTGGCCAAAAAAAAAACCCAAACACAATTAAACCTGCAAGCAGGTGTAAGCGGGCCTTCGCCCCCCACGCACCCGTGCAACCCAGTGCCCATCGTACCTTGCTGTCTCGGAAAATTTCCCATTATCACTGCAAGGGCTGCAGGAATAATAAAGTAAACCATGTACAAAATGTCTTGAATGGAAAGGAATGGGATTTCATGGCAACTGTGCTTATCACAGGACAAAAGTGACTTCCACTGAGGGTAGTCCAATGCACTCTGAGAAACCACTGAAAATGTCATGTCATTATGACTTCTGGTCTTTGCGCAAAATTTGATACAATTTTGTGCAGTACCTCATGTCAGCAGTAGGTGGTGGTGTGACAGTTTTGTGAATATTGATATACAGACGTGTTCAGACTGGGAACAGTAGGAACGACCTGGAGTCATGAAATCTTGAACAATGGTTGAGGTGACTGTCATATATAGTCCTATATGGGTGGACAACACATAACTGACAGGGAAGTGTTGCCATGGCGACATGGCGAAGGTTGACTCCTCACCATGAAACATCGGAAAGTTGTATCTTGGTCGTTCCTAATCCTGCAACCAAGTTCAAGGATTGAATGGCAAGGAGGGCATGTCCATGGTAGCACGTGTGACGGCATGCTAAAGTTGATGTGCAGTTATGATCATCGCTTTGGTCTGATGAATCTCAGAAAATTTCACGTCATTCTGGCCAGTGGCTCGTGAGTAATAAATAAAACAGTTTTCAGCAATTCTTTCATTAACCAGTAGGTGGTGCTATATCTTTTGTCAGGTATTTTGACGTAGACGCGTTCCGGCCGGGAATATTGTCCATCATTGAAACTTTGGTGCACATCGGACAAGTTTTGCCCAAGTTACAGCTGCTTGATTTTCTAAGGGGAGGAGTCAAACTTCGCCATGGCGCCATGGCAACACTTCCCTGTCAGTTATGTGTGGTCCACCCATATATGACTATATATGACAGTCATGTCAATGTATGTTCCAAATTTCATGACTCTGGGACCTTCCCACCCCTCCCCATAAGCTCACAGATTGAATGGCGAGGAGGGCGTGTCCTTGGTAACACGTGTGACGTCATGCTGAAGTTGATGTGCAGTTATGATTATCCCTTTGGTCTGATGAATCTCAGAAAATTTCACGTCATTCTGGCCAGCAGTGCGTGAGTAATAAATAAAAGGGTTTTCAGCAATTCTTCCTTTAATCACCCGGGGGCTCTATAACTTGTGTTTATTATTTTTATATACATGTGTTTGCAGTGGGACTAATATCGAATGTGCAAAATTATGTGGAAAATCATAAAAAGTTTGTCCAATTTACAAGTGTCTGTTGCTCTAACCACAAGGTGGTGCTATAACTTTTGTTTATTATTTTTACATAGACGTGTTCGGGGCGGGAGTCACATCCATTGTCGAAAATTTGGTGGAAATCAGATGAAGTTTGTCCAATTTGCAAGTTTTTGATATTCCATGGCGAAGAGTCAGCGTACGCCATGTCGCCATGGCAACACTTACCTATCAGTTATGTGTTGTCCACCCATATAGGACTATATATTACAGTCACCTCAACCTATGTTCAAGATTTCATGACTCCAGGTCATTCCTAATCCTATAAAAATGATCAAGGATTGAATGGTGAGGAGGGCGTGTCCATGGTTACACGTGTGATGTCATGCGAAAGTTGATGTGCAGTTATGATCATCTCTGTGGTGTGATTAATCTCAGAAAATTTCACGTCAGTCTGGCAAGTGACACGTGAGTAATAAATAAAATAGTTTTCAGCAATTCTTTCCTTAACCACTATGTGGTGCTACATCTTTTGTCAGGTATTTTAATTTTGCTGTGTTTGGGGCGGGACTATTTTCCATCATGGAAAGTTTGGGGGACATCGGACAATTTTTACCTGAGTGACAGCTGTTTGAAGTTGTAAGGGGAGGAGTCAAACTTTGCCATGGCGCCCTGGCCACACCTTTTCAAATTTTGACTTAATTTATACAATTTTTAATGGCCAAATGCCTATAGATGCTGCTATGTAAAAATGAGCTCAATCGGAGCAAGTCTCTAGGACTAGTTCGTTCAAATGCGAGGTGTGACTTTTTTCCGAATTGGAGGTGGGGTGACTTTGAGGCAAGATGGCAGCCTTCCTGTTGGTGGTGGGTATGGGCCACAATTATGTTTTTTGCATGTCTTGAGGTGATACACACCTCACCCAAATTTTATGTCTGTACGGCAAAGCTTATGGTCACCAGTCTCCATAGACCTTGTACGTTTGGCCCCACCCACAAAAATTAGGGGTGGGGGGGCACATATGTTTTCCAGTTTATCAAATTTTTCACCGGGTCTGAGGGGTCTGCCAGAAAAAAAAAATAAATAAATTGCGTTTTGGTTAACGTTCAGAGGGTGAAAAATTCATTCGTTTAAGCGGAAGAATTTCTTCGAGCTGAGCAATTACAATAGGACTTTCGCCGACTGACGTCGTCAGTGGCTCAGGCCCTAATAACAGGCGGCCCCTCCACTGTTCAAAACTGTCAAATATAAAAATGCATGAAATAATAATTTAACAGTCTATCAGAGGGACAGCTCAGGTTGAGCAGTTTGGAAACAAAGCAAGAGAGGCAAGGCTGAGATGGTTTGAACATGTGCAGAAGAGGGATAGTGGAGATATTGGACAAAGGATGTTGAAGATGGAGCTGCCAGGCAGGAGGAAAAGAGGAAGACCACAGAGAAGATTTATGGATGTAGTGAAGGAGGACATGGAGAGGGTTGGTGTTACAGAGGAAGATGCAAGGGATAGGGTGAGATGGAGACAGATGATCCACTGGTGACCCCTAAAGGGAGCAGCTGAGAGAAGTAGAAATAATAATGCATTTTACTGATCCCTAACATTTCAGATTTTTACCTCCGCCAAGGAAGGTGGTAATGATTTTGCCGGCGTTGGTTTGTTTGTTCGTTGGTTGGTTGGTTTGTTGGTCTGTCTGTCTGTTAGGAACAATACTCCAAAAGTTTCTTTTTTTGTTACTTATTTGTACCCGTAGGTAGACTTGGTTTGCAGTCTGGTGACAAGCCACCGGCTGCTGGTCGCTGCGTGCGCGAGCGCCCTAAACCTACATGTTTTGGTGTGCGGGAGGAAACCGGAGAAATCCCGGAGTAAACCCGCGCAACACGGGGAGAACATGCAAACTCCACACAGCTCACTGTTGGTCGGGGGCTGGGATCGAACCCACGATCTCATGTCCCCCGGCCGAGGGTAAAACTGTGCTGCCACAGTGCTAAACCACTGCGCCACCGTGCAGTTATGAACAGGTTTTGATGAAATTTTCAGGAAAGGTGTGTAATGGCACAGGGAGCCGATGGCTAGATTTTGGTGGTGATCCAGATCATCATCTGGATCCAGGAATTTTTTTAAATTATTTTATATATTTATGTTGCGCTTTTCATCTACTGCCTCTTTAAAGTGTACCTGTGGTGGTCGTGCAAAAAAAGATATTATATTGAGCCCCTGGCTCACTTTCTAGTTCAATTTCAAGGTAAAATTCAAGTTTAAGGCAATTTGATATAAATCCATTGCTGATCTGCTGGTTCAGCTATGTCAGCAAAACATGGGTACAGCCATACTAGCGGCTACAGGGACTTCCAGGACGCTTCCTGTGATGTAATTTCGTTGACACCGCGATCTGGATCAGTATTGGCTGAGCCTCGAGTACCCGGATGTGGAGCGGCTTCGGGGATATTCAAATTCAAACGTTTATTTCAAACTCAGGGTTCATATTAAATGCAGAACTAAAACGAGTAGAAAATAAATAAATAAATAAATGTTTAAATTCAGCGAGCCGTCTTTTCTGATCTCAGCTCGTACAAGGACGATGTTTATAAAACTGCGATCTGAGTACCCGGATGTGCAGCGGCTTGGGGATATTATACAGAGCAGCAGACACTCGGCGCTCTTGTAAAAACAAAAACATACAATGCGATATGGATATCGCAACATGGCGGAATGTAAAGCCTTTGGATGTCTGAATAATAAGTGAAAAAAACAAAGACTTTTTTTGTGTACCGAAACCCAGCTCACCTTGTCAGAAGATCGGAGCGGAAACGGGGCACAGACGAATAATTTCAGACGAAATTGCGTTGTGTGTGAGGACCACTTCGTCACTTTAACCCTCAGAAGACCTTTCTGGCTCAAACCTGTAGCCATGTTGGACAAATTCTTCCTCAGAGTCTGACAATTCAGCCATAATAGAATAAAAACACTCACAACAGCACCCTAGTCTCTCATACAGGCGGAGCATTGACTGTTGAGTATCAACGAAGTGACGTCACATCCGCATGTGTCATGGCTGCGCCCACAGTTTTCATTGGCTGCCCATGGCCAAGGTCCTATTTGAATATATGTCTGGTGGTATATGGCTGGCAAAAATTATTTACCAAAATAAGAAATACTTTTTCATAATGTTTTCAAGTCAAATGCGTCTTCACGACCACCACAGGTAGGCTTTAAGACGTGTCCACAGAGTTACGGTGGAGTTACGTACGTGGCTACACGATAGGGCCCCGCACCTCAGAATTTATGTGCATTTTTTGAAACAAATGAGCCTCGAGCTCATGAATGATCTGTAGCCTAATGCTTGAGAAAGTATTTTTTATAACTGGGAGTATTTTTAACTGGGAGCATTGTCTGATGGGGAATACTGGTATACAGTATTAAAATGTTCAGATGTACATGGAGCAACGCCAACTATTCCTCTCAATCTCAGATTGATTTGTGGCTCATATCACCCTCTTGTGAACAGTTAGTTTCAGGAAAAAGCTGGGAGAAATTTCTTTCCTATATTTGACAAAACAGTTTTACACCACAGCCGCACAGAGCAGAGCACTACTGACCTACTCCCACAAGGTAAAAGGTGATCATTTCCCTCCTCCTTTTTAAGCTCCTTGGTTCCAGTCTTGAGTGGTTAGCACTGCGGCAGCACAGCAACTCACCCTTAGCCAGGGGATCCTGGTTTCGATCCCAGCTCCCGACCAACAGTGATCTGTGTGGAGTTTGCATGTTCTCCCCGTGTCTGTGTGGGTTTACTCTGGGATTTCTCCGGTTTCTTCCCACATGCCAAAAACATGCAAGTTAGATTAACTGGCATAAAAAAATGGGGATTCTAAATTGTCCTTAGGTATGACTGTGAGAGTGAATGGTTGTCCGTTTCTCTGTGTTGGCCCTGCGATGGACTGGCGATCTGTCCAGGGTGTACCCTGCCTCTCGCCCAGACATGCTGGGATAGGCTCCAGCCCCCCCGCGACCCGAAAAGGATTAAGTGGTAGAAGATGGATGGATGGATGGTTCCAGTCTTCAACTGGTCTTCACATAATATTCTCCACTTTCTGACCACAAATTAATCCCCATAGTTTTGATGGAATCTAAACAGAAAAGTAATTTACGATAAGTGGGTATTGGAAATTTTACAATAAATATATCATGTTTGTAGTTAGTGAAAGTAATGTTTCACATACAGAATTGGGAATTTTAAAAGTGTATGATAAATCTGGCAATCAGACGGAGCAAAGAAATTAAGGAAAATAAAATAACTAAACTTAATATTATGGACTAATTAAACACATTAAACATTTAAATGATCTGCAGAATATACACAAATCGTACCGATGAGCAACAGTAGCAGTTTTTGACAAAGTAGCATAAATCAGTGGACTCTGCTGTCGACTGGTGCTACCGGTAGCATTTTTCAATAGGTCAGCACAAATCAACAGAACACCAGCAGACGAGGATGCGAGCCACATGACCCACACGGTATGTAAACACAGTAAACTTCAGCACTGGACAATGTTTAATTTTTTTGTTTGTGAAATCACAATAGGCCTGTTCGGTAGGGACAGCGCAGGCTGTTTCAACTGAGGAGGCTCAGGTCTTTTGGTGTACAAGAGGTGCTCTTGAAGACATTCTACAACTCGGTGGTGGCATTAGCCATCACTTTTGGAGTGGTCTGTTGGGGCAACGGCATTACAGCAGCCGATAGGAAGAGACTGAACAAACTAATCAAGAAAGCTAGCTCTGTCCTGGGGCAACGCCTTGACCCAGTGGAGGAGATAGGGGAGAGAAGGATGGTGGCTAAACTGTCATCTCTGCTGGAGTCCGAGTCCCACCCCATGCAGTACATACTGAACGCACTGAGGAGCTCATTTAGCAGTAGACTACATCACCCTAGGTGCGCAACCGAGAGGTTTCGCAGGTCCTTCCTACCTACGGCTGTCAGACTGTATAACCTAAGCAGGGCTGCTCGCAGAGATAGCAAAAAAAAAAACGTGACGACCTAATAGTATTGAATGCAAAAGACGCAACAGACTTACACAAATGGTCCCCTCCAGTATACAACTAGGACAATATCAGTTGCTGTGGAGGGTGACAATATGTACGGGTACATATTCATACCATGAAGGGTAACTAAATAGACGGTTATGCTGTTTAGTCCATCTAGCTACAATTCTCTGCACTGTGTATATATATTTACAGTATATATTTATGTGTACATACAGTGGGGCAAAAAAGTATTTAGTCAGCCACCAATTGTGCAAGTTCTCCCACTTAAAAGATGAGAGAGGTCTCCAATTTTCATCATAGGTATACCTCAACTATGAGAGACAAAATGAGAAAAAAAAAAATCCAGAAAATCACATTGAAGGATTTTTAATGAATTAATTGGTAAATTCCTCGGTAAAATAAGTATTTGGTCAATAACAAAAGTTCATCTCAATACTTTGTTATATGCCCTTTGTTGGCAATGACAGAGGTCAAACGTTTTCTGTAAGATTTCACAAGGTTTTCACACACTGTTGCTAGTATTTTGGCCCATTCCTCCATGCAGCTCTCCTCTAGAGCAGTGATGTTTTGGGGCTGTCGCTGGGCAACACAGACTTTCAACTCCCTCCAAAGATTTTCTATGGGGTTGAGATCTGGAGACTGGCTAGGCCACTCCAGGACCTTGAAATGCTTCTTATGAAGCCACTCCTTCGTTGCCTGGGCAGTGTGTTTGGGATCATTGTCATGCTGAAAGACCCAGCCACGTTTCATCTTCAATGCCCTTGCTGATGGAAGGAGGTTTTCACTCAAAATCTCACGATACATGGCCCCATTCATTCTTTCCTTTACACGGATCAGTCGTCCTGGTCCCTTTGCAGAAAAACAGCCCCAAAGCATGAGGTTTCCACCCCCATGCTTCACAGTAGGTATGGTGTTCTTTCTCCTCCAAACACGACAAGTTGAGTTTTTACCAAAAAGTTCTATTTTGGTTTCATCTGACCATATGACATTCTCCCAATCCTCTTCTGGATCATCCAAATGCTCTCTAGCAAACTTCAGATGGGCCTGGACATGTACTGGCTTAAGCAGGGGGACACGTCTGGCACTGCAGGATTTGAGTCCCTGGCGGCGTAGTGTGTTTCTGATGTAGCCTTTGTTACTTTGGTCCCAGCTCTCTGCAGGTCATTCACTGGGTCCCCCCGTGTGGTTCTGGGATTTTTGCTCACCGTTCTCGTGATCATTTTGACCCCACGGGATGAGATCTTGCATGGAGCCCCAGATTGAGGGAGATTATCAGTGGTCTTGTATGTCTTCCATTTTCTAATAATTGCTCCCACAGTTGATTTCTTCACACCAAGCTGCTTACCTATTGCAGATTCAGTCTTCCCAGCCTGGTGCAGGTCTACAATTTTGTTTCTGGTGTCCTTTGACAGCTCTTTGGTCTTGGCCATAGTGGAGTTTGGAGTCTGACTGTTTGAGGTTGTGGACAGGAGTCTTTTATACTGATAACGAGTTTAAACAGGTGCCATTAATACAGGTAATGAGTGGAGGACAGAGGAGCCTCTTAAAGAAGAAGTTACAGGTCTGTGAGAGCCAGAAATCTTGCTTGTTTGTAGGTGACCAAATATTTATTTTACTGAGGAATTTACCAATTAATTCATTAAAAATCCTTCAATGTGATTTTCTGTTTTTTTTTCTCATTTTGTCTCTCATAGTTGAGGTATACCTATGATGAAAATTGGAGACGTCTCTCATCTTTTAAGTGGGAGAACTTGCACAATTGGTGGCTGACTAAATACTTTTTTGCCCCACTGTATGTATATTCACTGCTCTTAGTTTCTTATCTTCTAAATTATTGCTCTGAGTGTTGCTATCCCTGTGCTGTTGCAATCCTGGAATTTCCTCATTGTGGGACTAATAAAGGCTTATCTTATCTTATCTATTGTGCTCGTTTATTACACACCACAGTGATATGATACCGCCCTGTTGTGTAATATTGCTTAATAATTATGAACCTTGTCAGTAAAAGGTAATGGAGAAAAGAGGAGAAAAAAAAAATGAAAACCGACCCGACAGATTCAATAAACCATGACGCTGATTTAAGGTGGAATTGCCCAGCCCCAATGTATGGGCAATACAGTTATGACAGTCTTGTTATTATGATGTAGTCATATCGTTTTGGCTGCCGTTTCTCTGTCTGTTAGCAGGATCACGTAAAAACTCCCAGATGGATTTGGATGACATTTTCACCAGAGGTGGCTCTTGGCCCAAAGAAACTCATTAGATGTTGGGGTGATCCATGAGTGCATACCTTCACTAAGGCCCTATCTCACAATGTACATCTGGATGGCGATATGGACGGACAAAGGGAGGGAAGGACAAAGCCTTGGTGGAGTTATGTGCTCTGTGAGTGCCCTCTAATTATGACAGTTTTATCCTGTCTTACATATCGTTATCCAGGAAAACACAACAAATAAAACAACCTTGTCTTAATGAAAACATGTTTTAAGAAGCTTGACCCCCCCCCCCCCCCACACACACACACACACACACTCTGCCCTGTAAGGTGCATTCAGACCAAACACGAAAGTGTGAATTTTTCGGGTGGTGTGACTACATATTAATTTAACGTAAACATGCAAATAGATGCAAATTTGTATCTCAGCGAGCTGCAGAGGGGTGGGGTTGCCTTCAGAATTTCTGCAGCTGCTTTCGACCTACTGTAGAAATCCCCAAAACACCGTCATGCTTAGGCTGACAACATTACCTGGCATGGCACATGGCTGGGAAAATGTCATTGCCTCCTCCAGAAACTGGATGACGGCTGTTTACACTGCTAGCCCTTGTTAGCACATCCGTAGCAGGAGTACATCAGTGGATAAATGACAGACACTCCATTTCAGCTCTAGAGCCCCCAGTCCATCTGTCTGCAGGTGAGCGTCAGTCTCATTTTCAGACTAGTTTACTCTCCAGTATTGATACTTTTACTCCAGTGACGGCAGAATCTCAAGGCTGATTGCTACCTATAACTACTAAATCCGTCCGATGCGAATGCATGAATTTCCGTGTATTTGCATGTTTCCATCGCGTTAACATGTATTTGCGCCATGTGAAAAACTGGCTTTGTGTTTGGTGTGAATGCCCCTTTAGAACACAAAACTTGTGACTATCGCACACTTGGTAGAAGAGTAGATGGTCGACGACGGAGTAGCCCTTTTTGGCCCAATGAAATCCCCCAAGAGTGCTTAGATCTCCTGACCTTTGACCCTGAACTTGAACCTGATCCACAACCTGGATGTGGACACACCCAAGGATCATCGTGTGCGAGTTTGGTGAGCATCGGGGAAATCACCTGGGAGGAGTAGCAATTCTCGTGAAATGTGGACGGACAGTGGACGCCGCTTCACCGGAAGGAGCTAATGAATGATTGACAGCTCTCCTATTCCCTGTACAGCCTCATACAGCCGTGTAAACATGGAGCTAATTCTAAATGGACAACACATGTGCTCACGGGTGGATGAACCTCTGCTTCTGAAAGTGTCCACCATGGTGGCTCAGGAGTAAATTTGCGCTGATATCTTGTAACCAAACAGCAGTGTTTCTGAGAATATTTGAGGTGAGAAATAAGATGTTTAGACATTGAATCTTTTTCTGAATTTTATTTGGCACTCAACAGAGCTCATTTGCATGAAATTGGTTGGATTTAACTTTGCAAAATTACTACTAATGCAGTTTAAAATAACTCCAGTTTGACTTTTTTAATATCAAAGCTTAGTTTTCAAAAACCAGAAGGCAACACAGAGTTCTAATAGCAATTCTGTGTTTTGTGTACTGTGACAACCCCAGCGCTCTGGTTTGAGAGTTGTCTGCCCCTCCTTGGTTGTGCTGCGTCTGTCTTGCAGTTGCTGATTGACAATTAGTAGTCATGAGTAACACCTGTGGTCTGGCTATAAAAGCCTCCCCAGTTCAGCAGCCCTCCCCCTGCCTGGGACTCTGGACCTGACCTTGTCCCTCTTCAGACACCACTCCCCTTCTGCCCGGTTTGCTTTCACACATATTCACTCATCCAAACACAAACTTGCACTACTGATTTACTGACGTTTAAGTTGATTATGTTTAAAAATAAAGATTTTCTTTATCCACTTGACTTTTCTCCCTTCTTCGTCACCATCCGCAAGCCAGATCATGACAAATGGCAGTCATCTAAAATTCAGTTAGAAAGGGTTCCTTTACACAGATGAAGATCGTTGGGTGAGCATTATGAAATCAAAATTGACCCAATCTCTCAATGATCTCTTAAAACCTCAAAAAAGATGTTTCTGTGTAAATGTTTGAGAGATTGTTGTAAGACTTTCATGAAGATCTACAGTATAGAACCCTTTGAAAGATCCTTGAGAGATCGCTGACAGATCATTGAGAGTTTGTTGGGCAATCAAAGCTATGTATATTTGAGAGGTTTCTAGTACTCTTCTACCCCGTTTACACAGGGGTGGAGATCATTGAGAGGTAGGGAAAGATGAAAAAATGGCCAGATCTCTCAACGATCACCGAAGGAAAGCGATCTATCAATGAACTCTCAAGGAGCACTCAATGATTTCATTGATCTCACAATGATCTCTCGACAATCTTTCAATGAATGCCAACTTTTTCCACCCCAATGTAGAAATAGAGAGATCAGTAAGAGATTGCTGAGCATTTGATGAAAGACCAATGGAGTTCATTGAAAGATTGCCGAGAGATCATTGGGAGATCGATGGGATCATTGAGCAATCACTTCCCTTTGGTGATTGTTGAGAGAATGTTGTGGAATGAGTCAAAACCTAGAGGACCATGGAGATCACTGGAGATCCTTGAGAGATCATGGTGATCGCTGAGAGATCATTGAAAGATCATTTGGCAGTCTGGCCATTTTGTTATCACTCAGCGATCTCTGATCTCCACCCCTTTGTAAAGGGGGTAATAAGGTAATTCTGTAGCTTTTTATCTGATACTGTGTAGATTTCTGTGCAGCATTTTTGGTAATGGGTGTACCATCTGCTGGGAGACGTGAACCAAAGCACATCTATTTTCACAGTGTTTCAGTAATGTTACAAATTTACTTTTCAAATACAAATCTTTTCTGCACATGCAAAAATCTGAATATCTCACACAAATTTATTTTACATGGTTAAAAAGCTTGATTTGCAACTAAAAATACTGAATCATTCAATATCATTTACAAGTTCAAAACCTTTTTGACACTAAATTGACTCCATACTCCCGGGACCTTATATCTCATCTTGCTATTCTGAACTGGTGAGTAGTGAACAAAGTGGGCTGGATTGGGTGACCGGTGTGCATTTTCTTTCCTGGGGCGCGCAGAGCATGCTGGAATTAATTGGGTGTCAACAAAAATAGCGGCGTTAAAAGGCAGCTCCATTAAGGCATCGCTGCTGACAGCACCAATTATTTAATCTTTCACCACATGTGACTACATTGTGATATTGTGGAATAATTGGTGGAGTTTGTATTTTCATCACAATAATAACGTCATGATTTATCACAATTTCAGAAAAGCAATTTACTTTAAAATTTTAATTACCAACAAACCTGAAGGCAAACCAGAGGGGAAAAACCCAGCCTACTTTGAAATTGAGCCGCTTACCAGGTTGCTTTGACTTCAACTATTTGTACACAAACAATAAAGTGATATACTGTATGTATTGTAATAAATAAAAGAAACAGCTGGCCTGTGGTTTAATATTTATGGCTATAGAAGAATTCAGTGTGAGGTAATTGCCTAGTCTCTCCCTTTTCTTTCTTTTGTTTTATTTTAGATACATACAATAATTCCTCTGCTCCATAAATAGAACCATACCAGAAAATGGTATTTTAACTGTTTGGCATTTCTATATTTGTATATTTTTTTTGTAAGTTTTGTAGTTTTTCCTCTATGCCACAGGGAGCCACTACAGATGGGCAAAAGAACCAGATATGGCTCTGGAACCATCAGCTGCAGAAATTCTGCTCTATAGTAATCAATAATCTGCAGCTTCTTATGGGTTTTGGACCATGAAGTAAATTACATTATGTTTACTTTTAGCTGTTCATTGTGATTTAAAATGTTTTTTGTTTTGTTTTTTTGCAAACTGCTGAGGGGTTTTAAAGTTTAAAAATAAATATTAATAATCTCAAATGCAACTGTATGTACACTTATGGGCACAATTGTACTATATCTTCCTTTATATTCTGAAATTTAAATAGTTCTACTCTAAATATTTGGGAGTACTGAGTGCATTATGTACTGAAATGACTGAGTGCCACAAGCTGTGAGAACCCTTTTAGGCCCGGGACACACCAAGCTGTCGCCTACTGATGAACAACGCTCTGCTCATTCCTTTTCTGTCGAGTTTGTCAGAATAAAAACACTGAGAAGACTACAGCCAACGGCAAGCGAGCATGAATGTTCTTTCCACACTTCACGTCCATCTCTCTCCTTGTTCACTCATTCGCTGTGTTCAGCAGCCCATCAGCGTGATCCCTCTAGCCAATAACTCCGATTCCTATTCAACACTTGCTGGACACACCAAGCAACCTAAGTTAATGACAGTTCAAACCTTACCGGGGGAAGGAGTCCAGAAACGGGGCTGATGGAATAAACCCTGAACTCAGAGTTAAGTGAACCTGCCAAAGCTTACTCTGAGTTTCTGGTTTCACAAGTCCGGTTATGACTCTGATCAACTCAGAGCTGACTGACCTGGAGACGTCCGCGTGTACGGCAAGCCTATTAAGACATCATGTGTTGAGTGTAGAAAGCATGAGCAGTGGCGGGAAAAGAGAGAGAATTATTTCCCCGAGGGGGAATTATAAGCACTCTCCAAGGCATATGAGGAGTTTAAAAAAAAAAAAAAAATCATGATCAAGAAGACGACGGCGATCATCATCAACATCAGCCAAAGACAGGGAGCTGACCTGCAAAGACCTGTGGGCTGCATGAAGTGACTTTATGGATTCTTCAGCGGTGACAATATATATTTTACATAAAAAAAATAAGTATTCAAAACAATGTGATGTTATAAATCAAGTGCATTGCAAGGCACTATTTTACAACATTTATTATTACATTCAGGTGTAATGGTTCTTCCTATGAAGTTGAATTTTCCATTTGAATTTGTACCTTTTTCATAAATTTATAGCTTTTTTTTGGTAAATTTGAGATTTTTTTTCTCCCTAGCAATTTTGCTGTTTTTTTCATAAATAGGATTTTTTTCCATGTAATTTGAATTTTTCCCAGATATGCTGCTTTTTTTTTGGTAAATTTAAGGGGTTTTTTTTACCTCAAATTTGAATAGTTTCCTTATATATTTGCAATTTATTTGTGTGATTTTGTGGCCTTAATTAATCACTCTAATTTTTTGTAACTTTATTTCTAAATTTGGGCAGCATGGTGGTGTAGTGGCTAGCACTGGCGCAGCACCAGTCCCTTCACCATTCACACCTAGGCCCACTTTCACAGTCTCCAATTAACCTACCATGCAGGGGTAAACATGCAAACTCCACACAGAGGCCCTGCTGGCTGGTGGTTTTGAACCCATGACCTTTTTACTGTGAGGCAGTAGTGCTAGCCACTACACCACCACTGCTGTTCAGCAGTAATGTGTAATCCCAGTGAGAAATTCAAGCATTCAATTTCTCACTGGGATTACACATTACTGCTGAACAGGACTGAATATGGTACCTAAACTTAAGAATGCTAATGGATCTGTGTTGTGCATGTGTGCGCTTCTGTATAAACTCCCGATCGTCATCATTTCCCATTTCCTGATATTGTTAACTTGCTGAGACGGTGTTTTATCATTTGACACCCTCTTGCTTCCCAGCTCAGCAGTGGGTGTGGCACAGCTACTCACTACTCCGTGGAGTCCAGGAGCTGGTATTCGCAGCGACGGCTGTAACAGACCCGTATTCCTGGGTCTGCCCAGAGGCGACGGATTGCGTCAACATATCTCGGTTCCAACTGGGTGACCTGCACTGTGTTCACGTCCTGCAGGAATTGGGCGTACAGCTGGAAGGAAAGAAAGAGAAATTCTTAGAGTGATGGGATTTTGTCATGTATTGAAGTGTTGCTATTGTTAAAAATGCTGCAAAGGATTATTCAGTCTAGTAAAACAGAGCTGAGTAGGGCTGGGTGATTTAGACCCCCCAGATAAATACACTGTTATTTATGTCATATTAGGTTTTCATTGCACAAAGTAAAATGCACCACAGGCTGAAAGCAGCACGTAGGCTTTAAACACATAATTTACATTCATTTACCTCATTTATTTATTCTTCAGTCATGATATAGCGTTTTTCTCTTCTATGTCCTTTCATTTTTACTGCTGTTTAACTTCAGTGAAATTAATTTATTTTCTGAAATTTGCTACTTCGTTCTTCTCAATTTGCTACTTTTGTCTGAAAAATTTGACCTTTTTCCCACTTAAATTTGTGTCTCATAGATTTGCAACATTTTGTTCTCAAAGTTGACATTTTCTTGTAAATTTTCAGTTTTATAGAGTCGAAACTTTTCTCATAAACTAGCATTTTTTTTTCCTCAAATTAGTTTTTTTTTTCTGGTAAATTAAAACTTTATCAAACTTACCTTTTTTTCTGCATAAATAAAAACAGTAATATGTTGAAACTTGAAATTTGATCAGTCTGATCAGAACTTCTCCCCACTACTCAGAGACCAAAAATCGAGGCACTGCGTAGTGCGTACATAATAAACAGTTTAACGTTTTTGCAAATATCTCGAGAATAGCTGGGTCTAAACTAAAAATTCATCATTTTATTCTCTGAAATCTTCCACAGCTTTTCTCCACTGGTCTTATTCTCTAAAAATGAATTTTTCTGCATCATGTTTTCAAAAATGTGCAAATGAGCTCCTAGGAGGAGCTCATTTGCACATTAAGCAAATTAAGCAGAAATCATCTACAGACATTGATAATAAAAAGGTGTTCAAATTATCCAAAAATGTCAATCCGTTTAGATTTTCTAGGCCAATCAAGTTGTACAGTTTCTCTTTGGCATGTAGTTTTGGGTTTAACTCCAGGTATCATGATTCACATTTGATAAAGCTTTAGAATCACAACAGTATTCTTCAGCAAAACACCAAATTTCATGCAATTCTATTAATGGTCCAGTGATGTTTATGAAATGTCTGTCAGCCATTTTGTCTCGTCAGTGGAACATTTTTTTTAGTGTGTGAGGAAGTCGGTGTGTGACCCAAAGCAACTGTGTGACGTAAGGGTTGAGATACTTGTCTACCACTCAGGAGACCTGCGTTCAAATCCTCCCCGTAAAGTGTTGTTCTTTGGAAGTATAACATACCTCTTCTGTGTATTTGAGAACAATGTATAGTGTGCATTAAGTTTTAAATGCACTACTACTGCTGCTGGGAATCCTTTCAATCAAAAATTTATCACTTGAGAAAATTAGAGTGTGAGTTAAAGGGGTTGTGTGGTGTTTTGGTTAAGGTGAGTGCTTGGTATGCAGGAGGTCTTGATCATCTGAACAACTGAAGTTCAGCATGGCTCTCCTGTGCATTTTAAAGCAACAATATGCAATATTTCCACCTCAAAATAATGTTTGCAAAATTGTTTTGATGGTACACCAACATTTGACCGAGTGAATGTCACTTCCTGGATTACTTGATTGGGCCCACATTGCCTGCAACAGCTCTTTTTTAGTGTGTGATTACTGGGAACAGCAGCTGTGGCGGCTGTGGCCTCATTCCCAGCAGCAAATCACAGGGCACGACTTTAGCCACCAATAACTAAAAGCCCTGTGGTTGGCTGCTGGTATTGGGGTCATGGTCGCCGTGGTTGTGGCCTTTTCAGTGTTCCTCCAAAGAACAAGAAAGTTACATAGTGCTGCTTTAAAAACTAATGGGTACCAGACCTTAGGTTTTAATTGCTGTTGCTAAGTAATACAAGAGCTTGAAGTCTACACCTGCTTGGAACCTGATGATCGCCACTTGTGGTCTAATAAGTGACAGGAGTATAATTTGTTGCTTATTTTTGTTATTGGTGTGTCTGCGTTCCATCAGTTCTTTATTTGACCAGCTGCTTGCTCCTGGTGGTCAAAGGTGGCTCAAAGCCAAAGGTGGCTCTCTTTGGCTTTGAGCAATAAATAAATAAATCATAAATTTACAAGTAAAAAAGCAAACATGAAAAATCTCATAAATGAATGCGATAAATTAAAAATAAAATTTTAATTGAACAGAAAAAATATTCTAAAATTTATAAGAAAAAAACGACTAAAAGGTAGAACATTTATAAGAATACAAATTTACACCACATTCCAAATTATTATGCAAATAGGATTTTAGTGTCAAACATTCAATTTTTTGTTTTTCAATTAAATTCATGGATAGTATTGTGTCTCGGGGCTCTTTGGATCACTGATATCAATCTCAGACACCTGTCATAATTGGTTTGCCAGGTGAGCCCAATTAAAGGAAAACTACTTAAGAAGGATGTTCCACATTATTAAGCATGCCACAGGTTTCAGGCAATATGGGAAAGAAAAAGGATCTCTCTGCTGCCGAAAAGCGTCAAATAGTGCAATGCCTTGGACAAGGTATGATAACATTAGATATTTCACGAAAACTTACGTGTGATCATCGTACTGTGGATTTACTGTATGCCAATGTCAGAGATGCATATAGTGCAACAGCTCTACCCCCCATTGGCAAATCAGATCACTGCATGGTCATGTTAACACCCAAGTACGTTCCCCTTGTGCAAAGGCAACCTGCTTATACACGGACTGTGAGGAGATGGACACAGGAGGCTGCTGATGCACTACAAGACTGCTTCGAGATGACAGACTGGGGCGTACTCTGTAAACCACATGGGGTGGACATAGACAATATGACTGACTGCATCACAGAATACATCAGATTCTGTGAAGACACGACCATGCCAGCTCAGACTGTACACTGCTTCTCCAACAACAGACCATGGGTCACGAGCGACCTAAAAGCACTTCTGAACAAAAAGAAGAGAGCTTTTAGGGCTGGAGACAAGGAAAAGCTGAGGGGAGTGCAGCATGAGCTGAGAGAGATGCTGAGGAGGTGCGAGGACAATTATAGGAGGAAGTTGGAAGACAAACTCAGGCAAAACAACGCTAAAGATGTGTGGGAGGGAATGAAACAAATAACTGGGTGCAAGGGGAGAGTCAGGCAGCCATCTGGGAGCCAGGAGAGAGCTGATGAACTGAACCTGTTTTTTAATAGGTTCAACTCACAGTCTGTCACCCCAACAACACAACCAGACCCCCACACATCCCTCCCCACCCACCCTCCTGTGCAGAACCTCTTTCCATCTCCCCCCTCCTCCTCCTCAGGAGACACCAGGACCCTCCCTCACTTCACGGTGACTACAGACCAGGTTAAGAAACAGCTGGAGAGACTTCGTCAGCAGAAGGCGGCGGGCCCTGATGGCATCTCTGCCAGGACTCTGAGGACCTGTGCCAACCAGCTAGCTCCGGTACTGAAACACCTGCACAACCTGAGCCTGAGTCTGGAGAGAGTACCGGTGCTGTGGAAGACATCCTGCCTGGTTCCTGTCCCCAAGAAGTCATCTCCATCAGACCTGAACGACTATCGACCAGTTGCCCTCACATCTCATGTGATGAAGGTCCTGGAGAGACTGGTCTTAGCCCACCTGAGGCCACAGGTGAAGACGTGGCTAGACCCTCTGCAGTTTGCATATCAGCCCCATTTAGGAGTCGAAGATGCTGTCATCTAACTGCTGCAACGAGCCCATTTGCACCTGGATGGCGGAGGAGATACTGTGAGAATCACTTTTTGATTTCTCCAGTGCCTTTAACACCATCCAGCCACTGCTGCTGGTTGAGAAGCCGCGAGTGATAGGGTTTGACAGCTCTGTGATCTCCTGGATTACTGACTACCTGACAGGCAGGCCACAGTTTGTCCAGCTGGGCAGTGTCTTGTCTGGAGCGGTGGCTAGTGATACGGGAGCTCCACAGGGGACTGTGCTCTTTCCTTTTCACTTTACCTTATACACCACTGACTTTCAGTATAACACAGAGTCATGCCACCTGCAGAAATTCTCTGACGACTCAGCTGTTGTGGGGTGTATAAGAGGAGGAGAGGAGGGGAAGTACAGGGCACTGGTAGACAGATTGGTGGAGTGGACAGAGCAGAATCACCTGAGGTTGAATGTCAGCAAGACCAGAGAGATGGTGATTGACTTCAGAAAGAGGAAGACGCCTTCTCAGCCACTGCAGATAAGGGGGAAGGATGTGGGAGTGGTTGAGGACTACAAATATCTGGGTGTCAGGATCAGCAGCGGGTTGGACTGGAGATCCAACACCGATGCTGCGCACAAGAAGGGAATGAGCAGACTCTACTTCCTGAGGAAGCTGAGATCCTTCAACGGGCGTAGCAGGATGCTGGAGCTTTTCTACCAGACCGCTGTCACCAGTGCCATCTTCTTTGCTGCTGTCTGTTGGGGTAGCAGTATCAGGGCCAGTGACACCAACAGACTTGACAAGATTGTCAAGAGGGCTGGCTCTGTAACTGGTCTCTGCCCGGAGACCTTTGAGACAGTGGTGGAGAGGAGAATACTAAATAAACTGCGAGCGATCATGGACAATCCTGATCACCCCCTCCACCACACACTGGACAGACAGCGGAGCACTTTCTCCAGTAGACTACTACAGCTTCGCTGTCGAACAGCCAGATACAGAAAATCTTTCCTGCCGCGTGCCATTTCACTGTACAATAACTCACTATGATGTTGTATTCTGGTCATAACAATGCTGCCACACTGCACCTTACAGTCCAACTGGTACCTCACATTTCACTCTGCTCCTGATAGTCCTTCATTGTAAAGCGGGATGATTCATGTGTTTATACGGATCATCATATATTAAGCTATGATGTAAATAGGTTTTATAGTCGTGTTAGTTTTACTTTCCATGGGTAATCCCTTAGTCTGTCATGCGTGTGTTTCTGTCGTTTGGTTGTCTACTGCCACGCTACTGTTACACTGTAATTTCCCAGTTTGGGATCAATAAAGTACATCTATCTATCTAAATTTGTGGCTGATTCAGAGCACAGACGGGTTTGTGCAGAAAAAAGCACAACGAGGAATGTTTCTGCCAGACAAATTCATCAGATTAAGAGAGCAGCTGCTAAAATGTCATTACAAAGCAGCAAACAGGTATTTGAAGCTGCTGATGCCTATGGAGTCCACGAATCTCAAGATGTAGGACCCTCCACAGGTTTGCAGTTGTGCATAAACCTACTATTCGGCCACCCCTAACCAATGCTCACAAGCAGAAATGGTTGCAGTGGGCCCAGAAATATATGAAGACTAATTTTAAGTCTTGTTTACTGATGAGTGCCATGCAACCCTGGATTGTCCATATGGGTGGAGTAGTGGATGGCCACTATATCCCAACAAGGCTGTGATGTCAGCAAGGAGGTGGTGGAGTCATGTTTTGAGCCAGAATCATCGGGAGAATGCTGGAAGGCCCCTTAAGGGTCCCTGAAGGTGTGAAAATGACCTTGGCAAAGTACAGTATATAGAGTTTCTGACTGACCACTTTCTTCCATGGTACAAAAGAAGAACCGTGCCTTCTGTAGCAATATTATCTTTATGTATGACAATGCACCATCTCGTGCTGCAAAGAATACCTCTGTGTCATTGGCTGCTATGGGCATAAAAGGAGAGAAATTCAGTGTGGCCCCCATTCTCCCTTGACCTCAACCCTATTGAGAACCTTTGGAGCATCCTCAAGCAAAAGAGCTATGAGAGTGGGAGGCAGTTCACATCAAAACAGCAGCTGTGGGAGGCTATTCTGACATCTTCCAAAGAAATTCAAGCAGAAACTCTCCAAAAACTCACAAGTTCAATGGATGTAAGAATTGTGAAGGTTATATCAAAGAATGGGTCCTATGTTAACATGTAACTTGGCCTGTTAAGATGTTTTTGAACATAGCTTTTGATTTCATTAAATATGACCTCCTAATGCTGCAAATTCAACAAATGACCATTTTCAGTTCTTTACAACTAATAAAATGTTTTGAAACTCTGATGCGCATAATAATTCGGAACAGTGGATTTTGAGGGGTTTTTTTTATTTTTGCAAAAAAAAAAAATGGTTATCATTGGGAGGTTTGTTCAATAAAATTTCAATTATGTTCTAATGGTTGATGACTTGAAAATTATACCAACTGTCATTTGCATCAACTATTTAGGAAAATCAGAGAAAAATACAATTTGCATAATAATTTGGAACATTGTGCATAATCATAATAAATTTGTGAAATGAAAATTATCACAAATCTACAAATTGAGAAAATTGCAAATTTCTGAGAAAAAAGTTGCAAAATCACTTCAAAATTTTACAAGAAAAAAATTGCAAATTTATATTTAAAAACTAGCACATTTGAGAGATTTAAGCCCGAAATTTATGAGGAAAAAAAAATGTATGAGAAGTCATTCCTCTATTAGTATAAAGTTATAAATTTTTAAGAAAAAAAATCACAATTTTTTGAGAAAAAGGTCACAAATTTACAGGACAATAGTAATTGAGAGGGGAAAAAAATCACAAATCTAGTGAGCTTACAAAAAAAAGTTGCAAATTTAAAACAAAAACCTCAAAAATTTATTAGCAAAAAATAGGATATTTACAGACGTGGACAAAATTGTTGGTACCCTTCTGTTAATGAAAGAAAAACCCACAATGGTCACAGAAATAACTTGAATCTGACAAAAGTGGAAATAAATAAAAATTCTATGAAAATTAACCAATGAAAATCAGACAATGCTTTTGAATTGTGGTTCAACAGAATTATTTTCAAAAACAAACTCATGAAACAGGCCTGGACGAAAATGATGGTACCCCTAGAAAAGATTGAAAATAATGTGACCATAGGGACATGTTCAACCAAGATGTGTCGTCTAATTAACATCACAGGTGTATACAAACTTGTAATCAGTCAGTCGGCCTATTTAAAGGGTGACAAGTAGTCACTGTGCTGTTTGTTGACATGGTGTGTACCACACTAAACATGGACCAGAGGAAGCAAAGGAGAGAGTTGTCTCAGAAGATTAGAAAGAAAATTATAGACAAGTATGTTAAAGGTAAAGGCTATAAGACCATCTCCAAGCAGCTTGATGTTCCTGTGACTACAGTTGCACATATTCAGAAATTTAAGATCCACGGGACTGCAGCCAACCTCCCTGGACGTGGCCGCAGGAGGAGACTGATAATACGAACGGTAACAAAAGAGCCCAGAACAACCTCTAAACACATTCATGGTGAACTCCAAGGTCAAGGTACATCAGTGTCAGATCGCACCATCCGTCGTTGTTTGAGCCAAAGTGGACTTCATGGGAGACGACCAAGGAGGACACCACTGTTGAAAACAAATCATAAAAAAGCCAGACTGGAATTTGCCAAACTGCATGTTGACAAGCCACAACGCTTCTGGGAGAATGTCCTATGGACAAACGAGACAAAACTGGAACTTTTTGGCAAGGCACATCAGCTCTATGTTCACAGATGCAAAAATGAAGCATACCATGAAAAGAACACTGTCCCTACTGTGAAACATGGAGGAGATTCTGTTATGTTCTGGGGCTGCTTTGCTGCATTTGGCACAGGGTGTCTTGAATCTGTGCAGGGCACAATGAAATCTCAATACTATCAAGGTATTCTAAAGAGAAATGTGCTGCCCAGTGTCAGACAGATTGGTCTCAGCCACAGATCATGGGTCTTGCAACAGGATAATGACCCAAAACACACAGCTAAAAACACCCAAGAATAGCTAAGAGCGAAACATTGGATTATTCTAAAGTGGACTTCTATGAGCCCCGATCTACACTACCGTTCAAAAGTTTGGGGTCACCCAGACAATTATTTTGTGTTTTCCATGAAAAGTCACACTTATTTACCACCATGAGTTGTAAAATGAATAGAAAAAATAGTCAAGACATTGACAAGGTTAGAAATAATGATTTGTATTTGAAATAATTTTTTCCAGATACTCAACCTGCTCAAAGGAAGGTCAGTTTTATAGCTTCTCTAACCAGCTAAACTGTTTTCAGCTGTGCTAACATGATTGCACAAGGGTTTTCTAATCATCCATTAGCCTTCTGACGCAATGAGCAAACACATTGTACCATTAGAACACTGGAGTGATAGTTGCTGGAAATGGGCCTCTATACACCTATGTAGATATTACACCAAAAACCAGACATTTGCAGCTAGAATAGTCATTTACCACATTAGCAATGCATATTAGATATTAGAGTGCATTTCTGATTAGTTTAAAGTTATCTTCATTGAAAAAAGCAGTGCTTTTCTTTCAAAAATAAGAAAATTTCTAAGTGACCCCAAACTTTTGAACGGTAGCGTAAATCCTACTGAACATCTGTGGAAGGAGCTGAAACATGCCGTCTGGAGAAGGCACCCTTCAAACCTGAGACAACTGGAGCAGTTTGCTCATGAGGAGTGGGCCAAAATACCTGCTGAGAGGTGCAGAAGTCTCATTGACAGTTACAGAAATCGTTTGATTGCAGTGATTACCTCAAAAGGTTGTGCAACAAAATATTAAGTTAAGGGTACCATCATTTTTATCCAGACCTGTTTCATGAGTTTGTTTTTTAAAATAATTCTGTTGAACCACAATTCAAAAGCATTGTCTGATTTTCATTGGTTAATATTTCATAGAATTTTTATTTATTACCACTTTTGTCAAATTCATTATTTCTGTGACCATTGTGGGTTTTTCTTTCATTAACAGACGGGTACCAACAATTTTGTCCACGTCTGTAGAGTGGGGAAAATAAGTATTGAACACGTCAACGTATTTCCTCATTAAACATATTTCTGATGGAGCCACTGACCTGAGATTTTCACCAGATATCAGTAACAACCCAAGTAATCCATACATACAAAGAAATCAAGGCAACGTGTTCACAAAACAAGTTATATTTAATAAAGTGGAATGACACAGGGAATAAGTATTAAACACACTTGGTGAAATTCATTTAATATTTAGTAGAAAAGCCTTTATTGGTAATCAAAGTCAACTTTATTGTCAATTTTGCCATATGCACAGCACATACAGAGAATTGAAATTACATTACTCTGAGACCCACAGTGCAGCAAGGCAAACACCAAGCAGGAAATATGAATATAAAGTATAGCATCTAACACCAAACATTAAACATCAAGGCAAGTTTATTTGTATAGCACATTTTGTGTACAAGACAATTCAAAGTGCTTTACATAAAGCTCCTCTGTAATTTCCCAGTTTGGGATCAATAAAGTACATCTATCTATCTATCTATCCATCTATCTAAAAACATTAAAGCATTACAGCAAGCTGCAAAAGGAATACATAAGAATTTAAAAGCAAACTAAAAAGTAAATTAAAGAGAAACAAAAACAACCTAAATTAAATACGACAGAAATAAGATTTACAGTGCATTGTAGGAGATTAACAATTGTTCTACTGAAAGGCCGTGGCAAATAGGAGAGTTTTTAACCTGGATTTAAAGCGGCTGAGAGTTTCAGCAGCCCTGAAGCTTTCTGGGAGTTTGTTCCATATGTGAGGGGCATAAAAACTAAACGTTGCCTCACCATGTTTGGTTCCAACTCTGGGCACAGATAGTAGGCCTGAGTCTGATGACCTGAGGGCTCTGGGTGGTTCATAATGGACTAGCAGATCTGAAATGTATCAGTGCAAAGAAAACCAAACCCCAACCAGAAGCTAAATAAAAATACTAAGGGTGTGCAAAATAACTAAATACAATAAAAATTAAGACAGCATGTAGTGACTTAAGGCACATATCAGGGCACATAGAGGGTTAAAGTGGCATGTAGTGCAAGGAGAGCAGTCCATTGCTGCATAAAGTGACTGGTGCAGCCCTGAGATCAGTGTGTGTGCATGTGTTGGAGTGAACAGTTCCTAGATGGCAGAGTTCAGTTTATGAAGCTCCTGAAATCAGTGTGTGGGAGTGAACAGTACCTGGGGATGGCAGAGTTCAGTTGTTGAAGTGTGTGTGTGTGTAGGGGGGGGGGGGGGGGGGGGGTCAGAGTCCAGGACTCATGTGAGGGGGACAGAAGGGGGAGAGAGGGCAGAGCAGGGAAAGAGTTGAGCTTCCTGACAGCCTGGTGGATGAAGTTGTCCTTGAGTCTGCTGGTCCTGGCCCAGAGACTCCGCAGTCTCCTCCCTGATGGCAGCAGACTGAAGAAGCTGTATGATGGATGGGTGGGATCAGCTGCAATGCAGAGGGCTTTGCGGGTAAGGCAGGGGCTGTAGATAGCCTCAAGGGAGGGAAGAGATGCACCGACGATCTTCTCAGCTGTTCTCACTATGCACTGGAGGGACTTGCGGCAGGACGTGGTGCAGGTGCCGTACCACACAGTGAGGCAGCTGGTCAGGATGCTCTCGATGGTGCCTCTGTAGAAGATACACATGATGGTGGCTGGGACTTTGGCTCTCCTCAGTTTGTGGAGGAAGTAGAGATGCTGCCGAGCTTTCTTGGCCAGTGATACAGTGTTGGTGGTCCAGGAGAGGTCCTCTGTTATGTGCACACCCAGGAACTTGATGCTGCTCACCCTCTCCAAAGCAGCACCATTGATGGTCAGGGGAGCATGCTGGGTGTGCACATTATGAAGTCCTCAACAATCTCCTTCGTCTTCTCCACATTCAGAGAGAGACTGTTGTCTCTGCACAATATGGCCAGGTGGCTCACCTTGCTCCTGTGGTTTGTCTCATCTCCATTGTTGATGATACCCACCACAGTTGTGTCATCTGCAAATTTGATAAAGTGGTTGGAACTGTGTGTCGGTGTACAGTCATGGGTTAGAAGAGTGAAGAGGAGGGGGCTCAGCACACATCCTTAGGGTGCCCCTGTGTTCAGAGTGATGGTGCTGGATGTGTTACTGCCAACCCGTACTGCCTGCGGTCTCCCTCTCAGGAAGTCCAATAGCCAGTTACACAGTGAAGTGTTGAGCCTCAGTTGGTCCAGTTTGTGAAGGAGCTGTTGGGGGATGATGGTGCTGAATGCGGAATTAAAGTCTATGAACAGCATTCTGACAAAGGAGTCCTTTGTGTCCAGGTGTGTGAGGGCTGAGTGGAGGGCAGCAGAGATGGCATCATCAGTTCAGCAACTGGACCGGTATGCATACTGGAACGGGTCTAGTGAGGGGAGCAGGGCAGACCTGATGTGCTGCCTGAACACCTGCTTGAAGCACTTCATGATGATGGGAGTGAGTGCAACCGGACAGTAGTCATTGTAGCAGGAGAGAGACAACTTCTTGGGGACTGGAATGATAGTGATGGCTCTGAAGCACATAGGGACAACAGCCTGTCTCAGTGAGCTGTTGAAGATGTACGTGAAGACACCTGTGAGTTCCTCTACACAGGCTCTCGGTACACTACCAGGTATGTTGACAGGACCTGGAGCTTTGCGTGCATTGAGCCTGCCAAGGGATCTCCTTATGCTGTCTGGGGACAGTGTAATCACCTGGTTGCCAGGAGGAGGTGGTGACTTCTGTGCTGGGGTACTGTTGAGTGCCTTAAAGCGAGCAAAGAAGTCGTTCAGTTTGTTCAGCAGAGAGGTGGAGCTGTCGCAGGTCTGTGGTGTGGGCTTGTCGTTTGGGATGGTCTGTATCCCCTGCCACAGACTCCGAGTGTCTCTGCTGTCAGTGAAACAGTGGACTATTCTCCTGGAGTACTGCCTCTTGGCCTCTCTGATGCCTTGAGACAGGTTGGCCATAGCTGTCCTCAGGCCCACCTCATCTCCAGCTCTGAAGGCAGTGTTCTGAGCTTTCAAGGAGCTTGTAGACCTCCCCTGTGAGCCATGGTTTATGATTGGCCCGAACAGTGATGTCTTAGTGTCCATGACATCATCAGTGCACTTTGTGATGTAGGCAGTAACAGCCTCTGTGTACTCCTGCAGATCTGTGGTGTTGTTATAGGTTGCAGCCTGCTTGAATATGTTCCAGTTAGTGGTGGTGAAGCAGTCTTAAAGTGCCTCTAAGGACCCTCCAGGCCACACACGTACCCATTTCCAAACTGGTTTGGTGACTTTAATCAATGGTCTGTATGCTGGAATTAGCATAACAGTGACGTGGTCAGAGGCACTGAGGTGGGGGAGGGGGAGGGCCTTATACGCTCCTCTCTGGTTGGTGAAAACATGGTCCAGTGTGTAGTTTTCTCATGTAGGAAAGTTGATGTGTTGGTAGGGAAACACAGTCATTAGGTCTATGTGGTTGAAATCTCCAGCCAAAAGCAGAAAAGAATCAGGGTGGGCTGTCTGCTGCTCACTGATGTGGTGGTACAGTTCATTCAGTGCCTCACTCCTGTTGTTGCTGTTGTAGCTGGGAGGGAAATAAACGGCAGCTAGCAGAATAGCCGTAAATTCCCTCGGAAGATAGAATGGCCGGCACTTGATAACCATAACCTTCAATAATGGTGCGCAGTGTTTACAGACCACAACAGCGTCACAGCACTAGACGTCACTGATGTAAACACAAACCCTTCTGCCATGGGTCTTACCTCCCTCGACGACAGCTCTGTTTGCTCGGTAGCATGTTAGCTGGTATAGCTGGATGGCAGAGTCCGGGATGTTGTTGTTGAGCCAGGTTTCCACAAACACAAAAACACAGCACTCTCTCACAGTCCTTGAGGCTGAGCGTAGTAGAAAGATGTGGTCCAGCTTGTTGTCTGAAGAGCGCATGTTGACCAATACGATGGTGGGGATAGCTGGCTTGTGTGGGTTAGCCAGTAGCCTAGTTCGGATACCTCTGCATTTACCCCTTTTCTGCTTTCTGTCCCACTGCTTATGGTGCCTCCACTGTGGGCGAGATGCATAGGTGGATGTACGGAGCAGTCTGCAATCCCGTAGCTCTTCAGCATGTGCAGAGTCTTACTCTATGTACGTTGTTCTACCGATGTTGAGGAGAAACTCACAGCTGTATGTGCGTGGACACGACGAAGACGAACAACAATGCGTGACTCACAAGACAAAAAAAAAACGTTCTATCGGGGCAGAGAGTAGCCACAGCATCTACACGCGCCACCATGTTCCTTTAGATAACAGCTTCCAGATGCCTCCTGTATGGAGAAACTAGGTGCATTGCTCAGGAGTGATTTTAGCCCATTCTTCCACACAAACCGTCTTCAAATCTTCAAGGTTCCATGGATGTCTTCTGTGAATTCTCATCTTCAGTTTGTCCCATAGATTTTCAATTGGATTCAGGTCAAGTGACTGCCTGGACCATTCTAGCGCCTTTATTTTCCTTCTCTGGAGCCAGTTGAGAGTTTCCTTGGCTACGTGTTTGGGATCATTGTCTTGCTGAAATGTCCACCCTCATTTCATCTTCAGCGTCTTGGCAGATGGCAAGAGGTTCTTATCATGGATGTCTCTGTACATTTGTCCATTCATCTTTCCTTCAATTATATGAAGTCTGCCTGTACCATGTGCTGAAAAACATCCCCACACCATGATGCTCTCACCTCCAAACTTCACTGTTGGTGTGGTGTTTTTGGGCTGATGTGCAGTGCCATTTCACTTCCAAACATGCTGTGTGTTGTGGCATCCAAAAAATTCAATTTTGGTCTCATCTGACCAGACTATATTCTCCCAGTATTTTACTGGCTTGCCCAAATGTTGTGCAGCACATTTTAAACTAGCTTCAACATGCTTTTTCTTCAGCAATGGAGTCTTGCGAGGTGTGTGGGCATAGAGCCTGTGGTGGTTGAGTGCATTACTTATCGTTTTCTTTGAAACAGCAGTACCTACTAACTCCAGGTCTTTCTGGAGCTCTCCTTAAGTGGTCTTTGACTCTTGGATAACTCTTCTAATAATTCTTTTGACTCCTCTGTCAGAAATCTTGCAAGGAGCTCCTGGTTGTGGCCACTTTATGGTAAAATCATGCTCTTTCAACTTCCAAATGATGGCTCCAACAGTGCTCACTGGAACATTCAGCAGTTTAAAAATGTGCCTGTAACCAATGCCATCATTATGTTTTGCAACAATAAGGTTGCAAATTCTAAAGAGAGCTCTTTGCTTCTACCCACCATGAGTTCTTCGTGCTGTGACAATCTGATAGTCACAGACCTTTTTAAACGCCATCAGTCAGGACTTAACCAGCTGAAATTCATTTGCACTGATGGGGGATGGGATGACTTCCTAAATTCTGATGGATTTCAGCTGGTTTCTTGGCTTTCTATGCCTTTTTGCACCTCTTTTTCTTCATGCGTTCAATACTTATTCCCTGTGCCATTCCACTTTATTAAATACAACTTGTTTTGTGAACACAGTTGCTTTGATTTCTTTGTATTGTTACAACAATAACAAACTGGGCCAAGGCCAGAATTGCCTTTTCCAACCTGGGATGTCAAAGTCCATTTTGACCTCACATCAAGGTGGACAATCTATAGTCATTTTCACCCACAGACAAGGTAGACTAACACTTACACAGTCTCTTTTGCACACAGCAAGGCAGACATACACCTATATCCTAAACTGGGATTTTAACCCATGACACTGTGATCTAACTCCTCCCACTCTTACCACTGATCCAAAGAGGAACTCCTCTCTAGCACTTCTCTAGTAGCGGAGGTGTACCCTAAGGTGTCAGGGGCTGCACCACTTCCTAATTCCTTATGGAGGGGTCCTCAACAGTATGTTTGGATTACTTGGGTTGCTACTGATGTCTGGTGAAAATCCCACGTCAATGGCTCCATCAGAAATATGTTTCATGAGAAAAATGTTGACGTGTTCAATACTTATTTTCCTCGCTGTGTAAGGAAAAGGGAGCGCCTTTGCAAGAATAGTCCCAAATTTATGTGAAAAAAAATGCAAAAACTTGGGATGGTGAAGTCTTAAGTTAAAGAGGAAAAAGTTACAAATTTATGAGACAGTAACATGATTTTTTTAAGCTGCATATTTAAGAGGAAAAACCCCACCTATTACTAACATTGGCAAGTCAGCTTATACTACTATACTATACACTACTAATAAAAAAAACTACTATAGTATATACTATATACTACTAATACTATACTTTAAAGGCCTCGGACGGTGACATTTTTTTATTGAACCAATAAACTGATTGTATGAAAATATTCCATTCTGGCCATTCCCGTGATTTAAAATGTGTCACCAGCCTCCATAAATGACTTTATTTGTTAATAGCCCATATTTCACTTAGTGATGCTGCAGTACCGCCATCTCTCGATAGGGGCGGTCAGCAGTGACGTCAGGTCAGGGGGAAACAGGAAATGGCTGAACGACAGCAGAGTGATTCGGACAGCGATTATTTTATCGAGTATGACGACCGCAATATAAGTGATGATACTGAAACTGAAGAATCTGATGAAGTAGTTTTGGGTGGTGCTGATGGGGTTATTCAGCCGTATTTGTTCGAGCCCGAGGGTGCGGCGGAAGACGCGGACGAAACAGCGACCGGAGCAGAACGAGAGGACGAGAGGCAAGAACGAGAGGCTCGCCGATTTATATTGGTAAAATATGCTTTGAAATTTTTTTTTTTTAGGCGATATGCATGGTCACACACTTAATTATCAAAATAAAACTGCCAATTGTTCCCTCGCTGCCTTACTTGGCGACTTATAAACATTAGAAACATTTAGAAACATTATCATTGGAAATAAAAGGATAATGTATGTGAGGGATGTGTACTTTACGAGTTTGTTAGGAGATGTTGTTAATCATCATCATGTTAATCCTAGTCTCAAAAGCTACATAATTCTCTTAAGAGATTGATGGATCAACATGATCCATCATGGATCATGATTATTGTGATTCATTATTGTTTTCCTATAACTTCTCTTTCTGCTCAAAATTTTTTTACATGGACTTCCGGTTATGGCTGCCACGTAGGACGGACGTGTCTCGCTCTGCTCTGCTCCTGGAGAAAAAAATCGGCAAATAACTCTCTCATTTGGGACAGAACGTATCCCAGCATTTGGGCGAGGATATGTCGGCGAAGCCTAAGGCTGGAAAACCAGGAAAAGGAAAAAGCGAGCCGCCGAAACAGTCCAAATTAACGGACTTTCAGGTCTGTGACGCAGCAAACAAGGCTCCATATATGGCGGAGGAGGCTGGCGGCGGTGCGATTTCGGCGGGGAATGGCGCAGATGCGCTGATGGCTGCCATGAGTTCAATGAGAGCGGACTTTTCCTCTAGATTTGATGGGATTATGACAGCGCTGGAAGGAATAAGAAAGGAATTGGGTGACTGTGTAGAACGAACGGCGCAGATGGAGCTCCGTCTCGCTAGTGCTGAAGATGACGTCACCCGTCTTCAATTAAAGGTGCGCACTTTGGAAAAAAAAAATAAATCTCTGGAAGATAATATTTTGGATTTGGAATCTCGGTCGAGACAGAATAATTTGAGGCTGGTGGGTCTTCCAGAGGAATCAGAAGGTCGGGACGTATGTTCCTTTCTGGAAAAGTGGATTCCGGAGGTGCTGGGCAGCGAGGAGTTGCAATCAGCAGTGGTTCTGGAAAATGCACATCGTATTGGCCCACGGAGAGATAAGGGACCGCCGAGGACCTTAATTATGAAGTTTCTTAGCAACAGAGACAGGATGAAGATCTTCAACGCTGCACGTGCTAAAGGAGAGATTAAACACCAGGACCAGCAGGTGTGGTTCTACCCAGATTTGGCCACAGGAATCCAGCAATTGAGGAAGCAGTTTGATCCCGTACGTAAGGAGCTGCGCAACCTTGGGATTCGTCATGGTGTAATCTATCCTGCGAGACTGCTGACCACGTATGAGGGCAGAACCCACATCTTCAAGACCCCAGAGGAGGCGCAGGAGTTCATCAAGAAGATCAAAGAAGAAGAAGAGACTGGTGGGAGCTAAGCATGAACAAAATATAAGGTAGAATAATTAAGCATTTGCACAGGCATCTGACTGACTTGAAGTAAATAGTAAGTTTACAAAATATAGATTGTATTATATATTAAAAAAACAAAACAAAAACAAAACAAAACAAAAAAAACTATGATGTACAAAGTTGTTAAAAATTTTGGAGTTAAGTTGGAAAACTACAGAGGAGAGTTAATGTTACGTCATTAAAAGCAGTAGAGTTAGGGGGATTGGGAGGATGAAGAAGGAGTGGCTTAGGCTGTTCCCCGTGGGTGTGGAACGGTCGATGGCTATATCGGGAGACAGAATTTTTCTTTTGATTTTGGGGGGTTTGCCACAAGTGTGGGAAGGGGAAATTTGTTTGTGTGTAGTTTGTAGGATGAATGTTCAACCACTCATGTTTTTGCTTCTCTGTATGAGCATGTTTACACTGCAAGGTAATCCCAAACTCTCTATTGATCATGGACCAAAGTGTTAACCTTAATTTAACTTCATGGAATTGCAGAGGTCTACAAAATTTAAAAAAAACTTAAACAAGTTATGAATAAAATAAAGGACATGGGTTCAAGAATTGTGTTTTTACAAGAAACTCATCTGATAGAGGAGGATGTTAAAAGAATTAGGAGTAGATGGCAGGGAAGTGTATTCACCTCTTCATTTTCATCCCGAGCCAGGGGAGTTATGACTCTCATACATAAATCAGTTCCTTTTCAAGTGAAAAATGTAATTGGAGACAAATTTGGAAGATATGTAATCATTCAAGGTTCTTTGCTATTAGAAAATATAAATCTTGTGAACTTATATGGTCCCAATATAGATGATCAGAAGTTCTTTGCTAATTTATTTCTCATCTTATCATCACTTACAGGGCAACATATAATAGCAGGGGATTTTAATTGTACATTGAATCCAGGTGTGGATAGATCAACAGGACTGGATTGTACGCACATTGGATGTAGGATGACTATTAATCATTTTATGAAAGAATTGAGATTGTTAGATATATGGAGAGAAATGAAACCACAAGTTAAAGCCTATTCTTGTTATTCCAGTACCTACAAGACATTCTCACGTATTGATTATTTTTTGATTTCCACAGAATTAAGGTCCAAGATTCAAAACTGCTTTTATGATAACATCGTGATCTCTGATCATGCACCCTGTTGTCTAATATATGTAGATAAAAAATTGACAAAGGAATCAGGTAGATGGCAATTTCAGCATAAATGGCTTCAGGATGAGGAATTTGTCAAGTATATAGAAAAACAGATAGACGAGTTCTTTGACATCAATACTACACAAACATCAGCATGTGTAAAGTGGGAGGCTTTCAAAGCTTTTATTAGGGGACATATTATTAGTTATACAGGATCAAAATCTAAGAAGACTCGAGAGGAGAGAGCTAAATTGGAACATAAAATAAAAAATCTTCAGGAAAAAGTGTATGCAGGAAGTGACCCAAGGTTGGAGAATGAATTACTGATTTTGAGAGCTGAATACGACAAAAAATCAGCGAATAGAGCTGCCTCGAGTCTTCTAAGATTGAAACAATCTTTTTATGAACAAGGTGAAAAATCAGGAAAATTATTAGCATGGCAGATTAAACAATTAGAAATTAAAACACCAATTACCAGTATTATAAGTAATGGACAGGTAGTTATAGATCCTTTAGAAATTAATAGAGCCTTTAGAGATTACTATGAAAAATTATATGATACCAAAAATGAACCTGATTTAACAAAACTAAATGGGTTTTTGAACGAACTATCTATACCGTGTATTCCAAATGAAAACAGGGAGATATTGGAGTCTAAAATTAGTCAAGAAGAAGTTGGGCTAGCCATTGATAATATGAAATCAGGAAAAAGTGCAGGACCAGATGGTCTTCCAGTTGACCTTTATAAAAAATTTAAGAATAAATTAATAAAACCTTTTTTGGAAATGGTTTTAGAAGCATTTCAAAATAATAATTTACCATCATACATAAATAATGCCTTAATTATACTGCTGCCAAAACCAGGTAAGCCCTCTAATAAATGTGAAAATATGAGACCAATAAGCCTATTAAACGCCGACCTTAAGATAATCTGTAAAATTTTAGCAAGACGAATACAAGAAATTTTACCAAATATTATTAATCGAGATCAGAATGGCTTTATAAAGGGTAGACAAGGCTTCCATAATGTAAGAAGACTATTTAATATTATTTATTTTAATAAAGAAGCACCGGATACAGCTCTCCTATCATTGGACGCCGAAAAGGCCTTTGATAGAGTTGAATGGCCCTTTCTTTTTGAAGTCCTACAAAGGTTTGGACTTGGAAATAATTTCATAAAATGGGTTCAAATAATATACAATAATGCTACAGCAGAAATCCTAACAAATAACAATATTTCAAAACCAATAAAAATCAATAGAGGATGTCGACAAGGCTGTCCACTTTCACCTTTACTGTTTACTATGGCAATTGAACCTTTAGCGATAGCGATACGTTTACATTCACAAATATATGGAATTAAAGTTGGACCAACAGAACATAAAATCTCCCTGTACGCCGATGACATAATTTTGTTTATGTCGAATCTAAAAAAATCAATTCCAACCTTGTTGAATTTAATAAAGAATTTTGGGGAAATATCAGGATATAAAATAAATAAAACTAAATCTTCAATATTAATGCTAAATGAGACCCAGAGAAATTACCCAGCCCCTGAGGTAAATCAATTCAATGTTGTAAATCAGTTTAAATATTTAGGAATCCAAATTATGCCTAAGCTAGAATCAGTCGCCAGTGTCAACTATGAAGCCTTAATGTCAGATATCAATGAGTTAACTCAGAGATGGATGTCACTACCAATGTCGATGATCGGGAGAATCAATATACTTAAAAGTAATATTTTACCTAAAATACTTTATTTATTTCAATACATTCCCTTATCACCACCTTTAGATCTATTCTCAAGAATAAAAAAAAAGTTAGTGGAATTTATATGGAACAACAGGAGGGCTAGATTACGTTTGTCTTTATTATATTTACCATTTGATCGTGGAGGTCTGAAATGTCCAAATTTTATGTTGTATTACTGGTCGGCACAACTGAGGTCTATGACATATTATTTTTCATCAAATGATCTCCCTCACTGGACTGAAATGGAATCATACAATTTACCTTTACCTCTTCCCATATTCATATACTCAGATTCGGCAAAAAAATTACAAAAACAAGTTAAAAATCCATTTGTAAAGCATATGATCAAAATATGGTGTGAAGCTAAAAACTATTTAAAAGAACCACAGTTATTGTCACAATTTAGTCCAATATGGGGTAATCAATATTTTAAACCAGGGAGAGCGGACGCTGTATTTAAAGTATGGAATTTAAAAGGGATACAAAAGATTCAGGATTTATATTTGCCATGTGCAGACAACATAATGTCTTTTGAAGAGCTGAGGATCAAATTTAATCTCAATAGAACACATTTTTTTAAATATCTTCAACTTAGAAACTTTATTCGATCAAATCAAAATAAAGCTCTCACTCGACCTATCTATTCATCCTTGGAAAAAATGATGATGAAAGATAGTAAAAGAAAGGGTATTATTTCAGAGTTTTATAACTCACTGACACTATCTTCAAGTGAAAATTCACTGAAAAGATTAAACTACTGGAAAGAAGATCTGCAAATTGAAATTTCAGAGGAACAATGGGAATTGGCTTGTACAGAAGCTCAAACCAAATCAATAAATGCACGCCTTAAATTGATACATTTCAAATGGTTAATGCGGATGTATGTTACACCGGAGGAGTTAAATAGATATAACAAAAATATACCAGATACATGCACAAAATGCATGGAAAGTAAAGGAACCCTATTTCATTGTTTATGGGAATGTAGATTAATAAGAATGTTTTGGGAAGAGGTGAGGGTAACAATTGAAAAAATAATCTCAAAACAAATCATATTGAATCCTAAACTGTTTTTGTTGGGTCTGTACCCAGAAAAGCATAATTTTAATAAAAGTGAAAGAACATTCATAGACCTCAGTTTGCTTAATGCCAAAAAATGTATTGCACTATTATGGAAAAAGACTCATAGACCAGATGTGACTCAGTGGTTAAGACAGATGTTAACAAACCTTCCATTAGAAAGAATAACATATATACTAAAATCAAAGGAAATTGTGTTTGAGAATATATGGAGACCTTTTATTGATTATGTAAAAAATTTAAACATAACTCTTGAAGAAGAAGGTGAATGATGTGTGTGGACCTTGTAAATTCCAAACTGGTGAACATAATATGTATACTTATGTATTGGATTGTCTAGACTAAACAGAGGAGCATTGTTGAAGACTTGATTTTGTTGGTGGTTGTTGGTGTTTTTAGTGCATTTTTTTTTTTTGTAGTACTTTAGTGTTAGTGTTTGATTGTATCATGTTTGTTAAAAAAAAAAAAAAAAAAGGTTCAATAAAGATATTGTGGAAAAAAAAATTTTTTTACATGTTTTAAATATTTTCTAATCAAACTTCATAGACCAATTTATATAGCACTCCCACGAGCCATTAGTTTATTATAAGCATCTGATTATACCATTTTTTTTTAACAGGTGCACTTGTGAGAAATGCAACATTATGCCAACATCAAATGAATCTCGGTGCTGCCAGGAGGTATTGAAGGTGAAGAAGTGAGGGTTATGTTGCCTGCCTGTGCTGTGAGCCTCATCAGAGAAACATTCCCATCTGATCACTACAAGGGATTTTGTCTACCAAGATTAGATTTGTGATCAATGTTATTTAAATAAAGTTTTTTAAAATCATATATTGAGTTTATTAATGTGCATGTCAATTTTATAATTCTAATATTTCAGCATTCATCAAAGTCGGATCTCATATACATTAGAGTAATTTTTCTACCATTTTATGGTGTAAAATTCATGTGCAATTTTTAAAAGCACATTTCTCTAAAAATCTTAGGCTTATATTTTTTTGTCTTAGCAAAATATGTTGCTTCCCTAACAATTGAAAGCTGAACTTTCATTGCTAATTGGAAACTTATTCTACTTTTACATCTTTGATTTTGAAAATCTAGATACATGTTGCTCAACAGCATCAGCTTTGATGGGACGCTGAAATTTGGCACTCAATGTTGCTGGAACTCTGGCTTGTACAGAGTGCCACTGCTCCAATAAGTGGGTTGGATCAACCAAGGTTTTGTCGAAAAGAGTATTCTTCAGATCATCCACATATTCTGAAATAAAATTAATTTAATAAAAATTAGAAATCGAAAGCTCCTTTTAAGTGGTTGTGGAAATTCCAACGATACCGGCTGCATTTAGAACTCTGAGGACCTTGACATATGACGCCCCAGTGAAGAGAATGGTGGATGAAAGCTGTATGTTACCAGCTGGGATGTCCCTGATCATCGGCTGGCTGTGCCAGGATAGATCCTCAACACAATGTGGACAATGTTGTTTGATCACCAACAGAGCCTTTAGTGTGACTTGTTACCTCACATGGATGACTGCAATGAGGACAATTGCTGAATAATCAAATTCAAAAAAAAAATCCACAGTATTTGAAGGTTGAGTGACAGTGGATAACATCTGCAAAAACAGTAGATCAACATAATTTCATTCCAGAGGTGTCAAATTGGATTACATATATAGAAATATAACTTGAGTAAACAGGCACAATCACCTCCCTATACAGCACTGAATATTTCATATTTGATTAGTATGAATACCCTAAAATTCTAATATTTGATAAGTTGTTAAGGCAATGAAATTCATTGCTTGTAAATAATTTTAGTAAATATTGGCAGTGAATATTTAAAAAAGAAAACTTACCCTGTTTACTTGTCTTTCTGACAGCAGATCGCATCGGTAGATCACCCTTGCTTTTCACGTCACTGTCACTGACACTTGTCTGAGAGTGGGACTTTGAAATGAACGGATATATAGTTGGAACAGCCGATTTTTTTTATCAGCAATCTTTTTGCTAATTTCATTTCAAATTGCATCTTATTCTCAAAATCGCTGTCAACAAAATGTCTAATGCACATGTTTGGTGATTTTGCCACATAATTCCAATTTTTTCGCGTTTTCTGAACGAAATTCACCCATGCGGTTCTGATTTTCCCAGGCAGGGGAAATTCATAAACACTCACCGCGTGCTCCTCAGCGTGCTCCTCCTCCTACTCAGGTCGCTCCCTGACCTGACGTCACACAGCCAGTGGCCATTTTAGCCGCTGATCGCTTGGCAGACAGACAGCTCTCAAGGAAATCATACTTCAATAGCGCATTGTCACCTTATGCGACATTTGTTGACACCAAAACATGTGCGGTTCAAATTAGCTCGTCTCACACAAAAATTTAAGATATGATTTAGCGATATTGAAATTTCGTCCGGCCGACGCCTTTAAGTCTGCTGTTATGTTTTAATTTTTAAACTCAAATAAATTTGTGGCTCCCTGCAGATTTTTTTGGTTCCAAAAGTTATTCACACTGGCTCTTTCCATAATGGAGGTTGCTGACCACTGAATTAGAGTGATGCAAGTTTCATCTACTACACTATCTCCTTTATCCAACCATTCATATGTTTTGATGGTGAAACTTCAAGCTACTCATACACCACTACTGCACATGTTTTCTGCGCCTTTGTGTTTGATGCTACTTCTTTGTTGTGGGTATAATCTCACCAATCCAGTGAGTCGACCTAATCTGATGCTCTGCACACCTTTGCTGACAACTGCGTTTATGCCCGACTGTTAGTGTGTAATGAGACTGGTGTTTACCTCGTTGTCCCTGTTGGCATAGGGGATTTTGAGCATGATCATGGCTCCTGTCATGGCCTTGATGGCAGTGAAGATGTTCTGAAAGATACATTTAGCAAAGCCCTTCCTGTCCTCTTCTGAGAAGCCTTGGCCGTGGATGATCCTCATCTGTCGAATGAAAGTCGTTTTCCCACTCTCCCCAGCTCCTGAGGCAACAAATGCAGGGAAATAAAAGAACAAAAATTGTTAGATAAAGCTGTACCTAAGCATGTGTTTCATGGAGTGGCGAATGCTGATGAATGTTGCAATTTTGGGGTTTCATTAAGGTTCATGAAAGGTTGTTATGGTTGGTACGGTTGATTTTAGATGTGATCCAAGAATGCATACCTTGGCCAAGGCCCTTGTTTGCAGAGGGATTACACAAAAACTACTGCATGGATTTTGATGAAAATTTCACCAGAGGTGGACCTTGGGATACAGATGAACCTGTTAGATTTTGGAGGTGATCTGAGAGCGCACACCTCTGCCAAGGCAGAGGGAGGGAGGGATGGACAGACAGATGGCGGGAGAGAGCCTTGGCAGAGGTATGCGCTCTCTGAGTGCCCTCTACTGGAGTGGTGGATCCACAGCCAGTAGAGGGCCAGGATCCACAGCCAGGTGGTGGGTTCAAGCCCTAGCGTGGTCATACCATAGACCTGATAAATTGATACTTCCTGCCTTCTAGCTTGATGCTCAGCATAACAGAATGGAGGAAGGAAAAGTCATGGCAGTGGCCCCTTTGGTAGAAGAACCTGTACTGTACGTGCGTGGCTGTGTATACTGAATGACAATAAACTTGGCTTTCTTTCTACCTACCTGCCTACCTAAAGTTAAGTTGGAGATCTTAGTGAAGGTGATCATCACTCATTGTAAGAAGTGGGAAGACAGAGATTGTACTCAAGCAAAAGGGCCATTACCTTGTCATATTAATTGCTCAAATATAAGTAGTCCCCTAAAGAAATTACTTAAATAAGAGCAAGAAAATATCTACTACAAAAATTAGTCGATGATGACTTAACTGCTGCCAATTTTTGAGTTTTGTTTTTTTTTTCTTTTTTAGGCACCAATCAGAAGAAAGCAGGCTGAAACGGTGAATAGCTAAAGCACTCTGCCGATGAACTGAGGGGTTGCACCAATGGCCTGTATACAATAAACCACATTAATTTTGAATGATGAATCATGCAACTCTATGGTGGTCTAAATGACCAGGGTAGGTCCTATTTAATGTTCTATCTCAAGATCAGTCTCAAGTGCTCAGCTATTTGATATACAAAGTGAACTTTCTGGCAGCTATGGTGTCACACTGTATATGTGAGAATTGTTTGCTGTTTTTAACACATTTGCTCTTGCACCTGCATGAGGTGATAATATGCCAAAGTGAAAAGCTTGTTGCCAGTGGCAGGACTCTAGAGGTGCAGCTTTAAAATACCACAGATATCCATCTCCTGTTATAAACTGCATGTATGATACCAAGGACAAACATGCTGCTCTACCTGTATGCCTTAACTGGGACAAAGTGCCAGCCCAACACAGTCATAAGAACAGGAAAATATCATTCTGTGAAGATGAGAAGCGTAGGTTTCCACCCAGAATAGGCTAAAAAATTAGTCAAACATGACTTCAAATCAAAAGACCAAACAAAGAATGTCTGATGGAGAAAATATAATTACAGCATATGAAAATGAATGTTTTCTACTGAGCCCATGCTAGTAAATGATTCATAAAAAACATCAGGAAGCTACAGCGTTGCTGCTCAGCTGTTTATTTTTCAAATGACAAAGAGCTAAATGCCTTCTAAGGATAAAAAGCCAAAACAACAAAGGGACAGACAAATGCTTCAGAAGTGGCTTATTCTATATAAAACTAGAAAAGCACCCAGAGCGCAGACCTCTGCCAAGCAGCTCATTTCCTCCAAATGACATTGCTAGAAATGCAGCAGTTTTCTAAATGCAACATTTCTGCATTTGATATTGATGAAAAATACTAATTCAAGTTTCCTTCTATAAGATTTATTGAAATAACAAATAAATAGTGTTAGGTAACTTAGCTACAGAAATTCTGGTGTACCAGCAAAAGTAAAATTTAACCAAGTTGATACTGATTTTTCCTAAAAATTCCTGGATCCAGGTAGTGATCTGGATAACCACAAAAATGTAATCATCTGTTTCTCATGCCATTACACACCTTGATGTTTTTGACAGAGACAGAACTTTATTTTTTATCTTTTTTATTATTGTATTTTCTTTACCTTTTACCGAAGAACCTTCACCAGACAAAGGACCATGACCAGACCGGTAGTTACAGTTATAGTTATAAGTTACAGTAATAACCCACAGCCATTCGAAGGCCATTGGCATGAGACACCCATGTTGAGCATCAGAGCCCTGGGTTTTTTGTTTTTTTTGTGTGTTTTCCTGTTGCTGCTGTACATTGCTCAGAGAAAAAGAAGAAAGGGGTGTGGGTGGACAGAATTATTCAGCAAATCCTTCTGTTTTCAAAGAAACATCATCAAACGCACAGCCAGAGGTGATCCATTCATGTCCGCATGTTGCACAACAGGGGATTTAACATGTCCGGCGTGCATCCATCCAGGCTGCACTGAGCTTGAAATAATTTAAAGCAGCACTATGCAACTTTCTTGTTTCAGATAGGAACACTGAAAAGACTACAACTATGGTGGCTCTGGCCTCATTCCCAATAGACAATCATAAGATGCTTAGTTGACGGTGGCTACAGTTGTGCCCTGAGATTGGCTATTGGGATTGAGGTCATAGTCACCATGACTGTAGTCTTTCAGTGTTCCTATTGTGACAGAGATCATCCTGCGCACTTCGCCCCACACGGGACACGAACCCGCGACCTCTCAGTCAACTAACACAGTTCGAGCATGGGAGACACAGCACGATCGCGCTGAGCTAAAGGTCCGACCGGTAGCTCAGCGCTACCATCTGGGGCTCACAACACCACTTTGTAACTGAGGTCATCAGCGCAGTTCGCCCTACACAGGACACGAACCCGCGACCTCACAGTTAACTGGTCAGAGACACACACAGCATGATCGTGCTGAGCTAAAGGTCCGACCGGTAGCTCAGCGCTACCATCTGGGGCTCACAGCACCACTTTGTAACTGAGGTCATCAGCGCAGTTCACCCTACACAGGACACGAACCCGCGACCTCACAGTTAACTGGTCAGAGACACGCACAGCACGATCGTGCTGAGCTAAAGGTCCGACTGGTAGCTCAGCGCTACCGATACTGTATGAGGCTTTGGGAGGGAGGTTTTACTAACGTTCTACGTCGAACAGCACTAGTTGGCATCCGTTACACTATCAAGAACAGAGCGGGGAATGTGGGCCCACTCAGGCTAAGGGGAAGTGACATTCACCCAGTTAAAGTTTGATATACCATCAAAATAATTTGTGGAAATATTATTTTAGGGTGAAAATTCTTACATAGTGTTGCTTTAACTTCAGTCCAATTGTTCAATCGACTCCTTTTCCTCCTCCTGTATAAAAATCTGCCCAGGCATTAACTGTAATTAATTCCTGGCTTAATGCCAGGCAGTGCTGACCAGTGATGCTCATGTGCATTTTCTCTTCACACATGAACATGTCCTGACTCCAGCCCATAACCAATCTGCCCTATAAGGTTTACACACACCATTATAATAGTAATCCACCTTAGATCATCCACCCCTGTTTGTTAAAAGTGAGGAGAGGAGCCATGCTGATTAGGTCATTGCAAGTTACACCCAAAACACCCTTCTGAGTAATTTAGAGATTTAGGACAACCCTTCTGCACGTTTTGAAAGCGCAAAATCATTTTTCCTCTCCACCATAATAGCAAAATGGACTTGGACACACCCATAAATGAGCGCTGCCTTTTTGACGATTCAGTTTTAACTAGATGGTCATAATACGTCCCTTAGAGACTAGACAGAAAAAACGGTATTGCTTTCACTCAGGGGTGTGGAGTGAAACCAGAAAGATGGGGAACTGACTGGATGTCCAAGCCACTGTTGGGTTTCCCCCTTGATGCTGATAAATCTTGTCTTATTTGCTTATTCTGGTTTTAAAAAATAACAAGCACATACACACCCTTTAAATATATGGCTTATATCTGATATACAGTAAATTCAGTTAGGCTTCAATGACCTATCATTTGCCTGGATTAATCTGAACATTATTTGTTCAATAACTATTGTTTCTCCTTTTATTCCTGCCATCAAAAAGTCAACTTTTCATCATTTGTCTGTATTTTTGGACATCTAATTGGGTATCTGGAGTGGCTACCAATGGAAAATATAAGTTAAAAAAAAACACAACCCTGTCACTTTGTTAGGGCCTGCCTTGGTCTCAGTACCTATCACTATATAAGTTGTTTTGATTTGGCTCCAGTTATGACATTAGAACTGGAGCTCACTGAAACAATGCCAGATACCAGCGTCATGTCGGTGGGAGGATCTCTGTGAATCTAAATCGCTGCACTCACAGTGATGAAGTTAGCTAAATGAGCGCTATTTTCAATAATATTTTCTTTAAATTCTAGTCACACCACTCGACAGCCTTGTTCCCACCCGATTCACTAGTCAGCAGTCAACAATATAGCTCATGTCATTTTGGCTTATTTTGTTATATTTTTGCTGCAGTAGTCAGTAGCTGGGCAGCTCAGTGGATCAGTGGTTAACACTGCTGCCTCACAGCAAGAGGGTTTGGGATTCAACTCAGGACTGATCCCAGGTCAAGGCCACCACGTATCCATCTGTGTGGAGCTTGCATGTTCTCCCTATGCGGTGCGGGTTTCCTCCCATAGTACAAAGACATGCTTCTGGCAGCAGCCCCTCCAGTTCTAGGGTATGGCCGACATTGTAGATAGAAGAAATGTATTTTTGTTCTAGTGTGAATGACAATAAAGTTGGCTTTCTAGAGCAATCCATTAGCTTGACTAGGCAGTCTATCATATTAGAGCTCACCTTTACAGGGAGAGACTGATAGGTCAGGCCACCTCGCACTAGTTTAAGCTGTCAGGTCTTCTGGTTATTTTCTATATATTCTGTCTACCCTCAGTAGACATCCCTGTTCATCTACCAGCACTTGATTTTATATGTCACTCTATTACATGTTATTATAGCTTATTTTATTATAGTTCCTTATGCTCTCACCAGAACCCGAGGTGGTTAACTGTTAGGAGTTGCCCATTCACTCTTTCAGGATTGTTTCTGTGCTTATTGTACTCCTGGGAAGGGTCATATTCTACCAACCACTGAAACCACACACCCCTGTCCACCAGCGACGCTTTATTCAATCTTTTATGTGATTTTAGATAAGTTAGCTCAAGCTGGATTCACTACCGAAGCTATAGGAGCTCGCCAGCAATATGGTGTCAACAACAGACCTGAACTGGGACATAAGAGAGAGAGAGAGAGAGAGAGAGCTTCCCAACAGTGATTTCAGCAAAATACAATTACAAATTTACAAATAATGAAAGAACCCTAGTGAGCAAGTTCATATACTCCATGCATCTGCATATCAGCAGCCCCTAATGGGAACTGTGATCAACATAAAATGGCTGGGGAAAAAAACAGTCCCCCTCTCTCAAAAAACTGAACCCCTCATTTGAGTTAAAACGTCTGTAAAAACAGGAAGTCAGTTTGAGCAGAAATATAGAAATTATAGTGGCGACATCAAAAAATGGCCCCTCCCCAAAATAAATGGAACCCCTCATTAGATGCGTTTGAAAATCAAATGTGTCTGAGATATTGATGAGTTAAAGCTTCTGTATAAATTTGAAGTCAATCCGATCAGAAATGTCAAAGTTACAGTGGCAACAACATAAAATGTCAAACAGACGGACGGATGGATCAAAAACATTATACCCTCATGTAAAAAAAAAAAAAAAAAAAACTCAGAGCATGACTATATGCACATGAGTAAAAGGTTGTTTTTTTTTTTCTTATTTTCTCTAGAAGTATTTTACAATAAAACTATTCATCAAGTATAATTCTGTGAAAAAGTTACTTAAAGGTCCCATTCACTAAAAAAATGTGTTTCTGTAGGTTTTAACCTTCTGAAATGTGTCTACTGAGCACGTGATTTTCGAAAAAAAAAAAAAACATCAAAAACGCTCACTTGTCTTTAAAAACACACACACACACACACACACACACATATACACACAGCCTTTATATTGTTTTTGTGTCCAATTAGCCATTTTAACTCTTCTGGGGGGTTTTCTTCAATGTCAAGAAAAGTTAAGCCCAGCCTTGATACATGTCATCACTCTACTACTGGCCAGCACAGCTATCTGAGTGAGGAGCCCAGTCAAGGCATTAGCTTCTGAGCTACGGAGTTGGCTTACCAAGCATGGCTTATATAGTTATTTTCTTTAGATTTCAGTCACCCTAATAAACATCCCTGTTTCCAGCTGGTTCATTGATCTGCAGTTAACAATATACAGCGGGGAAAATAAGTATTGAAGACGTCAACATTTTTCTCATTAAACATATTTCTGATGGAGCTATTGACCTGAGATTTTCACCAGATATCAGTAACAACCAAGTAATCCATACATACAAAGAAATCAAGGCAACCGTGTTCACAAAACAAGTTATATTTAATGAAGTGGAATGACACAGGGAATAAGTGTTGAACCCATGAAGAAAAAGCGCTGTAAAAAGGCATAGAAAGCCAAGTAATCAGCTGAAATCCATCAGAATTTAGGAAGCCATCCCAAATCAGTGCAAATTAATTTCACCTGGTTAAGTCCTGACTGATAGCCTTTAAAAAGGTCTGTGAATATCAGATTGTCACACCACAAAGAACTTGTGATGTGTTGAAGCAAAGAGCTCTCTCTAGACCTTCACAACCTTATTGTTGCAAAACATAATGATGGCATTGGTTACAGGTGCATTTCTAAACTGCTGAATGTTCCAGTGAGCGCTGTTGGAGTCATCATTTGGAAGTGGAAAAAACATCATTTTACCATAAATCACGAACAGGAGCCACCTGCAGAGAGCTCCAGAAAGTCCTGGAGTTACCAGCCACTGCTGTTTCAAAGAAAACAACAAGTAATGCATTCAACTGATATAGGCTTTATGCCCACTCACCTCACAAGACTCCATTGCTAAGGAAAAAGAACACTGAAGCGCGTTTAAAGTTTGCTGCACAACATTTGGGCAAGCCAGTAAAATACTGGGACAATATAATCTGGTCAGATGAGACCAAAATTGGAGTTTTTGGATGCCACAACACAGCATGTTTGGAGGAGAAATGGCACTGCACATCCCATCATGGTGTGGGGGTGTTTTTCAGCACATGGTACAGGCAGACTTCATATAATTGAAGAAAAGATGAATGGAAAAATGTACAGTAGCATCCTTGATAAGGATCTGTTGTCATCCGTCAAGATGCTGAAGATGAAACAAGGGTGAACATTTCAGCAAGACAATGATCCTAAACACACAGCCAAGGAAGCTCTCAACTGGCTCCAGAGAAGGAAAATAAAGCTGCTAGAATGGTCCAGTCAGTCACCTGACCTGAATCCAATTAAAAATCTATGGAATGGACTGAAGACGAGAGTTCATAGAAGACACCCATGAAACCTTCAAATTTGAAGACAATTTGAGTGGAAGAATGGGCTAAAATCACTCCTGGGCATTGCCTGCATCTAGTTTCTCCATACAGATGTCTGGAAGCTGTTATTAGCAACAAAGGCTTTTCTGCTAAATATTAAATGAATTCCACCATGCGTGTTCAATACTTATTCCCTGTGTCATTCCACTTTATTAAATATAGCTTGCTTTGTGAACACATTTGCCTTGATTTCTTTGTATGTATGGATTATTTGGGTTGTTAATGATATTCAAGGATTCAAAGATTTTATTGTCAACACTACTATATGTGCAGGACATACAGGAGAATTGAAATGGCGTTTCTCTCTCTCTCGCTCGACATTGGTGTGCATTTTATGAAAGAAGGAAATTGGGCTGGATTAAAAAAAAAGAAAATGAAAAACAAGAAACAGTGACAGCAGCAGTCTATATACAGTCTATGTACAGTGATGCAACCCATGGTGCCAATGTCAGCCAGAAGGACTCTGACCTCCACAGTGGTAAACGATTACTTTTGGTAAACGATTAGTGGTAATAAACCCAGCAATCCTAAATTCGGACAGCTAGAGATGAATAGCCGTAGTGCATTTCAATGCGGTAGTGTAGGTACAGATAGTGACAGATACGATTGCACATGATCAATATTGCAGTGATATACAGACAGCAGCAGATATGGCATTGTGCAAATGGTTGAAGTTAAAGTGCAGAGACATATAGCAGCGAAAGTACAACAGAACAACAGTATTATTGTTGGTGTGCCAGTCTTACTGTGCCAACATCTGAGGTAGTTATTGTGCAGGTGTTACCTTCTGGGAAGCGGAGGGGAGTGAACAGAGTTCAGGGTCCTGATGGCCTGATAAACGTAGCTGTTCAGCAGCCTTGTGGAGTGGGCCCAGAGGCTACGGTACCTTTTCCCCGAGGGCAGGGGGCTGAAGAGGGAGTGTAGGAGATAGGAGGTGTCGCCTGTGATGTTGGTGGCTCTGCGGATGAGGCGAGTGGGGTAGATGTCCAAGAGGGGGGGTAGGGGGGCACCAATGATCTTGCTGGCTGCATCCACTATGCGTTGTAGTGTCTTCTGGCAGGTGGCAGTGCAGCTTCCATACCACACCGTGAGGCAGTTAGTGAGGATGCTCTCAATGGTGCCCCAGTAGAAAGACTGCATGATGGAGGGTGGGACTCATGCTCTCCTCAGTCTGCGGAGGAAATGGAGGCAAGTTTGGGCCTTCTTGGCCAGTGATGTGGTGTTGTTGGTCCAGGTGAAGTCCTCAGAGATGTGCAGGAACTTGGTGCCGTTTACCCTCTCCACAGCTGCACCGTCGATGATCAGAGGGGGGTGCTGTGTGTGACCCCTCCTGAAGTCGATCACAATCTCCTTGGTTTTTCCCACATTCAGGAAGAGGCTGTTGTCTTTACACCACTGGACCAGTTGGCTCACCTCATTTCTGTAGTTGGCCTCATAGTTGTTGGTGATGAGGCCCACTACCGTCGTGTCATCCGCAAACTTGATGATGTGGTTGGTGTTGTAGGCTGGCACGCAGTCATGGGTCAGCAGGGTGAAGAGCAGCAGGCTGAGCACGCACCCTTGTGGGGTGCAACACCTCCCAGACCATCACAGTGTGATGGTCTGGGAGGTGTTGCTGCCAACCCGCACGTTCCATGCCCTCCCTGTGAGAAAGTCCAGCACCCAATCACAGAGAGAGGTTTTAAGTCCTACGTGTCTGAGTTTTTGTATCAGGTGCTGGGGGATGATTGTGTTGAATGCTGAGCTGAAGTCCAAGAATAGCATGCGCACGTACGACTTTTTTGAATCCAGGTGGATTCAAAAAAGTCGCTGCTTCTTGCTTCTGCCCTTCAGAGAGAACAGACGCCTTTTTCTTTGCTCCCTTTTTTACCCTCCTTCCCTCCCTAACTGAGAATCCCAGCTTACTGTCTTGTCTGCGTCGCTGTTCTTCTGGCTGAATCTTGATCCAAACGAAAAAAATGGATTTGGTGAGCGGCTTTAATAAAATTAACAACATTTCATATAAATTCGGGCCAGGGGGAGCCCCTATGGAGAGACCCATGGATTGGAACGCATGTGTCTGCATGATTCGACTGAGGATGTGGAAACATCTACCTGGTTTGGCTAGGATCACAGGATTTTCTGCTGATTGGCTCTGGAGTTTTTCCTGGTGTATCGAAAAATTAACTGGAAGAGCTAATTAAAAGCGGTCCCGGCATAGCTGCTTCTCAACAATTCGACTAGACGGGGGAGTGCACCAACTATCGGCAATGATTAACATGGAAATTACCATCTGGCATGCACTGTAGAGGGATGGACTCTACCGGACATGTTTACCCATGTTCTAGAAGGGAAACATCTGGAGTCGTTTTTGGTGCCTCCAAGGAATGGATTTAAAGCCTATGTATGGAAATTATGAACACAGGATTGCAAGAGATGAGAAATTCTATGCTCTGAGTGATCTGTGTCTATCAGACCTTGAATTCGATGCCCTGTTGTCTATTTTCCTCCTGGATTAAGACAAAACAGAAGATTGTGCTTCTCTTTCATAAACATACTGGGACTGCATCTGAACTCTCATTGACATGTGACTGGCTCAGGAAATTTCCATCTGCCATGCCTCAAGGACATGCTTCCGAGTTTCAGACACTAAGACATAACATCTTGGCTGGGAGAGATTTTGCTGCCTCCAGTAACTGATAAACACCCACCTGCATTCAACATACACAAACACACTGATTCATTCATATATACTGAATTACACCCATCCATTCACTGATCCTCTCTGACTTTTGGTCTTTTGTGGTTGATTGTTGCTCTATGCTATTGAGAGATTTTTTTTCATTGTAATCATAATCTGCTTAAATATTCATAAGCTGTATTCTGATAACGAAGTTTTTTTTCTCTCCTCCCCCCTTGTGTCGTTCCCTCCCCTCCCTTTCTTATCTATCTCTGTTTGATGAGGCGCCTATTATGGCTGCCGTGCCGTTGTGTCGCGCGCATGCGCACCAATGTCAAGTCAAATTCCTCGCGTGTTTTTTACATGCTTGGCAATAAAGTTTATTCTGATTCTGATTCTGAGGGCTGGATGGAGAGCAGCAGCGATGGCATCTTCTGTGGATCCGTTTGACCTGTATGCAAACTGGAATGGGTCATGAGAGGGAGGCAGGGTGGACTTGATGTGCTTTATGACCAGCCGCTCAAAGCACTTCATTATAGTGGGGGTCAGTGCTACCGGCTGGTAATCATTGTAGCTGGATGGAATGGGCTTCTTCAGGACTGGTATTATGGTGGCAGTCTTGAAGCACGTGGGGACAACAGCTTGAGACAGGGAGATGTTGAAGATGTCGGCCAGGACATTCTTAAGCTCCTCTGCGCAGTCCCTCAGGACGCGACCCGGTGTGTTGTCTGGGCCAGCTGCCTTACGTGGGTTGGTCCTGCAGAGGGTGCTCTTCACGCTAGCCAGATCCAGACTTAAGGCCAGCTCGTCCGGAAGAGTGGTCTTCTGTGCTGGTGTGCTGTTTTGTGCTTCTAATCGGCCAAAGAAGTTGTTTAGATTGTTGAGCAGTGTGATGTCATTCACACAGGTCTGAGGTGGAGGATTTATGGTGAAAACCTCAGGTCAATGGCTCCATCAGAAATAGGTTTAATGAGAAAAATGTTGATGTGTTCAATACTTATTTTCCCTGCTGTATCTTGTGTCAGTCTGGCTTATTTTGTTATATTTTCACCGTGATGCTACATCAATCTAATAGCATTATCTTGGCTAGGTGGTTAGTGGCTAGCTGAAGCTACAGTTTAGCCACTCATTCACGAATGTTTCTGTGCTTATTGTAGTCCAGGGACCGGTCATATCCTATCGACCACTGAAACAATCAACCCGATCTCACCAAAAGTAATAATAATAATACATCAGATTTATATATCGCTTTTCTGGGAACTCAACGTCACTTTACAAGAAGAAAAACAGTTGGAACAGAACAGTTGAAAGCTTTCTTGAAAAGGTGTTTTTTTTTTTTAGTTTATTTTTAAAGGAGGGGAGTGAGTCCATATTGCAGATATCTGAGGGCAGGGAATTCCAGAGGGTTGGGGCGGCAATAGCAACTGTATGTTGTTTAGTCCACTGTAGGTTGTTTAGTCCTAGTTTAGTTTGCATCGGATGATCCGAGTTGGACGTTGGAGGAGGTCTGTCAGGTATGGAGGAGCAAGGTTATTGAGGGTTTTGTAGGTGATGAGCAGGATTTTGAAGTGAATGCATTGTTGAACCAGTAACCAGTGTAGGTTTTTCAAAATGGGTGTAATGTGGTCTCTGAAATGGGAGTGGGTGAGCAGTCAGGCAGCAGAGTTCTGTATATATTGCAGTTTTTGGAGGTCAGAGGAGGGAAGGCCATAGAGTTTGCTGTTGCAGTAGTCCAGTCTGGAGGTTATGAATGTGTGGATAAGGATTTCAGCAGCAGAAGGGGAAAGGGTGGACCGGAGACGTGCAATGTTGTGAAGGTGGAAAAAAGATGTTTTTGTGACACTGTTGACATGTTGTTTGAAGGACAGAGTTGAGTCCATGGTGATGCCAAGGTTTCTGACCAAAGGGAAAGAGTTGACAGTGTGGCCATCGATGCAGAGACAGATTCTTTGAAGAAGGGAGGAGGGATTTGGGGCCAGTGATGAGAATTTCTGATTTATTGCAGTTAAGTTTGAGGAAGTTAATGCTCATCCAGGCTTTTATGTCATGGAGGCAATCTGTCAGGATGGAGAGGGTGACAGAAGCGATGGTTTTTGTTGATAAATAAAGCTGGGTATCATCGGCGTAAGAATGGAATTTTAGACCATGTCGACGTATGATGTGCCCGACAGGTAGCATTTACAGAATGAAGAGGAGAGGACTGAGTACCGAGCCTTAGGGGACACTATGAAGAACTGGGGTAGTGTGGGATTTAGAGTTATTTATTGAAATGTATTGGAATCTGTCTGAAAGGTAGGATTTAAATCAGGAAAGAGCAGAGCCAGTTATGCCAGTGGAAGATTGCAGGTGACTGAGAAGAATGGAGTGGTCTATGGTATCAAAGGCAGTGCTGAGGTCGAGAAGGAGGAGGATGCTGAAGATACCTGAAACGGAAGCAAGCAGGAGGTCAATGATTACTTTAAGCAGAGTAGTTTCAGTGCTGTGATGGGGTCGGAAGCCAGATTGGAATGTCTCATATAATTGATTTGAGTGGAGGTATTGTTTGAGCTGGGAGGCGACGGCACGTTCCAGTACTTTGGAGAGAAATGGGAGGTTAGAAATGGGTCTGAAATTGTCAGGGTTTTCTGGGTCGAGGTTGGGTTTCTTGAGGATGGGAGTGATAGCGGCAAGCTTGAGGGGAGGAGGAACAGTACCAGTGGTAAGGGGGGAATTTAGGATGGTGAGGATAAGTGGAGTGAGGTAGGAAAGATAGGCTTTGACAAGAGAGGAGGGGATGGGATCCAGGGGACAGGTGGTGAGTTTGATGCCAGAGACAATGTCAGTCAGGTCAGGTAAATTTATAGGTGAGAAAGAAGAAAAACTGAGGTCAGTCAGCAAAGAAAGCAAAGGTTCTGGGTCAGGGAGGAGAGAAGAGGAGGCAGATAGCTGGGAGCGGATGTTGTCAATTTTGAATCAGAAAGATTAGGGGTGTAACAGTATGCTAAAAATCACGGTTCGGTACGTACCTTGGTTTTAAAGTCACGGTTCGGTTTATTTTTGGTACAGTAAGGAAACAATGCAAAACATAAAACTGCTTATCTTTTGTATAGGTAGGAACAGCTTTGACAAAAAAAAATGCAAACTGCCAGCAGTCAATTCTCCAATAAATAAAATGTATACAGTAAAATAAATAAATTCTTTTTTCAGCAAATGAACGATGTAGACAAGTGCAACAATAGAAGTTTGAAGAGTCTGAATTATTCTTTTAGTCCTTATTGCCTTAAGCAGTGATTTTAACCAGGGTGCTCTGGTGTGTTCACGTTTCTATGAGAAATTAATTATCTAATTTCACTTGTTAATTGGTAAAAAAAAAAAAAAATGCAAATTTGTCATTGTTGTGTATAGGTTCTGAAGGCACCTATGCACAACAACAGCAAATTATTTGCAATTTTTTGGACAATTAAGAAGGAACAAGCCAGGGCACCCTTGAAAAACACTGGCCTAAAGTGCAGCATTAACAGATTGAGCTTGTTCTTAAAAGGATGATATTATTTTCTGGCTGAAGTGGACAACAAGGAACTTCATACCAGGGCTCAGTTATCTTCAGCATGTGTTTAAACCCGGTGTTCTTAACAACTGAATATGGCTTTAGATCCGCTGCTATAAAAACACCAGACATTTGTTATTACTTTGGCTCGATCTGAAAAGCCCTTGAGATGCTGTCTAAATGCCGCTGGAAGCTGCGCTTGTACCGTGCTAGGTTTCTTCTTTTTTTCGTGCTACATGTTTGCATAGCGTCGTTTCAAATGAGTTAACTCTTTAACTGCCCACATAGTATGTACGGGTCGCGCGCCCCCAGTGGCACAGCATAGCAACTGCACAGGTCAACTTATTGACATCCCCGGCTATACTGAGAATTTGTACTGATCTGTATTGATCTGACAGTTCAGAAGGTGGCAGATATGTGCTGGAGGACTCATGGCTGACATGGAATACAGCAAAGAAGAAGAAATCCTCATTATTCTCCCTTTTTCCGCTTTGAGCTAACAACACCAATGTGGATGCCGTCATGTTCGGTCATGGCCGCCGCGTTTCTGACTGAAACTGCATGATACGAGAAAAATAGCCGCGTAATACAAATGAAATTCACATGGGATAATCATGAGTTTGTAGATGTGGAAGCGGGTGTAAATGACCGAGCAAACGCTAAACATCAATCACGATGGACGACAAACTGAGCTCCCAGTACCAAGATGGCAGCGCCCACGGTCGGCACGGATTCTCAACGGAAAAATGCACCAAACAGAAACAAATAGCCGCGTAATACAAACAAAATTCACGTGAGATAATCATAAGAGTTTGTAGATGTGGAAGCGGGTGTAAATGACCGAACAAACTCAAAACATCGACCACGATGGACGAAAACGGACCGGTCATGTGGGCGAGCAAGCCCCCTCCCCAGCAACAGGTAAGACCGGAATATATGGGTTTGGGGTTTTTTTTTACATTTTATTGATTTTCTGGTTCATATACTTTGAAGATTTGATAAAAAAAAAAAAAAAACTATCCCTGTAGACAAAACGGCATCAAAAAAACAGACCATTCTTTGTATAAATGTGTCCAAAGTCCACTTTTGACTGAGTTATGTAATTTATATAGCTGTTGCGACATTATGCAAATTAGATGTGTAAATATATTCCTATCTGAAACTTTGGATCATATTCTACATCTTTCTAATTGACAGTAAGCCATTATCTCTTGTAACTTTCAAGTTATAGCCTTGGAAATCTGAACTATTTTATTGACAAAATTTTTTTACCACTCTTGACCACTAGGGGCCTTGACCACCTTTTAACCGTTCCTGTCGCCATACGGTGACTGGGGCAGTTAAAGGGTTAACAAGTTCAACATACTGCCAAAGGCATATCCTATGCTGTTTTTGTCTTATTCACTTGCTTTTGTCCGTTCACATATTTCACCGGAAAGCCAGAGTGTTCCCAGACAGGAGACTTGTGAAGAGGGTCTTCAAGCTCTGGCTTCTCTGTACAGCAAGCCATGACCTTCACTAGTCAGAGGCTGAGCTGCACTGTTTGTTTACATGTATGGTGCGAGGCAGCTACACTTCCTGTCCATCACTCAACATGGTCTGTGTGGAACCTTGGTATGCCTCTGCACCAAACCGAAGGTGCCGCACCGAAAAAACTGAATATGAATAGATGTACCGTTACACCCCTAAAAAAGATGATAAGTGGTTGCATTTTTTCTGAGGTGACGGAACGTAAGGTATTGTCCTTTGGCTTGAAGAGTGTTTTATGGTGGAAAACAGAGTTCATGGATTGGGGGAACTGGCGTAAATGGTAAATGATGTTCACTTATATAGTGCTTTTTCTCATCTCTAGGTGTCCAAAGTGCTTTACAGATCCTGCTATCCACCCATTCACACCCACATTCACACACTGATGGTGGCAGAGTTGTCATGCACAGGCGCTGGTCCGACCCACCGGAAGCAGCTAGGGGTTCAGTGTCTTGCTCAAGGACACTTTTTTTTTTTTTTATTTAAGTTTTTGTAAAGGGTATACAGGTCGTTACAGCAATGCAGTGTTTACATTTTCATCACATGTTCCCTTATTTTCTGATATCTGACAACATTGGAAGATTAATTCTTACAACACCCTTTTTTTTTTTTTTTTTTTTTAAAGTGAAAGAAAAAGTGAAATTAAAGAGAAAAAAAAACAAGAAACAAATAACAAAAAAAAACAAACAAACAAACCAGTAAAAAACAAACAAAAAGAAAAAGTAAGTAAATAAAGATAAAAGAGCATCTGAGTAGCTTTGGAACAAAGAGCGGAACCATTATTGAAATGGTATTTGTCAAAGATTAGATCTAATGGAAGACACATATGCGGTCCAGGGTTGCCAAAAGTTCATGAACACATCCATGTCCTGTCTCAGTGCGAATGTCAACTTTTCCATCGAGTAAATGTCTTGGATCACGTTAGTCCAATCTTCAGGTGTAGGACAGTCCTTCAACATCCATTTTTTAGTTAGAGCTTTTTTGCTTGCCAATATTAAAACACTGAATAAGTATTTTTCTCCTCGTCTTTCCAGTGAGTCCGGTAGTAAACCCAAATACAAAGTTACAAAAGAAAAGGGAACTGTAATTTTGAATATTTTCCCCAATATTGTCTGTACCTTGGTCCAATATTGGTGGATAACTGGGCATGACCAAAACACATGAAAATGATTTGCAGTCTTTTCACCACACAAGCGCCAACAGTTCAATCCCTTATGGGTAAATTTGTTTTGTGCAGGTGTTCTGAAAAATCTTGCCAAGTTTTTCCATCCAAATTCTCTCCACTGCAGGGATGAGGTACTTTTCCATTGCTGTTTATTTAGCTTTTCCCATATTTCCAGTTGTAAAGTGAAATTCCCCTCTTTTTCCCATCTCTCTTTTATATAAGATGTGTTGTCTCCTTTTAAGTCTTGAAGACCTTGGTATATTTTAGAAATGTATCTGATCCCTGGGATCCCTTTATATGCCATTAAGAAGACCTTCAGAACACCTGACTGGGCCCTTTCCAAAACCTCCTTTTTAAGTATATTGTTTATGTGGTGTCAAAGCTGGAAGAACCTGTAAAGGTCTTGATTTATTAGGCCTTGTTTTTTCAAATCTTCAAAACTTCTTAAGATTTGCCCTTTAAAAAAATCGTAATATTTTATCAGCCCTTTCTCCTTCCACTTTTTAAATCTGGTGTCTGTTTTATTAGGAGTAAAGTCCTGATCATAGGCGATCCATTGCAGAAGTCGATAGGGCTCTTTAGTTTGATTCTCTCTGACTATCTTAAACCAAATTTTTAGCGGGGTCTCTATCCACGGGTTAGTGTTATTCAAAAGCTTAGGTAAGACATTGTTCCCTATTATCGCCTGTAGGGGGATGTCACTTGTTATTTGGCATTCGATCTCCTTCCATTGTGCAGTGTAGACTGGGTTACATATCTCTACTAAAGTTTTAATTTGTGCGGCTTTAAAGTAGTCCCTGATATTTGGCAGCGCGAGCCCACCTTTGTCTTTGTTTAGCTGTAGGGTTCTATATCTGATTCTAGGTCTCTTGCCCTGCCATATGAATCTTGAGATCCTTCTGTCCAGCTCCTGCCATGTTTTTTTGGGAGGTTCTACCGGTATTGTTTGGAAAAGGTATAGAAGACGTGGAAGTATATTCATTTTGACTGCTTCAATTCTTTGTGCAGTACCCAAGAATGGTATCATATTCCATCTTGCTAGGTCAGATTTTATTTTTGTCACCAGTGGATCATAGTTTAGTGATATAATTTTGTTGAGTTGTTTCGGGATATTGACCCCCAGATATTTCATAGATTCCGACTCCCAGTTAGTTTTGAGTTTGCTTAGTGAATAATGATTTGGGTCATAGTTGAATGTTAAAACTTGGGTTTTATGCATATTTAATTTGTACCCCGATAAATCTCCATACTCTGAAAAAACTGAGGTTAGTTCTGGTAAAGAAGTGTCCGGCTGCCCTAGGTATATTAAAATGTCATCAGCAAAGAGTGCTATTTTATGTTCCTTCTGACCAAGTGTAATACCTTGAATTTTTTGGTTTTGTCTTATCCATTGGCTCAGAGGTTCTATGAAGATTGCAAAGAGCAGTGGAGACAGGGGGCAGCCCTGACGACATCCTCTTTCCAGTTCAAAAGATGATGATAAATTACCGTTAATCCTTATTTTAGCTGTTGGTTTTTTATATAATGCCTGTATAGTTCTAATGAAGTTGTTATGAAAATTGAAACTGGATAAGATTCTATATAGAAAAGACCAGTCAACCGAATCGAATGCTTTTTCAGCATCTAATCCCAATATGACTGCATTTAAGTTATATTTTTTTATATGATGAATTATGTGTAAAGTGCGTCGAATGTTGTCTTGTGTCTGTCTTTGTCTTATAAAACCTGTTTGGTCTAAATGAATTAGGTCTGTCAGTATATTTTCTAACCTTTTGGCAAGGATAATGGTAAAAAGCTTATAGTCCTGATTTAGTACACTGATTGGTCTGTAGTTGGAGCACTCTAGTTTATCCTTTTCAGGTTTAGGTATAACTGCAATGACCCCTTCTCTCCAGGAGGGGGGGATTTCCCCTGTGTGGAGGACATAATTAAATGTTTTCAGGAGGAGAGGAGATAGTTGCTGTTTAAAGGTTTTGTACCACTCTGCTGTATAGCCATCAGCTCCTGGGGATTTGTTAGCTTTAAGTTTCATAATTGCTTTTTCCAATTCTTTAGGATGTATTTCTGACAGTAGTGTTTTATTTTGTGACTCCGTAAGTTGGGGAAGGTTTAATGTGTTTAGGAATGCCTCGGATGCATTTTTATGTTTTTTGTGGGAGTATATTTTTTTTTTTTTTTTTTTTTTTTTTCTCTCGGCGCCACACGAGTCGGCTGCCTTTTGCAACAGCGGCTCGATTCCGAGTCTTTTTCCCTTCCTCTCTCTTTTGATCCGTCTTTTTTTTTCACCCCACTTATATCACGGACACACAGATCGTCCTAAATGTCTCCTGAGCCGGTGGACGGAGCCACTGTCTATAGCAGGATACGATACAGCAGAGAACAGCTGCTAGCATTCAACCGCCACCCGGTCCCATTGGAAAAACTCGACATACCGAGAGAACTGAGGCGAAAACGCCGCGGCTGCCGGGCTGGAGTAAGGCGGAGGACAAAAAATATAAGGTACAGACCCTCCCTTCCATCTGTTGTCATGGGAAATGTACGGTCGATACTGGGAAAGTTAGATGAGCTAGCGGCTATCTCCCGTTATGATAGCACATACCGGGAGTGCTCTCTCCTTTTGTTTACTGAGACGTGGCTAACTGAACTAGCAGCAGATGCTAACATTGAGCTGGAGGGTTTTCACATGATACGAGCTGACCGAACACCAGACAGTGGCAAGGCTAGGGGCGGTGGAGTGATAATGTATGTTAACAACAACTGGTGCAGACCGGGACATATCACTGTTAAACAACGACACTGCAGCAAAGACATTGAGTTGCTAGCTGTTAGCATGAGGCCTACATATCTCCCGAGAGAACACTCACACGTGATCTGCATTGTTGTTTATGCAAATCCGACGGCGAACGCTGGGACAGCACGTGACGTCATCCATTCAGTAACCAGCAGGCTGCAGACAGAACACCCAGATGCTCTTCTCCTCATCTCAGGCGATTTCAACCATGTTTCACTGTCTCCCATTCTACCCACGTTCACCCAGTATGTCACATGCCACACTAGAGACAATAAAACACTGGATTTATTCTACGCAAACACTAAGGAGGCGTACACCTCATCACAACTCCCCCCACTCGGGAGATCGGATCACAACTTGGTTCATCTCCGGCCGGTGTACAAACCCCTAGTGCACAGACAACCTCCGGCCATGCACACTGTGGAGTTATGGTCTGAGGAGACAATGGACACCCTAAAGGGCTGTTTTGAAGCCACCGCCTGGAAGCAGCTCTGCGATCCACATGGTGAGGACATCGATGGCCTCATTCACACCTTCACGGGCTACCTCAGCTTCTGTGTGGACAAATCCGTTCCCACCAAGACCATACGGCGTCACTCAAACAACAAACCCTGGATCAACCCTGAGATAAAAACACTTCTGAGAGAGAAGAAGAGGATCTTCAGGTCAGGGAACAGGGAGATGCTGAAGTCCGTACAGAGGGAGCTGAGGAGAAAGATCAGAGAAGGCAAGGACAGCTTCAGGAAGAAGATGGAGGACAAGCTGCAACAGAGCGACATCAGCGGGGTCTGGAGAAACCTCAAAACCATCTCGGGGCTCCAGAATACCTCCCCCCAGGCCACAGGGGGCAGGGAGTGGGCGAACAACCTGAATCTGTTTTTCAATAGATTTGACCAACCGCCCTCCCCCCTGACTGCACAACAACCACTGCTGCCTCTAAAGAAATCAAGTCCTGCTGCCCACTCCCCACTCCACCAACACCCCCCCACTCCCAACACACAGCCCCCCATCCTGACCCTGACCAGGACCCAGGTGAGGACGGAGCTGAGGAAGATCAAGGCGAGGAAGGCACCGGGACCGGACGGCATCAGCGCAAAGCTCCTCAAGTCCTGTGCAGACCAGCTGTGTGGGATTGTGACGTATATCTTCAACATGAGCCTGAAACTGGGGAGGGTACCACAGCTGTGGAAAACATCTTGTGTGGTACCTGTACCAAAAACTTCCCACCCCAAAGACCTGAACAGCTACAGACCGGTGGCCTTGACGTCCCACTTGATGAAGACCCTGGAGAGACTGCTCCTTGCTCACCTCCGCCCCCTGGTGGAACCAGCGATGGATCCACTCCAGTTCGCCTACCAGCATGGCATTGGGGTGGAGGATGCGGTGATCTTCCTCCTTCACCGTTCTCTGTCCCACCTGGAGAAGCCCGGGAATATGGTGAGGATCATGTTCTTTGACTTCTCCAGTGCTTTCAACACCATCCAACCGATGATCCTGAAGGACAAGCTGCTGCGCGCAGGGGTGGACCAGCACCTGTCATCATGGATCCTGGACTACCTCACGAACCGGCCTCAGTTTGTGAGAACCCGGGACTGTGTGTCCGACACGATCATCAGTAGCACGGGGGCCCCCCAGGGAACGGTGCTGGCTCCCTTCCTGTTCACTCTTTATACTGCAAACTTCTCACACAACACAACACACTGCCATCTACAGAAGTTCTCTGATGACTCTGCGATCGTTGGCCTCATCTCCAATGGAGATGAAGCTGAGTACAGAGGGCTTATCCAGGACTTCGTGGACTGGTGCCATCGGAACTGCCTCCAGATCAACGCGAGGAAAACTAAGGAGCTGGTGGTGGACTGCCGCAGGCATGGGCAGCCCCTCACAGTACCAGTAAATATACAGGGAACAGACATCGAGATGGTGACATCCTATAAGTACCTGGGTATTCATCTGAACAATAAACTAGACTGGTCACACAATACTGATGCACTCTACAAGAAGGGACAGCGCAGGCTGTTCCTGCTGAGGAGACTCAGGTCTTTTGGTGTACAAGGGGCGCTGCTGAAGTCATTCTATGACACGGTGGTGGCATCAGCCATCACTTTTGGAGTGGTCTGCTGGGGCAGTGGCATTACTGCAGCCGATAGGAAGAGACTGAACAAACTGATTAAGAAAGCTAGCTCTGTCCTGGGGCAGCGCCTTGATCCGATGGAGGAGATAGGAGAGAGAAGGACGGTGGCTAAACTGTCATCTCTGCTGGAGTCCGAGTTCCACCCTATGCAGGACATACTGAATGCACTGAGGAGCTCATTTAGCAGCAGACTACATCATCCCAGGTGCACAACCGAGAGGTTTCGTAGGTCCTTCCTACCAACGGCTGTCAGACTGTACAACCTAAGCAGGGCTGCTCGCAGAGATAGCAAAAAGACATAACAAACTAATAGTTTTTTGAATGCAAAAGATGCAATAGACTTACACAATGGTCCCCTCCGGCATACAACTAGGAACATACCGGTCGCTATGGAGGGTGAGAATATGTATGGGCACATAATCATACCATGTAGGATAACTAAGTAGACGGTTATGCTGTTTCATTCCATCTAGCAACAATGCTCTGCACTGTGTGTGTTTATATATTTACATATTTATTCCATCTAGCAACAATGCTCTGCACTGTGTGTGTTTATATATTTGCATATTTATTCCATCTAGCTACAATGCTCAGCACTGGGTGTGTTTATATATTTATATATCTACATATTATTCCATCTAGCTACATTGCTCCGCACTGTGTGTGTTTATATACTTGCATATTTATTCCACCTAGCTGCAATGCTCCGTACTGTGGGTGTTTATATATTTACATATTTATTCCATCTAGCTACAATGCTCTGCACTGTGTGTTCATATATTCATATATTTATTCCATCCAGCTACAATGCTCTGCACTGTGTGTCTGTGTGTGTGTGTATATATATATATATATATATATATTTTATAGTAATACGTACATATGTTTATTAGCTGCTCTTGCTTGCTTGTTTTTTTTCTTGCCTTCTGATTGTTGCTCTGAGTGTTGCTATCCCTGTGCTGTTGCAATCCTGGAATTTCCCCGTTGTGGGACTAATAAAGGCTTATCTTATCTTATCTTATCTTATAAGTTCTTATAGTAATTCTCGAAGCTTTTAAGAATATCCTGAATTCTGAATTTTATTTCCTTTGATACTGGGTCTCTGATTTTGTAGATTGCTCTTTCTGTTTGATGTTTCCTCAATTTATAGGCTAGCAATTTTGCCGATTTACTGCCTGCTTCATAGTATTTTTGTTTCAGAAATGTAAGTTTCTTCTGGATTTCTATTGTGTAGATCTCATTTATTTGGTTTTTAATTTCCTTAATCTTGAGCGAGTCAGTAGAATGAGTGTTGCCTTTGTGTTCTTTTTCTAGGTTCCTAAGTTCTGACTCTAATGTGGATAGTTTTTCTTGTCTTAGTTTCTTTTGGGTTGCCAGTTTTGCAATAATCTTTCCTCTTATTACAGCTTTACATGCTCAAGGACACTTTGACATGCAGACTGCAGACAGACTTGGAATCAAACCTCTGACCCTCCTATCAGTAGTCGGCCACACTACACCTGCGCCACAGCCGGTGTAGTGTGGATGATGTCAGAGTAGAAAGTGGAACGGGCTTTGTTGAGTGCAGATTTGTAGAGATTGATGTGTTCTTTGTAGGCTTGAGCATGTACAGTGAGTCCAGTTTTCTTGTATAGTTGTTCAAGTTTTCTGTGCTCTTTTTTGAGTTTGAGTAGTTCCGGTGTATACCAGGGAGCAGAATGGGTAAATGTGACAGATTTTGTTTTTATGGGGGCAAGCTGATTGAGGCAAGTACACAGTGTGTTATTGTAGATATGTATGAGATCAGCTGGAGTAGAGTTGTTCAGAAGAGTTGGGTCAACTATGGTATTGGAGATGCATGTAGAGAAGGACATGGGACAAAGAGACTTAAGATTACAGAAAGTTATTGTGTGACTAAGCTTGGGTTGAGGGGTGGGAGTAGCAACGTCCATAATGATCACCAGATGATCTTAAATAGTGAGATCGTGTGCGAGATCTTTTCAATATAGAGGCCAGTGGAGCAGACTAGGTCTAGAATATGTCCTCAGCTGTGGGTAGGGAAGTTAACATCCTGAGTGAGGTTGAAGCAATTCAAGATGTCCAAGAAGTCTATTGTGCTTTTGCAATCTGTGGAGTCAATGTGGATATTAAAGTCACCCAAGAGTAAAATGGATGACGAAGTTGAAGACAACAGTGTAAGGAATTCAAAGAGATCAGACAGGAAGGAAGGAATACAAATGGCAAGCTTTTCACCCCGTCAAAAAAAAAAAATGTGTCATTTATACTACAAACAACAAAAAAAATACCTGAGATACTACTAAAGCCTTCACTCACTGCACATTTGTGAAATCAATGCACCATTGCCATGGCACATGAGTAAAACAAGACCCTTTTTTTTTTTTTAACCAAGGCTCAACGCTCATTCGGTTGGTGAGAGGGAGATTGTGGAGGGTTAATATACCAGTGCTTTACCAGCACTTTCAAACAACAGGCACCAACAGTCCTGAGTTTGTCTTCACTGAGCCATTTGTCCCTTTTTTCTTTTTTTTTTTTACATTTAGGTGCTTGCTCCACTAATGGTTAAGGTTAGGATAAAGGTTAGGTTTAGGTGTCACCTCCTCTAATGGATAAAGTTAGAGGAAGCAGCAATGAACCGTTTCTTAATGGTGCAAACATCACATATCCAGGGTAGGTGAATTTTTTTTTTTCCTTATAATGTCATGCACGTTTTCTCAGCGTAAGAAACTGTGCTATTTGTATGAGTTTTAGGCAAGAATGGGTTGGAAGCTGCACATCCTGTTCACCCATGATAAGATAAGATAAGATAAGATAAGCCTTTATTAGTCCCACAATGGGGAAATTCCAGGATTGCAACAGCACAGGGATAGCAACACTCAGAGCAACAATCAGAAGGCAAGAAAAAAACAAGCAAGCAAGAGCAGCTAATATACATATGTACGTATTACTATAAAATATACAGTATATATATACACACACACACAGACACACAGTGCGGAGCAATGTAGCTAGATGGAATAATATGTAGATATATAAATATATAAACACACCCAGTGCTGAGCATTGATGCAGTACCATACTGATGCAGTATTTCATTCATTATTTATGACAAATTTATGTTAGTTGGCTCAGGCTTGATCGGTGATTGGAGCTAGCCAGCTAAGATAAGCAATAGTGACATAAGAGGGAGGGCAGCGTTAAATATGGCCTTAGGGATTTAAAGAGGCATGCACTAAAACCAGCTGCTCTGAGAAAGACTGCAAAAAATGTTTCACAACGATGCTGCAATAATTAAACGACTTAAGGCAATTTGACCAAAATATGTCACAAACATTTCATTAAGACCTGTGGGAGTGGTCAAAACGTGGGGAAAGGCCAGTGATTGAGACCTTTAAGCACATATGCTTGGGTAAAAGTAACAAGTTACTACACACCTATGGTTATCAAATTTGCTCCAAAATATGTAAAACAGGTTTCTTTCGCCTCAGCTGTTTTCAGGCTAACCAATCCCAATCATTCTTCACATACTCTCAAGGTGATGCATGCTTTACATAGTTCTGGTTCACACCTGCAAGCCACAAAACAGGCCATGCTGTTCTAATTTCTAACAATGGTGTCCCTTATGCCTGTCTCTTCTAAACGTCTGTTGATGGATTTGATTTGATTTGTAGTGTTTACAGGATGGGGGGGGGGGGGGGGAATCTGTGTGAGGATTACTGACCCAGCAGGAGGATCTTGACTTCCTTCGTCTCCTTCTTCTTCTGCTGTTTGAGGATCCTCTGGATCTCTTTGTCCACCGCTATGCTCTTCTTCTCCTCCTCGGACAGACAGCACACGCAGGTGTGGTGACACCATCGCCAGCAGTCCCCCATGTTCAAAAAGCGCTGAAAGTCACGGGGAATCAGTCACTTACAACAGGTGGATAAATACTCTCTTCATTTAAAGTCTTTTGGCTTCACGAATATCATCTCCCTGGAGCTGCCATTCATTCCAACACATCCTTGAAAGTTTATTTCAATTTCACAACACAGTTTGCGTGAAAGCAGGCAGGCCCGATGGTCGCTCCTGCCGTCTCGTGCATTTACAGTTTTGCAAGAGTCTGCTAGAAAACCCGCACCTCACTGTCCGCTTTTTAAGCCTTTACCTTTTCACTTTGGTGGTCAGACGCGGCGGCAAGACCAGTGCAGGCAAAAGAAATCAACACCGAGCTGCTGTCTTACCTCCAATCAGTGTCACAGTCCCTGAAGACAGGCAGGTGCGGACTCTGATTTGTTTTCTCCGTCCATGTCCCACAAGTGTCCCCCTGCCCACTCCACACTCCACCTGTGGATCACGGCTTACTGAAAACCACTTCAAGCACCTGTTTTTTTGTTTTTTAAATTTTCCTGCTCACATGAAACAACTTGCAACTCGGGAAAGTCCACTGCGCCCACGCAGGAATGCGCAGCCTCCGTGAGCCCCAGAAAAAAAAAAAAAGCACACTGGTATGAGCTCGGATGCGGCAAGACAGCGGCAAAGTGCCGAAGCAGCGTCAGAAGTTAGACGCTTATCCCTACAAAATAAAAGCTTGTTGCAAAGACCAGACGCCTCGAGAAAAAAACGTTGGTAATCTCCACGTAAAGAGCCATTCTGAGCAATTTTTGCCATAGGAAATTGCATGGAGCCACAAAACCTATATGAGCATTAAAAATAAAATTAAAATAAGTAAATAAAAAATGTTTTAAAGCCTGTTTGTGACATTTGTTAGATAGTTGCACCGATTTCCTTCTAAATATATGATTTGTGATTAGCTTGTACATTTTTAACTCTGGAAGGCCTAACTGTGAGTCTTTTCGCATAGACTTAGAACCTTTTTTAATCATAAAAAAGTGTTGGGGGTTTTTTCTTGGTAAATTTTCCATTTTTTGTTTTGTTTTGTTTTATCTATACTAATTTCCTTTTTTCTTTTTCTTCTTTTTTTTTGAATTTGTGTTTTTTTCTTTTTGAGTTTGACATCTTTTCCACATAATTTTGGGACAATTTTGTCTCAGTAATTTTTTAAAGACATTCTCCAGCGGCTCTAAAACTGTCACGGTTGCCCCTCCAGGGCAAGGAAGAGAAGGACCCACATGCGAGGCAAATTTGATAAACCATAATTTACTGTGAAAATCGAGCAGAAAATAATACAGCTCACGGGCTGGAGACAAAAGCAAGACAAAACTAAGGCACAGGGTACATGCAGGATTACTCAGGCTTAACAGAAGTGTGGGTAACACGCCGACATAAGACAACGACACCACCCAGGACATAGACTCACACTGGCATAAATAGACGAGGGGACAGTCAAGACAACGCAGAGCAGGTGAAAACAATCGGGAGCAATCAGAGACAGCAGGGCATGGCAACAGGTACGAAAAAAACATGAGGAGCTGAGACAAAAGGTAAATAGGAACGGAGGACACACAAGAAACGTGAACGCAGGACCAGAGAATGCATGACCATGAAAAATAATGGTGATAATAACAAAGAAAAGGATGCAAAACTAAACTCAAACCCCAGACCAGAATAAAGAACATAACCCGACTACAATAAATAATAACAAAACACAGAGAATTTCAAGGTACAAACTGGGCTGAGTCAGGGGAAACACAGAAAAAAGCAAAAATAAGCTCAAAGCGTGAGCATGGTCCCCAGACCAAGCCCAGAACCCTGACAAAAACCACCTCAAAAACATATGTGTATTGCCCAAAATAGTATATTATGGCTTTTTAGCCACAAAAAACTTTCATTGCCTTAGAATTGCTTGGAAAGAACTTGTCCACCTTCCACCTACCTAAGGGCTGCATCACACTTGAACAAGCTTCCATCCTTTTAAATTCAGAACAGAGATGGGAAAAGTTTCAAAAAGAAACTAAGAATGTTGCTTAAAAGGAAAGAATTATGATGTTAATTGTTTATGGGTCATGTCTATTGGAATTGTTAATTTTATGGTTTGGTATAGAACTTAATTAGTCTGTAATGTTGTAAATCTTTTTTGTTGTTGTTGCTGTAAATTGTAAACAGCGTTATTGTGTCAGTGTATTAATGTATGTGTGATTTTATTGTTTTTAAATTTTTGTGTGTGGACCCCAGGATGAATAGCTGCTACTACGGTAGCAACTAATGGGGACCGGAATAAATGAAACAAAATGAAACCTACTTAAGTATGCATGGATCTATGAATATTCCAATTAGCTCCACCCATACGCCCACCCACCAGCAGCGCATGCTGCAAGGCCAGCCATCCACACTGTGCGCTGACCTGAGAACACCAAAGACTGCCTCACTAAACAACAATGGCTAGTCAAAACATCGGCGTGATTCAGCCATACATGTGCACGCCACCGACCCCCACCAAAGCGAGCTGGGGGGTTTAATGTCTCCTCCTCCGTCCTCCCTGGCGGGGACGGAATGGAGTGCCCATGGGGGTTTTGTGCCCTCCCCCCCCGAAAACCCCTTCACCAAACCAAGTCAAACAAATGCAAAACGGATGGGTGGCGGTCTTGGTGCCTTCATTCCCCTAAGAACAGACATCTTTCTCTGGTTCGGCCTTCCAACCGTGTGCCTCCCCTTCCTCTGTGGGCACTTCCAAGATCCCGCATGGACAGGCGTGGCAACTGGTGGACTTCGGTCTCTGAGCTGACCGCACACACTATGTGTGGTGTTGGGCTTTAATGCCCTTATTGTGAAGTACGGTGTAGTGGCAGCCACCTCCTGTTCTGCCACTGCACCGCCCTATAAAGTGAGTGACAGAGGAATATCTGTCAGGATGTATGGGAATTGCTTGTGGGATCCCCCAGGGGTCAGTATTGGGCCCCAAATTATTTAACATATATATAAATGATATATTCCAAGTTTCTAAATTATTAAAAATATATTATTTGCTGATGATACTAATATATTTTATTCTGGAAATAATTATAATCAACTAATCCATACTCTAAATAATGAATTAAATAAACTTAAAAATGGATGGATTGTAATAAATTATCACTAAATATAGATAAAACTAAGGTAATGATATCTGGTAATTGTAAAATTAAAGAAGATGTACATATTCATATAGATAATGTAATTATTGAAACTGTTAAGGAGATCAAATTTTTGGGTGTAATACTAGATGATAAAATTACTTGGAAACCACACGTCAGATACATACAAAACAAAGTCACAAAAATATTGCAATTATAAATAAAATTAAGTAAGTCCGAGATTACAAATCACTTCATATCTTGTATCGCTCATTAGTACTTCCATACTTGACCTATTGTACAGAGGTCTGGGGGTAAAAATTATAAGAGTACACTTAATTCATTGCTAATATTACCAAAAAAAAGGGCAGTCCATGTTATACACAAAGTCACGTATCTTGAACATACTAATTTATTGTTTTTACATTCAAAGTTTTTGAAATTACAGGATCTGGTTGATTATTAAACAGCACAGTTAATGTTTAAAGTCAGTAAAAACTTTTTGCCACACAGTATACAAAATCTTTTCAGTGAGAGAGAAGGGAAATATAATTTACGGGGGAATACAAAATTTAAAATGCACCTAGTAAGATCTACTAGGAAGGGTTTTTGTGTGCCTGTGTGGGGAGTAAAATTGTGTAATGGGTTGGGGGAGAAACACAGGCAATGTCCAAACATCCATATATTTAAATAATCATATAAAGAAGTGATTTTTGAATAATATTAAAATAAAGAACAGTAATATTACAATGTGTCTTCAATGAAGAAAAGTTATTGTAAATATACAGTATATGCTGAGTACTATTATTATTGACATTATTATTATTATTACAATTATAGTATTAGGATTGTTGTTAGGATGGAATTATTTGAAGTATTATATAGGCCAGGTGGTATTTTATTATTATTATTATTATTATTGTTGTAACTACCATATGGCTACCTATTATTATGGTTATTATTATTATCCATCCATCCATCCATCCATCTTCTTCCGCTTAATCCTTTTCGGGTCACGGGGGGGCTGGAGCCTATCCCAGCATCTTTTGGGCGAGAGGCAGGGTACACCCTGGACAGATCGCCAGTCCATCGCAGGGCCAACACAGAGAGACAGACAACCATTCACTCTCACAGTCATACCTAAGGACAATTTAGAATCCCCAGTTTGATGCCAGTTAACCTAACTTGCATGTTTTTGGCATGTGGGAGGAAACCAGAGAAATCCCGGAGTAAACCCACGCAGACACGGGGAGAACATGCAAACTCCACACAGATCACTGTTGGTCGGGGGCTGGGATCGAACCCGGGATCCCCCGGCCAAGGGGGAGCTGCTGTTCTGCCGCAGTGCTAACCACTCCGCCACCGTGCTGCCCTTATTATTATATGGTTACTTATTGCGCCTCGGTATTGTAAGTCATGTGGGGGTATATGGTGGTATATATGGTGATTATGATGATGATGATATTGTCTATAATTATATTAAATATACCAGAATTTTTATTTATTATTATTATTATTAGATGTTGGTATTATTGTCAATATAAGCTTTCGTTGTTGTATCATTTCTATTGCATAATTTAATTATAAGGTGTATTATATATTATGGTATTGTATAATGAATGTAATTGTGGGCTGAATAATGACTAGAATGATATTATAATTTATTGGGTATGGAAAAGGGGTGGGACTATATAAGCATTGGCTTCTTCCCACTCCTTCTGAACATTTTATTTTTTTGGTTTTGATTTTTGTTTTAATTTTTTTTTCTTTTTTGTCTGGATTTTCAAATAAATAAAATCAATTAATCAATAAATAAATAAATAACAGAGGGCATCCATTACACGGGCTCTTTGACCAGTGCCCTCTGCCTGGTGGCTGTTCTGTGTCCATTGTGGTTTGAGTATCAATAAAGCTGAGTTTGTCCATTCACCTGGCCTCATCAGTCCAGAAGGTATTTATTCAGATAGAACATTTGGCGATTGAGAATCAACTAATGGAGGCGTGTATTGCACCACTTTGCCCCTTCCTGGAGCCGCTTGTGCCCTGGCCAAGATGGTTTGCGGCCTTCCAAAATTAGATCGTCACGCTCGACCTGGGTGAGCTAGATAAGCTAAGAGCACGTGCACTCCTTGTACACAAATTAGGGATTGAGGGCCAACGTATCCTGCGCACACTCGGGGCTTCGGACTTGTTTGAGGATGTCGTCGAGTTGCTAGCGAGCCATTTTCACACCCCGGATAGCATGATTGTCTGGAGGATTCGGTTCCGCCAGCGACACCAACGGGTGGGTGAGCCTGTCCACCAGTTTGTCACCAACTTGAGGCAGCTAGCTAGCAAGTGTCGTTTTGGGCCACTGGAGGAAGAAATGGTACGTGATCATCTGGCGAAGCACACGAACAGCGGCGCTATATGAGCTAGGTCTACTCACGGCGCCAAGTGACTTAACGTTAGCCAGGGCTGTTGAGCTAGCCCTCCAAATGGAGACCGCAGACAAGCTAGCCTCAGAGCTAAATTGGCACCAGTCACAACGGCCACTGGAGCCTTCCGCCGCGGCATTAGTAGCAGACCCAGATAGCGAGGATAGCTTGGACAACAATGATATAGAAGCCAGTGCTACCAGCCAAAGGTCTGCCCCAGGAAAACCCCTGTGCATGGGTTGTGGGTCCACAAAACACCAATATAAAGCTAAGGGCTGCCTGGCTAGAGGAAAGCATAGTGGCAAGTGTGGACACTTGAACCATTATTCTAGAGTATGCCATGTACCTGAGCCAGAGAGCCCATGGAAGAAATCACTCTGCCCGCCCCTGACAACTATTCACACAGTGTCCCCGAGTACCAACAGGTACACGTTCTCCACAGTGACACTGGATGGTGTGGAGGTGCCGCTACTGCTCGACACAGGGGCGGAGGGATTGTTGCTGAATTGGGCCACGGTGAGGAAGTTTTTTCCCCACTACAGGATAAGAGGTAACCCAGCACTGCTTTATGGTTATGGAGGAGGCAGGCTGTGCATGGTTGGAACATTGTAGTTAACGGTTCAGTACAAGTCGGCAACAATGGCTGACTTCACGTTCCACGTGATGGCCCAAGGTGACAACATCATGGGTTGTGACTTGTTTTACGGGCTGGGTTTTGCCATCAAAGACAATGCTGGGGAAGAAGATCTGGTTGTAGCCAGTGCAACCCTCTGGTTCAGGTGGTGGAGGACGATGCTGTGTTGGACAAAGGTCTAACGGACACCACGGCAGTCAAGCAGGACCAGCCTCACTCAGGTTCGATGCAGGAGGGTCTCAGTGCTGGTGCTTGGGGAATGGTAGAAGGGGGTACCGAGTGTGGCGGCGAGGCGCCTGTGTCGGCAAGTGACGCCAATGTGCTAGCCCCAAATTCCTCCGGAGCTTGGCCGCAGAGGGCTGGAGGATCTGCAGCTACTATGGCACTCCTTCAGTTGTGCAACTTATTTTCTCATAAAAATCTGATTTATTTACTAGCTTTAAATTTGCATCTTTTCTTGAATATGAATTTTTCTTTTTTTCCATTTTTTTCCCAATGTGGAGCCAGTGGTTATTTTGAAAAGACCCCAAAGTGCCACTGAATGGGTTGGCCCTCCATGGCACATGACTGCCCACTGCTGCACTAGAGTTAGCATCACTAGCCACCATGCCGACTTTAGCGTCAAACAAGAACAGAAACTCAAACATTTTCTCCACTTTGTGTCCACCACAGTCAGTTAATCCACCAGACTCACATCCTTAAATCTCTTTCTCTGTGTTTCACGGGCCACTTCTGGTTCTCTGCCTTTGTCAGTCCAGAATAGATCCAAGTCAAGCACCATGTTTCCACACTGTCAGAATGAATGAAAGAGCCACAAGGAGACACGTCCAGCTGTGGAGAAACAGCCTGTCTCCCGCTTGCCACTATATTGTGCACAGTCTTTGCTGGCATTGGTCACTGGTCACAGTAACCTCAGTCTGTTGGCTAAGCAAATTGAAGGGGTGAGGGTAGGGTCTTACATGTGTCACTTACAAATGGATAAATATAACTGGATCATCTAATGGATGGTTGTGCTGCAGGGTTTGGGCTGAGCCCATTTATATACATATACTGTTTTCTTGTGAATTTTGGGGACTCTTACGGCTTTAACGTCCAACAAAACAAATCAAAACATACTGTAGATTTAAATGTTTATAATTTATAATAAAGAGTTTTTAAATAATTATATTATAATTAATAATAAATAACATATTTATCATGTATAATTTTCTTCTTTTTTTTCTCAAGTGGGGGGGAAGGGGCTTAGCATCTCTAGCCCACCGATACCAGCCGTCCCTGTGTATGATTGTGATCATCATAATAATGTCATCCTTTTTAATATCAACAATGTGTCAGTCAGTAACATTTATTCCAACTGTGACATCACTTTCTAACTGAAGTAGAAACAGCCTTAACATATTAAATGAGGGGGAAAGCAGCAAAAGTTTTCTGACCCACTTTATGTGATTCACTGTTGATACTGACCACTCCTTGAGTTTATTGTTCCAGAGTAAATAAACCATGACTCTGGGACCTGGAATCATGTATGACATTAGCAGGTATGACAAAGTCCACAATACTGTAAAGCAGCCGTGAGGGTGTATTGGCAAAATGAATGTGATTAAACCCTGTGTGTGGCTGACTTATACCTCCTGACGTTACTTTATGAAACTATAAAAGATTTAGCATGAGGCGCAACAATCTTGTACTTTAAAGAAAATAGGGAAAAAATTAAAATGTGAAGAGTTAATCAGAAAAAATACCTATGGTATAAGTTTAAATATTACGTTGAATTAAAATGAGCCAACTGACTGCTAGATGACCCTCTCTGGTTATTCATGCCAACTTGTATTGCTTTTGTGACGTCGTCACGCTCAAACAGACCTCTTTTATTTTGAAAAGAACTTAGCGGAAGCTGGGTCTATTTATTTCTTGCTAGTTTGACGTTTGGGCTGCGCCCGCGGATAAAGTTTCTGCTTCACGTTTCAGGTGCGCTCCAGTGAAACCACGGACTGTTTTTTTTTTTGTTTTTTTTTAAATTGCACTTTCTTCATTTCATTATAATTCATCACATACACACAAAGTTTTATTTCTTGCTGCAGACGTTTAATCTGACCACCTTGCTGCTCTCGGTGTTCAGTTTTGGAACGTTTTATATTGAAATTAATTTGAAGGGTATAATTTCTACATGTTGTCACTTTCGATCAAATTTATATGTCTTTACAGATAAATTACACACTCATTAACTTTTTTTTAAATATATATATACAGTTGGGTGGAACACTCCAAACTGGTGCCAGATCCCTGCAGAGTTTGGTAATATCAGAGCCATTTTTCAAAGTGTAGCATATTCTCGGAGGGAGAGAAAAAAAATGAAGTGTGCAGCAGGTATTTGGTCACTCCTTGTTATTTGGACATCAATCTTTTGTCTCGGCCAGCAGAACCGGTTTCTCCAGGTTTTCATGTTTTCAGATATTGAACTCACCTGAGCCCTGCGTTGCCATGGGAACAAGGTGAGGCGAGGTGTGTATGAAGGGGTCTTTAAAAAAAAAAAAACGATTTTCAACAACAGTACGTGAATAAGACGGTAAATGTACTGCATGTGGAGTGGATTTTCAAGCTTTAAATATGGTGAACTGCTCCAGGGATGATAAATCCCTTCAATTTATCAGAGGATTAAATAATGGCATTAGGGATCAGCTCACTGAATAAGGCCTTATTCTGTTGAGGAAATTAATAAAATCCCTTTTCTGTGTTATTATTGGTGGCTCTATTTCCCCCCTCCCTCTCGAGCACAGGTCAGACGTGCTGACTGCTGTCTCCTGAATGCTCAAGGCTTCAGTGAGCGGGTGTGGAGGCCAAGCGGGCGTAACAGGGAAGTGTCACACTTCCACTTTCAGGAAGTCTGGCTTGTGTGTGTTCGCCTGCCGGTAAAAGCGCTACGGCACGCTGTACAAAACAGCTGCCCCTCTAAAAGTCCCCTGTTATTTACTTCATATTCAGCAGCGGTGGCACCGTCTTCATCCACCTTCCACAGGCTGCTGAGGGAAGCAGAAGGTGATAAATAATTAATGTGGCAACAGCTATCAGACTCTGTGACACACTGGAGCCCTGCTGGCAGCTTTCTTTCATGTTAACACCACTCCACATGTTGACTTATGCATATTCTTGTGGGGGGGGGGAAATGATTTAAATGAAAACACAGCTTTGTAAAAATCAGGTGGCGACTCCTCTGCACGGCTCAAATCACGGTGCAGATCTTATAATGTTCACCTCAGTGTGGAAAAAAACAAAGGCGGTGGCCACTGAGCGCAGGAGGGCCGCCACAAGCCGCCGTCCGTCGGCGGCGCCACTGCGGAGAGGGCCAACCACGGCAGGGCTTCAGCACCCGGCAGGTCTCCCCACTCAGCACCTTGCCACCTTTTACCCTTGAATCTGTCCTCTCGTATGGTTTGGGAACTGTGCGGCTCGTTGGCGTCCCCCCCTCCACCTCCTTGGAGGAGATTTACCTGCCTCCAACACTGTGCTCGCAGGGCCATCAGCATCATTAAAGTCTGTTGCCGCGGCTGTTCTGTCTCCTGCCATCAGGGAAGAGGGACAGGAGTCTCCAGGCCCGGATGTTGCACAGTTTTTTTTTCCACCTCATGCAGTCAGGATTATAAATGGACTGTGCCACTTGTCTGCCAGCCCCCCCTTCCCCCCCGACACCACAACTAAACAAGCATTTGCACTTTGACCTAATTTTCTGGTTGGACTGATCATATAATTGCTGTTTTACTGTTTGTATTTTAACACCCCCAAGCTCTCGCTCTTGCTGTTTTATTTTTATCACCATTATTATGTTACTTGCTGCTTCTTTTTGTAAACTTATTTATTTCTTTGTACCTATTCATGTTGTTGTGGTACTGTGTTTGGTTGCAAACATGCATACTAAATGACAATAAAGAAACCATTCTTGAAATAACCCATCTACTGTACATAAGCATTTCTGGTATTTTCTGTTTAATGTTTACACCGCCTCACATTCTGACACAAAAGCATTTATACTTAAGCAAAAAGATGCTCAAAAATCCTACTAAAAATCAGTTTATGTGCATGTATGAAACCCTTAAAGAAGCCAATTTTGGTGAAGTTATCCACAGCTATTAGAGATTTGCTTTGCAGGGTGTGTTCAGAGTGGAAAGGACTGGAATTCCAGCAATCTGGAGGCTTTTGGTAACAGATGCTGTGACATGTGAGCAGGCAGGTCAAGCTGTCATGTCATGAGTGATCAGATCTTCTCTGCAGACCAACTCTTGAGTTTGTTGTGGATTTCGTTCTGCATGTGGGACATCTGAGCTTCAGTCACTTTAGAATTCCTTCAGGAAAACTCTTGTTTTGTGACAATTCAAATTCATCAGTGACAAATTTAGATTTTGATGAATATCATCACTTGCAGCCACATCTTGGGTTATACTAACTGCACCTATTTACTGTAGATACATGAAGGTATGACCAACTTTTGCACTTTAATTTATTTCTTCTTTAAAAATAAGATCCACAGAATTGCAAACCCTTATTCCAAAAGGGCAAGCATGACTCAAACCGGCAACACTGAGAGTATTTATTTCACCCTGAGGCAAGAACATTGCATCACTGTGTCACATTCCTCAATGAGTCGCTCAACTTCACTCTTGCAGCTTCCCCTTATGTCCACAAGATGTCACTTGGACCAAGAGCATTGTCTGGAGATTAATTCACATTCAAGAACTGTATTCCAGGGATAAGTGTCTCATACGAGAAATAATGGTGCACATTATGGAGCACCATTTCACAAGTAGCTGCAACAGCAACTGTAACACTGATAAATTTGTGTGGTAGATTTTGATATTTTGGTGTTCTTTGGTATCTCCACAAGCCATATTATAGTCCACTGATATGCAGAGTTTACGCTCCATACATCTAAATGACATTAATAGGACTCCATAATTGTAAGGAAACAATGCATAATAAACTTTGGAGTGTAAGGCACAAGAAGTAGTTTAAATTCTAACATTAAAAAAATGTGGTGCACAGTGTTCATGACTTCTTTTCAGTGCTACCCAACTCTGTCCAGTCTGGGCCTTTTCAAACAAAGCTCCACAGAGCAATACGTTTGAGCATGTAAGTTTAATGCTAGGACTACTTATGCAGTGATCCTGAAAAGACTTTTTAAATATGCTTGCCCTGTAGAGTTGTAGTGTCAGGTGAGAGAGCCCTCTAGTGCTGCTTTTGCAACCTGTTGTTTAACATCTCTTTTTACAGACCTAAGAGACTTGATTGCTGGCAGCTAGGTAATTACCTCCACCTGCCCTGATTACCTCCCGGGTATAAAAGGGAGCAGAGGAAGCCAGTCCACTGTGGGACAGTTATAATAAAGCTGCGGAAAGTGAGCTGATTCTTGCCTTTAGTGTTGTGATGATAACTAGTGATGGCCAGATGAGGTTTTCTTGAAGCGTTGAAGCTTTTCATCAAATTGGTTCATATGGACGAAGCCTCATGTGAAACTTCATTTACTCTACTAAGCCATCTACTGGAGAAAAAGTATACAACATGCAGATTTTTACAAGGACATTATTGGTTTGTGTATTTTTTCCATTTCAATAAATGTACTGTCTTTTAAGAAATATCAATGATCATGGGGGGGGGGACAATAAAGCTGGAGTGGCTGCAGTGAATATGTTTGTGTTACTTTGTGTGCTTGTGCTACTTATCCATTTTTAATGAGAAATAATAACGTTTCAACAGTGTTTGGACTAAGGCGATTTCTTTTTTTTTTTTAGATTATTTCACCAGCTTTTGAGACAACTCTCTCACATGGCACAGAGGACGCAGGTGTGGAAAAGAAGGCGACCGCAAGTTTGTACAGTGTAGGGTAGACACGTTTCTCTTTCCCAGTACGTTCACCTCTGTTGTCCTTATTCTCATGCAGGGCACGATAGTGCCTCAGCATAGATGATGTGTTATTGCTGTATCTATGCTCTTTGAAACACAAAAGACTCTTCACTTTAGCAAATAAAAATAAATCTAAAATAAATTTCAGGAATGGCATAACCCAGCTAGGACTTGAACCTCAGCCTCCCAGCTGTAGGGCAGATGCTCTACCTCTAGGGCACCACTCCAGTTACAAAAAATATCCACTAGTTGTAAAAAATGCACCAACTTAATAACTGTAAATACCTTATTAGGAGATGAGACCAAAATGTTCTCAAAGGGGAGAACTGGGCTGCACGGTGGCGCAGTGGTTTAGCACTGTGGCAGCACAGTTTTACCCTCGGCCGGGGGACCGCAGGGATCATGAGATCGTGGGTTCGATCCCAGCCCCCGACCAACAGTGAGCTGTGTGGAGTTTGCATGTTCTCCCCATGTTGCGCGGGTTTACTCCGGGATTTCTCCGGTTTCCTCCCGCATACCAAAAACATGTAGGTTTAGGGCGCTCGCGCACGCAGCGACCAGCAGCCGGTGGCTTTGTCACCAGACTGCAAACCAAGTCTACCTACGGGTACAAATAAGTAACAAAAAAAAAAAACAAAAAAAAAGGGGAGAAGTCCATCATTTTAGTGCTGGCTCCATCTGAAAATAAAGACTGGCTGTGGCAAATCCCTTATACAGTCAAAGATCTGACAACACAAAATGTGAGGGACGGGGATTTCCACCATTGCTGCTCACTTTATTTCCTGTTGTGTGCCAAATCATGAACAGCTTCCTGACCCAGTCATGTGGTATGACTAGTCGACGAGGCTTCAGATGTCACCACATACGTCATCAATACGTGCTTCGATACACGCTTCGCAAAATATTTCCTGGATTTACTCAGCACATACTCCGGAGCTCTGCACAGCAAGTTCCATCACTAATGATAACCCAAGCTTGTCAATGTATTGTCTCTTGCTTCCGGGTAAAGCTGGCCAATCTGCCAGCATATCTGTTTGGTTGTATCAGTGGTGGATAAATCGAAGTGTCAGACTCTTTAACCCTTACCTGGACTCCAATCGGGAACTGGAAATCTGAAAAGGAGGAAGGGAAGAGGCAAACATACTCACCTGGACCTTGTTTAACCCTGGAACTCAAGTAAGCCTCATTCTGTAAAATTGCAAATTAACTAATCACTCAGAGCTCCTGGAAAAATTCTTCATGGTTACCTCCTTTCTTTCAAAGATGTTCATAAGTCTTTGATCTCAAATCCAAGTCAAGTCTTAAGTCCCTTTATGGTTGTAATATTGTATCTAAGAAATTTAAAATATGTACCATGATGTCCTTAATCTAATAGCATTTAATAAAATAACTAGGCAGCAGTTGGACATCATTAAACAGGCAGAAGAAATGCAGTAAAAACACTGAAACTGTCCCTTACTTATTTAAAGGGGCCATTGACTGCACTTTTTCCACATTTTAACAGCGCACATGTGTCTTAATGAAGTGTTTGTGACATATTTTGTTCACATTTTCTTCATTTTTTAAATTATTAAAGCAAATTTGTTTTGCATTTTCCCAGCCTTTCTTGAAGCACTCTGATTTAAAGCCTATCACTTTAAGAAACATCCTTCATCTATTCAACTCTGCCCTCCCTGTTACATCAGTTAGTCATTAGCTGACTAGCTTCTAGCCTTCAGCTTTTAGAGTTCTTCTAGTTCGGATGAGCAGCGCTAGTTCACTGAGCCACAGTCAACGGCGCAGCACACGTCTCCTCGGCCCACCCCCCAACAACCTCACCATGACTCCACAGCAAATGGCCAGTACCATGCGCCAGGCAGCCTCCCGGTCACCACAGCTGAGCCGGCCCGGGACTGGAGCTGAGACAAGGCTTGCCGAGCTGTCGAGGCACAGAATTCCAAAGGGCAGTGTCCCACTCTGTGGGACTCCACTCCCATGGCCAGCCGGGGGACGGCCCCTCACAAGGTGGCTACCCTATGCTGCCCACGAGAGCAGAGTTGCATGGAGCCCCAGAGGACAGCGGGGGAGCTCTCCATGAGAGCCAGCACCCTCGTGTTCTGGGCCAGGTTAGTTGCAGCAACCGGCGTGCCAGTGCTGGCAACCCACCACAGAATCATAACAAAACCACTGGGAGATGGGCTGGAGTGACGCGAGGCACACCGCCAACTGTGGACCAGTGAACCAGGTGGTAGCAGGGATGGCTATTAGGGTGGCTAAGATCGGAAGAAAATGACAATATAAGCCATGCTTGAAGCAAGCCTCTAGGTACCAGTGCTAGTTTGGGGGCTAATAGGCTACCTTTACCCCACCCACCACCCCAGTCTTCCAACTACATGACAGACAGCTAGGCGGGCCAAAAATAGAGCAGTGGGCAGGTCTCAAGGATGACGGTGGATTGGCTTTTTCTTATCATGACATATATGATTTACTCGAAAGAGTCAAAAACATTTCTGGGAGAGAAAAACAAGATAAAGACTGTGTGTTCTTATAAGAGAATTGACTGTTTTGACATTTTTTTAATAATTATGTGACCAGTAGACTCATTTCAGACTGTTAAAACCTACAAACACACCATTTTTCAGTCAATTATCCCTTTAGACTATGATGACTCGCTCTCTGCCGTTATCTTCTACAGCTGCGCGCACACCTGCTCCCCATCACTCACGGGCTATATAACCTGCTCTGCCTGTAGACCGGCACGGAGCCGTCTGTCTCTCTGGCTACGTGAAGCTCTGTGCTCTTCATTCCAGCCAGACATTCAGCTCTCGTCATCCCTGCTGCTGCGGCCTCAGCCTGGAAGGATTTTCCTTACCCCCAAGTAAGCTCGCCATTCTACTCACCTGTTCTACGTTATCCCCTGTGCACAGGCGGAACTCCCAGGCGGCGGAATCTTTTCCTCCAGGCGGCGGTCATCACCTACCTCTCTCCCTCGCACCGACCTTCGTCAGCAGCGTTGTGTGGCAGACGCTGTCTTCCTGGATTGCCTTGGGGCCAACCTTTGTTCTCCACAGTAGCTGTAACAGTAAGCCTCAGTTACTTCACCTGTACACTCGAGTGTGGAACTGCGCTAACCCTGTGCCTCTGCTCTGTTCATAGGGTTGCCAGACTGCATGGCGCTCTGCTCACTCCCAGCTGTTACGAGTCTACGGATCCATGCACTCACATCCACATTCACTACACACACATGCACCCACGCACAAACACTATTACAATAAAGATCATTGAACCTACTCTTGAGCTTGTGTCTGTTCCCTGGGTCAGCCAATTATGTCAGTACGGCTCCGTCAAAATGACCCTGTGAACAGCGTGCTAACGCGCCAAGTAAACAACTTAGAAGCTCGAGTAGATCAAATAGCTTATCAGCAGCAAGTCCTTCTTAATCAACTGGTCCAAATTAACAGCCGATTGGATCGCCTGGCCGGACAGCAGGCGTTTCCTCCGGCTTCAAGTAGCACTCCGGCGCCCATTAGTTCTCCACCTAGCCAAGCTAATCAGGTTTGCTTGGCCCGACTCACACCAGTTCCCACTCCCACTCGGTTTAATGGTAAACTAGGGGAGGCCCGGGGGTTTCTTCTCCAGTGTGAGATTGTCTTTCAGCGGGATCCTGGGGATTTCCCAACTGATCACAGCCGTATTGGCTATGTTACTAATTTACTGGAAGGGCGGGCTCTTGCGTGGGCTTATGCAGTAATGGCTAGACCTAGCTACGCTAATCTTACTTATACCCAGTTTGTTAGCGAGTTTAACGAGGTGTTTGACCACTCCGACTGGGATAATGTGCTCACCACCCTGCTGTTAAATCTTCGACAGGGGGGCAGGTCTGTGGCGGAGTATGCTGTCGATTTCCAGGTGGTGGCGGCGGAGGTGGGGTGGGAAGACGCCTCGTTATGCAGCATCTTTACTAGGAGTCTGAGCCCAAGCCTGCGGGATGAGCTAGCCCGCTTAGAGAAGCCGGAGAGGCTAACGGAGCTAATTTCCCTAGCTATTAGTTTAAACAGGCTGAGGGAGCAGGCAGCCGAGCGGAAGACGTCCAGACGCTCGGGCGCCCAGTTTCGCTGCTCCCCTCAGTCACCTTTATGGGCCCTGCCTTCGGTTGAGTCGGCTGAAATATCAGAGCCTATGGTAATGGGGCAAACTAAATTACCTTTGGCAGAAAGACAGCGCCTTAGAGAGCTTGGCCTGTGTATGTGCTGTGGTAGTGATGAACATGAGATTACGTCCTGCCCCGTTCGGTCAAAAGAGGGAGTCTGTGCATCGCAGTAGGGGGACTCATGGACGCACCCCAGTTAAATCCCCTCTCCAAGTGTCTTTTACCCATCAGGTTCATGCACAATCGAACAGAATATTGCACACACGCCTTGGTGGACTCGGGAGCTGAGCAGAGTTTCATCTCAGGGGAACTGGCAACCCGGTTGGGGCTTCCCTGCCGTTCACTGAAGACACCCCTGAGGCTCATTGCTCTATCCAAAGCCCCATTGACGGTAGTGTCTAAGCAAACTGCCCCCATCCCTGTCATCATTTCCGGAAACCATCGAGAGGGCCTGAGCCTTTTTGTCCTGCCGGTCGTGGCCTCCCCAGTTATTCTGGGTTATCCCTGGCTCCGGCTCCATAACCCCTCCGTCGACTGGCGCACTGGTAATGTGGATGCCTGGAGCCCTTTCTGTCTAAGTGCGTGTCTGCAGTCCGCTGCATGTTCACCTTCCAAGTCCTTGGCTACTCCCGTCACCCCTCCTTCCAATCTTACTGGGGTCCCCCCGAATATCATGACCTGGGGGCGGTGTTCAGTAAATCTCAGGCATTGTCTCTGCCTCCCCATTGGCCCTACGACTGTGCCATCAACCTCCAGGCTGGAGCCCCGCTGCCGGCGAGCCGCCTCTACAGCCTGTCTGCTCCAGAACGGGAAGCTATGGATTCGTATATTAAGGAGTCCCTCAGCTCTGGCATCATCCGGCCGTCATCTTCAGCGGTGGGGGCGGCGGGGGGGTGGGGGGGGTTCGTCGGGAAGAAGGATGGCTCCCTGAGGCCGTGCATCGATTTCCGTGCCATCAATAACATCCCCATTAAGGATAAATACACCCTCCCTCTGATGGACACAGCCTTTGATTCCCTTCAGGAGGCCTCCTACTTCACCAAGCTGGACCTCCACAATGGGTACCATCTGGTGCAGATCAGGGAGGGGGATGAATGGAAGACTGGGTTCCAGACCCTAAGCAGGCACTTTGAGTATTTGGTGATGCCGTGTGGACTGACCAACGCTCTGGCCGTCTTCCAACGCTTGATTAACAACGTGCTACGTGGTTTCCTGGGGTCATTTGTCTTCATTTATTTTGATGACGTCTTGATCTTCTCCCGATCATTGGAGGAACATCAAGTGCACGTGAGGTGGGTTCTGCAACGGCTCTTGGAAAATAAACTGTATGTGAAGGCCGAGAAATGTGAGTTTCACACTTCTAAGACATCATTTCTCAGTTTCATCATTTCTCACAACCAGGTCATCCCGGACCCTGGCAAGGTAAAGGCGGTGGTGGATTGCCCCCCCCCCTTCTAGGAACCAGCTCCAACAGTTCCTGGGGTTCGCTAATTTCTACCGCCGCTCCATTAACAACTACAGCGTCATTGCTCTCCCCCTGACCCGCCTCACCTCCCCCAAGATGGTTTTCCGGTGGACTGAGGAGGCTGCTGCTGCGTTTGCTGCCCTCAAGGAGCAGTTCTCTTCCTCCCCCATCCTGACGCAGGTGGATCCCACTCTTCAGTGTCTGGTGGAGGTGGACGCCTCGGACTCAGGGGTGGGGGCTGTGCTTTCCCAGCGCTCTCCGGTGGATGGGGTGGTCCAGCTGTGTGCATTTTTTTCCCGCTGATTGTCGCCGGCGGAGAGGAACTATGATATCAGCAAAAGGGAGCTTCTGGCAGTGAAACTCAAGCTGGAGGAGTGGCATCACTGGTTGGAGGGGGCCGCCCAGCCGTTCGTCGTCTGGACGGACCATAAGAACTTGGAGTACCTGAGGATGGCCAGATGCCTTAACGCCCACCAGGCCCGCTGGTCCCTGTTTTTTGGGCACTTTAATTTCACCATCACCTACCGGCCCGGGTCGAAGAACACCAAGCCAGACGTTCTTTCCAGGCAGTTTGCTCCAGACACGACGGAGGCGCCCGATCAGCCCATCCTCCCGTTGTCTTGCATCGTGGGCGCCCTCTCGTGGGACATTTAGGAAAAGGTCTTGAGGGCGCAGGAAGCCGAATTGGACCCGGGCAGGGGGCCAGCAGGTAAATTGTATGTTCCCTCTTCTGTTCGGGGCGAGGTGATTCACTGGGCTCACTCCTCCAGGCTGACTTGTCACCCGGGGGGGTCCCACATGATCAGGATCCTTCAGAGGTCGCTCTGGTGGCCATCTCTCCGGAGGGACATCGCCAACTACGTCTGTGCCTGTCCTCAGTGCGCTACCGGTAAGACACCATCCTCTCCTCCTGCGGGGTTGCTCCACCCTCTCCCTACTCCCAGCAGACCCTGGTCTCACATCGCACTGGATTTTGTTACTGGTCTTCCTCCATCTAATCATCACACTGTTGTTCTCACTATAGTGGTCCGTTTCTCCAAGGCCTCCCACTTCGTCCCCCTGCAGGGGCTGCCCACGGTGAAGGATACAGCGGATCTGCTGGTGCAACACATGGTGAGGCTACACGGGATACCCACAGACAATGTCTCCGACTGGGGTCCAAAATTTGTGTCTCGAGTTTGGAGATCGTTCTGTAATGCTCTGGGGGCCACGGTGAGCCTATTCTCCGGCTACCACCCACAGAGCAATGGACAGTGTGAGAGAGCCAACCAAGAACTGGAGGCTGTGCTGCGCTGTGCTGCGTCATCTACTCCAACCCTGCATCATGGAGCACGCACCTCCCGTGGATGGAGTACGCCCACAACTCCATGGTGTCGTCAGCGATCGGCATATCACCTTTTGAAGCCTCCTTGGGTTACAATTCCCCGCTTTTTCCCTGAGGAGGAAGGGGACATCGCCGTACCATCTGTCCGGTTCCATCTAAAACGCTGTCGATGGATATGGAGGACTACTAACTAACTAACTAACTAACCTGCACTCATACAGTGGGGCAAAAAAGTATTTAGTCAGCCACCAATTGTGCAAGTTCTCCCACTTAAAAGATGAGAGAGGTCTCCAATTTTCATCATAGGTATACCTCAACTATGAGAGACAAAATGAGAAAAAAAAAATCCAGAAAATCACATTGAATGATTTTTAATGAGTTAATTGGTAAGTTCTCGGTAAAATAAGTATTTGGTCAATAACAAAAGTTTATCTCAATACTTTGTTATATACCCTTCGCTGGCAATGACAGAGGTCAAACGTTTTCTGTAAGTCTTCGCAAGGTTTTCACACACTGTTGCTGGTATTTTGGCCCATTCCTCCATGCAGATCTCCTCTAGAGCAGTGATGTTTTGGGGCTGTCGCTGGGCAACACGGACTTTCAACTCCCTCCAAAGATTTTCTGTGGGGTTGAGATCTGGAGACTGACTAGGCCACTTCAGGACCTTGAAATGCTTCTTACGAAGCCACTCCTTCATTGCCTGGGTGGTGTGTTTGGGATCATTGTCATGCTGAAAGATCCAGCCACGTTTCATCTTCAATGCCCTTGCTGGTGGAAGGAGGTTTTCACTCAAAATCTCACGATACATGGCCCCATTCATTCTTTCCTTTACACGGATCAGTCGTCCTGGTCCCTTTGCAGAAAAACAGCCCCAAAGCATGATGTTTTCACCCCTATGCTTCACAGTAGGTATGGTGTTCTTTCTCCTCCAGACACGACAAGTTGAGTTTTTACCAAAAAGTTCTATTTTGGTTTCATCTGACCATATGACATTCTCCCAGTCCTCTTCTGGATCATCCAAATGCTCTCTAGCAGACTTCAGACGGGCCTAGACATGTACTGGCTTAAGCAGGGGGACACATCTGGCACTGCAGGATTTGAGTCCCTGGCGGCGTAGTGTGTTACTGATGGTAGCCTTTGTTACTTTGGTCCCAGCTCTCTGCAGGTCATTCACTAGGTCCTCCCATGTGGTTCTGGGATTTTTGCTCACCATTCTCGTGATCATTTTGACCCCACGGGGTGAGATCTTGCGTGGAGCCCCAGATCGAGGGGGATTATCAGTGGTCTTGTATGTCTTCCATTTTCTAATAATTGCTCCCACAGTTGATTTCTTCACACCAAGCTGCTTACCTATTGCAGATTCAGTCCCTGGTGCAGGTCTACAATTTTGTTTCTGGTGTCCTTTGACAGCTCTTTGGTCTTGGCCATAGTGGAGTTTGGAGTCTGACTGAGGTTGTGGACAGGTGTCTTTTATACTGATAACGAGTTCAAACAGGTGCCATTAACACAGGTAACGAGTGGAGGACAGAGGAGCCTCTTAAAGAAGAAGTTACAGGTCTGTGAGAGCCAGAAATCTTGCTTGTTTGTAGGTGACCAAATACTTATTTTACCAAGGAATTTACCAATTAATTCATTAAAAATCTTTCAATGTGATTTTCTGAATTTTTTTTTCCTCATTTTGTCTCTCATAGTTGAGGTATACCTATGATGAAAATTGGAGACCTCTCTCATCTTTTTTAGTGGGAGAACTTGCACAATTGGTGGCTGACTAAATACTTTTTTGCCCCACTGTATAGCGCTTTTCTAGTCACAAAGTCCACTCAAAAACGGTCTGGGCGGCACTCCAATGCACGGTGGAGTGCAACTCCAGGGTAGCTAATAGCCGCAGGAGACCGGCTCCACCCTACCAGGTGGGTCAACAAGTTTGGCTTTCTACACAGCATATTAACCTCAAGGCTGAGAATAGGAAACTATCTCAGCGCTTCATCGGGCCATTTCCCATTGAGCGGATTATCAATCCTGTGGCTGTGCGCCTGACTCTACCCCCCCCTTCCGCATCTGTCCTACGTTTCATGTGTCACAGGTTAAACCTTTTTTCTCCGGCCCTCTCTGTCCCCCTCCCAGGTCTCCACCTCCACCAGTGGTGATCGACGGAGACCCAGCGTGGAGGGTCAATTCCATTCTGGACGTCCGCTGCTGGGGTCGCAGCCTGCAGTATCTGGTGGACTGGGAGGGATATGGTCCTGAGTGGCGCTCCTGGGTGCGTCCATCCTTCGTGTTGGAGAGTCAACTCATCAGGGATTTCCATCGAACGCCCACAGATAAGTTGGATCAGGTGCCAGGAGGCACCTCTCGGGGGGGGGGGGGTACTGTGATGACTCGCTCTCTGCCATTATCTTCTACAGCTGCGCGCACACCTGCTCCCCATCACTCATGGGCTATATAACCTGATCTGCCTGTAGACCGGCACGGAGCCATCTGTCTCCCTGGCTACATGAAGCTCTGTGCTCTTCATTCCAGCCAGACATTCAGCCCTCGTCATCCTTGCTGCTGCGGCCTCAGCCTGGAAGGATTTTCCTCACCTCCAAGTAAGCTCACCATTCTACTCACCTGTTCTGCGTTATCCCCTGTGCACAGGCGGAACTCCCAGGCGGCGGAATCTCTTCCTCCAGGCGGCGGTCATCGCCTACCTCTCTCCCTCGCACCAACCTTCGTCAGCAGCGTTGTGTGGCAGACGCTGTCTTCCTGGATTGCCTTGGGGCCAACCTTTGTTCTCCACCGTAGCTGTAACAGTAAGCCTCAGTTACTTCACCTATACACTCGAGTGTGGAACTGCGCTAACGCTGTGCCTCTGCTCTGTTCATAGGGTTGCCAGATTGCACGGCACTCTGCTCACTCCCAGCTGTTACGAGTCTACGGATCCACGCGCTCACATCCACATTCACTACACACACATGCACCCATGCATAAACACTAGTACAATAAAGATCATTGAACCTACTCTTGAGCTTGTGTCTGTTCCCTGGGTCAGCCAATTATGTCATAGACAGTTCTTTTCTTGAGAAATTCTGAAATTCTGGAATTTCCCCATTGTGGGACTAATAAAGGCTTATCTTATCTTAAATAATCATGCTTCATGAATCCAATTGTCTATGTTGTTTTAACAGTGAAAATCACCTGACTTTTATTCATAAAGGAAATTCAATGTTTTGGATGTTTTTGATAAAAAACATTATAAATATTAAACTGTTCACAAGTCCCAGTCAAATTTCAAGTCCTTGTATAAGTGACTTAAATGTGATTTGAATCTAATTCTGACACTCCATCTCTGCCTTCTTTTCACTCAACTCAGTCAGTCAGTCAGTCAGTCAGTCAGTCAGTCAGTCAGAGTGCCCTCAGCCGAGCTGCATGCCTAGCGGTCTAGTCTTCACGGTCTACCATACAGGCGGCAAGCTCGCCAGTGTTAGCCACCCCAGTGTCTCCCTTCAGAGTGTCCATGAATGATGTTAATGGCCATCCTGGGTGGCGAAAGCCATGAGTCGATTCCCAGAGTACCAGTTGGCCTGCTGGGTGCTCTTGGTGACAGTAATAGTGCCCCACGAGGCCAAGTCTTCGCCAAGCCACCTTGTCTGATATTCTAGCAAGTTGCCCATAGAGCTCTCCATTGGAGACGTGGTCTTGCCAGTTTACATTGAGGACGGTGCTCAGCATCCGGGTGTAGGAGCCATTCAATGGCCTCTGAAGGGAGACATTTAATGACCAGCACTCGCCTCGTATAGCAGTATGGATTCCACTGTTGCACAGAAGAATTTAACTTTTAGCTCTCTTGACATGTTTGAGCGTCATATAGCTCACATGTCATTGAGAGCACCCCACACGGCTTTGGACCTCAATATTATACCATAGATGCTAGTTAGGACTTGATGCAAACAGTTTTGAGTCATAGCAAGGACGTTTTGAACACTTCTTTGGGACACGCAGACTAAGGCGGACTCCAAGCCCTCACCATCCAAATCCAGCCAGCCATTCTGTAATTCCCTGATTCGGAAAAAAAAAAAAACCTCATAATTATACCAACCTTATCTGAGCTCATTACTCACACTCTCCACTTCTCTTCCCTTTCAGGTTGTCTCCCTGCAGTGAGAGTTCTGCCAAATTGCACTCAGTCTCATTCAATCATTTAAAAAAGAACATTCATTTGCCTACAGTCTGTCTTCTTTTGTCATACTTGCACTTGGATCCTACTCAGAGTAGAAATCATAACTTTCCTGTAGAGTGATCAATGGGCTCCAACAAAGTTTCTTTCTGACAGATGGAGAGAGCGAGAGAATGTTCTGCTTCTGACACCATCATATGCAGTACAGGGGCCCCTCAGGGAACAGTTCTGGCCACTTTCCTGTTCACCCTCTACACTGCTGACTTTTCACACAATACACCACACGGCCATCTACAGAAGTCTCATCCAGCCTCATCTCTGATGGGGATGATGCAGTGTACAGTGAACTTATCCAGAACTTCGTGGACTGGTGCCTGTGGAACTGCCTCCTGATCAATGTGAGGAAATCCAAGGAAAAGGTGGTGGACTGCTGCAGGCGAGGACAACCCCCCACAGCACCGGTAAACATCCAGGGAACAGACATTGAGATGGTGACATCCTACAAGTACCTAGGTGTTCGCTTGAACAATAAACTAGACTGGTCACACAACACCAACATGTTCTACAGGAAGGGGCAGCGCAGGCTGTACCTCCTGAGGAGACTAAGGTTTTTTGGAGTGCAAGGGACACTCCTGAAGACCTTCTATAATTCAGTGGTGGCATCAGCCATTACATTTGGAGTGGTCTGCTGGGGCAGCAGCATCACGGAAGCCGACAGGAAGAGACTGAATAGGTTGATCAAAAAAGCTAGCTCTGTTTGTTACAACTCGCCGCTCATTAGCGGCGCCAGCTGAGCGCACACCTGCACCTCGTCAGCAGCGTGGCATATAAGCCACTCTGCCCTGGGCCTCAGCCTGAAGCCGTCTGTTCCCTTCGGCTACTTGCTTCAGAGGAACCCCCTCGCCTACCAGCAAGATTACCCGCGTAAGCATACCTCCTCTTGTTTTCCAGTTTCTCCCCTGTGCACAGGTGGATCTTCCCCAGCGGCGGACTCCGCCTCTGCATCACCATCTCGTTGCTGCTGTCAGGTGCATCGTCAGGTTGCTGTCTCCTGGACTTGCCCTTGTGCACGCCTGCCACCTGCCCTGCCAAGTAAGCCAACAAACCCCTTGTTACCTGTTGTACTGGTTTGGTGCCCGTCACCTTCTCCCTGTGCTCTCTCCCCAGGGTTGTCTGGCTGTACGGTTTCCTGCCTCCGTGCCTGACGCTGACGTCCGCCATCAGTACATCCACATACCACAGACACGCATCCACACACCCTTGTTGTTAAATAAAGCTGTTAAATTCACTCTGAGCCTGCATGTGTGTCTCCTGAGCCGTGCGTTATGTCAGTACGGCTTCAGCAGAGCGGCTCGGCGGACAGCAGGCTCACACGCCGATTTTCCACCCTCAAGGCTCGGGTGGATTTAATAGCTCATCAGCAACAAGTGATTCTCAATTAATTAACCCTAATAACTGACCGGTTAGACCGCCTGGACCCCCGACAGCCGTTCCCCCCGGCTCGTCAGGGAGGTGCAGCTCCCGCTGCTTCAGCGGCCGTCCAGCCAGCTCTGGGTGTCCCAGCCCGACTCACACCCATTCCTACCCCCGCCCGCTTTAGCGGTAAGCTCGGTGGAGCGCGGGGGTTCATTATGCAATGTGAGTCGGTGTTTCTGCGTGTCCCCGGGGATTTCCCCTCAGACCATAGTTGGATTGGCTATATAGGAAACCTCCTGGAGGGTCGTGCACTCACCTGGGCTTATGCTGTAATGGCGAGGCCCGGCTATGCCACCCTCACCTATGGCCAGTTCGTTAAACATTTTCTGGAAGTCTTTGATCACTCCCGTATGGAGAGTGTCCTGACCGATCGCCTCCTCAACCTTCAGCAGGGGAGCCGATCGGCCGCGGACTACGCCATTGACTTCCGGGTTACAGCGGAGGAGGTTGGCTGGGAGGAACGTGCCCTCTGCGGCATCTTCCTCCGCAGTTTAAACTCTGGTCTGAGGGATGAATTGGCTGGTCGGGACATCCCTGAAATGTTGGCGGAGCTAATTTCCCTTACTATCAGCTTAGACAACCGGCTGCGCGAGTGCGCCTCGGAGCGGAAGTTGCCTTCTCGCTCGCGGGGGGCCTCGTCACGCTGGTCTCAAGCTCGCTCCCTGGCATTACCGCCACCGGAGGTTTCCGAGGAGTCGGAGCCAATGGTGACGGGCCGGGCAAAGCTCCCTCTAGCGGAGAGACAACGCCGATGTGAGCTGGGTCTCTGCATGTATTGTGGAGACAACCAGCACACGGTGGAGCAATGCCCGGAGAAGCCAAACGGGGAGGTCCGCGAGTCACTGTAGGGGGCCTTGCGGACGCTAACCAGTCAACTCCCCTCACTCATTTGTCGCTGCCCATCCGTTTCTGCCACAACATCACAGGGCATCTCACTCATGCACTGGTGGACTCAGGCGCGGAAGGCAGCTTCATTTCACAAAGCCTGGCAACCCGATTGGGCATCCGTTGCCAGCCCCTTAAAACTCCTCTCACCCTCATCAATCTCTCCCGTGCATCTCTGGGGAAAGTGACCCACCGGACAAACCCCGTCTCTGTCATCGTCTCTGGAAATCACCGGGAGGAAATCTCCTTTTACATCTTGCCATCCTCTGTGTCTCCGGTGATCCTGGGTTATCCGTGGCTCCGTCTCCATAACCCCGTCCTGGATTGGAAGACCGGAAGGGTGACAGCCTGGAGTACCTTTTGTATGAGCACCTGCCTCCAATCCGCTGCCTGCTCTCCATCTTCTCCTCCCGTGGTCAAGGATGTCGCGCCCCCGGACCTCTCCTTGGTGCCCGCGGAGTTTCACGACCTGGGCGCGGTCTTTAGTAAGTCCAAGGCGATGTCTCTTCCTCCACACAGGCCTTACGACTGTACCATAAATCTCCGCCAGGGGGCGCCTCTTCCTTCGGGACGTCTCTACAGCCTGTCAGCGCCGGAGAAGGAGGCTATGAACACCTACCTTAAGGAATCTCTCAGTGCAGGTATTATTCGCCCATCATCATCTCCATTAGGTGCAGGGTTCTTCTTCGTGGGCAAGAAGGATGGTTCTCTTCGTCCATGCATCGACTTCCGTGCCCTCAATGACATCACGGAGAAGGACCGTTACACCCTGCCCCTGATGGACACTGCCTTCCACTCCCTCCAGGGGGCGACCTGGTTTACCAAGCTGGATCTCCGCAGTGCGTACCACCTCGTCCGGATCCGGGAGGGAGATGAATGGAAGACAGCCTTCTGTACCCCAAACGGCCACTTTGAATACCTGGTCATGCCATTCGGGTTAACCAACGCTCCAGCCATCTTTCAGCGCCTGATAAATGACGTTCTCCGGGACTTCATCGGTCTGTTTGTGTTTGTTTACCTGGATGATATTCTCATCTTCTCCAAGTCCAGGGATGAGCACCAGGTGCATGTGAAACGGGTCCTTCAGAGGTTACTGGAGAATCGGTTGTATGTGAAGGCGGAGAAGTGCGAGTTCTATGCCAAGAAGACGTCATTTCTCGGGTTTGTCATCTCCCATGACCAGGTGCTCCCAGACCCAGCTAAAATTAAAGCGGTGGTAGATTGGCCGACTCCTACATCTAGAAAGCAGGTGCAACAATTCATTGGCTTTGCCAACTTCTACCGCCGCTTTGTGCCCAACTTTGGAGCCATCGTCGGCCCTCTGACCTGTCTCACCTCCCCTAAAACCCGGTTCCAGTGGACTGAAGAGGCCGCGGTGGCCTTCCAGGCGCTGCAGGCGGAGTTTTTATCCTCCCGGGTCCTCAGCCAGGTCGATCCCTCTCTGCAATGCATTGTGGAGGTCGACGCCTCAGATACAGGGGTGAGGGCGGTGTTGTCTCAGCGGTCACCTGCTGATGGGGTCAAACGGCCTTGCGCCTTCTTCTCCCGGTGCTTGTCCCCGGCGGAACGCAACTACGACGTGGGGGACAGGGAGCTTCTCGCCATCAAGCTCGCGCTCCAGGAGTGGCGTCACTGGCTGGAGGGGGCCGTCCTGCCTTTCATGGTGCTAACGGATCACAAAAATCTGGAATATTTAAGAACTGCCAAGCATCTGAATGCCCGCCAGGCCCGTTGGTCCCTGTTTTTTGCGAGATCTCGTTTCACCATCACATTCAGGCCGGGCTCCAAGAACAGACTCCCTGACGCCCTCTCCAGGCAATTCGCCCCTGAAGACTCGGGGGGCGCGGAACACACCATCCTGCCCAGGTCGTGCATCGTGGGGGCCGTTACCTGGGAGATCGAGGATAAGGTCCGGAAGGCGCAGGAATCGGAGCCAGACCCGGGCGGCGGACCGGAGGGGAGGCTCTTCGTTCCATCCTCCGTTCGGGCGGAGGTCATCCATTGGCTTCACACGTCCAAGCTAGCCTGCCATCCTGGGACCTCCCGAATGATTGACCTGCTCCAACGCTCCTTCTGGTGGCCGGGTTTGTGCAAGGACGCTGCCCGCTACGCCCGGGCCTGCCCCATCTGTGCCACCAGTAAAGCCGGTAACTCCCCCCCTGCGGGTTTGCTCCAGCCCCTGCCCGTTCCTGGTAGGCCCTGGTCGCACATCGCATTGGACTTCGTCACCGGTCTCCCCGTCTCTAACAACTTCGACACTGTCCTGACCATCGTCGACCGCTTCTCCAAGGCCGCCCACTTCATGCCTTTGCGGGGGCTCCCCTCTGCCTTGAAGACGGCAGACCTTCTCATCCAATACGTGGTCAGGCTGCACGGGATACCAGTTGACGTGGTCTCCGACTGGGGTCCCCAATTCACCTCGGACGTCTGGCGGGGTTTTTGCAAGGCATTAGGAGCCCAGGTAAACCTCTCCTCTGGCCATCACCCCCAATCTAACGGGCAGTGTGAATGGACCAACCAGGAGCTGGAGGCTGCTCTCCGCTGCGTCATCGCCTCGAAGCCTGCGTCATGGAGCAAACACCTTGCCTGGGTGGAATACGCCCACAACACCACTCGCTCCTCAGCCACAGGGATGTCCTCCTTCAAGGTGTCCCTGGGTTACGATCCCCCTCTGTTCCCCTCGCTGGAGAACGAGCCGGCTGTCCCCACGGTTCAGGCTCACCTCAGGCGGTGCCGCTTCATCTGGACAGCTGCGCGCAATGCGCTTTTACGCACGACAGAGCGCAATAAGGCCACGGCGGATCGGCATAGAAGACCTGCTCCTGCCTATCGGGTAGGCCAACCGGTCTGGGTATCCACGCAAGATGTGAACCTGAAGGGTGAGTGGAGGAAGTTGGCTAAACGTTTCATGGGCCCATACACCGTCACCAAGATTATCAACCCGGTGGCTGTGCGTGTTGCTACTCGCCCCTCCCTCCGCATCCATCCCACCTTCCACATCTCCAAGGTGAAACCGATGGTGTCTGATCCCATCTGCCCTCCTCCTGCTGCGCCACCCGCACCTCGGATGATTGATGGCCATCTGGCTTGGACTGTCTCTACCATCTTGGACTCCCGACGCTGGGGTCGCGGGCTACAGTATTTGGTGGACTGGGAGGGCTGGGGTCCAGAATGGAGGCAGTGGGTTCACTCCTCGTTCGTGTTGGATCACTCTCTCATCACCGAGTTTCACCGGAAGCATCCCGATAAACCATCGCCAGGAGGCGCTGCTAGAGGGGGGAGTACTGTTACAACTCGCCGCTCATTAGCGGCGCCAGCTGAGCGCACACCTGCACCTCGTCAGCAGCATGGCATATAAGCCACTCTGCCCTGGGCCTCAGCCTGAAGCCGTCTGTTCCCTTCGGCTACTTGCTTCAGAGGAACCCCCTCGCCTACCAGCAAGATTACCCGCGTAAGCATACCTCCTCTTGTGTTCCAGTTTCTCCCCTGTGCACAGGTGGATCTTCCCCGGCGGCGGACTCCGCCTCTGCATCACCATCTCGTTGCTGCTGTCAGGTGCATCGTCAGGTTGCTGTCTCCTGGACTCACCCTTGTGCACGCCTGCCACCTGCCCTGCCAAGTAAGCCAACAAACCCCTTGTTACCTGTTGTACTGGTTTGGTGCCCGTCACCTTCTCCCTGTGCTCTCTCCCCAGGGTTGTCTGGCTGTACGGTTTCCTGCCTCCGTGCCTGATGCTGACGTCCGCCATCAGTACATCCACATACCACAGACACGCATCCACACACCCTTGTTGTTAAATAAAGCTGTTAAATTCACTCTGAGCCTGCGTGTGTGTCTCCTGAGCCGTGCGTTATGTCACTGTTATGGGGCTATGCCTCAACTCAGTGGAGGAGATAGGACAGAGGAGGATGGTGGCTAAGCTGTCATTTCTGCTGGAGTCCAAGTCCCACCCCATGTAGGACACGTTGAATGCACTGAGGAGCTCATTTAGTGGTAGGCTGTGTCATCCTGGATTGCCTTTTTGCACTTTTTTTATTAAAAAGGCTAAATCTGAATATTATTTATCTGTCATAACTGAGAGTCTTAATAATCCACAGAAATTTTGGAAAGTGATCAAAGGTTTATCTGTGAACAAAAGCTCTCAGGTTCTTCCTACTTTTGTTTTAAATGGCTCAGTCCCAGTTTATGATAGAACTGAGGTTTTAAATTGCTTCAATAAGCATTTTGTGTCATCTGGTTTTCTGTTTAACTCTACAGGAGCTACATCTGTGCCTCACTGTACTAATTCCCAAATGTTTTTTGGAGAACCTTTTAGACTTGTACCTTTTACTATACAGCAAGTTCATAAGGCTCTCAAAACTTTGAATCACAGAAAATCTCCTGGACCAGACTTGATAGAGCCTTACTTTTTAAAAATGGCTGCCGATTTTATTGCACAGCCTCTTACAGTACTTTTTAATTTATCAATTGAAAACAAAGAGATTCCTGTAGTATGGAAGTCAGCTTTTGTGGTTCCTCTCTTAAAAGGAGGTGACCCAGTAGTTTTAACTAACTACAGACCAATATCAAATTTGTGTGTCTTATCCAAGATTCTTGAATCTCTCGTGTGTGATCAACTTAAAGAGTTTTTATACTCAAATGAACTTCTTTCAAAACTGCAATCGGGCTTTAGAAAAAAGCACAGCACTATTACTGCTGCTACAAAAGTGGTCAATGATATACTTGTTGCTCTTGATAAAAAGCAGCACTGTGCTGCACTTTTCATTGATCTGTCAAAGGCTTTTGACACTGTGGACCACACAGTTTTAAAGCAAAGACTCATCAGTTTTGGACTGTCGGAACATGTAGTCTCCTGGTTTGCAAATTATTTGAGTGACAGGACCCAATGTATTAAATATGATGGTTTGTGTTCTGAAATTGTCAGTGTCCACAAGGGGGTGCCACAGGGTTCTGTATTAGGACCCCTCCTATTCATTATGTACATTAATGATCTCGGACAAAATGTGTCTGATGCTAGTTTGTATTTTTATGCTGATGACACAATTATTTACTGCTTTGGATCTTCCCCTGCTAATGCTGTTGCTTCTCTGCAGAAAGCTTTTAATGTGGTGCAGCACACACTTCTGCAGCTAAAACTAGTCCTTAATGCTGACAAAACTAAACTGATGTGGTTTTCAAATTTTAGGAAGAGTCCACAAATTTTTCCCACAGTGTCCACTTTCGAGGGAAATGAAATTGAGGTGGTTCACTCGTACAAGTATCTTGGTATCTTGCTTGATAACGCTCTGACTTTTAAGTCCCATGTTGAAAATCTTGTGAAGAAACTTAAACTGAAACTGGGTTTTTTATTTCGAAATAAATGTTGTTTTTCTTTTGAGGTTAAAAAGCGTCTTGTTACTGCAACTTTTTAATCTATTTTAGATTATGGAGACCTCTTGTATATGAACCCTTCAGCTCAGTGTCTGAGTAAGATTGACTCTGTATATCATGCTGTTTTGAGGTTTGTTACAAACTGTAGAGCCTTGACCCATCACTGTGAACTGTATTCTAGAGTGGGATGGCCCTCTTTGTCCACCAGGAGGTTGACTCACTGGTACATTTTTATTTACAAGGCCATGCTTGGACTGTTGCCCCCTTACATTTGTAATAAGATAAGATAAGATAAGATAAGATAAGATAAGATAAGCCTTTATTAGTCCCACAACGGGGAAATTCCAGGATTGCAACAGCAGAGGGACAGCAACACTCAGAGCAACAATCAGAAGGCAAGAAAAAAAAAGCAAGCAAGCAAGAGCAGCTAATATACATATGTACATATTACTATAAATATATATATATATATACACACAGACACACAGTGCAGAGCATTGTAGCTGGATGGGATAAATATATGAGTATATAAACACACAGTACGGAGCATTGCAGCTAGATGGAATAAATATGTAAATATATAAACACAGTGCGGAGCAATGTAGCTTGATGGAAAAATATGTAGATATATAAACACACAGTACGGAGCATTGCAGCTAGGTGGAAAAAATATGTAAATATATAAACACACAGTGTGGAGCATTGTAGCTAGATGGAATGAATATATAGATATATAAATATAAACATAAACATAAACACACCCAGTGCGGAGCATTGTAGCTAGATGGAATAAATATGTAAATGTATAAACACACAGTGCAGAGCATTGTTGCTAGATGGGATGAAACAGCACAACCGTCTACTTAGTTATCCTACATGGCATGACCATGTGCCCATACATATTCTCACCCTCCGTAGCTACCGGTATTTTCCTAGTTGTATGCCGGAGGGGACCATTGTGTAAGTCTATTGCATCTTTTGCATTCAAAAAACTATTAGGTTGTTACGTCTTTTTGCTATCTCTGCGAGCAGCCCTGCTTAGGTTGTACAGTCTGACAGCCGTTGGTAGGAAGGACCTGCGAAACCTCTCGGTTGTGCACCTGGGATGATGTAGTCTGCTGCTAAATGAGCTCCTCAGTGCATTCAGTATGTCCTGCATAGGGTGGAACTTGGACTCCAGCAGAGATGACAGTTTAGCCACCGTCCTTCTCTCTCCTATCTCCTCCACCGGATCAAGGCGCTGCCCCAGGACGGAGCTAGCTTTCTTGATCAGTTTGTTCAGTCTCTTCCTATCAGCTGCAGTAATGCCACTGCCCCAGCAGACCACTCCAAAAGTGATGGCTGATGCCACCACCGTGTCATAGAATGTCTTCAGCAGCGCCCCTTGTACACCAAAAGACCTGAGTCTCCTCAGTAGGAACAGCCTGCGCTGTCCCTTCTTGTAGAGTGCATCAGTATTGTGTGACCAGTCTAGTTTATTGTTCAGATGAACACCCAGGTACTTGTAGGATGTCACCATCTCAATGTCTGTTCCCTGTATATTTACTGGTGCTGTGAGGGGTTGTCCTTGCCTGCGGCAGTCCACCACCAGCTCCTTAGTTTTCCTTGCGTTGATCTGGAGGCAGTTCCGATGGCACCAGTCCACGAAGTCCTGGATAAGCCCTCTGTACTCAGCTTCATCTCCATTGGAGATGAGGCCAATGATCGCAGAGTCATCAGAGAACTTCTGTAGATGGCAGTGTGTTGTGTTGTGTGAGAAGTCCGCAGTATAAAGAGTGAACAGGAAGGGAGCCAACACCGTTCCCTGGGGGGCCCCCGTGCTACTGATGATCGTGTCGGACACACAGTCCCGGGTTCTCACAAACTGAGGCCGGTTCATGAGGTAGTCCAGGATCCATGATGACAGGTGCTGGTCCACCCCTGCGCGCAGCAGCTTGTCCTTCAGGATCATCGGTTGGATGGTGTTGAAAGCACTGGAGAAGTCAAAGAACATGATCCTCACCACATTCCCGGGCTTCTCCAGGTGGGACAGAGAACGGTGAAGGAGGAAGATCACCACATCCTCCACCCCAATGCCATGCTGGTAGGCGAACTGGAGTGGATCCATCGCTGGTTCCACCAGGGAGCGGAGGTGAGCAAGGAGCAGTCTCTCCAGGGTCTTCATCAAGTGGGACGTCAAGGCCACCGGTCTGTAGCTGTTCAGGTCTTTGGGGTGGGAAGTTTTTGGTACAGGTACCACACAAGATGTTTTCCACAGCTGTGGTACCCTCCCCAGCTTCAGGCTCAGGTTGAAGATGTACGTCACAATCCGACACAGCTGGTCTGCACAAATTAATGATAATTTGTTGCTTTCTGTTCCATTTGCCCGTACTGAGCTGGGAAAAAGAGCTTTCATGTTCTCAGCCCCCTCTACATGGAACATGTTGCAAAAAGACTGGAAACTAACGGAACTTGTTTCATTGAACGACTTTAAATCCAGATTGAGAACACTTGAGACGGCCTCACTAATTTGTAACTGTTTTATATGATTTGTATGTCATTGTAAGTGTATTTGTGAAATTTTTGCTGCCTCTTGGCCAGGACTCCCTTGAAAAAGAGGTTTTTAATCTCAACAGGTTTTTTTCCTGGTTAAATAAAGGTAAATAAATAAATAAATAAAATAAATCCTAAGTGCACGAGGGAGAGGTTCCACAGGTCCTTCCTACCTACGGCTGTCAGACTTTATAACCTAACCAGTGCTGCTTGTAGAGGTTGTATTAAATGTACTAAATGTAACAACTTTGCACAATAGAGATTGTCCCCTCCAATATACAACCAAGACAATTACAATTATTATTGAGGGTGGCAACAACAGTTGATTCAAATACAAATTATACTGTCTGGGTACATATTCATATTCTGCAGGGTAACTTAACAAACCGTAATGCTGTTTATTCCATCTAGCTGCAATGCTCCTGCACTGTGTATATATCTGTATACATATGTATATTTATTTACTGCTTTGGCTAACCAGTTCTTATTAACTATTACTCTGAGTGCTGCTATCCCTGTACTGCTGTAATCCTGGAATTTCCCCATTGTGGGACTAATAATGGCTTATCTTATCTTATCTTCTTGTCCACTGGTCTGGGTCATAGCACCAGTTTAAGCAGAGATGTTCAGTCTTCTCTTTCCCCATCAATCACTTTCTGCTCTTCAGGAGGGATACTAGGCACACAAGCTCTTCGGAGACATACTGATGTGCTCCAAGTTTGCTTCTGTTGGACATACCCTCACCTATGAGGCAGCCTGCTTACCCATAACAACTTCAGCTAGCTGGATCCCTGCCCTGAGTGATGGACAAGCTTCTCACCATCATCCAGTGTGTGGTGGATCATGATTGATGATTTTGCTCTTGATCATTTTCCAATTTTAAGCTTTGACATCCTCAAGGAGAATGTATTTAAAGCCCAAAAACCTTTTTGTTATCGCTTCCAAAAACAAAAGAAAACAAAAAACTCTTTCAAGTTCTCTTGGAATAGTTGGTTTTCAATTTGCTCAATATTAATGAGCCTCTATTAGATAAATGTTTCATGAGTTGTCCAATCACAAATAAAGAGTTTGGGTGGTTTGGAATATGTTAAGAGTTTAACTAAACGAAGGTGGGGTGTTTTTCTTTGAAGTGAGTATTCTAATGGTATACATGTGACCTACAGTGCATCCGGAAAGTATTCACAGTGCTTCACTTTTTCCACATTTTGTTGCGTTACAGTCTTATTCCAAAATGGATTAAATTCATTGTTTTCCTCAAAATTCTACGTACAATACCCCATAATGACAATGTGAAAAAGTGTTGGGGTTTTTTGTTTTTGTTTTTGTTTTTGTTTTTTTAGATTTTTGCAAATTTATTAAAAGTAAAAAACTAAGAAATCACATGTACATAAGTATTCACAGCTTTTACTCAATACTTTGTTGATGCACCTTTGGCAACAATTATAGCTTCAAGTCTTTTCGAATATGATGCCACAAGCTTGGCACACCTATCTTTGGGCAGTTTCACCCATTCCTCTTTTCAGCACCTCTCAAACTCCATCAGGTTGGATGGGAAGCGTTGGTGCACAGACATTTTCAGATCTCTCCAGAGATGTTCAGTTGGATTCAAGTCTGGGCTCTGGCTGGGCCACTCAAGGACATTCACAGAGTTGTCCTGAAACCACTCCTTTGACATCCTGGCTGTGTGCTTAGGGTCGTTGTCCTGCTGAAAGATGAAACGTCGCCCCAGTCTGAGGTCAAGAGCGCTCTGGAGCAGGTTTTAATCCAGGATGTCTCTACATTGCTGCATTCATCTTTCCCTCTATCCTGACTAGTTTCCCAGTTCCTGCCGCTGAAAAACAGCCCCACAGCATGATGCTGCCACCACCATGCTTCACTGTAGGGATGGTATTGGCCTGGTGATGAGCGGTGCCTGGTTTCCTCCAAACATGTCGCCTGGCATTCACACCAAACAGTTCAATTTTTGTCTCATCAGACAAGAGAATTTTGGTTTTCATGGTCTGAGAGTCCTTCAGGTGCCTTTTGGCAAACACCAGGCAGGCTGCCATATGCCTTTTACTAAGGAGTGGCTTCCATCTGGCCACTCTACCATACAGGCTGAATGCTGCAGTGATGGTTGTCCTTCTGAAAGATTCTCCTCTCTCCACAGAGGAATGCTGGAGCTCTGACAGAGTGACCATTGGGTTCTTGGTCACCTCCCTGACGAAGGCCCTTCTCCCGTGATCACTCAGTTTAGATGGCTGGCCAGCTCTAGGAAGAGTCTTGATGGTTCTGAACGTCTTCCATTTACGGATGATGGAAGCCACTGTGCTCATTGGGATCTTCAAAGCAACAGAAATTTTTCTGTACCCTTCCCCAGATTTAGTACCTCGAGACAATCCTGTCTTGGAGGTCTAGAGACAATTCCTTTGACTTCATGCTTGGTTTGTGCTCTGACATGCACTGTCAACTGTGGGACCTTATATAAACAGGTGTGTGCCTTTCCAAATTATGTCCAATCAACTGAATTTACCACATGTGGATTCCAATTAAGCTGTAGAAACATCTCAAGGATGATCAGTGGAAACAGGATGCACCTGAGCTCAATTTTGAGCTTCATGGCAAAAGCTGTGAATGCTTATGCACATGTGATTTCTCAGTTTTTTATTTTTAATAAATTTGCAAAATCTAACCCCCCCACACACCTTTTTCACATTGTCATTATGGGGTACTGTGTGCAGAATTTTGAGGGAAAAAAATGAATTTAATCAATTTTGGAATAAGGCTGTAACATAAAAAAATGTGGGAAAAAAAATGAAGCGCTGTGAATACTTTCTGGATGCACTGTATGGTTGTGTTTCATAAGGTAAAACAATTTTGCACCTTTTGATCACCATTAGTTTTACTTATATAAAACATGATTACATTTTATTGAAATTTTACATCACAAAATAGGCATCATACATCAAAATACAGCCAGCACTTGGAGGAAACTGTATATGTCATGCTCTGAGCACGGGGGATTCTGCCGTCCTCAGTCTCATGGTCTTTTTCCATATTTGTATATTTGTTGTATTTTGAGTTCTTTGGTTCCTGTCATTTTAGCTGTCAGTCCCATCTTCTCCCCCCTCATTACTCACAGCTGATCTCAGTTTGTAATTACTGTCACCTCCTGCCCGCTCATGTGATTCACACCTGGTATCATTTGTTATGATTGAATTCCTGTCTCATTTAAGAGGGGCCTTTTCATTCACCCCTTGCCAGAGTCTCACAATTGTTACTCCCTACTCCGTTAGAACCCATCCTGTTCTAACGCCATCCTGTTCTCGTCCCGTTGCTGTTACATTGTAAGTTTATGTTTGTGCACTGTTTGAATTTGTGTTCTCTTAATAAATCCCACAAACTGCAGTCCAGTGCCTGAGTATCCCTCTCTGCCCCACAGGGGCGATTCATGACAATAGACTCTGACCAATTTGAGACCCAGCTGCTGTAGTTTATGGTTTTTGTTTTTTCACTCACTCGTTTTTCCGGAGCCTTCCATGATGTCCCCAGTATACCGGTCTTCAGTCAATAAAGGGAGATCAGCAGGTGGGTCACCGAGCATGGAGGAGCAGTGGGCCACTGAATTCATTCAGGGCTTCGTGGACAAAGCTCTCACCTCCCGTAGCCCCAAGAAGATCTGGGAGAGTGTGGATGCAGTGGTGGGGATTCTGGAGGCGCACCCTGGGTTGAGGAGGTTTCCGCAGTTCATGGAGTTGCTGTCCATGGTTTCCTCACTTCAGCAGTCATTTCTCGGGCTGACATGGGGGCCACTTCCAGCGGGACCAAAGCCAACACGGAGGTGCTCTCTGCAGCAGACGTCCTTCTCTTCCCCTTGTTCGCCCATTCCTGCTTCCACTCCGCTGGCTCCAAGACGCCGCCATCCAGCTTCGGACCGCCGGAGGAATGCCACCACCTCCCTGTCAGCAGCCCCTCCTTCGCCGAGGACGACAATCCCCGCAGCAGTCTTTTCTACCAGTTTTCCTTCGCCGGCTGTCCCATCAGCCTCCTCCTCCTCCTTTTCTGCTGCAAATCCCATCTCCTCAGCATTTCCTCCCACTGCTGAGGGCCCGGTCGCTTCCTCTCCGGCTCCACCCATTGCCGTGTCTGCAGGGGCAGCTCCTCTACGTTCCTCTGAGGGGCCCTCAACTACTGAAGTCACAGAGAGGGCTGATTCTCAACCAGCTGCAGCAGAGAACATCGTGCCCTTGTAGCTCAGGCAAGTGTTTCTTCATTCTCATTCACCAAAACATGAATTATCTTGCCTGATTCCCGGTGGTGAGGCTCAGACTATGCAGTCCTCTGAGTCCTCACTTGCTGCATCTATAGACTGTTCACCTGCTCTCTCCGTGTCTCCTCCTTTGCCCCTTGAGTGTCCGCCATCCCTTGGATTGAGCCGCTGGACGATGGAGGAGCCTGCGGCCCTGGAGGACCTGGTTCCAGCCCCTCAGCCATGGTCCGGACGGAGGGAGATCGCTGTTACCAAGCTGAAGCTTGCGCCAATGATGGAGCGTCCCCTGGCCTCAGCAGTGTGGGATCCAGTGACAGCAGGAAGCCGACCTCCTGTGCCCATGCCGGGTGAGCCACCTGCGTGGGTTACTCCACTGGGGGGTCCCGGGACTGCATCTACCACCATGCCTGTTGTAGGGGCTGCCGCAGCAGAGCCAAAGCTGGACCTCCAGAGGGCCGGGCCCGAGACGTCACCACATGGATCGACGGATTCCTGGACGGCGGTGGAGCTTGAGCTCAGGCAAGTGCTCTCCTTTATTTTCGTTGTTTCTATTTTGGAGAGATCTTGTCTGGCTCTTAGTGGGGAGGGCCAGGTGTGGCCTTCAGCTGCACCTGAGCTCACCTCACCGGGCTCCACTGCCGCTGGTGACCCTGACCCTGTTTCTTTGTCCCTCCTGTCGGAGCCTTTCCCCAGGGTCACCGAGGAATGTCCAACTTTGCCAGAGGTCTCCGTGGGTCCAGCCTCACCTTCTGAGATCTCCGTGGGTCCGGCCCCTCAAGCTGAGGTCATCGTGGGTGCTCCATCTCAGCCCGGGGCCTCCGTGGGTGCTGCTCCTCCTTCAGCTGAGGTCATCACGGTTGCTCTGTCCCAGCCCGGGAACTCCGTGGGTGCTGCTCCCCCTTCAGCTGAGGTCATCACCATTGCTCTGTCCCAACCCAGGACCTCCGTGGGTGTAACTCCTCCTCAGTCCAGGACTCCGTGGGTGTTGTGTCCCAGTCAGGGGCCATTGTGGGTGCTGTGTCCCAGTCTCAGACCCACATGGGTGCTGCGCCCCAGCTTGGGTCCACTGTGGGTGTTACACTCCAGCCTGGGGTCCACCGTGGGTGCAGCTCTGTCCCAGTCCGGGACCACTGTGGGTGCAGCTCTCTCCCAGTCCGGAACCACAGTGGGCGCAGCTACGGTCTCATCTGGGGCCACTGTGGGTACAGCTTTGCTCCAGCCCGAAGCCACCACGGGTGCTGCTTTGCCCAGGCTGGAGCTGCCACGGGTGCTGCCTTGCCCCAATCCGGGGTTCCCGAGGGTGCTACAAGCCAGTCTGAAATGTTGTGGTTCCCTCTCCTCTGCCTGATGCCGTCGGGGTTCCTCCTCCTCTGTCTGATGCCGATGGGGTTCCTCCTCCTCTGTCTGATGCCGTTGGGGTTCCTCCTCCTCTGCCTGATGCTGTCGGGGTTCCCTCTCCTCTGCCCAAAGCCATTGTGGTTCCCTTTCCTCTGCCCAAGGCCGTCGCGGTTCCCTCTCTTCTGTCTGACGTCGTCGTTATTCCCTCTCCTTCACCCAATGCCGTTGTGGGCTCCTCTCCTTTTCCTGTGGCCACCATGGGTCCTGTTCCTTCCCTTGTGGTTTCCGCTGGTCGGCCATCACCTCAATTTTGTTTCCCTTCGCCTCTGCCCTTCTCACCACCAGTTTTTCCGTGGGGCAGCCGCCCCCTGGGTTATCCTATCTGGCCAGGTGGTTAAAAGACTCTGGTAGAGCACCCGACTCCTTCCATCTTGCCATCCACTGGGCTTGGGACTCTAGCCGCCCACTGGAACTGTCCAGCTTTTCGGTCCAGAGGGTTTTGGGTGGTTTGGTTGTTTCCTGGTGTGGGTCTTGAGCGGGTTCTTTGGTTCTTTTTCTTTGTTGTTCCCTCCTAGCCTGTTCCCCCCACCACCCGCCCGGGGTGGTTTATTGTTCTACTCCTTTTTTGGGGGGAGGGGGCGTCTTTTTTCTCCTTTTGTTGTTTTGATGCTACCCTGGGTGTCTGGTATCCACCCCTTAAGAGGGGGGCTCTGTCATGATCTGAGCATGGGGGATTCCGCCATACTCAGTCTCATGGTCTTTTTCCATATTTGTATATTTGTTGTATTTTGAGTTCTTTGGTTCCTGTCATTTTATCCTTGGTTGGTTTCATATATCTTGTATTGTTTCTTAATTCTACTCATTCTCCTGTTTATGTTCATTGTAGTCTTGCTACTTATTTATTTGGTATTTGTTTGTATTAATCCCTCAGTCTTTATTTGTTGGCATTTTAGTTCTTGCTTTATATTTGTACTTTTGTGTTCTCTCGCTCTCTCCGGGGCTGCCGCTGTCAGTGGCACTTTCGGGTTTTGCTCTGTTGTGGGTGGTACTCCTGTCAAGCTGTCAGTCCCGCCTTCTTCCCTCTTATTACTCACAGCTGATCTCAATTTGTAATCACTGTCACCTCCTGCCTGTTCATGTGATTCACACCTGGTATCATTTGTTATGATTGAATTCCTGCCTTATTTAAGAGGGGCCTTTTCATTCACCCCTTGTCAGTGTTTCATCATTGTTTTTTTTTTTCCACAATATCTTTATTGAACCTTTTTTTTTTTTTAACAAACATGATACAAACAATCAAACACTAACACTAAAGTACTACAAAAAAAAAATGCACTAAAAACACCAACAACCACCAACAAAATCAAGTCTTCAACAATGCTCCTCTGTTTAGTCTAGACAATCCAATACATAAGTATACATATTATGTTCACCAGTTTGGAATTTACAAGGTCCACACACATCATTCACCTTCTTCTTCAAGAGTTATGTTTAAATTTTTTACATAATCAATAAAAGGTCTCCATATATTCTCAAACACAATTTCCTTTGATTTCAGTATATATGTTATTCTTTCTAATGGAAGGTTTGTTAACATCTGTCTTAACCACTGAGTCACATCTGGTCTATGAGTCTTTTTCCATAATAGTGCAATACATTTTTTGGCATTAAGCAAACTGAGGTCTATGAATGTTCTTTCACTTTTATTAAAATTATGCTTTTCTGGGTACAGACCCAACAAAAACAGTTTAGGATTCAATATGATTTGTTTTGAGATTATTTTTTCAATTGTTACCCTCACCTCTTCCCAAAACATTCTTATTAATCTACATTCCCATAAACAATGAAATAGGGTTCCTTTACTTTCCATGCATTTTGTGCATGTATCTGGTATATTTTTGTTATATCTATTTAACTCCTCCGGTGTAACATACATCCGCATTAACCATTTGAAATGTATCAATTTAAGGCGTACATTTATTGATTTGGTTTGAGCTTCTGTACAAGCCAATTCCCATTGTTCCTCTGAAATTTCAGTTTGCAGATCTTCTTTCCAGTAGTTTAATCTTTTCAGTGAATTTTCACTTGAAGATAGTGTCAATGAGTTATAAAACTCTGAAATAATACCCTTTCTTTTACTATCTTTCATCATCATTTTTTCCAAGGATGAATAAATAGGTCGAGTGAGAGCTTTATTTTGATTTGATCGAATAAAGTTTCTAAGTTGAAGATATTTAAAAAAAATGTGTTCTATTGAGATTAAATTTGATCCTCAGCTCTTCAAAAGACATTATGTTATCTGCACATGGCAAATATAAATCCTGAATCTTTTGTATCCCTTTTAAATTCCATACTTTAAATACAGCGTCCGCTCTCCCTGGTTTAAAATATTGATTACCCCATATTGGACTAAATTGTGACAATAACTGTGGTTCTTTTAAATAGTTTTTAGCTTCACACCATATTTTGATCATATGCTTTACAAATGGATTTTTAACTTGTTTTTGTCATTTTTTTGCCGAATCTGAGTATATGAATATGGGAAGAGGTAAAGGTAAATTGTATGATTCCATTTCAGTCCAGTGAGGGAGATCATTTGATGAAAAATAATATGTCATAGACCTCAGTTGTGCCGACCAATAATACAACATAAAATTTGGACATTTCAGACCTCCACGATCAAATGGTAAATATAATAAAGACAAACGTAATCTAGCCCTCCTGTTGTTCCATATAAATTCCACTAACTTTTTTTTTATTCTTGAGAATAGATCTAAAGGTCGTGATAAGGGAATGTATTGAAATAAATAAAGTATTTTAGGTAAAATATTACTTTTAAGTATATTGATTCTCCCGATCATCGACATTGGTAGTGACATCCATCTCTGAGTTAACTCATTGATATCTGACATTAAGGCTTCATAGTTGACACTGGCGACTGATTCTAGCTTAGGCACAATTTGGATTCCTAAATATTTAAACTGATTTACAACATTGAATTGATTTACCTCAGGGGCTGGGTAATTTCTCTGGGTCTCATTTAGCATTAATATTGAAGATTTAGTTTTATTTATTTTATATCCTGATATTTCCCCAAAATTCTTTATTAAATTCAACAAGGTTGGAATTGATTTTTTTAGATTCGACATAAACAAAATTATGTCATCGGCGTACAGGGAGATTTTATGTTCTGTTGGTCCAACTTTAATTCCATATATTTGTGAATGTAAACGTATCGCTATCGCTAAAGGTTCAATTGCCATAGTAAACAGTAAAGGTGAAAGTGGACAGCCTTGTCGACATCCTCTATTGATTTTTATTGGTTTTGAAATATTGTTATTTGTTAGGATTTCTGCTGTAGCATTATTGTATATTATTTGAACCCATTTTATGAAATTATTTCCAAGTCCAAACCTTTGTAGGACTTCAAAAAGAAAGGGCCATTCAACTCTATCAAAGGCCTTTTCGGCGTCCAATGATAGGAGAGCTGTATCCGGTGCTTCTTTATTAAAATAAATAATATTAAATAGTCTTCTTACATTATGGAAGCCTTGTCTACCCTTTATAAAGCCATTCTGACCTCGATTAATAATATTTGGTAAAATTTCTTGTATTCGTCTTGCTAAAATTTTACAGATTATCTTAAGGTCGGCGTTTAATAGGCTTATTGGTCTCATATTTTCACATTTATTAGAGGGCTTACCTGGTTTTGGCAGCAGTATAATTAAGGCATTATTTATGTATGATGGTAAATTATTATTTTTGAAATGCTTCTAAAACCATTTCCAAAAAAGGTTTTATTAATTTATTCTTAAATTTTTTATAAAGGTCAACTGGAAGACCATCTGGTCCTGCACTTTTTCCTGATTTCATATTATCAATGGCTAGCCCAACTTCTTCTTGACTAATTTTAGACTCCAATATCTCCCTGTTTTCATTTGGAATACACGGTATAGATAGTTCGTTCAAAAACCCATTTAGTTTTGTTAAATCAGGTTCATTTTTGGTATCATATAATTTTTCATAGTAATCTCTAAAGGCTCTATTAATTTCTAAAGGATCTATAACTACCTGTCCGTTACTTATAATACTGGTAATTGGTGTTTTAATTTCCAATTGTTTAATCTGCCATGCTAATAATTTTCCTGATTTTTCACCTTGTTCATAAAAAGAGTGTTTCAATCTTAGAAGACTCGAGGCAGCTCTATTCGCTGATTTTTTGTCGTATTCAGCTCTCAAAATCAGTAATTCATTCTCCAACCTTGGGTCACTTCCTGCATGCACTTTTTCCTGAAGACTTTTTATTTTATGTTCCAATTTAGCTCTCTCCTCTCGAGTCTTCTTAGATTTTGATCCTGTATAACTAATAATATGTCCCCTAATAAAAGCTTTGAAAGCCTCCCACTTTACACATGCTGATGTTTGTGTAGTATTGATGTCAAAGAACTCGTCTATCTGTTTTTCTATATACTTGACAAATTCCTCATCCTGAAGCCATTTATGCTGAAATTGCCATCTACCTGATTCCTTTGTCAATTTTTTATCTACATATATTAGACAACAGGGTGCATGATCAGAGATCACGATGTTATCATAAAAGCAGTTTTGAATCTTGGACCTTAATTCTGTGGAAATCAAAAAATAATCAATACATGAGAATGTCTTGTAGGTACTGGAATAACAAGAATAGGCTTTAACTTGTGGTTTCATTTCTCTCCATATATCTAACAATCTCAATTCTTTCATAAAATGATTAATAGTCATCCTACATCCAATGTGCGTACAATCCAGTCCTGTTGATCTATCCACACCTGGATTCAATGTACAATTAAAATCCCCTGCTATTATATGTTGCCCTGTAAGTGATGATAAGATGAGAAATAAATTAGCAAAGAACTTCTGATCATCTATATTGGGACCATATAAGTTCACAAGATTTATATTTTCTAATAGCAAAGAACCTTGAATGATTACATATCTTCCAAATTTGTCTCCAATTACATTTTTCACTTGAAAAGGAACTGATTTATGTATGAGAGTCATAACTCCCCTGGCTCGGGATGAAAATGAAGAGGTGAATACACTTCCCTGCCATCTACTCCTAATTCTTTTAACATCCTCCTCTATCAGATGAGTTTCTTGTAAAAACACAATTCTTGAACCCATGTCCTTTATTTTATTCATAACTTGTTTAAGTTTTTTTAAATTTTGTAGACCTCTGCAATTCCATGAAGTTAAATTAAGATTAACACTTTGGTTTATGATCAATAGAGAGTTTAGGATTACCTTGCAGTGTAAACATGCTCATACAGAGAAGCAAAAACATGAGTGGTTGAACATTCATCCTACAAACTACACACAAACAAATTTCCCCTTCCCACACTTGTGGCAAACCCCCCAAAATCAAAAGAAAAATTCTGTCTCCCGATATAGCCATCGACCGTTCCACACCCACGGGGAACAGCCTAAGCCACTCCTTCTTCATCCTCCCAATCACCCTAACTCTACTGCTTTTAATGACGTAACATTAACTCTCCTCTGTAGTTTTCCAACTTAACTCCAAAATTTTTAACAACTTTGTACATCATAGTTTTTTTTGTTTGTTTTGTTTTTGTTTTGTTTTTTTAATATATAATACAATCTATATTTTGTAAACTTACTATTTACTTCAAGTCAGTCAGATGCCTGTGCAAATGCTTAATTATTCTACCTTATATTTTGTTCATGCTTAGCTCCCACCAGTCTCTTCTTCTTCTTTGATCTTCTTGATGAACTCCTGCGCCTCCTCTGGGGTCTTGAAGATGTGGGTTCTGCCCTCATACGTGGTCAGCAGTCTCGCAGGATAGATTACACCATGACGAATCCCAAGGTTGCGCAGCTCCTTACGTATGGGATCAAACTGCTTCCTCAATTGCTGGATTCCTGTGGCCAAATCTGGGTAGAACCGCACCTGCTGGTCCTGGTGTTTAATCTCTCCTTTAGCTCGTGCAGCGTTGAAGATCTTCATCCTGTCTCTGTTGCTAAGAAACTTCATAATTAAGGTCCTCGGCGGTCCCTTATCTCTCCGTGGGCCAATACGATGTGCATTTTCCAGAACCACTGCTGATTGCAACTCTTCGCTGCCCAGCACCTCCGGAATCCACTTTTCCAGAAAGGAATATACGTCCCGACCTTCTGATTCCTCTGGAAGACCCACCAGCCTCAAGTTATTCTGTCTCGACCGAGATTCCAAATCCAAAATATTATTTTCCAGAGATTTATTTTTTTTTTCCAAAGTGCGCACCTTTAATTGAAGACGGGTGACGTCATCTTCAGCACTAGCAAGACGGAGCTCCATCTGCGCCGTTCGTTCTACACAGTCACCCAATTCCTTTCTTATTCCTTCCAACGCTGTCATAATCCCATCAAATCTAGAGGAAAAGTCCGCTCTCATTGAACTCATGGCAGCCATCAGCGCATCTGCGCCTCCCCCCGCAGACATCGCACTGTTGCCAGCCTCCTCCGCCATATATGGAGTTTTATTTGCTGCGTCACAGACCTGAAAGTCCGTTAATTTGGACTGTTTCGGCGGCTCGCTTTTTCCTTTACCTGGTTTTCCAGCCTTAGGCTTCGCCGACATATCCTCGCCCAAACGCTGGGATACGTTCTGTCCCAAATGAGAAAGTTATTTGCCGATTTTTTTTTCTCCAGGAGCAGAGCAGAGTGAGACACGTCCGTCTTACGTGGCAGCCATAACCGGAAGTCCTGTTTCATCATTGTTACTCCCTACTCCGTTAGAACCCGTCCTGTTCTAACGCCATCCTGTTCTCTTCCCATTGTTGTCACATCATAAGTTTATGTTCGTGCACTGTTTGAATTTGTGTTCTCTTAATAAATCCCACAAACTGCAGTCCAGCGCTTGGGTTTCCCTCTCTGCCCCACAGGGGCGATTCATGACAGTATTGACCTTCAGTCAAAAGTGATTTTGAATACAGTACATTTGAACAGCTGGTGTGACCAGCAGTTCACTTGTTCTATTCATTTTCTCTTATTTGCCTTGGCCCTGTATCAGATGTGTCACATTACAAAGTACATATTGTTACTGTCCGGTGAAAATCTTGTCTCCATATTTTTTTTTTTCATTTAAACTCATTCAATCTTTGTCTCTGGACATTTAGAATCAGACCAATGATAAACATTATAGAGGCATTGTAAATACATCTTGATATTGGTAAATCATTCCGAAAATTGTGTTTTTCTCATGTCCTGAAAAATGTCTGTTTTTGAGATACAACAGGGATGATATGACACTTTCAGTTTTGTAATACTGGAAAAGTACAAGACACTAAACTGATCCTGTGAAGCATAACCCAAAGGGAGAAAACCACGGCAAATATTGACTGTATCTGTGGTGTGACCTGTTTTGTGTGTTACACACTTCCTGGGAATTAAAATGATGACAGAATAAGCTTGTGGCAAAAGTCTGTACTGAAAATGTTTTATGCTATTTTTCTGAACATTTAACACCTGACAAACTATGTACATTTCTGTCAGACAGTAGTGAAACACGCACTGCAAATAAAAGAAAAAATAAAATGTCATATTGTTATACATATAACACAATACAATGGTGCAGTTAGATGAGGGAGTGTAGGAAAATCAAACAGATCAACTCAGTTTATTTATTTATTTTTTGCCAAGATAAAAATGCATATTTTAGAGTGGCCCATATATGTACAACAATTTATGCTGCATATGTGCCATATCGAGAGGTGAGCAGTTACATTTACTGTAGTGCATGCACTTAAGTAATTTTATATACAGTATATACAGTGGTGGGAAAAAGTGTTTTCCCCCTTCCTGAATTTTCATTTTTTTGTATGTTTGTCACATTTAAATGTTTCAGATCATCAAACAAATTTAAATATTAGACAAAGATAACACAAGTATACACAAAATGCAGTTTTTAAATGAAGGTATTTATTAAGGGGGAAAAAATCCAAACCTACATGGCCCTGTGTGAGAAAGTGGTTGCCCCCTAAACCCAATGGTTGGGCCACCCTTAGCAGCAACAACTGCAATCAAGTGTTTGTGATAACTGGCAATGAGTCTTTTACAGCGCTGTGGAGGAATTTTTGCCCACTCATCTTTGCAGAATTGTTGAAATTCAGCTACATTGGAGTGATTTCGAGCATGAGCCGCCTTTTTAAGGTCATGCCACAGCATCTCACTCGGATTCAGATCAGGACTTTGACTAGGACACTTCATTTTGCTTTTCTTACGCCATTCAGAGGTGGACTTGCTGGTGTGTTTTGGATCATTGTCCTGCTGTAGAACCCAAGTGCACTTCAGATTGAGGTCACTAACAGATGGCCGGACATTCTCCTTCAGGATTTTTTTGGTAGACAGCAGAATTCATGGTTCCATTTACCACAGCAAGTCTTCCAGGTCCTGAAGCAGCAAAACAGCCCCAGACCATCACACTACCACCACCATATTTTACTGTTGGTATGATGTTCCTTTTCTGAAATGCTGTGTTACTTTTACGCCCAATGTAATGGGACACACACCTTCCAAAAAGTTCAACTTTTGTCTTGTCAGTCCACAGAGTAGTTTCCCAGAAGTCTTGGAAATCATCAAGATGTTTTCTGGCAAAACTGAAACGAGCCTTTATGTTCTTTTTGCTCAGCAGTGGTTTTCGTCTTGGAACTCTGCCACGCAGGCCATTTTTGCCCAGTCTCTTTCTTATGGTGGAGTTATGAACACTGACCTTAACTGAGGCAAGTGAGGCCTGCAGTTCTTTGGATGTTGTTGTGGGGTCTTTTGTGACCTCTTGGATGAGTCGTCGCTGCAATCTTGGGGCAATTTTGGTTGGCCAGCCACTCCTGGGAAGGTTCACCAATGTTCCATGTTTTCGCCATTTGTGGATAATGGCTCTCACTGTGGTTCACTGGAGTTCCAAAGCTTTAGAAATGGCTTTATAACCTTTTCCAGACTGATAGATCTCAATTACTTTGTTTCTCATTTGTTCCTGAATTTCTTTGGCTGGCAGCATGATGTCTAGCATTTGAGGATCTTTTGGTCTACTTCACTTTGTCAGGCAGGTCCTATTTAAGTGATTTCTTGATTGAGAACAGGTGTGGCAGTAATCAGGCCTGGGTGTGGCTCGAGAAAATGAACTCAGCTTTCCAAAGATGTGATAAACCACAGTTAATTTATGTTTTAACAGGGGGGACAATCACTTTTTCCCACAAGGCCATGTAGGTTTGGATTATTTTTTTTTTTACCTTTAATAATAAACACTTTCATTTAAAAACTGCATTTTGTGTTTACTTGTGTTATCTTTGTCTAATATTTAAATTTGTTTGATGATCTGAAACATTTAAGTGTGACAAACATATCAAAAAATGAGAAATCAGGAAGGGGCAAACACTTTTTCACTCCACTGTATATAAATGTATGTACTTTATGGAATGTATGTACTTTATGAAGTATTTTTATCATATCGTATTTTTTACTGTTACTTGAGTGCATTTTTTTTTTAGTTACTTATTTGTACCCGTAGGTAGACTTGGTTTGCAGTCTGGTGACAAGCCACCGGCTGCTGGTCGCTGCGTGCGCGAGCGCCCTAAACCTACATGTTTTTGGTATGCGGGAGGAAACCGGAGAAATCCCGGAGTAAACCCACGCAACACGGGGAGAACATGCAAACTCCACACAGCTCACTGTTGGTCGGGGGCTGGAATCGAACCCACGATCTCATGATCCCCGCGATCCCCCTGCCAAGGGTAAAACTGTGCTGCCACAGTGCTAAACCACTGCGCCACCGTGCAGCCCATTTTTAAAGAATAAACTGTTCTCTTTCTCAAGCACATTTGATCATACTCTTTGAGTTACTTCTGAGTTCACTGAATTCATTGCAATTTAAGCAACACTAAGATTTTCCAGCTTAAATAATGTTTGCAAAATTATTTTGATGGTACGTCAACCTTTGACTGGGTGAATGTCTCCCCATAGCCTGAGTGGGCATGTATTGCCTGCAACAGCTCTTTTTTAAGGAACACTTAAAAGACTACAATTATGGCAAATATGATGTCAGTCCCAACAGCCAACCACAGGACACAACTTTAGCCACCAGCAGCTAAGCACCATGTGACTGGCTGTTCTGATTGAGGTCATAGTCACATAGCTGTAGTCTTTTCAGCATTCCTACCTGGAACAAGAAAGTTACATAATAGTGTGCTTTAAGTTTTCATTCTCATCAGGTTTGAAATCATTGCCGAAATTATATTCTGGGTCAGGAAATACTTGATTTATAACTATTTCTGTGCATAACTTGGATTATATTTGAGGTCATATGTGACTAATTTGTTTCTTTTCCTCAGACTAACACTTCAAAGATAAAAATCTCACACAATGACAATAATAAAGTTGCACATTTACAAGAAAATGGCTGCAAATTGGCATCTATAATGCTGAAAATTATTAGGAAAAAGTTATCCACCTTATTCCTAGCCCCCATGATGCCCTGCGTGAATTATGGGCGCAACTTCCGGTACTAGTTTAGAATGTGTGGTTGTCACTGAAACAGAACACTTTTCCTTGTTAAAAAACAATGACTTTGGCATCAAAAATATGGGAATACAACCTTTTGTACCTCAGAAAGAGTAATATAATCATACCACTTCACACAACTATCGAGGGATGGGAAGATGACCTTAAAAAGTGGCCTCGCAGACAGTAGCTCCGTTAGTTAGCTCCGCTGCTAAAACGCTAACAGTGTAAACAAATAAAAGCTCTGAGATATATCAAAGTCTCCACCGCAATAAAGTCGAATGCATTTTGTTAAAAGATGTTGGACATAATCAGATTTACCTTAGAGCAGATATAGAATCTAGCAGAGCCACAAAGAACCATGACATCGTGCTTGGCTGTCATGGTAAATACAGACAGCTGCAGCTGTTTGTTTTACCCCAAAATTAAAATGCTCATGCTGCTGTCATGCCATTATTTATTTATTTAGCGAATGCAAAGTCCTTAAGCCAAGCAGTTGCCTCCTGGTTTGCTGTATGGAGGGTGTGTAATCCTCCTTCCAGTCTTTGGAGCGGGCAAGCCTCTATGATGTGTTCCATTGTTTGCTCCTCTCCACATGCGCACAGTGGGCTAGGGCTACTGCCCCATCTGTAAAGGCTGGCCAAGCAGGGGCCATGTCCAGTCCTGAAGCGATTGAGTGTAGACCACTGTCTCCTTGGGAGGTTGGTGCCCGGGACCTGTTGGTTGGGGTTTATCACCAGCTGTTTGTTTGGGACCTCCTTGGTCTCCCATTCCTCTTGCCAAGCTGTCTGGATGGTAAAGTCAGCTGGGGGAGGGTTTTTCCAAATCGGCCGTCTGGATGAAAGTCGGGCAGTGGGTGGAGTGTAGATATCTGCATGGATTGGTAAGTGAGGAGAATCTTTAACTTTTTGGAGCATCCTTTGAGTTAATGCTGCTCGCCGGATGTGTGGAGGGGCTATGTTTGACAGTACAGAGAGCCAGGGGAGTGGTGTTGAGCGGATTGTTCCAGTTATAGTTCTCATGGTTGTGTTGAGCTGGGTGTCTACATGGTGTGTGTAAGATGACCTGGACCAGACAGGGGCACAATATTCTGCTACAGAGTATGAAAGGGCCAGTGCTGAGGTGCGCAGGGTGGAGACTGCCGCCCCCCATTTTGCACCAGCGAGCTTGCAGAGCAGGTTGTTTCGTACCTTCACCTTAGCAGCCGTCCCCTTTAGATGTTCCTTGAAGGATAAGGTCCTATCAAGGGTCACTCCAAGATAAGTTGGATGTCATGCCATGAATGCTTGTTATTTAACTTAACACATACAGACCTTTTCTGACAATTGTTCAAAATTTTATTGATCTATATTTTGTGATAATTTAAAAATTAATGCATGCTGAAGCTGCTAATATCAAGCCCATATCATTCCAAGGCAGTGCAACAAATGCAAAAAAAAAACAACCCTAAAACTATTTGATATCTTTATTAAATCATAAAGCCTTAGGAAGCACACTGTTACTGTTTTTTATTTATTATTTTAGTTCATGCAGCCTTGCATCTGGTGACATATATATACATAAATGTCAGATCTGTGACATTCATACAAGTGAAAACATACCTGGTGCTCTTGCGTGTGTACCACGGATCACACCAACAGTCCTTTTTAGTTTTCAGCGCATGATCTACACATTGCCGGTGAGAAGCCTCTATTTATACAGTCTATAGCACAACCACAAACACCAGCAACAAGTACCAGAACTCCGCCAAAACATTAAAAAAAAATAAAAATACAAAAACTACAAGTGCTGAAATTAGCTACCACTTGAGTGCAAAACACGTATGTGGATTATACATTAAAATGAATTTAAAAAACTTTTAAAAACACTATTTTAAATGCCCCACTACTCCACTCTTGCTGACTGATTTAACACTACTTCAGCCGAAACCGGAAGTTCCGCCCATAATCGTTCCTACTGCGGCACCCCCAGGAATAAGGTGGATAGATTTACCAGAAAAAAAAAAATCAGATTTATAACTTAAAGGCTACAAATATATAAGGAATTTACATTTATTACACAGTCATAAATTTATAAAGAAATTTTTCAAATTTATGAGAAAAGCTGTAAATTATAAAGAAAAAAAAATGTCACAAATGCCATAAAATGCCGTAACTTGGAGAGTGTTACTACTGAAGTAACTTTTTAGTAGATACTTTCTTGCTCTTTACTCAAGGCAAGGAGATTGCTCAGGGTAATCCTTTCAGTTATTATTATAACTGAGTAATGAATATCAATTGAAAATTATACTTTTTTCTTGATTATAATTTCTGGCTACTTTACTCACCACTGTCCATGTTTGTAGGTGAATGGATAGTCAAAGCCAGTCGAATCTTTTATTTCAAGTAGCAAAAAGTAAAGCAATATTTTAGTTGTATAGAAGTGACCAATTTCAAAACTTAACTTTGATCATGTGCATAACTTAAGTGAATATGATTTAGTTTGTTTCCTTTGGCTAACGGTGCGATCCTCTCCTTAATTAAACAGTCGAAACCCCTGTCGGCAACTGCACGGATCAGCAGGGACAAGCAGCTCCGTGGGTGGGTGTGCTGCTCTTTGACAGGAGATGGGCGTTGCCCGTGCAGTCAAATGTCAGCTGCACTCCCAACACGCCTCCAGCAGGAAGGCTCTCGCTCATAAAGGAGGAAAAGCCAATCAGAGCCAATAATAACCATTCGGAGCCAATCAATATAAGGTACGTGAGCCGTTACACGCCCAGGTTCCCTGTTCTGATTGGCTGTTTCTTAGATCAATCAGCAATATCCCGGGTGACGACATCAGCGGCAGCAGTAGGGCCACACTGGAGCTGAGGGGGAAAAAAAAAAAATCCCAGGAGCGAGAAAATGCTCTGGTGACCAGTCTTCGTTTGACTGTTAATTATTAAGACGCTTTGGCACTGTTGTGGTATCGTGTTTGTTTATATGTTTTTTGGGAGCGACATGCAGTGAAGGTCCTCTTTCAACTCGAGTTCTGTGGGGTTTTTTTTTTTTTGAAAGCTGCAGTTGCATGGATGTCTTTCTCTGTGAGCTAACCTAGCACGCTAACCATTAGCCCGCCCGTTTAGCTTCGCCCTGGTCGCTGGCTCGCTGCTGCTGTTGGGGCTACCTGCTCTCTCACACGGATTATCTCGGGGCAAATGTGGCTCTCTTCCAGGACTTGAGGAAGCGAACCGGCCACTCTGGATGGACAGTCGTAAGGGGCCGCATTGTCACTTGCGTGGGTGGTGAATTTTGGGGTGGCTAGCCGTGCAGCCAGCGGAGAGATCGGATAAATGTGGCCGCAGCAGCCAGCTGTCCCCCCCGCTGTCTCTCGGACTCAAGTTGGTAGTTAGGCGTAATTTTTTTCGGACAAAGCAAGAAAGGGTTTTGTGCAGTTGAATCGAGTTAGCAGCATTAGCTTTCAAGCTAGCCTCCAAAGTAAGCTCAGTGCATGGAATATAATTACACTAACACCCTTTAGATATTTGCAGACATGTTGCATTGCATATTTTCCACGATAAGCTCACATTATCTTTAGCTTGAGGGTTTGTTTGACATTAAGCTGTCAAACATTTAGCATTTGACAGCAGTTTTCCACCAAAGAAAGAGGCCAGAGTCTGCAACAAGCAGCGAGCTCCGTTATCAGAGTCCAGATATAACTTGTTGAAATCGGACTGCTGCACACACGGGAGCTGCATTTATTCGGTGCTTTGTGAGAGGTGTGGACCGGCGGCCCCCTTGTTAGACGGGCTTTTTCAGCTCATGCGGTGATGACTTTAGAGCCCATGATGGCTTGCTGCCTGAGTGAGGAGGCGAAGGAGTCCAAGCGAATCAACGCCGAGATCGAGAAACAACTCCGGCGAGACAAGAGGGATGCAAGGAGGGAGCTGAAGCTACTTCTCCTGGGTAAGGGTTTCATTAAGCTATCTCACACCTGCTGGAAATACGACAGATCTGATCGTGCAAAATCCCGCTTTAAAAAAAATAGGATTGCACTGTGTTGGTTTCGCTTGCAAAACATTGTAGCCACAACTGTTCAGTCAAATTACCCAGATCACCACAGGATTTGCCAGTGTTGTGACATGCAAATCAAAATGCACATTTGGTTTAGAGTGTTTCTGATCTTAACAGAGGAGTTGCTTAGAGCAGTCAGTGTTTTTGTAAGCTTTTATAATGTTACATATACGAACACACTGTCCTGGGAAATGCCTCTTCTTTTATAATAATTAAATAACAGCTTATGTCAAGTTTTTTTTTCTGACTTTTATTTTTGCATGAGAGGCACACTGTAAAAAGTGTTTTGACAGTGGGATTGATACGTTATGTAAAGAAATAGACCACTCTTAACATAATGAAATTGTGTGACTAAACTCAAAGGCATAAAATGTTTCCAAAGATGAAAAAGTTTGTGAATACTTGGCTGTTTAAATTTCCAATTTTAAATGGCCTTCATTCAGTCATGCTCCATATGTTAGTTTGATGTACGTTTGTCTTCTATGGCATTGGCATGTTTTGTCCTGTCATTACAATTTTCAACCATGAACTTTAGACAACTTTGGAATATTTAGGCCAGGGTGATTTTCATAAGGATGATTTTTCACTTTTTTTTATTTCAAATGCATTCACACTTATTGGATAATTGCAGTAACCTCATTGTAGATTAGTACACGCTGACACTGAATCTTAGCATGGAGTAAGAAAGTTGACTGCTTAATATTTCATTTGCTCGAAAACATTACAGCCCTTCTACAGTGACGTTTTTCTTGCTTTCCTCAAGAATCTTTATGGGAATAAAGCCAAAGTTTCCAGAACAAAAAAAGGCTTACAGCTGCAGATATCTGCATATACGCACGTGCTGAACAAGAGCAAGTTTTTAATTAAGTCTGTTTAAACGGAGAGAGGCCTCTCTGGGTTTCTGGTCTAGAAATTGGCTCCTCTGAGGTTAGCAGCTCTGGGTAATGAGTCTTTTGGAGAGAGCTTGAAGTGTCATCCACAGACTAATTTTTCAGTTTAATGTAGAGTGGTGGAGTCATTGTCCCTTTTGATGTTGTTTGCTTATTGCACAGTGGAAGAACAGCATCACGATAACTGCAGTCAAAGATTCAGTACTGTGCTTAAGGATATTTCAGTTTTTTACAGGTGAGTGAATGCACTACTTCCTGGTTTTAGGGATGCGCTCAGCTCATTAATGAAAGTGTCAGCATCCAACAGTAGAAGCTAAAATGACCTTTTATTTAAATAAAAAGGATTTTGATTGTCTCATGCTTCCCATACTTTCCCAATATTTAAGCAGGGTTTTCTGTATTTGTGTGTACAAAAAAGCAACCTTAAATTCTGATTGAGCTGTAACTCATATATAGGATGATTAATTTATACAAACAGAAATTGTTGCTATATAGCAGCAGAAATGCTGATTGATTACTTGCTTATTAGTCATCCTTGTACAATGCTAGTTCAGTTTGTCAGTGACCATTTTTTACAAATTACACATCCAGTCTGTGGCATTGAGTATCGGCCGATACTGATCCAAACCCAATACCGTCTCTCTTATTTAAAACAACAAAAGTACAGAACATACTTTGGTAATAACTGGTTGCATTTTGCACATGCATAAATCCACAAATCTAAAAGCCAAAGACTATATTACAAATTTGACTCGGTTCAGCAACGTTGCTGCTTTTAATTATTTTAAACTTTGCAACAGTGGCAGCATTTCACTGGTCAGCACTATGTAAACATGCATTCTGAAGCTTTAAGCGCAAGTTTATGCATAACTTTGAAGCTGAGTATTTAAGTAAACATTGAGATGAAATTCAAAGTGCCGCTTTATGCATGAGAAAAAAATGCTGTAGATGTGAAAATAAAAGAACTAACCCTTTAAGTTGTATTTTTCACATTTATTATTATAAGTATTCTCCTGGTCCTCGGTTTATTTAGCAGTGTTTCTACTATTATTCTCTGTCCATTCTTAGATTGTAGGTTTGCTCTTATTTTGAAGTCATTCCTGTTCTATTTCATGTAGCCCTATTGTTCTAGTCCTGCTTCCAGTTCACTGTCATAATTTGCTATTTATGTTTCTGTCACCTATCTCTCATCAACTGTAACTCTCTGTCAAAAGGTAAGCCCATGTTATATCTTTGTTTCCACGCTCCAGTCTGGTTTTTACTTTTTGTTCATTTACTTAGGTTTCACTTTTAGTGTCCAGCCTCCGAGCTGGAAAAGCACTTCTTTCTGCTCAGTTCTTGACAGAATTCAGCATACTCCTTTACCGTGATACTTTTGCAAGTGTTTTATCAAGTTTTAATTGTATAATTGCGGTTATTGCAACAGCCCTAGTAGAGAGCAGGTAGAAGACAACCTGGAGAGGTGAAGATGTGCTCTGGAGAGAAGAGGAATGAAAGTCAGAGTCTAGACAGAATACATGAGTGTGAATGAGAGGGAGGCAGGTGTAATGGTGACGATGGAAGGAGTAGAGGTAGTGAAAGTAGATGAGTTTAACTACCTGGGGTCAACCATTCAAAGCAATGGAAAATGCACAAGAGAGGTGAAGAAGAGAGTGCAAGCAGGTGGAGTGGGTGGAGATGAGTGTCAGGGGTGATTTGTGATAGAAGGGTTGCAGCAAGAGTGAAAGGAAAGATTTACAAGACAGTAGTGAGGCCTGCGATGATGTATGGTTTGGAGACAGTGGCACTGACAAAAAGACAGGAGATGGAGCTGAAGGTGGCAGAGTTGAAGATAACTAAGATTTTCATTGGGAGTGACTAGGAGGGACAAGATTAGAAATGAGTATATCGAAGGGACAGCTCAGGTTGAGTGGTTTGGAGACAAAGTAAGAGGCAAGGCTGAGATGGTTTGGACATGTGCAGAGGAGGGATAGTGGATATATTGGACAAAGGATGTTGAAGATAGAGAGCTGCCAGGCAGGAGGAAAAGAGGAAGATCACAGAGAAGACTCATGGATGTAGTGAAGGAGGACATGGAGAGGGTTGGTGTTACAGAGGAAGATGCAAGGGATAGGGTGAGATGGAGGCAGATGATCTGTTGTGGCGACCCCTAAAGGGGCCAGCTGAAAGAAGACTTTTAGTTTCCATTTCTATTTTTATTTGTGATTTTTCTTATTCTGGATTTGTCCGCATCTTACCAAAGGTGGGAGGATAAGCAGTCAGCTCCTGAAGACGGTGCCTCCCCGTTTGTAAGAGCCCACTATTAAATTTGGTTGGATGGGGTGCGATAGACAGATTTTATTGATCCCAAACTGGGATATTAAAGTGGAACAGTGGCATGACACAGTAGATGACCCAAACCAACAAAAATACACAGAGCATAATAGAAAAAGGAGTTATCCAGGGAAGTAAAAATGCTTAGATTGTGGCGGTATGAAATAATAATATGCGAACTGAGAGTTTAAAAGAGGGATTTTATTTAATCATACCGCCATCACAGACTCACTCCGGCGCCGTGCATGCGCGCCAGAGTGAGCCCGGAGGCTCTCCTAGCAGACAGTGGATGCGTCTAGTCCAGGGGTGGGCAAACTTTTTGACTAGTGGGCCACAATGGGTTCTAAAATTTGACAGAGGGGCCAGACCAGGAGCAGATGGATGGAGTGTTTTGGTGACCCACCTCATAGGAGAAAAAACATATCATGGGATATGTAGAAAACATGTGCTTTAATATCAATTGAAAATTAACAAAGGCATTACAAAAAAATATCTGTCTTTGAAGCCCCACAGTACTTAGCTCTTTATTGAAATGACTCTTAAAACACTGAAAATTAAATGAATGAAATACAGCTTTTTTATTACTAACAGTTACTATTTAAAAGCACTGAAAGTTCTGTTATCCGTCAGGATATCATCATCATCACTCTCCTCCTGACAGTCTTTATTTCAAAAACAGTAGGAGATGCAGATGCACTTGTCCTTCTTCTATTCAATGGGCGTCCCCAGTGCCAAAACTCAACAACAACCAGCGCAATGACAGAACAGAGTCACGGTGCGCCAGTATGCAGAGCGCGTTATATTTGATCTGGTGCGCATTGTTTATTTTGAGAATGTACGTGCACCTGCACACCAATTATATGCACCCCTTAACAGAAATGTGTAACATGTAAGGCTTATTGAACAAATTATTTTTCAAATGCATTTTTTACGTAACACAACGGAGAAACTTACTTTCAGTTTTAGTGGGAACAGTGTTGTTGCGCTGCCTAAAAAGGGAGACCATCAAAGTCTGGAGTTAGTTTTGTTGTGGCGATTCTCAGGATGGATCTGAGGTGTTGGTCTGTTAACTTGGATCCGTGGCTGGCTTTGTTGATGTTCATGAGGTCCACTCATCTTTACAGAAGGGCTGAGGGGTCAAAGAGTAAAGCGCAAACGTGGAGTAATACGCCGCACCTTAACAAAGGTCAATGTATCTAGAGTGCGGCATCTAGTGGGAAAACGTGAGAATTGCAGGGAAAATAAAACATTAACAAGGTTTATTAATATAATTTCTTCAAGTTTGGCGGGCCGGATTAAAAAGCTTAACGGGCCGCATATGGCCCCCGGGCCGTAGTTTGCCCATGCCTGGTCTAGTCAGATGAGCAGTGAGAGAGACAGAGCGTTACAGAGCAATGCAGTTTTTATACCCAGTTACAGACAATACATGAAAGGCATGGGACATTTGCATCACAGTGAGAGCAGGAAGCATGAACGTTTGCATTTGAGTCATACATATCAACAGCGGAACTGGCAGGAAGAAGCTAGACAAATAGCGGCTGCCTATTGATCTCCATCATTGTTCTGCTAATTGCTCCAGCTGTGCGCTCTGCTTGTCCGTAGGCTGTGGGGGTAGGCCACAGTACCCCCCCCCCCCCCCCCCAGAGGGCTCAGCAGGAAGCTGAGGCCTCGATAGTCCGGCTTTGGGAGCGAGCTGCGAGGAAAGCTCGCTGCAGGCGGTGGTGGAGGGAGGGGGGGTGGGGGTAGCAAGTGCCGGCCCGGGACAGCGAATTTGTCTGGGCCGCGCAAAAATTGCCTGTGGATCCGCGATATTGAGGGGCTGTCCCGTTGAACGTGCGGAGGTCCACAGCAGCTGTAAGAAGAAAAATCAGTCACTGACTCCTCTCGTGGTCATGAAGGGGGAAAAAAAAAAAAGGAGCTGCAGCAGTGAGGGACTTGGCGTGTTGACTTTAGGTGCGCGCGCAGTCCTAAAGTCCTCGGGGACAGCTGACGGCTGAATTCCCTTGTGCGCCGTGGCTGAGACCATTAGAAAATCCTGTGAGCGAGCTGCGTGCGTGCTTCAGGTGTGAGAGCAGCCCTGAAGGTTCTGTGTGCAGCGGCGAAGGACGATGGCGGTCTGTGTGGAGCCGGTATTGTCCCGTGCGTGGTGCGCTGTCCTCGGAACCCCCCTTTGTGCGTGCGGGGTTCGGTGCATGGCAGGACCGCTGTAGAGGCGAGTCAGGGTCAGGGAGCTTGATGGAGATCAGCGTCGTCGGTGCCGATGGTCATCCCTGTAAGCTGTTGTGTCGTTCGCTGTGTCCGGTCATGGTGCGTTCAGGTCCACGCGCTGCGTTCTCCGTTGGCCCTGGAGGTCGCCGTTGTGGAGAGAGGACGAGGTGCGTGCGCTCTCGTGTGGAGGAGCTGTGAGAGCGGCCGGTCCCAGCGTGGATGTGCAGATCTCACCATGAAGCTTTCTGCAGCTTTCCCGGTCGTGGGTGATCTCCGGAGAGTTTCGCCTGGTGGTGGCTCTGCGTCGAGGTCTCCCTGTAGCAGAAGGGAGGGCAGATCATTTGCGTCAGGCTGCTGCGTTCGCTTGTCGTCGGAGAATCACCGCCGGATGCTGCGTTCATTGTCGTCGGGTCACCAATGTGGCTGTCCAGACCAGAAGGTTGCGTTGCACAAAGCGTATGCTTTCTCGGGGTCACCAGTGTGGCGGTATGAAATAATAATATGCGAACTGAGAGTTTAAAAGAGGGATTTTATTTAATCATACTGCCATCACAGACTCATTCCGGCGCCGTGCATACGCGCCAGAGCGAGCCCGGAGGCTCTCCTAGCAGACAGTGGATGCGTCTAGTCAGATGAGCGGTGAGAGAGACAGAGCGTTACAGAGCAATGCAGTTTTTATACCCAGTTACAGACAATACATGAAAGGCATGGGACGTTTGCATCACAGTGAGAGCAGGAAGCATGAACGTTTGCATTTGAGTCATACATATCAACAGCGGAACTGGCAGGAAGAAGCTAGACAAAGAGCGGCTGCCTATTGATCTCCGTCATTGTTCTGCTAATTGCTCCAGCTGTGCGCTCTGCTTGTCCGTAGGCTGTGGGGGTAGCCCACAAGATAACTTTATATACTACATAGCCTACTACTAGTTCTTGGTGTTTGTTGACGAAAGTCATTTTCTTTGAAAATTTACCAACGTTTGCAAATAAACGTTGGTGAAAGCTGTGCTCAGTTTATAAAAGTTCCTGAGTCCTGGGCTAAGTTGTGCAGCCCTAGCCTAAGTCGGCCTGAGTTAAGCTCCATTGGCAAATATCGACTGAAATGCTGGCAGAAGCAGATATTTTTAGATCGAAATTCACTTCAAACATGCACAAACACAAGAAATGCCGAAGAAGTGTTGCCAGCCATGGTGCTGGAATGCCAAAAGAGATAGAACTGGGAATAAAATATATATATATATAATCCCTCCCCAAAATATGACAGCCCCCCCACCCAAAAAAAAATGTCATTGAGAAATTTACTGTTCTTAATTTTCTGCTCCGTGCATAATCATTCTCCAGGATTTATTGGCTCAGCTTCTATTGGTGACCTCATTCACTGTCATTCTTTTCAAAAAAAAAGATTCAAAATGAAACTATCCCGACAGTTGTTTTGAATTAAATCTACAATTTTACATTCACCAGAGCAGATTAATAGAACTCAGGCTGAGATGAAGGGCTCGCTCTTTCTTGGTGTAAAAGAGAAACTCAGATGAATGCTAGTATAACTGAAGGAAATTTTACAACTCACAAACTCATGGACAAAGAGAATCATCAATCAAGAGACATCATCTCTGAATTGTAGCAGACAGCTCTCATCCATTGCCAAGCAAGGCTGTGGAGTTAAAAAGCTCCTTTAAAGTTTGTAAAAGTTGGTGTGCGCTGGATTAAGAAAAAAAAAAAAAAAAAAAGAAACCGCTCACAAATAGGGGTGGGTTTAAAATAGGGCTGTTGCGATAACTGCAATTTAGTACTGTGCTATGGACAAGCCTACCGCGGAGGATAACGGGCAACTGCAACAACCATGGTGTATAACCCCCTGAAAGGTTTATTATTTTATGTTAATTACGTGATCAGTAATTCTAAGATATGCATTTTTTGATCTTTGCATAAATGTTTTCCTATTAGTAGTTAATTTTACAAAGTAACAGAGGCTTTATGCCATCCTATGCACTGAAGTAAAAAAAACAGGTTTTTATTTTGATAATGGTGGTTTTGTTTTTGCTTCCTGTGCCTGCCTGTGGAATTGTCAGTAAGGCTACAGCGCTTAGCAGAGACAGTCAAGCTATGAACGCTAACGTTGATCAGTTTATGTATCTGTAATGAGGCACAAACTCTTACGGTGGTCATAGTTTGTGTTTTACTTAATGTGTACTGTGCTAAAATAAGAAAAACTAAACTTCACCAGCAGTCAAGACCATTGCCATCACATATTACGGGGATCCGTACACGCAGTGTTCATTTTATTTTTGTGTGTGTGGCTAAATCTTGTTGTTCACTTATGTGCCCCTATTGATTAATAAATAAATTGTTAAATGTGTCTTTATTGCCAACAGCAAGTTTGCACCCAGTGCTGTGGAAACTTCCACAGCACCATATGGAGCACTCTCTCCAGATGGACTCCAGCAGGCAGTTAGTGGCAGAAGCATTTGAACGAATTGCTAAATACAGCTGTGACGGTGAGCACTGAAAGGGCACAAAGCGTGTCGTTTCCTTCTGAGCGGAGTGTTTATGATCCTGACAATTGAGCTCCCAGAGCGAAACAACTGCTGCATAGTGCATTGCTTGTTTGAACTTGATCTTTCAGACAGCGGTGAAAAACCAAAAATCACAGACAAGAGCCACGCAGGGTCCGGTACGGAGGCTGTCCTGTTTAAATAAGCTGAATGTCGCTGCAATCTCCAACCAATCCACACACCTTGTAGCTGAAATGCTGGAGTTACTGCCACTGTTTTATGAAAATGGTTGTTTTTTTTTTTTGTTTTTTGTTTTTTTTATTTTTAACAGACTCAGCAGTTCATGCCTGTTGGAAGACCGGAGCTCCACACAATTGTCACACATGCACAAGATGAGAGTGGAGCTGCAGTGAATTTTTCACAGCTTCCATCGTTTGCCACATAAGTTATGAACCCTGTTTAAATTATGAGACCACATTGTCCTAAAAACATTTACTGCACAGCGCTGTGTTGAGCTATCTACCATCACCGCAGGGAAGTTCCTCCACCATGACAGCCTTAGTTCAAAAGATTGATCCATGTTTGACTGAACCGATATCGATCCACAAAATCTGTGGATCGATCTTTTAATATAATGCTTTTTACAGTCTGTGAAACACAAAACGCAAGCAGCCGTCTGAAGTCTCGCATGATGAACAATTGCGCGAGAGTTCACTTTGCTGCACGCTCACATTACTTCCGTGTTTACATTTGGCAGGCAGCCAGAGACCAGACTTGCCAACGTTGGTTTATCAACAGAAGTCACGGCTAAAGACTGCTCAACAGTTCCCGAATATTTTTCATAAAGCGGGGATAAACGTTTTTTTGTTCAAACAGAAAACACACGGAGAATGGGCAACACACCAGAGATGGAGGCTGTTGGAGCTACTGGGGGTAAATGATGTTCACTTAAATAGCGCTTTTTCTCATCTTTAGATGACCAAAGCACTTTACAGATCCTGCTGTCCACTCATTTATGCACACATTCACACACTGATGGCAGCGGAGCTGCCATGCACCAGCACTGGCCTGACCCACCAGGAGCAACTGGGGGTTCGAGGACACTTCGACATGCAGACTGCAGACAGAGCGGGAATCGAACCTCTGACCCTCCGATCAGTAGTTGGCCACACTACACCTGCGCCACAGCCGCCCCCTGCAGTAAGTAAAAGATCGTTTTGTTTTTTGTTTTTTTTTTAACATTTGTGTTTTAAATGAATACTTCATCCAGCGTGATGGTGTTTTCTTTATGAACTATGGATACAGTAGTTACCTGTTGGTTAAGTGCTGTAAATAAATGCAGAATAAAGGCATATTTTTAGTCAGGACTTCATGACGGAGGCAGCTGCCTTCATACATCGTTCCCATTTAATGGCACATTTAATTTTGGACTTCTAGCACTTAAGTGAGAGATTTGAAAATAATAATTATAATAAAATGAAAATGGCATAATTAATAAAGGCTGCAGTACAACAAGCCATTTTTTTCTCGATAGAACTAAACTGAAATGACCAAGTCTTTCAGGAAATTAATTGACACACTTTTCAAAAATTGAAAGTTCATTTGTAGTTAATATAAACAAAAAATAAGAAGCTAAATAATTAAACCCTACTATGGTGTGGGGATTTAAAAATATGATTATTAATTTGAAATATATTGTCCATTTCATATCCCCTGAAGATCTGTGAAGATTGGGTTTCCACTCCATGGTCCATCCTGCGCTGAGATCTTCTGAAGGGAAGAGGTTGTCAGTGGAGGAGCCACCCCTGCTTCATGTGGATTTCAGCACAGAAGACCTGAAAATTTTCAGGGGTCTTTTTTTTCAGATTCAAGATTCAAGAAGGTGCTGCCATAATTTTCTCTGTAATCTAATATGTATTCAATGCAATTTAGTTGTTGTAATGGCTAATTCTTTTATTCTACTTTTTTATTTAAGTTCTCAGCAAGAATACAATGTTGGTAATTTTTTGACAATTTTGCTGAGCATTTAATTAAAAATAAATCACTGTTTAACAGGAAATTTTGGGCAATCCTGTTCTTTTCTTGTGGTGTTACATAGCACCACTGTAAACTATGGAAAAAGCAGCTACTTTAAAACCTGTACTTCCTCACACAACTTTCAGTACAAAAAACCTCTAAAAATGTCAGAACTTTTATCGGAACATTTTGGAAAATCTCCCAGAAATTCAGGCTATTTGGGCCGAAACAATCAAAAACAACTGACAAATTCCTGGAGGGACTGAAATACAGTGAGATTATGTATACATGTTTAATGCATTGAATTTGTTTACTGATTGTGGGTTGTTAATTTGACACAACACACCCTTTGCACTAAAGAAAGCACTTGTTGGCATTTTGTGAAATCATAAGTTAAATAATAAAAACTGCATGATTGTAACTGATTTTGGGTCTGTTCTTTATGTGATAATATATGTATTAACAAAGAGTATTCCTGGTACAGTTTGCAGCATTAGGTCTCAAAAGATTTTTTTTTTTTTCCTTACAAGTAAAATAGCTGTTAAAATGGTAATTTCCCTGACTGAATTGTGTGTTGTGTAGTGTGTTGTCACCACTACTCTTCATCCTGTACACAAACATGTGTCAGAGCAGACATGACAACAAACACATAAAGTATGCAGATGATTCAGTTATTGTCAGTCTCCTCCAGGATGGTGAGAGTGGCCACGGCCCAGTAGTTGATGATTTTGTTCACTGGTGTGAAGATTCCTACCTGCAGCTGAATACGACAAAAACTAAAGACATGATTATTGACTTTAGGAGGAAAACTCCCAGGCACAAAGTCACCGTACTAAAAGGCCAGACCACCGAATGTGTACAATCCTACAAATATCTTGGGACGATTATTGATAGTAATTTAAACTTTGAAGAGAACTGTGAAAGGGTGTGGAAAAAGGGTCAGCAACATTTGCATTGCTTGAGAAAACTTGCACACTTCCAAGTTGACCGAACCATAATGACAATGTTTTATTGTTTTATCGGGCTTTTATTGAGTCTGTTTTATCCTTTTCTTTAGTGTCATGGTTTGGTCAGATAAAACTGAAACAGAGGAAATCCTTGGATCAGGTAGTTAGATGGTCCAGTCGTTTGCTTGGTGAGTCACAGCTGAGCCTGACATCCCTGTACACCAGACAAGCACAGAGGATGGCTACCTCCATTTTAAATGATGATTCCCACCCTTTGCACTGCCACTTTCAACTTCTTCCCTCAAGACGGAGGTTTGCTGTCCCAAAAAGTAGAACCCAGCGCTACAAAAACAGCTTTGTTCCTGCTGCTGTCAAAGAGTTGAACAAGCTGTAAAAATCTATTGCATATAATTTAGGTACCTATTTATTAACTCCATTTTATATTTACTTATTTTTGTAGGATGTTACTTGGGTTCTAAATATTTTTCTAAATATTTTATTGGGTTTTAGACCTTTGAGTTTTTAACCTCTTTGACTAGTTTTTAACTTTTAATATGACCCTTCTCTCTTACCTCTGGTTTTTCTCCCATCTCCATCTTTTTATACCCTGATAGATGGAGCCTTGAGTATTCTTATCATGTTTATAGTCAGCTTCATGTGTGCCTGTGTTTGTGTCTATGTTGAATGTAATTTATGGCTTGTAAATATGGATGTCACCAGACTGCAAAACAAATCTACCTACGGGTACAAATAAAGGAACCTGAACCTGAATTGGGATCGAATCGGAATTGAATCGATTCAGAACCCCAAGAATCTGAATCAAATCGATTCTGGAAACTAGTGTTGATTCCTAGCCCTACTCACGAATGTAATTTCACCGACGTTTGGACTAATTTCTGTGATTGTTCAAAATATCTGAAAAAGTCAGTCCATACGCTATAGTGTATAGCTAGAGGGTTTTTTTAAATTTCAAAGTGGACCATTTTCCCCAAATATGAGAAGGATTTAAATGTTTGCCTGTACAGTTTGGTTTTCAGTTCAAGGTGCAGTGTGTATTATTTTTGGTAATCTAAATTGTGAAATTTAATGTAGCATAAAATCATTATTTAGTTTTCATTGTTATATTTAAGTGAAAATTGTTTTTTGTATTGTAAGATATATTTTTTTTTAATTCACAGGAAGAGGGTCTGTCTCGATGTAGGTGACCATCTTGGATCATCATGGTCTATTTCCAAGTTTTTATTCATAATTCTGTTGACACAAATGACTTGTCTTTTTTGGATGCAAATGCTTGCAAATAACACAGCTTCAGATCCGGGCTGGAAAATGCAACAGAAATGTAGAACCAAGTGTTATCCAGCTGAGGTCAAAATTTTGTAGCAATACCACAAAAAATGAATATATTACACAGCTTTTTACTCAGGTAGTTCCCAGGCATTTTTGAACTGTGCCAAATTGTGCCAAATGGCACAGTTTGGGAAAAATGTCTGTAACTTTTGAATGATTCAATATAGAAGCTTGATGTTGGGCTCTAATGAAAGGTGACACTCAGGGCTGTGTGTGTGAGGGGGGTTGTCTCCCCCCCACCCCCCAGTGCGCCACGGTCATGGTGCGCCGCGGTCTACTGTGCACAGTTGTAATTTACCGATCGGTCAAAAGTCATTTTTGATTACAGTTTTCAGGGATAAAGAATAATTTAGCTTTTAACACTTACCTGTTCACAACAGCAGCGTAGCTGGCGAACTTCTCTTCCTCATTGTCAGACGAACATGAAGCTGGTCCGCTTGTTACGGACTCGTGGTTCTGGTCACGTGACCCGGTCAAAACATAATTCATACCTGCCAACTACTCCGGTTTTGCCGTAATGGTTCCGGTTTTCAAGACCCCATTCCGGGTTACGGTTTTATTAATCAAAATTACGGGTTTTCACTAAAAATTCAGTCAAAAGTTTTAAATCGTAAAAAAACCACAAAAGCAATTCCAAACGCGAGATCGCTAGGAATCGTATCTAAATTTAGAACAGAGCAACACGTGAGGGCGGCCGGGATGGTCACACTTTTTCAGTGCTGAGACAAAGTTGCTGATTTTGCCACTAAAATAACCAACAGCGAATATCTGATCAACATTTGTGACGCACAGGCTGAATTTCCACCTTGGTTGAACCAGCTTTTGAAGTAGAAATACCCCTTTATTCGCCTTTCACTGGACTCTGTGATTAAACTGAGTAGCATTTCTTTTCGTGGTTCGCTGCTACGCTTTACCTGAAGCGTTTGCTAAGCTGACGCTATCGCTATTGAGGGTATTGAGGTTTCTATTCTCGCGCGAAATCCCGGAGAGGCGTGCGTACATGGCGAGATGTAAACACGATGTAAACTGCTGCAGACGTTCGCGACTGCACTTCAATCCTGGCAAATGGACCATGGATTCGAAATCTAAAGGGAAAATACATTTTATATAATGCCTAAGATTCTGAAGAACATGTGCTGTGTAATTGCAAGCCTTGTCATGCTTGGTGTATCATGTAAACACATAAAATATCAGAGCGATTTTGCCGTATTTACGCACGTGTGTTATACAGTGCTAGTATACCCTGCTGATATTTCTAGTCTTCTAGTTACCTCCACCAAGGAGGTTATGTGATCATCAGCGTTGGTTTGTCTGTTTGTCTGTTTCTTTGTTAGCAAGATAATTACCTCCGCCAGGGAGGTAATGTTTTTGCCGGGGTTTGTCTGTCTGTTGGTTAGCAAGATAACTCAAAGTTTTGGACGGATTTCGATGAAATTTTCAGGCGTTGTTGGAAATGGTACAAGGAAGAACTGATTACATTTTGGTGGTGATCTAGAAAACCGCCATTACGGAAAATGCAATTTTCGTGAATAACTACTGAACCACTAATCCTATCATTGTCAATCCAATTGCTAGTCATATGTTTTCATGGTCAAGGAATCTGAAAACGTACACACAAACACTGTATGGGGGGAACTGTGGCCGCCATTACGGAAAATGCCATTTTCCTGAATAACTACTGAACCACTAATCATATCATTGTCAATCAAATTGCTAGTCATATGTTTTCATGGTCAAGGAATCTGAAAATGTACACACAAACACTGTATGGGGGGAACTGTGGCGCTTGGCGGAGGTCTGCGCTCTCCGAGTGCTTTTCTAGTTCAAAAAGTTATGGATGGATTTTCATGAAATTTTCAGAGATTGTCAGAAATGGGGTATCCTACAGATGATTAGATTTTGGTGGTGATCCGGATCACCGTCTGGATCCAAGAATTTTTTAAAGGATTTTATTTTTTTAATTATTATTTTTTTTTTTTTTATTATTTAACATTGCGAGATAGGGCCATTTTCAATATTTTATTTATGATGTTAAACACTGTATGGGGAGAACTGTGGCGCTTGGCGGAGGTCTGCGCTCTCCGAGTGCTTTTCTAGTATTCATAATACATCACATCTGGCCTATTCGAAGTTCTATGCAGTGTTAAGATAGTCTTTTGAATGCAAATTTAATGAATGAATGAATCTTTATTTCGGATAGATTAAAAGTAAAGATTAAAAAGAAACAGAATAATATAACAAAGGTGAAAAAATCCAACAAGGTCAACTTAAACAAGAACTCCTCTGATTATACAGTTCAACATAAGTTATCTGAAATGGGTGATGGCTGAAGCCACAGCTTATATTGCCCACCCATATTCCATCCAAGAATTCAAAAGAAAAACAAAACAAGAGCGATCACAATTCGGAACAAAGCTAAGACAAAATGTGACAAAAAAAAACCCTAAGTAACAACACAACACAGACTGACATGACAATCCTTATGTGATTTTACATGTCATCTTGTATATACTGTATGTTTGGAGTATTTCTTCCTTTAGTTTTTGTTTAAATTGTCCAAGCGTTGTACATGATTTTAACTCGGGTCCAAAATCGTTCTATAATCTGACTCCTTGCACTGAAACACAGTGTTGCTTGGTGGTAGTTCTCACTGAAGGTTTTTGAAATATACATGTTCCTCTGAAATGATATTGTTTCTCCCTTATTTGGAACAACTTTTGGATATTTGCAGGCAGTGATAGATTCTTAGCTTTAAACATTATTACTGCAGTTTTAAAGTCAACCAGATCTTTCAACTTGAGAGCTTTTAATTTAAGAAAAAGTGGGTTTGTTGGTTCCCTGTAAGCAGCTTTGTTTATTATTCTAATAGCTCTCTTCTGAAGCATAAAGAGTGGATATACACTCACCGGCCACTTTATTAGGTACACCATGCTAGTAACGGGTTGGACCCCCTTTTGCCTTCAGAACTGGCTCAATTCTTCGTGGCATAGATTCAACAAGGTGCTGGAAGCATTCCTCAGAGAGTTTGGTCCATATTGACATGAGGACATCACACAGTTGGCGCAGATTTGTCGGCTGCGCATCCATGATGCGAATCTCCCGTTCCACCACATCCCAAAGATGCTCTATTGGATTGAGATCTGGTGACTGTGGAGGCCATTTGAGTACAGTGAACTCATTGTCATGTTCAAGAAACCAGTCTGAGATGATTCCAGCTTTATGACATGGCGCATTATCCTGCTGAAAGTAGCCATCAGAAGTTGGGTACATTGTGGTCATAAAGGGATGGACATGGTCAGCAACAATACTCAGGTAGGCTGTAGCGTTGCAACGATGCTCAATTGGTACCAAGGGGCCCAAAGAGTGCCAAGAAAATATTCCCCACACCATTACACCACCACCACCAGCCTGAACCATTGATACAAGGCAGGATGGATCCATGCTTTCATGTTGTTGACGCCAAATTCTGACCCTACCATCCGAATGTCGCAGCAGAAATCGAGACTCATCAGACCAGGCAACGTTTTTCCAATCTTCTATTGTCCAATTTCGATGAGCTTGTGCAAATTGTAGCCTCAGTTTCCTGTTCTTAGCTGAAAGGAGTGGCACCCGGCGTGGTCTTCTGCTGCTGTAGCCCATCTGCCTCAAAGTTCGACGTACTGTGCGTTCAGAGATGCTCTTCTGCCTACCTTGGTTGTAACGGGTGGTTATTTGAGTCACTGTTGCCTTTCTGTCAGCTCGAACCAGTCTGGCCATTCTCCTCTGACCTCTGGCATCAACAAGGCATTTCCGCCCACAGAACTGCCGCTCACTGGATATTTTTTCTTTTTCGGACCATTCTCTGTAAACCCTAGAGATGGTTGTGCGTGAAAATCCCAGTAGATCAGCAGTTTCTGAAATACTCAGACCAGCCCTTCTGGCACCAACAACCATGCCACGTTCAAAGTCACTCAAATCACCTTTCTTCCCCATACTGATGCTCGGTTTGAACTGCAGGAGATTGTCTTGACCATGTCTACATGCCTAAATGCACTGAGTTGCCGCCATGTGATTGGCTGATTAGAAATTAAGTGTTAACGAGCAGTTGGACAGGTGTACCTAATAAAGTGGCCGGTGAGTGTATGTTTGTTTTATATGTATTTCCCCATGCTTCAGTACAATATGTCATGTATGGGAGTATTAATGAATGATACAAAGTATATAATGTGGGTTGATTCAGCAAATATTTTGCTCTGTGTAGTATTGCAATTGATTTAGATATTTTACCTTTAATATAATTAATATGTGACTTCTATGTCAAATGCTAATATTTGTTTGACACTGCGGCCCCTGGACCCCGGCTAGCTACTAGGCTTTTCAGGTTTGAAAGTTGAAGAAATATGAGGTTGTTAGCTACATTCTAACTTGATTTAATGCTAATATTTGTTTGGCGTCGGGGGGCTTTGCCCCCCTAAACCCCCCTCCAGGACTTTGTCCTGGACCTACCGGGGCCTGCGGCCCCTGGACCCCGGCTAGCTACTAGGCTTTTCAGGTTTGAAAAGTTGGCAGGTATGATAATTCCATTATTGCGGTTTGGCACTTCCATGATTGCGGTTTTGGCGAACGATTTTTCAAAACAAATAACAGTAGTAAGAAAAAAAGACTGGCGAACACGTGTGTGTCACCCAGCCTTCGTCGTCGGCCTCCGTTGGTCTATGATGACCATGGAAGAGAATCCTAAACGTCTACTCTGCTGGGACAGCACCGCCTGTGGCTGAACAGGCCGATGCGCGAATGGCAGTCCCTGTCACACAGGTCGCACTTGTGGGTGGTCTCCGTGCTGCTGGGTCTGTGGCGGTTCTTCCTGCGGGTCCTTTTTTCATCTGCTGCAGCAGTCAGTCTCTCTTCACCCAGCCTTACACAAAACAGCTTTTGAACTTCTGTGCTTCAATTGGCTGGCTGTATTCGCAGCCGTTGGTAGGCAGGTCCTTCTTGCTAGGTTTTCAGTCATTGGTTCTTCAAGGTTTCAGAAACCCAATTCAAGGCTCTTATTAGTCGAATGAGAGGTCAATCACATCTAAACCAATCAAAGCACTCCTTTGGCTTTCTGTTCGCGGCTGTGTCTGTAGTGGAAGAACGGAAATGCAGGTTTTTTTTTTTTCTTCAGTATGCGTACTAGGGCACCCTCGTGCGCTCTAGGACACAGAGACGTGCCCACCCGTGGTACACCGGAGTGCAAGAGGTTAAAAAACTCCTGGGTTGATTTTGCAGTATGTTTTGGGTCATTGTCCATCTGTACTGTGAAGCGCTGTCCAATCAACTTTGCTGCATTTGGCTGAATCTGAGCAGAAAGTATATCCCTATATACTTCAGAATTCATCCGGCAGCTTCTGTCTTTTGTCACATCATCAATAAACACAAGTGACCCAGTGCCATTGGAAGCCATGCATGCCCATGCCATCACACTGCCTCCACCATGTTTTACAGAAGATGTGGTGTGCTTTGGATCATGAGCTGTTTGAATTCTTCTCCAAACTTTTTTCTTACCATCATTCTGGTACAGGTTGATCTTAGTCTCATCTGTCCAAAGAATGCCTGTTCCAGAACTGGGCTGGCTTCTTCAGGTGTTTTTTGGCAAAGTGAATTCTGGCCTTTCTATTTTTGAGGCTGATTAATGGTTTGCACCTTGTGGTGAATCCTTTGTATTTACTCTCATGAAGTCTTCTCTTTATGGTAGACTTAGATCCTGATACACCTACTTCCTGGAGAGTGTTCTTCACTTGGGTGGATGTTGTGAAGGGGTTGTTCTTCACCATGGAAAGGATTCTGCGATCATCCACCACTGTTGTCTTCTGTGGATGTCCAGGCCTTTTTGAGTTCCCAAGCTCACCAGTGCACTCTTTTTTTTTTCTCAGAATGTACCAAACTGTTGATTTGGCCACTCCTAACATTTCTGCTATCTCTCTGATGGATTTCTTCTTTTTTTTCAGCCTCAGGATGGTCGGTTTCACCTCCATTGAGAGCTCCTTTGACCGCATGTTGTGTGTTCACAGCAACAGCTTCCAAATGCAAACGCCACACCTGGAATCAACTCCAGACCTTTTAACTGCTTAATTGATGATAGGTTAACGAGGGAAGAGCCTATGCAGCCTTGTTTTTTTGCAGCCTTCTGAGTCAATTGTCCAATTACTTTTGGTCCCTTGAAAAACAGGCGGCTACGTATTAAAGAGCTGTAATTCCTAAACCCTTGCTCCAATTTGGATGTGAATACTCTCAAATTACAGCTGAGAGTCTGCACTTTAAGCCCATATTGATTATATAATTGTATCCTGAATATGTTTTCGTAAACAGCTAAAATAACAAAACTTGTCACTGTCCAAATATTTTTGGGCCTAACTGTACGTTGTCTAAAATGGTATCTCATGCTCTTTGTTGTACAAACAAAACCTTTCATTGTCTTACTGTTTGTGTCAAACACCCCCCCCCCCCTTCAGATGCCAGCATCAGTGATTCCTAGGCTCACCCACATCCCACAAGGCTAATGGTGGCTAGCATGACATTATCAAAATAAATCCGGTGATAAAAAAAAGACTTGCCAATTGAAGGACATGCCCAGTTGTATGCACCCTGGCCCAGGATAATGACTGAAACTGCATTGGTCCTTAAAAGCAGTTTAATGGTAAAATCCATCTTAATTTGGGTCAAGTTTTCAAAGCATCTGGTCAAAAAATACCAGTTAGGCCAGAGAGTCCTGATTGGCTCAACACTACAGACGTGCCAGTGCCATGCATAGTAGGGTTTCCTCTGGTAACATTTCTGGGTGGTGGCCCGCCATGCTTGAATTTATGCCGCCACTGTATGAGTAAATATAAATTTAAGAAGAAAATATGAAGGAATGACGGTCCGCAAGCGTGCACATGAACGCGCGTGACCGTCATCCGCGCTCCGCCCGCGTGACTGCTTCAGTCGGCAGGTAGAGAGTGTCTTGCTAGCGTCACTGTCTTGAGAGAAATATGAGCTTATTAAAGTCCTTTAAATGCAGAAAAAAGCTTAAAGGTGCCTTCACACCAAATGCGAACGGGCAGCACGAATCCATACAAAGTCAATGGAAAGAGGCGAGCACACGCGAAATCACGCATTCGCACATTCACAAGATTCTGCAGTCTCCAGAGTAAAAGTATCAACGTTGGAGAGTAAACGAGTTTGAAAATGAGACTGCCACTCACCTGGAGACAGAAGGACAGGGAGCTCTTCAGCTGAATTGGGATGTCGGAGTTGTTTACACACAGATTCCTACCACGGACGTGCTAACAAGGCTAGCAACGGAAACACTCATCATCATGTAAAGTTTTGGAGACGGGGACAACTTTTTCAGGTGAGCACCCCGTCAGATAATGTAAACCTAAAGCATGACGTTATTTTGTGGATTTCCACAGTAAGTTGAACACTGCTGCAGAAGTTGTAAAGGCAACTTCGCCTGTCTGCATCTCACTCAGGCAGTGAATTCATGTCTATTCGTGTGTTTACATTGAGTTATAATGTAATCGTGCTGCGCGAAAAATTTCCCCTTTCGCATTTGGTGTGAAGGCACCTCAAGAGGTATGGAAGCAGTGAAAGCATTTATCATGGATTTAACCCACTGGTAACGGGAGTATTAATGGAAGAGTTGCTTAGCTAACAGGTGTGGTTAGGAGCTTGAGTAAGTTCATTTTATCTTCTTTTTAATTATTAGTTGTTTTTTTTGTTTGTTTTTTTATTTCAGACAATAAAAATATGTTTTTACCTTAGTTAATATTAACTAATTTATGTTCATTATTATGTACCTGGCAAGTTAAGATGACCGAAATTCACAAAGTCAATGACTTTAAGCCGTCAGCAGCCTTCAAACAAACATGCCAACATTTGGATTTCAAAATAAGGGAGTTTTTTCCTGTGGCCAGGGTGGTGAGGAGATTTCTAAAAAAAAAAACCCAAACAAACAAAAAAAAAAAAAACTACAGTCATCATGTGGGAGGGGGGAGGAATTGTACACCCCTTTAAATATTCAGTTCTTTATTAAGAAATGTTTACATATCGATGTCTAACACTGTTTTTGATTTTATTTGCATTTTTTAGAAATTTTTGACATTTTAAGTGGGAATGAATGTAGGGTTGTCCTAAAAAAAAAAAAAAAAAAAAAAAAAAAAAGATGGTGGGGGTGTCCTAATTTATTCCTGACTATTTGTTTAGAATTACATTTTATAGAAAATTTGAAAGAAGTCTTTAATTCATTTTTAATTGTTGTATTACGTGAATCTCCCAGTATTTTTAACAATATTAAATAGCCATGTGTTCAAATATGTTAAAAAAAAAAAACAACACCACAGGCTTATACAGGGTGTCCTAATTTTTTCACGACTGTATATAGAACTATAACAGAAATGACTGCATCTTGGGTCATTTAAGTTATTTCATTAAATACAATTTTATTGATATTCTTTGAAATCAGAGTTATTGTTCTGTTCTGGCTTTGCAAAATTATGGTCAAAATGTAAATTGTTATAAGGAAAAAGTTTAAAAAAAAAAAAAAAAAAAAAAAACAGCTGTTTCAAATTTATTTAAAAAAAAAACACCCAGTAATTTTATTCAAAAAATAGACAAAATTTAGCCATAAAATTATCCACACATTTATAATGTCTCAAATGTACAAGAAAAGTCAATTTTACAAGAGGAAATTACAGATTTGTGGAAAATGGTTTCGCGTTTAGATAAATTTACAGAGAAAAGTAGAAAACAGAAAATTGCAATAAATTTTGGAGAAAAACTTCAACCCTTCAAGACTAAGTCAATAATAATAATAATAGGCAATCCCTCATCACTGAGGATGATGTCTACCTAAGGGGGATACAGAAACAAACAAACAAAAGAAAAAGGTTTAATGTGTCAAGCGGTGGTGTGAGTTCTTAAATGACTGAGACCAATTTGAGCCCTGCACTCCCTTCCACAGATGTGACAGGTAGTTGTTGTTTGATGGGGGGGTTCACTTGTCCAGGGTATTGTGCTCGCTCCTTCCTCCTCCATCGCTTCTCGGCCTCCTTCTTGAGACGAGCCTCCTCAAAGAGAGCTGCAGCATGATGTACAGCAAGGCGCCACGCTGACCTGCCCTCGGCCAGTGCTTCCCAGTCTGCTGGACTAATGCCACCTCTCTAGAGGCATGCTTTTATTGTATCTTTGTATCTCTGGCCACCATGGGTTCGTTTGCCATGACATAGTTGGGAAAAGGAACACCTGCTTTGGTATACGGGTGTCATCCATGCGCACACAGTGGCCAGCCCAACGAAGTTGGTGTTTCATGATCTGTACTTCAATACTGGTGGACTGGGCTACAGACAGCACATCAGCATTTGTGCGGTAGTCATCCCATCTAATGTGCAGTATCCTCTGTAGGCAGCGTTGATGGAAGCTCTCAAGGCTTTTCAGATGGTAACGGTAAGTTACCCATGTCTCACACCCAAAGAGGAGTGTGGGCACAACAACAGCATTATACACCAAGACCTTGCTCTCATTCCGCAAGGCTCAATTTGCAAACACTGGGTGAAGCAGTCTTCCAAAGGATGCACTGGCACTCTTGTGTCCTGTGCTGGATCTCAACGTCAAGGTTCGCTGACTGAGAGAGATGGCTACTGAGATGGGGAAAGTTTTGGACAGTCTCCAGTGTCTCCCCACTGATAGCGATTTGTGGGGAGGAGGATGGATAACTCGCCCCTGGGGCAGGCTGAAAAAGCACTTTGGTCTTCCTGATGTTGAAGGAGAGTCCCAAGTTGTGGTAGGCACTGGAGAACAGATTCAGAGTAGCTTGTAGAGCTTCCTTAGTATGGGAAAGGATGGCACAGTCATTAGCATACTGTAGCTCAGAAAAGGCAGTTCTGGTAACCTTGGATTTGGAGCGGAGGCATCCCAGGTTGAAAATGGAACCATCCATTCGGTGTTCCATCTCAACACCAGGGGAAGGCGGTCGTGTACAAGGCTCAAGATCACAAAGACAAAGATAGAAAAAAGGGTTGGAGCCACTACGCAGCCCTGCTTAACACTGGTGCGAATAGCAAATGAATCTGACTCCGAGCCTTTGTAGAGGACAGTGGCAGTCATCCCATCATGAAGCAATCTCAGTACTCTGAACTTTGATGGACAGCCAAACCTTGAGAGTACCTTCCATAGGGCTTCACGATTGACAGAGTCAAAGGCCTTGGATAGGTCAATGAATGCTATGAACAAATTCTGATGTTGCTCTCTGCACTAAGTCATTACTCAAGCTTTGAAGTGGGTGCTCTTTGTACCCTTGACTCAACTAGAAATTTTTGGTGGTCTGTTTTTAATTATTAATTTCAAAGCACTGCTTTTACATGAGTAGAATTTCTAAAACAGAATGTGGCAAATTTTTTACCTTTTTCCTCATACAATTTAAACTTTTGACCATAATTTTGTAGAGCCAGAACAGAGCAATAACTCTGAATTCAAAGAAACATAATTATTAAAATTATATTTAAAGAAATAAATTAACTTAAATGACCAAATATGCAGTTATTTCTGTTATAATATTTCTATGTATTTATAGTTTTTTTTAGAACTCTCCTCACCAACCAGATAGCAGGAAAAACCTCTCTTATTTTGAAATCCAAATCTTGGCATGTTTAGTTTGTCTGAAGGCTGTTGACAGATTAAAGTCATTGACCGTAAATTTCAGTTATCTTAACTTGCCAGGTACATAATAATGGACATAAATTATTAGTTAATATTGCAGTAGCTGGTGAGGTAAATCCTCAGCGATTCATCAGTCACTCTTGCCTTTCCCTGCAATGAAGCCTAACCAGACCTGTTAGCTAAGCGACTCCTCATTGTTGTTCCAGTTACCAGCGGGTTAAAACCACCATAAACGCCTCGACTCTTATACTTCTTTCCACGTTTAAAGTACTTCAGTAAGCTCATGTTTCTCTCGGACAGCAACGCTACAGAGACACGCTCTGCCTACAGAAAGGGGTGCTAGGCGGGCGGGGTGCTTCTACGCGGATGACAGTAGCGCGCGTTGTTCATGTGCGTGCTTGCGGAGCGTTTCTTTCATATTTAATTTTTCTTAAATTAATATATTTTAGGCGTGGCGGCAAACCTCCTTAGTGTGGCGGGCTGCCACACAGAAATGTTACCAGAGGAAACCCTGTATCAGCATGCACAGAACTGAGGTTTGCCCTCCACTTGAAAGGATAAAGGGCTAAGATGACACTGTTGTAACTGGAATATGTTAATTTTATACTGTTTATTTCTTTTTTAAAATTTTGCACAGTAACTTTGCATATGGAACTTAACATTTGAAGTATTGTACAACCCAGGCTTGAATGTTGGAATATTGGGCCAGTTGAGGTCCCACCCAGACGTCCTGTGTTTGGACTTTTTAGTGGTGTCATCCTTCTCTCCTTCCTCTGCTCTCACCTCTCCTGGACCCTCTGCCTGAACACTTTCCTCTCCTTGGCTCCTCTCTTCTGTCTCATCTTTCCCTCTCTGAACCCTGTCTAATTCAGGTTCTCTGTCTATGGTGGTATACAAACAGGTTAGAAAATATCAAGTGTCATGTTTTGTCCCGCAGGATTTTTTTTTGTCATGGTTTACATAAATGACAAAAATATGTGTATTTTTTGTATTTTTATTCAAGTGTTTCTTTTTTTCCATTGAGAGAGTAGGGAAGGGAAAAAAACAATAGTAATTTACTCATGCATACTTAAATTATATGATCAGAGATGGGTATAGTAGCCAGAAATTCTACTCATGTAAAAGCAGTGCTTTGAAATTAATAATTAAAAGTAGACAACCAAAAATTTCTAGTTGAGTTAAGGGTACAAAGAGCACCTACTTAAAAACTTGAGTAATGTTTTCAGTCTTGAAGGTTTGAGGTTTTTCTCCAAAATTTATAACTATTTTCTTATAGTTTTCTACTTTTCTCTGTAAATTTATCTAAATTTGAAAAAATTTTCCTCAAATTTGTAATTTCTTCATGTAAAATAAACTTTTCTTGTACATTTCAGACTTTATTATAAATTTGTGGATTATTTTATGACAAATTTTTTGTCTTTTTTTAAAATAAATGTTAAACGGACTGTGGTAATTTTTTTTACTGTTTCCTTATAACAATTTACATTTTTGACCATAATTTTGCAGAGCCAGAACAGAACAATTTAACTCTGATTTCAAAGAAAAAATATTAATAAAATTGTATTTAATGAAAAAAATTAACTTAAATGACGAAAGATGCAGTTATTTCTGTTATAATATTTCTATATACTGTATTTATAGGTTTGTTTTTTTTTTAAAGAAATCTCACCACTTAGACAGCAGGAAAAACCTCCCTATTTTGAAATCCAGATGTTGGCACATTGTTTGTCTGAAGGCTGCTGACGGATTAAAGTCATTGACTTTGTGAATTTCAGTCATTTTAACTTACCAGGTACATAATAGGGAACATAACTTAATATTGTAGTGGCTGGTGAAATATATCCTCAGCAATGCATCAGTCCCCCTTGCCTTTCCCTTCATGTGAAGCCGGCTGCATATGAATTCTAACCACATCTGCTAGCTAAGCGACTCTTCCATTATTGCTTCTGTTACCAGCGGGTTAAAACCATGATAAATGCTTCCAGTGCTTACATACCTCTTCTGATTTTTTTTTTTTTTTTTCCACATTTAAAGTACTTTAACCCCTTGCACTCTGGTCAATTTCCCTAAAAACGCCTAAAAATAACGTTCCCAAAGTAAATCAAAAGCTGTTCTTCAACCCTTTGCAGCATCTTCATGGGGTTGGTCTCATTTAAAAGAAAACACTTTGAATTTTTTGGCAAAACAGTCATAATCTCTCTAAGTGCTCTTGCCACTGAGTAACAGTCATCTAAACATACTGAACTTGAAGAAAATAAAGTTCACCTGGGTGGTTTTTTTTGGATACAAATGCTTGCAAATAACACACAGCTGTCAGATCCGGGCTGGAAAAGGCAACAGAAATGTAGAACCAAGTGTTATCCAGCTGAGGTCAAAATTTTGTAACAATACCACAAAAAATGAGTATATTACACAGCTTTTTTTGTCAGGTTTTTCCCAGGCGTTTCTGAAATGTGCCATATTGTGCCAAATGGCACAGTTTGGAAAAACGTCTGTAACTTTTGAATGATTCAATATAGAAGCTTCATCTTGGGCTCTAATGAAAGGTGACACTCAGGGCTGTGTGTGTGTGTGTGTGGGGGGGGGGGTTGTTTATTCCTTCATGAATGAATGAATGAACAAACAAGCCCCCACACACAAAGAAGCATGCCATGTAAAAAATGTGTGGCTTTTTTTACAAGAAAAAAATAACCTACAGTGCAATAAAAATTATACTAAAATATCTGTAATGTACAGGATAACAACTCCCATCCCCCGCTACAGAGGACGGACATCGTCCATCGCCACATGACGGACCGCGGGGACCGTGCGCCGCGATCTACTACACACAGTTGTACTAAAATATCTGCAATATATCTGCAATCCGCTTCAGAGGAGTAGGGAGGTGGGGGGGGGGGGACCGTTCTCCCGTGCGCCGCGGTCCCGTCATGTGGCGATGACGCACAGTTGTAATTTACCGATCGGTCAAAAGTCATTTTGATTACAATTTTCAGGGATAAAGAATAATTTAGCTTATAACACTTACCTGTCCACAACAGCAGTGTCGCTGGCGAACATCTCTTCCTCATTGTCAGACGAACATGACGCTGGTCCGCTTGTTACGACTCGTGGTTCTGGTCACGCGACCCGGTCAAACCATGATTCCATTATTGCGGTTTTGCGCTTCCATGATTGCGGTTTTGGCGAACGATTTTTCAAAACAAATAAGAACAGTAGTAAGAAAAAAACACTGGCGAACGCTACCGTAACACACAGTGGCTTACACAAAACAGATTTTACGCACGGGACGCACGCTTTCAATCGTCGAACTTCTCTGCTTCAGTTGGCTCGCTGTATTCGCAGTCGTTGGTAGGCGGGTCCTTCTTGCTAGGTTTTCAGTCATTGGTTCTTCAAGGTTAGTCGAATGAGAGGTCAATGAGAGCGGTCAATGAGAGCGGCTGTGTCTGTAGTGGAAGAACGGAAATGCAGCTTTTTTTTTTTTTTCAGTGCGCGCTAGGACGGTGCGTCCTAGTGCGCACGAGGGCGCACTAGTACGCAGAGACGTGACCGCCCGCGGTATCCCGGAATGCAAGAGGTTAATAAACTCCTGTTTGTCTCGGACAGTCACACTAGCGAGACACTCTGCCTGCCGACTTGAACGCTCACGTGGGCGGGGCCCTTTGGACTCCGTGCGGCTGACGGTCACGCATGTTCGTGTGCGCGTTTGCGGGCCGTCATTGCTTCATATATTTTTCTTAAATTCATATTTCCTGATAAGAGTGGCAGAAAATTTTAAGGCGTGGTGGGCTGCCACCCAGAAATGTTACCAGAGGAAACCCTGCAGTATCACAAAACCATATATTTCAATTTTTTTTCTTTATTCAACTTCAAACCATCTTGGGGTCTTATTTACAAATGAGGGAAGAATGGAGCAGGAGATTGACAAACGGATTGGAGCGACCTCTGCAGTGATGCAGACGTATCGGTCTGTTGTGGTAAAGAGAGAGCTGAGCTCTAAGGCAAAGCTGTCAATTTACCAGTCATTCCACGTTCCTACCCTCACCTATGGTTATGAGCTTTGGGTAATGACTGAAAGAATAAGATCGTGGATACAAGCGGTTGAAATGGGCTTTGTCCGTAGGATTGCTGGACTCACCCTTACAGATAGGGTGAGGAGCTCAGTCATCTGGGAGAGGCTTTGTGTAGAACAGCTGCTCCTCCACATCGAAAGGAACCAGTTGAGGTGGTTTTGGCATCTGATCAGGATACCTTCTGGACGCCTCCCACTTGAGGTGTTTGGGGCACGTCCCACTGGGAGGAGACCCCAGGGCACACCCATAATATGTTGGAGAGACTGTCTCCCCCAGCTGGCCTGGGAACGCCTTACTGTCCTCTCTGAAAAGCTGGAGCAGGTGGCCAGGGAGAGGGAAGTCTGGGCTTCTCTGCTTGAGCTGCTGCCTCCGTGACCTGGACCTCCAGTAAAGTGGAAGAAAACTGATGGGTGGCTTTCTCCTAATTTGCTGAATCCATGTCCTCGCACCATCAAACAACCTCACATCTTTTTTTTCTGTCACATGTCCAGAAGAAGGTCATACTGGTAAGAAGGCAGTTTTGACTGAAAGTAATGTGCTAAATGAATCCTCAATTCATGGTTTGAATCAGTCATTTTTTTACCTCTGCCAAGGGAGGACAGAAAATGTTTTTGGTGCCGTTGGTTTGTCTGTTAGCAACACAGCTCAAAAAGTTATGAACGGATTTTGATGAAATTTTCAGGTAAGGTGTGTAATGGCACGGGGAACAGATGATTAGATTTTGGTGATTTGGATCACGATGTGGATGCAGGAATTTTTTGAATATTTCTTTTTTTTTAATCTGGTGCTTTTCATCTACTACCCCTTTAAGACGTGTCCTCTCAGTTATGTGCGTGGTCACGCCATAGGGCCACATGCCTCAGCAACTTGGAAGCCAAACACTGCAGAAAAAGTATTGGGGGCGTGTCCACCAAAGTCGTATTTTTCTGCTGTGGCCGACTATTTTCTCTTCGTTCTCTATGTAGTCCAGCGTTCATGGCGCTGAGCACCCTCAGCGCTGAAACTCTTTGAGCGGTAGCTGCTTTTCGTCACTGTGCTTATGGCTGAAAAAAGTTTTTTACTTGTCTGTAAAAAGTGGGCCGCGGCCCATTCAAATATTAATATTGTATCGGTTTAATAATTGATCTCAACCTAGTTTGATTTGTATTCTGTGACTAAATCAAATCCACTTACAGCTTAACAAGTTAAAACCTTGTCATAAAAGGCATGATACAATGTGATCATCCCATTTATTTATTATCCGTATGTAAACTTGCACATACAACAAGACGCCAAACAGTCATCAATTCATGGAACAAATCAAGCTGCGACAAGAACAGAAATTAAATAAAGTGTAAATTAAGTTTAAATAAAGTGCAAATGAAGAAATATAGCCTTTTAATCTGTGAATGAATTTGATTCATTTTTCATTCATTCATTCATTTTTGCCTGCCAGAACAATAACAGTCACAACTCCCGTTGTATATTCACCTCTTCCAAACAGGTTATAAGAATTCATGAAAGATATCAAGCTGCTACAAGAACAAATTTAAAGGTTCACGTAAAGCTTATTAACACAAAAAATAGATTAAAATAGATTAATAGACGTTTCAAATTAAATAAACTTTAAATAAATTTTAAATAAAGTGCAAATGAAAATATAGCTTTGCAACCTGTGAATGAATTTGATTCATTTTTTTCATTCATTCATTTTTGCATGGCATGCTATATGTCCGAGGCAATGTCCATGATACCGTGACTCACCGTATCGTTTCAGAGTGGGATGGTCAGCAGCCTCTCCGATCATCTCACGGCACATATCCACAGCGGCAGGGAGCTGCTCTGCTATGGTGAATGCCTACTCAGTGCCACACATCTGGCTACGAGGTAGGTGGCTTTCAAAGCACGTTTAGAGTAACCAGTCACTGACACGATAGACCATTTCTGCATCTGTAGCCCATGTTCTTTTCTCTTGAAAGATTCCACCAGCTTTCCCACAAGCGTTGGATGCTTCGTTTCTAAGTGGCGCTTTAATTTTGAAGGCTTCAGGGCTTCGTTTGACAGCGTTAGCCCACACTCCACACACTGGGCTCTTGGCTCTGCCTCATCACCTTCATTCACAAAGTCATACCTAATGAAGTCAGGATTGTACTTGTGCAAAATTTTACCGTTTGGGGCAGGTTTACCATCATCTGCCATCATTTTTTCTTTTTAAAAACTTCTCCATAACTTTCTCTTGGGGTTAGCTTAGCGGCTGGCTGAGTGTCGTCTTCTGTTTACGTTGGAGCTTGTAAACAACTGACTTGTGCATTACCGCCACCAATTGGTGGGAAGCAGTATTGCAACGGAGTGTGTCATGGACATCAGTATAATCAGTATATCTTTGGTGTTTTCAATTGCCGTCCCGCGGCCCTCGCATCCCATACGTGTTAAACTGAAAGTTTTTTGCGGCCCTCTAGGTGGTGCTCGTGGCCCACACTTGAGCAGCGTCCTCATGGTTAAGAATCACTGGTCTACTGTACAGCTGTGCTTGTTAATGTCAGTCATTTCTAAGCAGCCAATCAGAATTAAGAAAGGGCGGAATATAGGACGCCGGTACAGGAAGATGGCAATGATAGGTGATGGATGGTGGAGAGGCTGAACTTTTTTTTTTGTTTGTTTGTTTTTTTTTTAAAATTTTGTTCACAGTAACGATATACAACACAGAAATGGCAAAGTTAAGCAATTGAACACATACAAAATACCAGACAGCAAAGACAGACATGTGGCAAAAAGGCAAAAATGCAACATAAATTGAAATAAAAACAAATTACTAGAAAAAATAAATGAATAAATAAACAAATAAATACAAATAAAATAACATTACTAGGGGTTTTCAACCAGTGCGGAGAGGCTTTACTTTGCTGCATCAAACAACCCGGTACTCTTTGATCTGACACTAAAAGGATATCATGATCAAAATTTGAAAACAAACGCTTGGAGGAACATGTCGACATCTGTCGGCGTGCCAGGTGAGCGTTTGTGCCTTTGTCATAGTCATATTTCTTCCAAGTTTGTTGCAGTAGATAATATGGACACTATGTGAATTTGTAGTTGATAACTGAAAAAAATGGTATGATACCGCAATGTTGTATAATATTGCTTAATAACACAGGGTTACAAAAATAATTTTTTTGTAAGTTGTCTGTGTTTTTTCAACAGATTTAAGACAACTTTGCACCTCTGAATCCGAAAATGACATCCGTTTCTCTCGATGAGGTGCCAAGTAAAAACCTGTACTTACTTAGTACATACTTAGTACTGTGCATGTACTTACCTTTATATAAAGGTAAGTACATGTAAATTGAATGTTATGTCATCATTGTTCAAAATTCAGAGAATTTCAAGACATAAAGAATTTTGCATCATATAAAGCGAAAATACCTGTACATGTAAACAAAAACGTATAAAACATGTGGCCATAATTCAAAAAGTTGACCAGATTGAGCAAAACCAATGTGATTTTTGGATTCAGCACATCAAAATTGTCCTAAATCAGCTAAAAAAAACTTAGACCATAAATTTGGTGTTGACCAGTGTAATTATGAACCTTGTCAGTAAACTGTAATGGAGGACAGAGGAGGAAAAAAAAAAATGCAAACCGACTTGAAAGATTCAATAAACCATGATGCTGATTTAAGGTGGAATTGCCCAGCCCCAGTGTATGGTCAATACAATTATGACAGTCTTGTTGTTGTTTTTATTATTGTTATAATGTTAGATTGTTTTTGCTTTTGTTTCTCTTGCTGTTAATAATAATAATGGATTGCATTTATATAGCACCTTTCATTCAAATTTTATAAGAAAGGTGTGTAATGGCACACTGAACAGATGATTAGATTTTGATGATGATGAGTGTTAGCAACAATACTAACTAACTAACTACTAACTAACCTGCACTTATATAGCGCTTTTCTAGTCACAAAGACCACTCAAAGCGCTTTCATTAATACTAACCCTCTATTCTAAGGGCCTATAGGAAACAGATATCTAGGGACAATTTAGAACAGCCAATTAACCTAACATGCATGTTTTTGGCATGTGGGAGGAAACCGGAGAAATCCCGGAGTAAACCCACGCAACACGGGGAGAACATGCAAACTCCACACAGATCACTGTTGGTCGGGGGCTGGGATCGAACCCACGATCCCACGATCCCACAATCCCCCGGCCAAGGGTAAACTGTGCTGCCGCAGTGCTAACCACTGCGCCACCGTGCAGTGGTTTGCCGTACTCCAAAACTACTTGATGGATTTGGATGAAATTTTCACCAGAGGTGGCCCTTGGCCCAGAGGTGAACTCATTAGATGTTGGAGGTGATCTGTGAGTGCATCCCTCTGCCATGGTCCCATCTCACAATGTACAGATGGATGGTGATATGCCGGACAAAGGGGCAGAGGGGAGGACAAAGGGAGGCAGGGACGGAGCCTTGGCGGATATATGTGCTCTCTGAGTGCCCTCTAGTTTGTAATTCAGCTCTACTGTTCTCCCTTCAATCTTTACTCTACCACCAGCTTACAGTTTAACGCAAATAGCATGCCAAATAAACTAAAAGCTCAAACACATGTTAAGTTGATCCCATTCCACAACATGTGGTGTATGGGGTGGCGCCTATCTCTGTTTCACTGACCCTAGGCCGCACAGCTACTGTAAGTAGTGAAAGCTACAGTGGGGGGGTTGGTCCTTCTGGTAGTTCTGTGTGTTAACTTTCCTTTCCCCATTCTATCATGCTGAGCACCAAGCTAGAAAGTGTAAAGTACCATTTTTATATGGTCTTTCGTATGACCCGGCTGGGATTTGAATCCAGGACCTCCCCGTTGTGGGGCAGATGCTTCACCAACTAGGCCACCACTCTTATCCAGTTAGTACGGTCTGGTTCATACTGATCACAATTTTATCCACCGTAGGGTTTATTCTCTTCAGATTGCTGATCTATGAATGGCAGTCTTTCATCTTCCAGGTTGGTACTTTTTGATTGGCTGTGGAGACTTGGTTTCATCATCTGTCTGTTGTGGACACACTCCCAGTGTCTCAGAGCAGCGTAAACTGCTTGATTTATTTTCCATCCATCTTCTACCACTTTTCCGGAGGTCCATGTCACAGAGGCAGCAGTCCAAGCAGAGAAGCCCAGACTTCCCTCTCCCCAACCACCTGCTCCAGCTCTTCAGAGAGGAAACCAAGGTCTTCCCAGACCAGCTGGGAAACATAGTCTCTCCAACGAGTTCTGGATCTATCCCAGGGTCTCCTCCCAGTGGGATGTGCCCGAAACACCTCAAGTGGGAGGCGTCCAGGAGGCATCCTGATCAGATGCCCAAACCACCTCAACTGGCTTCTTTTAGTGTGGAGGAGAAGCGGTTCTACTCTGAGCCTCTCCCGGATGATTGAGCTCCTCACCCTATCTCTAAGGATGAGTCCAGCAAGCCTACAGAGAAAAGCTCATTTCAGCCGCTTGTACCTGCAATCTCATTCTTTCAGTCATTACCCCAAGTTCATGACGATAGGTGAGGGTAGGAACGTAGATTGACTGGTAAATCGACAACTTTGCCTCAGTGCTCAGCTCCCTCTTCGCCACGACAGAACGGTACAATGTCTGCATCACTGCAGATGCTGCTCTGATCCATCTGTCAATCTCTCGCTCCATTCTTCCCTCACTCGTGAATAAGACTCCGAGATACTTAAACTCCACCACTTGGGGCAGGAGCTTGTCCCCAACCTGGACAGAGCAATCCACCTTTTTCCGCCTGACGGCCATGGACTTGGAAGTGCTGATTCTCATCCCAGCCGCTTTACACTTGGCAGCAAACCATCCCACTCAGACCTGTAGATCATTGCTGGATAAAGCCAACAGGACGACATCATCTGCAAACAGCAGAGATGAGATCCTGTGGTCACCAAGCATGACACCCTCCGTTCCTTGGTTGCACCTAGAAATCCTGTCCATAAAAATTATGAACAGCATTGGTGACAAAGGGCAGCCCTGGCCAGAGTCCAGCTGTCACTGGGAATGAGTCCGATTGAGTGTTGGCAATATGAACCAAACTCTCACAATGGTCGTATAGAGACCAGATAGCTAGTAACAACAAGGCTGATATCCCATACTCCTGAAGCACCCCCCCCCCCCCCCCACACACACACACACATACACAAAAAAAACCTCAAGGGATGTGGTTGAATGCTTTCTCCAAGTCCACAAAATGTATGTAAACTGGCTGGGCAAACTCCTAAATCCTGATTTTACATACTTGATTTTTTTTCCCCATTTACTTTCACATTTGGCTTGGTACTTAATAAAAAGATTGTCTAAATCAACGTTGTGGAGCTGTTGTAGAATTCCCCTCTTCTTTAAATGTCATGCTTCTTCCCTCCCTAATGTCTCTGATAAAAGTGGAAATACTAAACCACATATGAAGAGGTGCCTATTTAAGGACAGCAGTAGTTTAATTGCACTCTTGGCGACTTACTTCACTTGGAACCTGTTAACGAAGGTCTTTCATCCCTTTATAGATCTTTTAAACACAGTATAGTTATTAGATCTTGTATCGTTTATCTTCTGGAGTTTATTTTTTTTTATCAGTGTTGTGAAAGGAGCTGAAAAGTTGCAACTTAAGCCAAATATTTCAGTTTGTATGTGTGAATTTTTAAATCAAGCTTTACTGTGCCTTACATTTTGTGATTAGTCTAATTTATGTGTGGAGTTGGTGTTTTTTTTCCCTCTTTGCAATGAACTGAATTTTCATTTGAAGCAATGTGAAATAAAAGTGGTGAGTAAAAGGTGGTTTTGTCTGATGTTTTAACCATGTCAATTATTGTACCAGTTTGTAACACATTTTATTCTTTGTATTGTGGTTAACTTGTTAATATTGTAAGAGCCAGGAGGGTCAGAGGAGAGCTGCCGTGTAGCTAATGCAAGTCACAAGTAATGAAATGTGTAGTTTGTTAGGCTTCTTCAGTGAATGGGACCTTTTTTAAAACAAAATATTTCGAATAACATTTTGCTAGTGAAAATGTTTCTCAGTTTTGTCAGTGGAACTTTTAACCACCAAAGAATACATTGCCTCTGAGCTTTTCCAATGGTCTTATAAATATAATTTTTTTTTAATTTTAGATTTTAATTTTTTTTTTTTAAATTGTTGCAGTATGTTCCTGTGTGCATGCCTTGCTGTGGCGAGGGAGCTTGCACGTCTTTCTGATCTCAAGAGCTATGCTGGCAGGGACTTCGTGGGCCCTGGCAGGTTCAATCATCTCAGGTCTTAGGGGAGGGACCAGACTAAAGGGTACACACAGCGCGACTTGGTAAGCAGGGGAAGCGAGATGAGCAAGGCATCCAAGAAATCTTTCTAGTAGCAGTTCTTTTCTTCTGAGCCATGGGCAGATGATTCCGGAGTTGGGGACGATGGCCAGGGCCCCACACAGCATATACATTGCTACTGCATCAAGCAATGACAGACTGCTGGTTTTAATTTTTGTCTAAAATCCAAATGCAAAATGAGCGGCTGTAACGTTAGGCATCTCGCTGGTAGGGCCCCCAAGCCAAATGAGTCTGCAGAATGTATTGGGGAAGAGTTGAATCTGAACAAAAGTACTGCTCTAGCTAATGAAGGCAAAGTGCCTGACTGCAGCGAAAAGGAAGCTTTTCAGTAGTAAGGTAAAGAAAAAAAAAAAAAATTAGATTTGGAACGTAAGAAGTATGAGTGCTGGAAACAGTACAGTAATATCTGAAGCCAATAGGAACAAAGTTGATATACTTGGCATAGTAGAACACAGATGGGCAGGAAATGGCCATTTTGGACCTACAGATGGAGGAAAGATGATGTTTTCTGGAAATGAAAATCCTGGTCAACAAGGCGTTGGTATATGGCTTAATAGATAGATGGATGTACTTTATTGATCCCAATCTGGGAAATTACAGTGTAACAGCAGAATGACAGTAAACAACCAAAATGACAGAAACATACACAGCATAAAAGAAAAAGTGATTACCTATGGAAAGTAGAACTGCCTAAATAACTTGCATACATTGTAGATGAACAGATGATGACCTGTATACAGTATTTCCTCTGGCTTAAAGACCTTGGTGCAGTGGCAACATATTTTTCGGGGGCGGGGGGCAGAAAACACATGTATGAATATGTTAATTTTATACTATTTCTTTTTTTTAAATTTTGCACAGTAATTTTGCATATAATAATAATACATCAGATTTATATAGCGCTTTATCATAGACACTCAAAGATGCTTTTTACAGATACATTATTCATTCACTCCAGACAGACAATGATTGTGGCAAGCTACTACTGTAGCCACAGCTGCCCTGGGACAGGCTGACGAAAATGTGGCTGCCAATCCAAGCCAACGGCCTCTCCGGCCGCTACCGAACATTGATACACATTCATACCCAGTGTTATGGACACTGGAGACGAGGAGGGTAAAGTGTCTTGCCCAGGGACACAATGACAGGATATCTGGGGAGAGTGAGATTCGAACCGCCAACCATTCGGTTATTGGACGACCCGCTCTACCTCCTGAGCCACTGCCGTGCATATGGAACTTACACTTTGAAGTATTGTACAACCAAGGCTTGAATGTTGGAATATTGGGCCATTTGGGGTCCCACCCAGACGTCCTGTATTTGGACTTTTTACTGGTGTCATCCTTCTCCTTCCTCTGCTCTCACCTCTCCTGGATCCTCTGCCTGAACACTTTCCTCTCCTTGGTTCGTCTCTTCTGTCTAATCTTGCCCTCTCTGAGCTCTGTCTAATTCAGTTTCTCTCTCTCTGTGACAATATACAAACGGGTTAGAAAATATCAAGTGCCATGTTAATTAAAGGAGACAACCCAAAATTTCTAGTTAAGGGTACAAGAGCACCCACTTAAAACTTGAGTAATGACTTCCAGTGTTTCCTCTGGCTTAAAGACCTTGGCGCGGTGGCAACATATTTCTCCCCTGGGCGGGGGGGGGGGGTAAACATACCGGAATATGTTAATTTTATACTGTTTATTTCTTTTTAAAATTTTACACCGTAACGTTGCATATGGAACTGACCATTTGAAGTATTGTACAACCGAGGCTTCAATATTGGGTCAGTTGGGGTCCCACCCAGACAGCCTCTGTTTTGACTTTTTAGTGGTGTTATCCTTCTCTCCTCCCTCTGCCTGAACACTTCCCTCTCCTTGGCTCCTCTCTTCTCTCATCTTGCTCTCTCTGAGCTCTGTCTAATTCAGGTTCTCTCTCTGTCTTGGTGGTATACAAACAGGTTAGAAAATATCAAGTGTCATGTTTTGTCCTGTAGGATTTTTTTGTCATGGTTTACATAAATGACAAAAAAAAATAAATAAATAAAAAAAAAATAATATATATATATATATATATATGTAATATGTATGTGTGTGTTTTATTCTAGTGTTTCTTTTTTCCATTGAGAGAGTAGGGAAGGGAAAGAAACATTCATAATAGCAATGTACTCAAGCATACTTAAATTATATGATCAGGTGGGTATAGTAACCAGAAATTCTACTCATGTAAAAGCAGTGCTTTGAAATTAATAATTAAAAGGAGGCAACCAAAAATTTCTAATTGAGTTAAGGGTACAAAGAGCACCCACTTAAAAACTTGAGTAATGACTTCAGTCTTCAAGGTTTGAGGTCAAAAATGTTTAACAGTTTTCTTATAGTTTTCTACTTTTCTCTGTAAATCTAAAGATGAAACCATGTTTCTCAAATTTGTAATTTCCTCTTGTAAAATAAACTTTTCTTGTACATTTGAAACTTTATTATAAATTTGTGGATTATTTTGACTAATTTTTGTCTGTTTTTTAAAATAAAATTACTGTTTTTTTGTTACATTTGAAAGACTGTTGTCATTTATTTTTTTATACTTTTTCCTATAACAATTTACATTTTTTGACCATAATTTTGCAGTCGGAACAGACCAATAATTTAACTCTGATTACAAAGAAAAAATATTAATAAAATTGTATTTAGTGAAATAAATTAACTTAAATGACCAAGGATGCCGTTATTTCTGTTAGATTTCTCATATATAATATTTTTTTTTTTTTTTTTTTTTGGAAATCTCCTCACCACCCAGACAGCAGGAAAAACCTCCCTTATTTTGAAATCAGATGTTGGCTCATTTAGTTTGTCTGAAGGCTGCTGACAGATTAAAGTCATTGACCTGGTGAATTTCTGTCATCTTAACCTGCCAGGTACATAATAGTGAACTGTAACTGTAGCAGACTCTAAAGACATAATTCACCACAATATGTGTTCATGTACAGAATGATCTGTTTAGGCAGTTATAGTTGTGAAGTAACCACGGCCGGGAGCCGGTCTCCTAGTATCACAATATCTGGTCGGGAAGCGCCTACAATTACACACGTGGACAAAATTGTTGGTACCCCTCTGTTAATGAAAGAAAAACCCACAATGGTCAGGCCTGGACAAAAATGATGGTACCCTTAACTTAATATTTTGTTGCACAGCCTTTTGAGGCAATCACTGCAATCAAACGATTTCTGTAACTGTCAATGAGACTTCTGCACCTCTCAGCAGGTATTTTGGCCCACTCCTCATGAGCAAACTGCTCCAGTTGTCTCAGGTTTGAAGGGTGCCTTCTCCAGACGGCATGTTTCAGCTCCTTCCACATATGTTCAATAGGATTTAGATCAGGGCTCATAGAAGGCCACTTTAGAATAGTCCAATGTTTGGCTCTTAGCCATTCTATGGTGTTTTTAGCTGTGTGTTTTGGGTCATTATCCTGTTGCAAGACCCATGACCTGCGACTGAGACCAAGCTGTCTGACATTGGGCCGCACATTTCTCTCTAGAATACCTTGATAGTCTTGAGATTTCATTGTACCCTGCACAGATTCAAGACACCCTGTGCCAGATGGAACAAAGCAGCCCCAGAACATAACAGAACCTCATCCATGTTTCACAGTAGGGACAGTGTTCTTGGTATGCTTCATTTTTGTGTCGGTGAACATAGAGCTGATGTGCCTTGCCAAAAAGTTGCAGTTTTGCCTTGTCTGTCCATAGGACATTCTCCCAGAAGCTTTGTGGCTTGTCAACATGCAGTTTGGCAAATTCCAGTCTGGCTTTTTTATGATTTGTTTTCAACAGTGGTGTCCTCTTTGGTTGTCTCCCATGAAGTCCACTTTGGCTCAAACAACGACAGATGGTGCGATCTGACACTGATGTACCTCGACCTTGAAGTTCACCTTGAATGTGTTTAGAGGTTGTTCTGGGCTCTTTTGTTACCATTCGTATTATCCGTCTCTTCCATTTTTCATCAAGTTTCCTCCTGCGGTCACAGGTTGGCTACAGTCCCGTGGAACTTAAATTTCTGACTAATATGTGTAACTGTAGTCACAGGAATATCAAGCTGCGTGGAGATGGTCTTATAGCCTTTACCTTTACCATGCTTGTCTATAATTTTCTTTCTAATCACCAGAGACAACTCTCTCCTTTTCTTCCTCTGGTCCATATTTAGTGTGGTACACACCATGTCACCAAACAGCACAGTGACTACTTGTCACCCTTTAAATAGGCCAACTGACTGATTACAAGTTTGTAGACACCTGTGATGTTAATTCAATTCAATTCAACTTTATTTATATAGCGCCATTTCACAACAACAGTCATCTCATAGCACTATCAACTGTAGGGGGGAACCCCCACAGTTGCAGAAAGACCCCAGCAATCAGGCGATCCCCTGTGAGCAAGCACTTGGCGACGGTGGAGAGGAAAAACTCCCTTTTAACAGGAAGAAACCTCCAGCAGAACCAGGCTCAGGGAGGGGCAGTCATCTGCTGCGACTGGCTGGGGGGTGAGGGGATAGAGAAGAAGAAAAGGACAGACATGTAGAGAGCAAACAGCACGATGGGGACTCAATCTATGGGAGAGAACAAACAAATGTTAATGACCAGCAAAAAAAATATTTCATAGAGAGTGAGGAAAGGAGTGAGGCCCAGTGCATTACTGGAGGTCCCCCGGCTGACTAAACCTATTAGCAGCATAACTAAGGGAGGGTTCAGAAACACATGATCCCTCCCTAATTGTAGGCTATATCAAAAAGGTAGGTTTTAGCCCTATTCTTAAAAACAGAGATTGAGTCTGACTCCCGAATCCAGATTGTCAGCTGATTCCACAGGAGAGGAGCTTGATAACTGAAGGCTCTGCCTCCCATTGTACTTTTGGAGATTCTAGGTATTACAAGTAATCCTGCATTTTGGGAGCGTAGTACTCTGTTAGGATAATACGGTAGTATCAGATCTTTTAAATAAAAAGGAGCCTGATTGTTTAGAACTTTGTAAGTAAGAAGAAGGATTTTAAACTTAATTCTAAACTCTATGGGAAGCCAATGAAGGGAGGCCAGAACCGGAGAGATATGATCTCTCTTTCTAGTACCTGTTAAAACTCTTGCTGCAGCATTTTGGATCAGCTGAAGACTTTTTAAAGATGTTTTAGGACAGCCTAATAATAAAGAATTACAATAATCTAATCTCGAGCTAACAAAAGTGTGGATCAGTTTCGCAGCATCACTCTGAGACAAGATGCTCCTAATCTTGGCAATATTACACAAATGATAGAAGGCAGTCTTAGAAACAAATTTAATATGTGAATTGAAGGACAAATCCTGATCAAAAATAACTCCAAGGTTCCTCACAGAGCTATTAAGAGAAAGAGTAACTGCATCCAAACTGAAAGTTTGATTTGGAAAGGAATTTCTAAGGTTTTTTGGACCAACAAGAATGACTTCAGTCTTATCTGAATTTAATAGCAGGAAATTACAAGTCATCCAAGCTTTGATTTCCTTAAGACAGGCTTCTAACTTGGCTAATTGATTACTATCATCTGGCTTCATTGACAGGTATAATTGTGTGTCATCTGCATAACAATGAAAATGTATACAGTATTTTCTAATAATGTTGCCTAACGGAAGCATATATAAACTAAAAAGAGTAGGGCCTAGCACAGATCCCTGTGGAACTCCATGACTAAGCTTTGAGTTGAAAGAAAACTCATTATTTACATGAACAAACTGGAGCCTATCAGATAAATAAGATCTAAACCACTGCAACGAAGTTCCATTAAGTCCAACATAGTGTTCTAATCTATCAAGTAGAATATTATGATCGATAGTATCAAAAGAGGATAATAAGAGGACACATCTTGGTTGAACATGTCCCTATGGTCCCATTATTTTCAATCTTTTCTAGGGGTACCATCATTTTTGTCCAGGCCTGTTTCATGAGTTTGTTTTTTAAAGTAATTCTGTTGAACCACAATTCAAAAGCATTGTCTGATTTTCATTGGTTAATTTTCATAGAATTTTTATTTATTACCACTTTTGTCAGATTCAAGTTATTTCTGTGACCATTGCGGGTTTTTCTTTCATTAACGGAGGGGTACCAACAATTTTGTCCACTTGTGTAGATTCTTTTTTTATTCAATAGTAGAAAATACAGACAAATTACAAATATGCTAACAAGTAAATAGCTCCTAATTTGGCGATTTGGTTAAAAAAAATAATAAAAAAAAATTGCACATATTTATTTTCCATCAGACGTGTCAGGGAGCCCTTTGGGTCCTTCACTCCCTGACAGCTCAGGCACTCAGCAGCTTGGGTGTTTCACACACATACACATCCACACTTCATTCATTCCCATTAACACGTTTTGGGGTTTTGTTCAATACAACGCACGAAACTACTCCTGCACGTGGGTTTTTCATTCACTAAGTGGCTCTTAGTGCAGACATAAATGGCAGGCTTCCGGTCGTTTAGCAACAGCCGTTATAGTTGTGAGCTCAGGCTTTCTCACCAGGCACCTCTCTAGGCAGCCGCTGAAGGACCTCGGTTTAGAGCTAGTGTTTTTAGCTGTTGCTTTGTCACTGCTGCTGGAGAATAAAAACGGCACGCCTGCTCGTGCAAGAAAAGAGAGAAATTGCCAGACTCATAACTTAATATTGTAGTGGCTGGTGAAATACTGTATATCCTCAGCAATTCAGTAGTCCCCCTTGCCTTTCCCTTCATATGAAGTCAGCTGCATTTGAATTCTAACCACATCTCTTAGCTAAGCGACTCTTCCGTTATTGCTCCCATTTCCAGTGGGTTAAAACCATGATAAACGCCTCCAGTGCTTACATACCTCTTATGATTTTTTTTTTTCCACGTTTAAAGTACTTTAATAAACTCACGTTTCTGTCGGACAGTCGTGCTTAGCAAGACACTGTTTGCTGACTGACTGGAAAACTCATGTGAACAGGGCGCTTCTAAACTCCGCGCGGATGACGGCCACATGTGTTGTTCGTGTGCGCGCTTGCGGAAAGTCATTGCTTCATATATTTTTCTTAATAAAATCATATCGTCTTGGCGTGGCAGTGCAATTTCTCGCGAGGCGGGCCACCACGGAGAAATGTTACCAGAGGAAACCGTGACTTCACTCTTGAAGGTTTGAGGTTTTTCTCCAAAATTTATAACAGTTTTCTTATACTTTTCTACTTTTCTCTGTAAATTTATCTAAATTTGTGGATTATGTTATGGCTTTTTTTTTTTTTTGAAATAAATTTGAAACACACTGTGGTATGTATATATATATATATATATATATATATATATATATATATATTTGTTGGGTTTTTTTTGTTTTTTTTTTACTTTTTCCTTGTAACAACTTATATTTTTGACCATAGCTTTGCAGTCAGAACAGAACAACAATTTAACTCTCATTACAAAGAAAAAAATATGAATAAAATTCTATTTAATGATTTAAATTAACTTAAATGACCAAGGATGCCGTTACAGTGGTACCTCTACTTACGAATTTAATTCGTTCCGGAAGAATTCTCGTAACGTGAAAAATTCGTAAGTAGAGGCGCATTTTACATGTAAATGCCGTAATCCGTTCCAAGCCCCCAAAATTCGGGCATAAATTTTTTATAAATCGTAAAAACGCATCAAAACATGTAACAAATACATGTTACAATTAGATTACTGCACAATAAACATAAAATGAGAGTTTAAAATGAGAGAAAGAATAATAAAAGAGAATAATAAAAATTATGTTCATTTACCTTTTAACTGCGATCGTCGGCGTCGGCGTCAGCGTCACCTTTTGCCTTCTTTGGTTCATGTTCTGTCTCATCAGTGGTTTTTGCCTGACGTTTTGTGATGAAACGATCCAAGGACGTTTGCTTTTATCGGCTTGTAAGGGCTTCCTTTTGTTTTAATACCGTGCTGATCGTTGATGTTGTTTTTTTTTTCCCAAAACTTTATTAAGAACAAGGTGAAAGTACAGAGTTATAACGTAGATGGTGATAAACATGGCAGTTAACAATTTTTTTTCTCTAAATTGTGTAGTTCAGTCAACAATCTTACAAGAGGTAAGGATAAAATAAAGTAGTAAGAATAGTAAATAATAATAAGATAAAGCGAGATCAACCAAACGCACCCATTCGTGGCCAATGGGATACCAGGAAGATGCTAGGCGATAGCCAATGGCAGAGCAGCTACAGGTATGTTTACGTTTGGTAAAATACGGGAGCTGCGAGGAGCGCGTCCTTTTTTTGCCTTTCGTATCCTGAAATTTTGTTCGTAACTAGAGGCAATATTTTCCCGTTGAGGCGTCTCGTAACCTGAAAATTTCGTATGTAGAGACGTTCGTAAGTAGAGGTACCACTGTATTTCTGTTATAATATTTCTATACATTTATATATTTTTTTAGAAATCTCCTCACCGCCAATAAAAACCTCCCTTGTTTTGAAGTCCAAATGCTGGCACATTTAGTTTGTCTGAAGGCTGCTGACGGATTAAAGTCATTGACTTTGTGAATTTCGGCCATCTTAACTTGCCAGGTACATAATTGGGAAGATAACTTAATATTATAGTAGTTGGTGAAATATATCCTCAGCAATTCAGTAGTCCCCCTTTCCCTTCATATGAAGTCAGCTGCATTTGAATTCTAACCACACCTCTTAGCTAAGTGACTCTTCCGTTATTGCTCCTGTTTCCAGTGGGTTAAAACCATGATAAACGCCTCCAGTGCTTACATACCTCTTATGATTATTTTTTTTCCGCGTTTAAAGTACTTTAATAAACTCATGTTTCTGTTGGACAGTCGAGCCTTATTCATGCTGCATTTCCCCTCTAGTCCACCTTGGTCTGCGTATGCTTTGGATGAGCCCGGCACGCATGCGGCACTGTACATGCTCACTTTTTTCTTCTACCCAGGCTAAGCAGTTGACGCATGCACACAACCATCATTTGTAGTTTTACTCCCGCCCGATAGGTAGTGCCAAGGCGCTAATGCGCCAGGATTTTCACCAACGAAGAAACAGCGGACTTCTTCACAAAGTTTCTCTTCAAATAGAGTCCGTTTCTGCTGTTTGACTTCCTGGTTTTCACTCCTTTTCCACGAAGATACTGCTACCGTTAGCGAGACACTGCCTACTGACTGACTGGAAAGCTCGCATGGGTGGGGCGATTCTAAACTCCACGCAGATGATGGCCATGCGCGTTGTTCATGTGCGTGCTTGCAGAAAGTCATTGCTTTATATATTTGTCTTAAATTCATATCTTCTTCTTGGCGTGGTGGTAAAATTTCTGGCGCGGCGGGTCGCCGCCGAGATATATTACCAGAGGAAGCCCTGCGTATAGATACATGAGTCGTACTCGCTATACAATGCAGGACTATCAGGTGCAGGGTGCAATGTGAGGTACCAATTAGACTGCAAGGTCCAGTATGGCAACATAGTTATGACCAGAATTAAACACTGGAGTAAGTTATTGTACGGTGAAATGGCATGTGGCGGGAAAGATTTCCTGTACCTGACCATTCGGCAGCGAAGCTTTAGCAGTCTGCTGGAGACAGTACTCCACTGTCTGTCCAGTGTGTGGTGGAGGGGGTGATCAGGATTGTCCACGAGGAATCACAGTTTTAGTGTGCTCCTCTCCACCACAGTCTCAAAGGTCTCCGGCCTGAGACCAATTACAGAGCCAGCCTTCTTGAAAATCTTGTCAAGTCTGTTGGTGTCGCTGGCTCTGATACTGCTACCCCAACACACAGCAGCAAAGAAGATGGTGCTGGCAACAACGGCCTGGTTGAAAAGCTCCAACATCTTGTTGCACACATTGAAGGATCTCTGCTTCCTCAGAAAGTAAGGTCTGCAGTAGAGTTTAATAATGCCATATCGGGATCACTTTTAGGCTACAAACCAATTGATGGCAGAATTTTAAGCATTCGGCTCCAAGGACCCACCAAAGATAATAAATTTAGCCAAGTGTATGCCCCAACCACAAACTCAAACGAAGAAAAGATGGAACAGTTCTATGCTGATCTCCAGAGGGAAATTGATGATACCCAGAAAAAAAAATATTATAATCATCATGGGTGATTTCAATGCAAAAGTTAAAAATAAATAAGACTCAACAGAAAATGGATTAATAGGAAACCATGGATATGGAAACAGAAATGACCGTGAGGAACGACTCAGACTTCGCAATAAGTAGCAACCTAATGATTGCAATCACTATTTTTAAAACTCATTCCCGAAAACTATACGCATGGACAATGCCTGACGGCAAAAGAAAACACCAGATTGATTACATCGCCATCCAGAAAGAACAATCCGAAATCATAAGGGAAACCAGAACACTCCCAGGAGTAGACTGTGGCTCAGACCACGAATTGCTTATGGCAGACATCAAACTGAAATTAAGATGCAAGAAAAAAGCAACACAGGTTCCCGGATACAATGTTGAAGATATACCTGAAGAATTCAAAATAACTGTGAAAAATCATTTCACAGAACTCTTACACCTCCATCCATCCATCCATCTTCTACCGTTTTTCCGGAGGTCCGGGTCGCGGAGGCAGCAGTTCAAGCAGAGAAGCCCAGACTTCCCTCTCCCCAGCCACCTGCTCCAGCTCTTCAGAGGGGATACCAAGGCGTTCCCAGACCAGCTGGGAGACATAGTCTTTCCACCGAGTCCTGGGTCTGCCCCGGGGTCTCCTCCCAGTGGGACGTGCCTGAAACACCTCAAGTGGGAGGCGTCCAGGAGGCATCCTAATCAGATGCCCATACCACCTCAACTGACTCCTTTCAATGTGGAGGAGCAGCGGTTCTACTCTGAGCCTCTCCCGGATGACTGAGCTCCTCACCCTATCTCTGAGGGTGAGTCCAGCAATCCTACAGAGAAAGCTCATTTCAGCCGCTTGTATCCGCGATCTCGTTCTTTCGGTCATTACCCAAAGCTCGTGACCATAGGTGAGAGTAGGAACGTAGATTGACTGATAAATCGACAGCTTTGCCTTAGAACTAAGCTCCCTCTTCACCACAACAGACCGGTACGTCGTCTGCATCACTGCAGATGCTGCTCCAATCCGTCTGTCGATCTCTCGCTCCATTCTCCCCTCACTCGTGAACAAGACCCCAAGATACTTAAACTCCTCCACTTGGGGCAGGAGCCTGTCCCCAACCCAGAGAGGACAATCCACCTTTTTCCGGCTGAGGACCATGGACTTGGACTTGGAGGTGCTGATTCTCATCCCAGCCACTTCACACTCAGCGGCAAACCGTCCCAGCAAGAGCTGTAGGTCATTGCTGGATGAAGCCAACAGGACAACATCATCTGCAAACAACAGAGATGAGATCCTGTGGTCACCAAGCATGACACCCTCCATTCCCTGGCTGCGCCTAGAAATCCTGTCCATAAAAATTATGAACAGGATCGGTGACAAAGGGCAGCCCTGGCGGAGTCCAACTCTCACTGGGAATGACTCCGACCGAGTGTTGGCAATACGAACCAAACTCTCACAACGGTCGTACAGAGACCGAATAGCTCGTAACAACAAGCCCGATACCCCATACTCCTGAAGCACCCCCCACAAAAATCCACGAGGGACGCGGTCAAATGCCTTCTCCAAGTCCACAAAACACATGTAAACTGGTTGGGCAAACTCCCACAAACCCTCGAGAATTCTCGAGAGGGTAAAGAGCTGGTCCGATGTGCCACGGCCAGGACGAAAACCACATTGCTCCTCCTGAATCCGAGATTCGACCAAGGGCCGGACTCTCCTCTCCAGTACCTTGGCATAGACCTTCCCAGGGAGGCTGAGGAGTGTGATCCTTCTAAAGTTGGAGCACACCCTCCGGTCCCCTTTTTTAAAGAGAGGAACCACCACCCTGGTTTGCCATGCCAAAGGCACTGCCCCCGACCTCCACGCAATGGTGCAGAGGCGTGTCAACCATGACAACCCAACAACATCCAGGGCCTTGAGGTACTCGGGGCGAATCTCGTCCACCCCCGGGGCCCGGCCACCAAGGAGATTTTTAACCACCTTGGCGACCTCAGCCCCTGTGATAGGCGAGTCATCCCCCTCGTCCCCAAACCCTGCTTCCTCTGTGGAAGGCGTATCAGTGGGATTGAGGAGATCCTCGAAGTATTCCTTCCACCGCCCGACGATGTCCCCAGTCGAAGTCAACAGTGTCCCATCTGCACCATACACAGTGTGGACGGGGAGCTGCTTTCCCCTCCTGAGCCGCCGGACAGTTTGCCAGAATCTCTTTGAGGCCGACTGAAAGTCTTGTTCCATGGCCTCACCGAACTCCTCCCATACCCGGGTTTTTGCTTCAGCAACCACCCGAACTGCACTCCGCTTGGCCTGCCGGTACACCTCAGCTGCTTCGGGAGTCCCACAAGCCAACCAAGCTTGATAGGACTCCTTCTTCAGCTTAATGGCCCCCCTCACCACTGGTGTCCACCACTTGGTTCGGGGGTTGCCACCACGAGATGCACCGACCACCTTGCGGCCGCAGCTCTGGGCCGCCGCTTCAACAACAGAGGTGGAGAACATGGCCCATTCAGACTCCATGTCTCCAGACTCCCTCGGAATGTGGTTGAAGTTCTTCCGGAGGTGGGAGTTGAAGACCTCCCGGACAGGGGCCTCAGCCAGACGCTCCCAGCACACCCTCACTATACGTTTGGGTCTACCAGGTCTGAATGGCTTCCTCCCCTGCCATCGGATCCAACTCACCACCAGGTGGTGATCAGTTGACAGCTCTGCACCTCTCTTTACTCGGGTGTCCAAGACATACGGTCGCAGGTCTGATGACACGATAACAAAATCGATCATCGACCTGCGACCTAGGGTGTCCTGGTGCCAGGTGCACATATGGACACCCTTATGCTTGAACATGGTGTTTGTTATGGACAGACTGTGGTTAGCACAGAAGTCCAATAACTGAACACCACTCGGGTTCAGATCGGGCAGGCCGTTCCTCCCAATCACCCCCCTCCAGGTTTCACTGTCGTTGCCCACGTGCGCATTGAAGTCCCCCAGTAGGACAATGGAGTCTCCAAGAGGAGCACCCTCCAGCTCCAGTACTCTTACACCTATGTTAAAAAAAAAAAAAGGAACCAGAAGAATTTGCAAACAATATGAGACATCTTTAAAGAAGCAACAGCTAACCAGCTTAAGAAAAAGGTCAAAAAACACGAACCTTGTATTAGTGATGAAACACTGGCAAAAATTGAAGAATGACAGAAATTGAAAAAACACAGAAGCTGGTTTCCTGAAATATAATGAAACAAAGAAATAAGAAAACTATGCAAATGGGATAGAAGGAAGTTCCTTGAAGCCAAATGCAAGAAAATTGAAGATTGCATGAGGGAAAACAAAAGCAGAGAAATGCATGAGGAAATAAAAAAGATCACATCTAGTGTGAAACCAAAATTGAATGTGATAAAGGATGAAAATAGAGCAACACTCTCAGAAGACAAAGACATGGCAAATCGATGGGTGCAGTACTGCAGTAATATGTATAAATCTGACTGTATATAAAGATGACTGTAAAGAACCAGATATTCAAAAGAAACAGAGGAAACTCTACCAGAACCATTAAGATCAGAAATTGAAGAAGCCATCAAAAAAGGAAGCCCTGAAATCAATGAAATCCATGCAGAGATGATCCAAGCTGTTGGAGATGTAGGCATCGACATCTACCACGTCCTGATAACCAAGATCTGGCGCACGGAAATATGGCCTTCTGATTGGAAGAAATCAATTTTCATAACCCTACCCAAGAAAAGAGAGCTACAACTATGCTCAAACTATCGAACAATAACCCTCATTTCACATGCTAGTAAGATTCTGTTGAACATCATAATGAACAGAATGGAAAAACAAGCTAGAGATGGAAGTAAACAAAACCCAAGCAGGTTTCATGAAAAACAGAGGCACAAGACACCACCTCTTCAATTTCACACAACTGATTCAAAAGCACAATGAGATGAACATAGATCTTAGAATTTGCTTTTTTGACTACTCAAAAGCATTTGATTGCGTTCGCCATCAAAAGATGTGGAAAATCTTGAAAGATGTGAATTTTAATCTCAAACTGATAAGACTACTGGAATCTCTCTATAATCAGCAAAAAGCCATCACCAGACTTGAAAATATCACAACTCAGTCCTTTGGTATGGTAAATGGTGTCATTTACTTGCATAGCACTTTTTCTCATCTCTAGATGACCAAAGCGCTTTACAGATCCTGCTATCCACCCGTTCACACACACATTCACAGACTGATGGTGGCAGAGCTGCCATACACAGGCACTGGCCTGACCTACCAGGAGCAACTGGGGGTTCAGTATCTTGCTCAAGGACACTTTGGCATGCAGACTGCAGACAGAGCTGGAATCGAACTCCTGACCCTCCAATAAGTAGTCGGCCACACTACACCTGTGCCACAGCTGCAAAGGAGTAAGGCAGGAGTGTATTCTATCTCCACAGCGTTTTAGTTTGTACACAGAAGACTTCATGAGAAAAGTACAGACAACAGAAGCAAGGACTATGACGAGGTAGTTATACATGGTGAAAAGCTTTGCGATTTGAGATACGCCAATGACACAGCACTTCTATCAACAGCAACAAAAGGCCTGAAAACTCTTCTAGAAGCAACCGAAGAACACAGCAAAAACAAAGGTCTTCTACTTAATATCAAAAAGGCAAAAATCATGGACACCAACAAGTGCTCTACTAAAACAATATTGGCATAAATGGAGAAACAGTTCAAACTGTTAAACATTTTAAATATTTAAGTACAAGATTCCAAGGCGATGGTAGTTCCAAAAATGAGATCAGAACATCAGAAGACGACTAGCCATTGCAAAGCAAAAGTTATCAAACATGAAGAATATCTGGAAAGGACAGAGCAATGAAACAAAGCTACATATCCTAAAGACCTGTATTTTCCCCATAGCGTTATGCAGTTACGAGACATGGACACCTCTTAAAGGTGACATAAGAAAAAGCCTGGCCTTTGAAATGTTATACTGTAGAGAAATCCTGAACATCCCATGGACAGCCAAGATAAGGAACGAAGAAGTGCGAAAGATTCTATGCATAAAGAAAAGTCAAAGCACCGATACAAAGAAGCGACTCCGTCCCCGGTGATTGGGGCTCGCTGGAGGAACCAACCGAGGCAACAGTTGGAAGGGAGCCGGATTGGAGTTAAAGTACAGCGGTGGTAGGAGACGGGGACCAGTGGAGGAGCAGCTGGGGCCCCAGCTGGATAAGTCGACTGTAGCTGGAGTCCAGCTACAGCGGCGGGGCTCAGCAGAGGAACTACTGAGGAAGACGGCGGTAGGTGGCGGGGCTCAGCGGAGGATCTACCGGGACCCCAGCTGGACAGGAGCAGGATCGGAGCTCAACTACAGCGGCGGTGGGACTCGGTGGAGGAGCTGCCGGTACCCCAGCTGGACAAGAGCTCAATTGCAGCGGCAGTAAGCAGCGGGACTAGCAGCAGAGGGGGCTAGCTGAGGCCCAGCTGGATTCGAGGTCGGTCGGATCGGATATCGGCGTCACCAGCAGAGATTGTTTTACTATCAACAGGTCAGTAAAAATGCCACCAAAGGAGGAGGAAGTGGAAGATCATCTTCTTGGAACATAAGTCAATATTATACAGTAATAAGTGGCATTCAGCTGTTTGTTTTATGTCATTTAAGCACAGTTCTGGTACTTAAAAATCATAAAAACCCAGGAGCTTCGGGGGGCAAAGCTCCCCTTGCCCCCTCACCGGGACTCTGCCCTGGACTCTGCTGGGGGACTATGTCCCCCAGACCCCCTGCTAAATTTTCAGATTTTCCCCAACCCCAAATCACATCCCTGGGTAAAGAATGACATACTGAGGCAGGCCAGAAAGTTATGGGGAACACAAGTTTACCTCAATGAACATCTAACAAAAACTAATGCTGAAATAGCACGGCAAGCACGGATGCTGAAAAGTCAAAATAAGATACAGGCAACATGGACAAGAAATTGTAGAGTTTGGATCAAACTAAATGGAACACCTGAGGAAGCAAAAGAGTATAATAATCAGAGATCTTACTGACTTAAATAAATATAGATGAACACTGATTAAGAAAATTAAGAGACTATGATAATCCATATCCACACACATGGCAAGTCTTTTTATGAGGAATACTCCAAAGCATTTCCAGGAATTATTACTGTGGACTGTGATCGCATATTCAGCCATGTGAACAAGAACAAAACTGAGTTCAGGTCCAGTCTGTCAACTAAAGTTCTGGGCAACCTCATGACCAGGAAAATGATGATGACAGCTTCGGGTAACAAGTGCCACAGTGTGTTCCATTCAAAAGACCAACTGAAGAAAGCTAAGAGGTGCACCATGGAAAACAACAATGCTTGAGAGTTACCATAGAGTTTGTCCTTGATCTTTTCCATCAGCATATCTGCATTGACAATTTAAGGAAAATAGAAACATGATTGTTGAAGAAATATGAGGTTGTTAGCCACATTTTAACTTGATTTAATGCTAGTATTTGTTTGCCGTCGGGGCTTCGACCCCCTGAACCCCCCACCAGGACTTTGTCCTGGACCTACCGGGGCCTGCGGCCCCTGGACCCCAGCTAGCTGCTAGGCTTTTCAGGTTTTAAAAGTTGGCAGGTATGTTATGAATGTTTTGTTTTTTTTCCCCTTCCCTACTGTCTCAATGGAAAAAAAAAAAAAAAACTAGAATAAAAATGCAAAAAATACACATATTTTTGTCATTTATGTAAACCATGACAAAAAAATCTTGCAGGACAAAACATGACACTTGATATTTTCTGTTTGTATATCACCATAGACAGAGAGCCTGAATTAGAGAGCCAAGGAGAGGAAAGTGTTCAGGCAAAGGGTCCAGGAGAAGTGAGAGCAGAGGTAGCAGAGAAAGATAACGCCACTAAAAAAATCTCAACACAGGACGTCTAGGTGGGACCCCAGCTGTCCCAATACTCCAATATTCAAGCCTCGGTTGTACTTCAAATGGTAATTTCCATATGCAAAGTTACTGTGCAAAATTTAAAAAAAGATATAAAATTGTATAAAATTAACACATTCCGGTAACAATCGTGTCAGTCCCCCCCCCCCCCCCCGGGAAGATTTGTTGCCACCGTGCCAAGGTCTTTAAGCCAGAGGAAACACTGATGTCTGTTCTGTTCTTCTTGTTCTCTATCCCCTCACCCTCCAGCCAGTCGCAGCCTGGTTCTGCTGGAGGTTTCTTCCTGCTAAAAGGGAGTTTTTCCTCTCCACTGTCGCCAAGTGCTTGCTCACAGGGAATCGCCTGATTGCTGGGGTCTTTCTGCAGTTGTCGGGGTTTGTCCTAGAGTTGAAAGTGCTATGAGATGACTGTTGTTGTGAAATGGCGCTATATAAATAAAGTTGAATTGAAATAAAGCTGAATTGAACATAAGGCCTCAGTTTTGGTCGTCTGTGGTAATGTACAAATGCTGATGGCCAAAACAATTTCTTTTCTTTTTTTTTTTTCCACAATATTTTTTATTGAACCTTTTTTTTTTTTTTTTTTTTTTACAAACATGGCACAAACAATCAAACACTAACACTAAAGTAATTTTAAAAAAAAATGTACTAAAAACACCAACAACCACTAACAAAGGCAAGTCATCAACAATGCTCCTCTGTTTAGTCTAGGTAATCTATTGCATAAGTATACATATTATACATTCACCAATTTGGAATTTGCAAGGTCCACACATATCATTCACCTTCTTCTTCAGAATTTATGTTTAATTTCTTTACATAATCAATGAAAGGTCTCCATATATTCTCAAACACATTTTCCTTTGATTTCAGTATGTATGTTATTCTTTCTAGTGGAAGGTTTGTTAACATCTGTCTTAACCACTGAGTCACATCTGGTCTATGAGTCTTTTTCCACAGTAGTGCAATACATTTTTTGGCATTAAGCAAGCTGAGGTCTATGAATGCTCTTTCACTCTTAAAGTTATGCTTTTCTGGATACAGACCCAACGAAAACAGTTTAGGGTTCAATGTGAATTGTTTTGAGATTATTTTTTCAATTGTTACCCTCACCTCTTCCAAAAACATTCTGATTTTTTTACATTCCCATAAACAGTGAAATAGGGTTCCTTTACTTTCCATACATTTTGTGCATGTATCTGGTATGTTTTTGTTATATCTATTTAACTCCACTGGTGTAACATACATCCGCATTAACCATTTAAAATGTATCAATTTAAGACATACATTTATTGATTTAGTTTGAGCTTCTGTACAAGCCAATTCCCATTGTTCCTCTGAAATTTCAATTTGCAGGTCTTCTTTCCAATAATTCAGTCTTTTCTGTGAGTTTTCACTTGAGAATAGTGTCAGTGAGTTATAAAACTTTGAAATAATACCCTTTCTCTTACTATCTTTCGTCAAAATTTTTTCCAAGGAAGAATAAGTAGGTCGGGTGAGAGCATTATTTTGATTTGATCGAATAAAATTCCTAAGCTGAAGATATTTAAAAAAATGTGTTCGATTAAGATTGAATTTGATCCTCAGTTCTTCAAAAGACCTTATGTTATCTGAACGTGACAAATATAAGTCTTGAATCTTTTGAATCCCTTTTAAATTCCATACTTTGAATACAGCATCCGTTCTCCCTGGTGTAAAATATTGATTACTCCATATTGGGCTAAATTGTGACAATAAGTGTGGTTCTTTTAAATATTTTTTGGTTTCACACCATATTTTGATCATATGCTTTACAATTGGATTTTTAACTTGTTTCTGTAATTTTTTTAGCCGAGTCTGAGTATATGAATAAGGGAAGAGGTAAAGGTAAATTGTATGATTCCATTTCAGTCCAGTGAGGGAGATCATTTGATGAAAAATAATACGTCATAGACCTCAGTTGTGCTGACCAGTAATACAACATAAAGTTTGGACATTTCAGACCTCCACGATCAAATGGTAAATATAGTAAGGACAGACGTAATCTAGCCTTCCTATTGTTCCATATAAATTCCACTAACTTTTTTTTAATTCTTGAGAATAGATCTGAAGGTGGTGGTAAAGGAATGTTTTGAAATGAAAGTATTTTTGGTAAGATATTACTTTTAAGTATATTAATTCTCCCGATCATCGACATTGGTAGTGACATCCATCTCTGAAGTAACTCATTAATCTGTCATTCAGGCTTCATAGTTGGCACTGGCGACTGATTCTGGCTTGGGCAAAATTTGAATTCCTAAATATTTAAACTGATTTACAACATTGAATTGATTTACCTCAGGAGCTGGGTGCTTTCTCTGGGTCTCATTTAGCATTAATATTGAAGATTTAGTTTTATTTATTTTATATCCTGATATTTCCCCAAAGTTCTTTATTAAATTTAACAAGGTCGGAATTGATTTTTTTAAAAATTCGACATAAACAAAATTATGTCATCGGCATACAGGGAGATTTTATGTTCTGTTGGTCCTACTTTAATTCCATATATTTGTGGATGTAAACGTACTGCCATCACTAAAGGTTCAATTGCCATAGTAAACAATAAGGGTGAAAGTGGACAGCCTTGTTGACATCCTTTATTGATTTTGAGATATTGCTGTTTGTTAGGATTTCTGCTGTAGCATTATTGTATATTATCTGAACCCATTTTATGAAATTATTTCCAAGTCCAAACCTTTGTAGGGCTTCAAAAAGATAGGGCCATTCGACCCTATCAAAGGCCTTTTCGAAGTCCAATGATAGGAGAGCTGTATCCGGTGCTTCTTTATTGGAATAAATAATATTAAATAGTCTTCTTGCATTATGGAAGCCTTGTCTTCCCATTATAAAGCCATTCTGATCTCGGTTAATAATATTTGGTAATATTTTTTGTAGTCGTCTTGCTAAAATTTTACAGATTATCTTAAGGTCAGCATTTAATTGGCTTATTGGTCTCATGTTTTCACATTTATTAGGGGGTTTACCTGGTTTTGGCAACAATATAATTAAGGCATTATTCATGTATGGTGGTAAATTACCATTTTGAAATGCTTCTAAAACCATTTCCAAAAGTGGTTTTATTAATTTATTCTTAAATTTTTTATAGAGGTCAACTGGAAGACCATCTGGTCCTGCTCTTTTTCCTGATTTCATATTATCAATGGCTAGCCCAACTTCTTCTTGACTAATTTTAGACTCCAGTATCTCCCTGTTTTCATTTGGAATACACGGTATAGATAATCCACCCAAAAACCCATTTAGTTTTGTTAAGACAGTTTCATTTTTTGTATCATATAGTTTTTCATAATAATCTCTAAAGGCACTATTAATTTCTAAAGGATCTATAACTGCCTGTCCGTTACTTATAATACTGGTATTTGGCGTTTTAAATTCTAATTGTTTAATCTGCCATGCCAGTAATTTTCCTGATTTTTCACCTTGTTCATAAAAAGTTTGCTTCAATCTTAGAAGACTCGAGGCATCTCTGTTCGCTGATTTTTTTTTTGTCATATTCAGCTCTCAGAATCAGTAATTCGTTCTCTGTGGGTTACTTCCTGCATACACTTTTTCTTGAAGAGTTTTTATTTTACGTTCCAATTGGACTCTCTCCTCTAGAGTCGTCTTAGATTTTGAACCTGTATAACTAATAATATGCCCCCTAATAAAAGCTTTGAAAGCCTCCCACTTTATACATGCTGTTGTTTGTGTAGTATTGATATCAAAGAACTCATCTATCTGTTTTTCTATGTACTTAACAAATTCCTCATCCTGAAGCCATTTATGCTGAAAATGCCACCTACCTGGATCCTTTGTCAGTTTCTTATCTACATATATTAGACAGCAGGGTGCATGATCAGAGATCACGATGTTATCATAGAAACAGTTTTGAATCTTGGACCTTAATTCTGTGGAGATCAAAAAGTAGTCAATACGTGAGAATGTCTTATTGGTATTAGAATAACAAGAATAGGCTTTGACTTGTGGTTTCATTTCTCTCCATATATCTAGCAATCTCAATTCTTTCATAAAATGATTAATGGTCATCCTGCATCCATTGTGCGTACAGTCCAGTCCTGTTGATCTATCTATACTGGGATTCAATGTACAATTAAAATCCCCTGCTATTATATGTTGCCCTGTAAGTGATGATAAAGTAAGAAATAAATTAACGAAGAAGTTTTGATCATCAGTATTGGGACCGTATAAGTTCACCAGATTTATATTTTCTAATAACAAAGATCCTTGGATGATTAGATATCTTCCTAATTTGTCTCCAATTACATTTTTCACTTGAAATGGGACTGTTTTATGTATGAGAGTCATAACTCCCCTGGCTCGGGATGAAAATGAGGTGAACACATTTCCTTGCCATCTTCTCCTAATTCTTTTTACATCCTCCTCTATTAGATGAGTTTCTTGTAAAAATACAATTTTTGAATCTATGTCTTTTATTTTATTCATAACTTGTTTTAGTTTTTTTAGATTTTGTAGACCTCTGCAATTCCATGAAGTTAAATTAAGATTAACGCTTTGATCTATGATCAATAAGGAGTTTAAGATTACCTTGCAATATAAACATGCTCATACAGAGAAGCAAAAACATGGATGGTTGAACATTCATCCTACAAACTACACAAAAACAAATTCCCTTTCCCCACATTCGTGGTAATCCCCCAAAATCAAAAAAATTCCATCTCCCGTTATAGCTAGTGACTGTTCCACACCTGCGAGGATCAGTCAAACCACTCTCTCTTTCACCTCTCAATCACCCTGACTCTGCTACTGTTTTTAATGACATTAACTCTCTTCTGTAGTTTTTTTCAACATAACTTCAAAGTTTTATAGCAACTTTGTACATCATAGCTTTTTTTTTTTTTTTTTTTTTTTATAATACAGTCTGTATTTTGTAGACATGTTATGTTTCAGATCAACCAGATGCCTGTACAAATTCTTAAATGTTCTACCTTTATCATGTTCATGCTTAGCTCCCACCAGTCTCCTTTTGGATCTCCTTAATGAGCTCCTGTGCCTCTTGAGGGGTCTTGAAGGTGTGGGTTCTGCCCTTATATGTGACCAGCAGTCTTGCTGGGTGAATCACTCCGTGACGAATCCCGAGGTTGCGCAGCTCTTTACAGGTGGGGTCGAACTGCCTCCTTAATTGTTGAATTCCTGTGGCCAAATCTGGGTAGAACCGCACCTGTTGATCCTGGTATTTAATTTCCCCTTTAGCTCACGCCGCGTTGGTGACCGTCATCTTGTCTCTGTAGCTGAGGAACTTCATAATCGGCGTCCTTGGTGGTGTCTTATTATCTCTCGGTGGGCCGATTCGGTGAGCGCTGTCTAAGACGACTGATGACTGCAGGTCCGCATTGTTCAGCGCTTCTGGAATCCACTTTTCCAAAAAGGAACATGGGTCCCGTCCCTCCGCTCCCTCTGGGAGGCCCACCAGCCTCAAATTATTCCGTCGCGAGCGGGATTCTAAGTCCAGGACATTATCTTCCAGACGTTTACATTTTAATTCCAGTGTTTGCAACTTTGATTGTAGGCTGGTGACGTCATCTTCAGCGCTTGAAATTCGGAGCTCTGCCTGCGATACTCATTCCATACAGTCGCTTATTTCCTTTCTCATTCCTTCTACCGCTGCTATAATCCCATCAAATTTAGACGAAAAGTCTGCTCTCATGGAGCTGATGGCAGCAAGCACCGCACTTGTCCCCTCCTCAGCAGTTACCGCTCCGCCGCTGGCTCCATCCTCCACCATAGTCTCTGGAGATTTTTCTGCTTCGTCACGAGCATGGAAGTCTGTTAGTTTGGATTGTTTTGTCGAATTACTTTTTCCTCCGCCTAATTTCCCAGCCTTGGTCTTTACCATATCCACGCCTAAACGCTGGGATAGGTTTTTGTTCCAATTAAGAGAGTTTTAGCCTACTTTTTATTTTTGGGAGCAGAGCAGTGTGAAACACGTCTTCCTACGTGGCCTCCATAACCGGAAGTCCCTTCTTTTATTCTTTTAGTTTGATTTGTTTAGGACTAGTTCATCGCCAGTAGAATGCAAGTATTCCTGTCTGAAACAGGTATCCCAATCAGGCTTTACAAGCCCAAATAAAGGCTGTGTTTGAAAGTTGAATACAAAGTGGTGTTGGCTATATGTAGGCAGTCACATGTTAGACTTTGACAAATATGAAAGGGAGTAAATGTCACTAAGATTTATTTGATTGTGTGATGAATATTAATTACAGAATACCTAAATATTGAAAATGAATGGGACATCCAATATTAGCAACTGCTTCAGATCCCTTGATCACTTATTTGTGTCATCTTTTATCATTTATATTCAAGATAATGGTGTATCTTGCACTTTGGGGAATGGGAGTTGTTCAGTCAGTAATTATTTTAGTTCATCACCGTTTAGTGATTGAGTTCAGTGTAATATTGAATTTCTTCTGTGTATCGTCAATAAATTCATGCAGTACTATAACAGGACATGTTTACAAATATTTGAGACCCATTGTAGTGCGTCATTTTATATTTTAGCAATATTTTAAGTTTGTTTAAACTAATCAACTGAATTAACTACAAAACACCCAGAATTATTATACACAGCAGAAGGACCTGTTTGACTGCAACTGTTAGATCAGCGTTGTCCATTTATCAGTAAATATTTAACTAAAAATTGTTTATTTCGTTATTTGGGAGTTTTTGTGTCCTGTGTTTAGGCCCTGTCACACCTAGACAATTTAGGCAGCGTTTGCAAAACATATGGAAAAATTTGGAGAATATGTTGGTATACGTCAAATCCGTTATGGCTGTGTTTTGTCTCAGTTAAGAGCAACCTGAAGCACGCTGATAAACGGCGGTGTTTGCCGAGCTCTTTGCCGAGCCACTTCTTATTGTAACCCTTGCCTTATGTTAATTAGGTAAGGGAAATTATTAAGTGTAGACCAGTTGCTAGGTTCGTAAGGGTTACAATAGGAAATTAAAATGAGTGTGGAATGAAATAGCTGGAGGCAAGAAATGAGCAATAATGGTTGTTATTTGTAGAGATAAAGAGAACAATATATACAAACAATTTACAACTACACAAATATAACAACGGCCGGCATGAAATAAAACCCCAAAAATGTCCTACTGAGCTCAGTGTTTGTTTGCCCTTTTGGTTTAGTCGTTTGACCAGTCAAGATATCTTGTATCTCCAGACTCAGGTTTCTTTTCCTCTTTTAAAGCGGCGGCTTGAGTTGTTACCACTTTGAATCTTGGGCACTGGAGAGAGGAAGGATGTTCTTCAATCGAGATCTTGGTTAGATCTCTGTACAGTCTCGGGTCAGTCTCGCCATCGCCATTCGGAGAGAATCCAGGATCCAGAAGGTTCTTGATCGGCAACCAAAAAAACCTTGCCTGCACAACAATAATGGTATTATTGTTTACAGCTAGAGTAATTCGTTTTCCAATCTCTTCTGGTATAACTGCTGGGAGTTGGGGGCTGAAAATTTGGATTTATGGCTATATTAAGTCCAATAACCCCTGTAAATTTCAGCCTCCCTGGATATGTAGAAGTTTAGGTGGGGAAATCATTATTGACTGTCCATAGGGGAGCTATTAAATGAAGACAGAGGTGGGAAAGGTATAACCACTGGGAGTTGGGGGCTGAAATTCACAGGGCAGGCTCTGGAGGCCGATGGGATAAAATGATAAAAATCTGGGCCTGATCGAAGCTCCGGAACTGGGTCTTCCTTAGAAGACCTTATAAGGAGTTGTTCAGAACTCCTTATAAGAACTCTTTAGATGTTCTTGATAGGTGGTGCCATCTATTCTTTGGTGCAGTCATCGCGTCTATGTCACCAGTCTACACAGGGTCATACAGACACTGCAGTAGTACATGTACACTCACAATAATAAATGTTTTGTAAATGTATATTTTATATATACAGTAATAGTTTCAATAATGTGTGTGTGCATAAGTACTTGGTGCCTAAATTTCTTTACTGATCTGCATTGGAATTAACATTATCCCAGAATTTTTAATAAAAGTAGGTAGGGTAGTGGTCAGGGCCTTCGTTTGTAGGGGCCTTTGTTCTGAAGTGAGAACTTTACTGTTTTTATGTGTTAGCATTTTAGTCAGATATTTCATGCACCAAATTACTTAATTGTGGTGACATCAAGCAACTCTGTTTTTGCATAACAGATGGCTCTGCTAGATAGTCCCATCTACGAGTAGATGGGCTATAGACACCGCTGCTGAATATGGACGGATAATTTTTTCACACATAAGGAGTTGTTCAGAACTCCTTATAGAAAAATATAGAGTGATGATAAGCAAGTCAGTGGTGGTAATGCACCTGAAGACTGGTTGCCAACCTCCAATCAAATCTAAAAGAAGAAGAGCAAATTGTTGTTATTCTTTTGGCTGCTCCCTTTAGGGATTACCACAGTGGCTCTCAAATGCTTCCATCTCACCCTATCCCTTGCATCTCCCCCTGTACCACCAACCCTCCATGTCCTCCTTTACTACATTCATGAATCTTCTCTGTGGTCTTCCTCTTTTCCTCCAGCCTGGCAGCTCCATCTTCAACATCCTTTGTCCAGTATATCCACTATCCCTCCTCTGCATATGTCCAAACCATCTCAGCTTTGCTTCTTTTACTTTGTCTCCAAACTGCTCACCCTGAGTTGGCCCTCTGATATACTAATTTGTAATCCTGTCCCTCCTAGTCACTTCCAAGGTGGAGGGAATTATGAATGGTTCCAAATACCACTCAGCGTTAGCACAAAACCTTAAGGCTTCTGCTAGAAAGCTGAAGATGAAGAGGAACTTCCATCTTTCAGCACAACAATGACCCAAAGCACACATCCAAATCAACAAAAGAATGGCTCCACCAGATAAAGATTAAGGTTTTGGAATGGCCCAGGTAGAGTCCAGACCTGAATCCGATCGGACATCTGTGGGGTGATCTGAAGAGGGCTGCGGACAGGAGATGCCCTTGCAATCTGACAGATTTGGAGGATTTTTGCAAAGAAGAGTGGGCAGATATTGCCACATCAAGATGTGCCATGCTGATAAGACTCCTACGCAAAAAGACAGTGCTGTAATAAAAGCCAAAGGTGCTGGAACAAAGTATTAGTTTAAGGGTGTGCATATTTATGCAACCATGTTATTGTAAGTATTTTTTATTTTTCCCCTTAAAAGATTTCAGTTTGTTCACAGGTTATAGGTCACATTAATGGTAGAAAAAGTTTTGAAATGATTTATCTTGGTCTCATTTTTTACATCCCAAAAACCTTGCATTTGAACAGAGGTGTGTAGACTTTTTATAGCCACTGTGAGTGTGCAGGGTTTCCTCTGGTAATATTTCTCGGTGGCGGCCCGCCAAACCAGAAAATTTGCTGCTGCGCCAAGGAGATATGAATTTAAGAAAAATATATGAAGCAATGACTTTCTGCAAGCGCGCACGCAAACAACACGCGTGGCCGTCATTCACGCGGAGTTTAGAAGCGCCCTGCCCATGCGAGCTTTTCAGTCAGTCAGCAGGCAGTGTCTCGCTAGCAGCAGCAGCATCTTGGTGGAAAATGAGTGAAAACTGGGAAGTCAAACTGCAGAAATGGACTTTATTTGAAGAGGAACTTTGTGAAGAAGTCCGCCGTTTCTTCGTTGGTGAAAATCCTGGTGCGTCCTATCGGGCAGGAGTGAAACTACAAATGATGATTGTGTGCATGCGTCATCCGCTTGGCCTGGGTAGATGAAAAAAGTGAGCATGTACATGCTCACTTTTTTCTCTTTTCTCAAAAAATTTAATTTTTTGTTAAATATTTACTGACAAATGGGAAGCACTGATGCAACGGTTGCAGTCAAACAGGCCATTCTGCCGTGTATAATAATGTTGGATGTTTTGTAGTTAATTTGATTAATTTCTAAAATCTTTTAATAACAAAATATTGCTACAATATAAAATGTTGAACAAGAATGGTTATCAAATATTTGTAGATGTGTCCTGTTATAGTACTGCATTAGTTTATTGATGATACACTATAAACTACACATATAAACTAAAACAATTGTAATGGTGACCGAACAACTCCCATTCCCCAAACTACAAGTGTCATGAGCCGAGCCGGCTTGGTTTTCCCCGGCTCGGCACTGATCTCTTTGTGGGTTTTGGCTTTACTGTTTATGTGCGTCGTGTGTTTTCTTTTCATCATTTTTGCCACTGCCTGACCGGCAGCTGTTAGTCAGCCTCTGATGTTTTTCTCACACTGCTGACAGTCTGTCGGCCCTACCACTTCCCCTCGCTCTCTGTGATTCCACCAGCTGTCCCGGCCCCGGTAATTATCTTTCCCGAGCCTCAGGTGTTCCCAATTTGTGTGACCAGCGGCGTTTGGATTTAAGCAGCTCTCCGCTAGACAAACACCATTGGGTCATTGAGTGAGTCACTCCTGCTCTCCACGGGGTGATTGCCACAGTTTTGGAGTTTTGTGGCTGACACACTGTGAGAAGAGCCTTGGCTGAGGTATGCATTCCCAGATCATCCCCAAAATGTAATGGGTTCCTCTCTAGGCCAAGAACCACCTCTGGTGAAAATTTCATCCAAATCCATCCAGTAGTTTTTGTGTAATCCTGCTGCACAAATACAAACAAAGCCCTTGGTGGAGGTATGCACTGTCAGATCATCACCAAAATCTAATCATCTGTTCCCCTTGCCATTACACATCTTTCCTGAAAATTTCGTCAAAATCCGTTCATAACTTTTTGAGTTATGTTGGTAACAGACAGACAAATGCCAGTAAAAGCATTACCTCCTTGGCGGAGGTAATAAACTCAAGTGTTGCTGTTGTGTCCATCTCCTCCATCTCCAAACTCCCAGACTGCGGGCTTTGCAATTCATCGCACAACCGCGTACAACCCACAGGCCACTGGGTTATTTGAGCGTTTTCATAGATCACTGAAAGCAGCACTCAGGGCTTCACTGACAGATGCAAATTGGGTAGACAGGTTGCCGTGGGTTTTATTGGGGTTGCGCTCCGCGCCAAAAGAGGATTTGGAAGCTTCCCCGGCAGAGAGCTTGTTTTTGCGCAGCCCCTATGGCTGCCCGGGGAATTTCTGCCAGATAATCCCGGGCCCGGCAGCGTGCCTGTGTTTGCGCTATCCCGCGCCGGACAGCTGCCCGTCTCAGCTTTTGCAGCATAGCGCAAACACAGGCACGCTGCCGGGCCCGGCCCACCACTGTTTTCCGTGTGTTTTTGTGCCTAAAACTTTGAAGAACGCAGAGTTCGTGTTCGTCAGACACGTCGACCAGCGCCCTCCATTGCGCCTGCACACATGTTGAAAATGGCCCTATCTCACAATGTTAAAGAATCCTTTAAAAAATTCCTGGATCCAGACGGTGATCCGGATCATCCCCAAAATTTAATCAGTTCTTCCTTGAACCATTTCCAACAACGCCTGAAAGTTTCATCGAAATCCGTCCAAAACTTTTTGAGTTATCTTGCTAACCAACAGACAGACAGACAAACAGACAGACAAACCCCAGCAAAAACATTACCTCCTGGCCTGCGGCCTGGCGGAGGTAACAAGCTAAGGCCCCTAGCAATGCTGAATATTTACTTGAACATGTAACATGAATGCAAGTTAGGATACTGTACACACATACACACAGAAACTTCATCTGTCAACTTGCACACACCTCAAACAGGTAACATCTAGGTTAATGAATATTTGTTTTTTGGCACCACCCAAGGATGTCTGGAGTCTACCTACGCTTATTATGGTTTCTCTTAGTCTTACAGTAAACCGAGCAGATAAGCCCTGCATTACACATATTTATTTGTATCCCTGTCAGTTGCTGCCAAGGTAACAGTAAGCATAGCTGGATTTTGTACAAATAACAAAATAGCAGACAGTACAGATGATCAACCCACACACAGGATAGCACAACCCAAAAGACAATGTAAGTGTGTGTGTGTAGTAGGATTGTGGGCTGTAATAGGGATGCCCTCCGGCGTCTCAGCTGTCCTCATTCAAAATAACACAGTTGAGACAAAGTTGTCAAAGGTCTTCTTGTATCCACTCTACCACAACTGCAGATCTAAGTGTTGACAAACCATCATCCACATGATCTCATCTACCAGTAATCTCACATTCTTATCCTCATATAATCTGACCCATGACATGTGATTTTATATCAGTATAAAATATCAGTTTATATTAAAATAACCTTGTGTGTACGTTTGAAGTTTTATGTTTATTTCTTACTTTATAATTAAATGGTAATGCTGCTGTGGTGCCAAGCAAACAACCTGAAACTGAATGTCCAAAAAACAAAGAACTCATACTGGACTTCAGAAAGAACAGACGGAACCCCCCTTCCCCGCCCAAATGGTGACTGTGTGGAAACTGTCCCTACCTTCAGGTTCCTGGGCACCCATATCTCCTCTGACCTCTCCTGGACTGTGAACACCAAGGCCCCGGTGAAAAAGGCCTAGCAGCGGCTGCACTTCCTCCGTGTCCTGAGGAAGAACAACTTGGACCAGAAGCTGCTTCTGGCCTTCTACCACTGCTCAGTGGAGAGCGTACTCACCTACTGCCTGGGTGTGTGGTACACCAGCTCCACGGCCGAGCACGGGAAGGCTGTGCAGAGGGTTATTAACGCCACCCAAAAAAATCTTCCGCAGCCCTCTGCCCTCCCTGGAGGACATCTCCAGATCCTCCTGTCTGAGATAGCTCAAGGCCATCACAGGAGACCCCTCACATCCCACCCACCACCTGTTTGACCTGCTCCCTTCTGGACAACGGTTCAGATCAGTCAGGTCCCACACCTCCAGACTGACGAACAGTTTCTTCCCCTGGGCCAACCGGACTGCAAACGGTCAAAGACCCCACCCCCCTTCCTCCAAACACTCACATGCATAGAACTGAGGACCTTGTTAATTATCACAATAACACAACTGTCTTTGCACTCCACACTTTCATGTATGTTGACCTAGCCGTGAAACGGCTATATATATTTTCCATACTCCTTGGGCCATTTTACTCAATTGTGTGTTCAGTTGTGTGTTCTGCACTCCGCATTCTTATGTACATAGTTCCATCCATGAAGCCACTACCATACCTGTGTATATTTCCATAATCCTGGGCTATTTTTATTTCAGTTGTGTGTTTAATCGTGTGTTCTGTAACTGTGTTTTATCTAATCCTTCTCTGTTACTTTATTGCACAGTAGCCTGGTGGAGCACCCATAATTTCGTTGTACTGTACAATTGTGCAATGACAAAGCCTATTCTGTTCTGTTAAACAGACCAAAACATTTCAATTTGTTTTGTGGGTTATGTCACAGCTGAACTATTTATCAGAGTAATTTTCGATTAAATACAGGCTGGAAATCAATTAATTGGTTAGGAACTAATGTATCAGATTTAATACTTGTACCTTGTTTAAAATATCTGTTAACCTTTTTCTTTTTTCAAAGGCATATGGAAGTATCGCTTTGTTTAAAAAAACAAAAAAAAACAAACAAAAAACAATTTGTTTAAGTAGAGGGCAATCAGAGTACATGCCTCTGCCAAGGCCCTATCTTGAAGTGTTACAAGTGAAAAAGTGATCCAGAATCTGCATCCTGGTCCAGATCACCTCCAATATCTAATGGGTTCATTCATAGCCCAAGAGCAGCCTCTGGTGAAAATTTCATAAAACCCATTCAGTAGTTCTTGTGTAATACTGCTACAAACCAACATGAAAACATGAACTTCTTTGCGGCGGTAATAAATTGTTTAACCAGTTGCCCAAATGATAATTATTGGCCACTAGTATTAGTCTTTTTTGTCTATTTTTCTTGAAAATAGATCAGGATTAGAATAGGGAATATTATGTAGTTTACGACTGAGATCATTTTATAAATCAAATTATACAAAAAATGAGGTAGTGAGCAAGTATGTTATGATTGTTTAGTTGTTTTTCAGGTCTTGGTTTAATCTTTGTTTTTTTTTTTTGTATTGTTATTTAACCATTTTTGCAGTCCTGACAAAAATAATGCACCTTTATATATTCTATAAAATTCAAATCGATCTGTTGTTCCAATCTTTTCAAAAAGCTCTGATTGCCAACAGGGCCTCTAAAGTAGCATAGGGGAAACCTTATCAAAGCTCCATAGTTTTTTCACATTTGTTCTGTTAACAGCGGTAAATTGACTTGATACCCCCTAAAGCAGCATAAAAAACTAACACCACTGCAAAACCTTACCAACACACCAAAGGGTAGTTAAACCTCTTAATATCATAAATTATTTTCCTACCTGTTTGAGGTAGCTATTTGGCTTTTTCAGTCATCATATGGATGAGTTATTAAAGCCTTGAGCGACTGAAGCTCAGCACAGGGAGGAGAATCATCATCATCATCATCATCATTACAGCTGTCACGGTGGATGAATTTCCCCTGCAGTGACAGTGGATAGCTCAACACCGCAATATGTGGTATTATTGCAAATTTTTTTAGGACCCTGTGGTCTCGTAATTTAGACAGGGTTCATAATTTATGTGGGAAATGATGGAAGCTGTGAGAAACTCGCTGCAGCTCCGCTCTCAACTTGTGTGTGTGTGTGTGTGACAATTGTGCGGGGCTCTGGTCTTCCTACAGTCATGAACTGCTGATTCTGTTAAAAAAAAAAAAAAAAAAAACCCCGATCATTTTCATAAAGCAATGGTGGTATCTCCAGTATTTCACCTGCAGGATATGTGGACTGGTTGGAGACTGCAGCAACATTCAGCTTATTTAAACAGGACAGCCTCCGTACAGGACCCTACGTGGCTCTCATCATAAATTGATGAGACATGACTCCGCTCAGAAGGAAATGACACGCTTTGTGCCCTTTCAGTGCTCACTGTCACGGCTGTATTTAGCAATTTGTCCAAACGCTTCCGCCACTCCTAACTGCCTGCTGGAGTCCGTCTGGAGAGTTCCCTACACTGTGCTGGTGGCGGAAGCTGGGCTTCTATGGCTGGATGGTAGTGAGCTAGGTAAGACCTCAAATTTGATGTATTTCCCTGTTATGCTGGGACCTTTTTGGCACAGATTTTGCATATCACCTCTTCTAAATTAGCTGGCTTTCCTTTTTCATTCAGCTCAAAACCAAAATGTTCCCAAACCGGTAATGTTGTTGTTGCCTTGGTAACCAGCGCAGCTGCCAGCTTTTATTTTTTTGCACCCGGTGCTGTGGAAGCTTCCACAGTTCCAGCTGCAAACATGCTGTTGGCAATAAAAATACACTTAACATTTAACAATTTATTTAATAATCAACAGGGGCACATAAGTGAACAACAAGATTTAGCCACATGCACAAAAAAAGTGAACACTGCAGTTGTTGCGGTTGCTCGTTATCCTTCCCAGTAGGCTTGTCCATAGTGCGGTACTACATAATTGTAGTTATCGCAACAACCCTAATCATCATCGTCATTGTTTTTGCAGACCCGACTCCTGACAGGTATGTCAGTAATAGTTGGTGTATGACTCTAACCCTGCTCTAAATAGCAGATTTTATCATATTTCCGGATGGTCAATTATAAATTAATGAAGGAACCAAATTTCCTTTGGGTGTGGAAAAAAGCTATTTTAATTAGGGCTGGGCACTATGGGGGGGAAAAAAAATCATACCTTGATGTAATTATTCTGTATCTTGTTACTACAGGGTTTTTGATGGTAATATTTTTGTGTGGCGGGCCACTAGGCCAAAAAATTTGAGCTGCCATGCTAAGAGAAAAGTATATAATTTTTAAAAAAGAACCGCACAAGTGGCAATTTAAAAAACCAAGAAAAGAGCTGCAGGTTTGCCACCCCGACATACTGTATATTGCTAAGTAAATAGATGAAGGACTGTCACTTCGCAGGCATGCATGGGAACAGCATAAGTCAAAACAGCCACAGTATCAGGAAAGTCGGAGCATTGAGTTCGGGAGTGTCCCATTCTCGTGACCGTTCAGCCACCAGCTAAGTGTATCTAGCATCGCTGTCCAAGAGACAAAAGTGAGTCCCGTGTACTTGCTCCCCTGATGTCAGAGTGAAGTATGAGCATACTTTGAATGGAGGGAAAAAAAGCAGAAGAGGTATGTAAGCAGTGGAGATAGTGATGGGCAAATGACACCAAGGCCTCGGCGCTTCTGTCACACTTCTGAAGCAAAATGATTCACTGTGTTGGAGTTTGTATCAAAACACCAATATGCTTCACTTCACGGTTCGGCTTAAAGCATCTTGTTGTTTGTATAAACTTAGTCTAGGCTTTAAATAAAGGTTTCAGTGTTTCCCCTAGGTTTACAGCCTTTGGGGGAGGGGGGGAGGGGGGAAGGGGCGGGCAGCGTGACGGTTGACAACGACAAACTCTTAAAGGAATCATGGTGTACATAAGTTTCTTTTAATAACAACCGTTTCTTTTAATAACAGCAGTCAGTATAAATAAAAACTGTAAAAAAAAAAAAAAAAAAAACAATTATTGAACAAAACCTCAGAATATTTGAACGACATTGAATGAAATATCTGAACATTTGTTTATACTAATATATTGCCTGTAGAACACAAGTATTCCTGTCTGAAACAGATATCCCAGTTAGGCTTTACAGGCCCAAATGTAGGCTGTGTTTGAAAGTGGAATACAAAGAGGTGTAGCCTATATGTAGGCAATTACACATGTTGGACTTGGACAAATATGAAAGGGCATTAAGATTTATTTGATTGTGGGAATATTAATTACAGAATATCTAATTATTGAAAATGAATAGGACATCCAATATTAGCAACTGTTTCAGAACCCTTGTTTATTTGTGTGTCAGATCACTTATTTGTGTGATCATTTGACTTGTATTCATAATAGTGTATCTTGCACTTTAGGGAATGGGAGCTGTTCAGTCACCATTACAATTATTTTAGTTTATATCACTGTTCAGTTTTGAAAGCCGGGGATCAGACCACGTAGGTGTGTGCCTTAGCCTGCCACCTGATCCGCATAACACTGAACCCCAGTGGTCCCTCCTGCAGGTGGTGAGCCCACTGGAGGGCGGACTCATGTAACTCCTTCGGGCTGAGCCTGGTCAAGTCCCATGGGCAGAAATCCGGCCACCAGGAGCTAGCCATCGAGCCCCTGCCCCAGGCCTGGCTCCAGGGCGGGGCCCTGGTAACCCCATACAGGGTGCAATACACTGAATCCTTGATTATTTTTTTTCCATCATGGGAGTCTATTGGATCACTCTTAGTCTGGCCCTTCACCCAGGACCAGTTTATCTTGGGAGACCCTACCAGAGGCAAATTGCCCCAGACAACATAGCTCCTGGGATCACTATGGCACGCAAACCCCCCGCCACGATAAAGTGGCAATCCATGGGGGGTGAGGAGCTCAGTCATCTGGGAGAGGCTCAGAGTAGAACCACTGCTCCTCTATTTCAAAAGGAGCCAGTTGAGGTGGTTTGGGCATCTGTTCAGGATGCCTCCTGGATTCCTTCCACTTGAGGTGTTTCGGACACATCCACCTGGGAGGAGACCCCGGGGTAGGCCCAGGACACGCTGGAGAGACTACGTTTCCCAGCTGGCCTGGGAACGTCTTGGTATCCTCTGGAGAGCTGGAGGAGGTGGCTGGGGAGAAGGAAGTCTGGGATTCTCTGCTTGAGCTGTTGTCTCTGCGACCTGGACCTCCAAATGTTGGCACGCTTAATTTGTCTTCAGGCTGCTGACTGATTAAAGTCATGGACTTTGTGAATTTCGGTCATCTTAATTTGCCAGGTACATAATAATGAACATAAATTAGTTAAGGTTAAAACAGCTCCTTTTCATTCTTGTCTGAAATAAGAAAACAAAAAACCAGTAATTAAACTAAATGAACCAACTCGAGCTCATAACAGTCCCTCCAGGATTTTGCGGGATGTTTTTATGATTGTTGCAGGCCAAAAAGCCTGAATTCGCTGGAGCTTTTTGGAAAAGTTGCGATGTTTTTAGAGTGTTTTCTGCACTAAAAGGTGTGGGAAGAATTCCAAATTTTAAACCAGATGCTTTTTTCCAGTATACTGCAGTGATGTTCTATATAACAATACAAGAAAAGCACAGGATTGTCAAAAAATTCCTATTATAGTGATTTGTAAATTAAGCAGAAACTTCTGCTATACAGAAAAGCTTAAATGTTAGAGTATAGATTTGGAAATTATCGGCAGCACCTTCATTTGAAAACTCCCTATGGTTCCCAACCACTCGGAACCGAGCAGAGAGGAAAAAATAAATTATTCTGTTGCACTGTATTGACTATTGGAGTCTGTGGTTTTGTTTTGTTTTTTTTTAAATACAGAATATTCTCTGTTTTTCCATGCCTATCGGGCTGCTGCATGTTGGGCTTCACACACACACACACACACACACACACACACACACACACACACACACACACCCCTACCCCTACACCCCTTTCATTTAGAACGGGATGGCGAGGGGGATGGATGGGTGGATGCGTTTGTCTGTCCACAATGGAGATTCAGTTTTAAAGCTCATTGACCAGATGTAGTAATGATTTTACCTCTGAAGATGTTCAAACACTCGCTGTAATGTAGTGTACTCTCCTCACGCGCGCTTCTGCGACAGGGTGCTTTTGGGGCAGGCGCATGTTTTTCAATACAAACCCAGCGCTTCACACACGCGGTCAGGCCGGAGACATGGTGAGGCATCCACGGGCAGGCTGGGGGAGACGGAGGAAGGGACGGTGTTGAAAACCTCACGGGTGAGTGTTTTTTTAAAATCACACACTCTGTTTGCAGATGTGTTCCGTTACTCACTGTAAACTATAAATTCACTACTCACTGTAAACATGGAAGTGAATGCGGTGCAACGATAGTAGTAGTAGATTAGTTTATTTGACAGGGACAGTGCAATAAACATAGACAATTAATCAAAGACAATCAATCTGATGTGTTGCACATAGAGTGTATAGCTATTAGCTAATTTGCAACTCTTGTCCCTGGATGGGCTTTAGAAAAAAGAATCAAGTAAAAGATGAAAAAAAAAAACAAAAACATAATAACCACATACATCAATGCAGAAAGATTATAAATACACAATTATAAATATTATAAATACACAAATATAACAGCCTGACTCACATTTAACATAAATATTATAAATATTTTGGACGAAACCAGCAAGTGGCTCGGGTGCTGATTTATGGAAACATTTGAACGTTAATTTCAGAAAACAGGTCAGTGAAGCTCTCAAAACTCAATAGGTTGTATTTTTTTAAAACATTACAGTGATGCCACCTAATGGGCTTTTTGTCCAAGATTTTTAGGGTTTGATTATATAATGAACCTATATGTCTTATTGTGGAAGGGGCTGCTTGAGCCCAGACTGTCAGACAGTATGATATATGAGAAAAAACCATAGAATGCATATACAGTGCAGCTGCTTCATAAGGTATGTAATATCTAATTAGTTTAAAGCAGTTCAGATTTTTTTTTTACTGTTTTTGAAATTTTCTTTATATGAAGATTAAATTTGAGTTGAGGATCTAGTACAATGCCAAGGTATTTGAATTCTGTAGCTAAACTGATGTCATGATCATGTATATTAACTTTAAAACGCTGCAGGTTACATTTTTTGATTGAAAAGCACATTGAGACTGTTTTCTGAAGGTTCAGCAATAGATGGTTCTTGAGGAGCCACTCTTGGACATCAACCATACTTGTAGACAGTACATCTGCAGCCTGTGCTGGAGTCTTGGCAGCTGTGTAAATAACTGCATCATCTGCATAAAGTTGGCATGTTGCAGCTGAGCAGTGTAACGGCAAGTCATTAATAAAAATGCTGAAAAGTAAAGGACCAAGAATGGACCCTTGTGGGATACCCATGCGGTTGTTTAAAAATGAGGATTTATCCTGGTGAACTTTTACACACTGTTCTCTATTCTGGAGATAAGATGCAAACCATTCTAATGTATTTGGGGAGAAGTTAAAAGATACCATTTTGGATAAAAGCAAACTGTGGTTTACAGTATCGAAAGCCTTTTTGAGATCTAGAAAAACAGCTCCTACCACATTACCCCTGTCCAAGGACTGTTTGACGTTTTCAATAAGGCAACAATTTGCTGTTTCTGTTGAGTATCCTGGTCTAAAACCAAATTGATGTGGATGAAGAAGTTGACTGTCTTGTAAGTAGTCTATCAGCTGTGTAGCTACAACTTTTTCAAGAACCTTAGATAGGACTGGTAAAATAGAGATTGGGCGGTAATTGCATATATCGTCTTTACTGCCTGATTTATGAACTGGTTGCGTTGATTGGTTAGACTGAGTGTTTCAGCACCAGTTAGACAAATTTGATTGGTGAAATTGGTGGAAGTTGACAAGGATTGGCCAAAATTACGGGAAAGTTGCAGTGATTGGACAAAGTTGCAAGCTTGTGCAATAGTTGCGCTGATTGGCTAATTTCACGTGAATTGGTGCTGTCGCGAAATCCTGGAGGGGCTGTCTTAACCACACCTGTTAGCTAAGCCACTCTTGCATTATTGCTGCTGTGACCAGCGGGTTAAAACCATGATAAATGCCTCCAGTGCTTACATATCTTTTCTGATTTTTTTTCCATGTTTAAAGTACTTTAATAAGCTCGTGTTTCTCTCGGACAGTCACGCTAGTAGCAAGACACTATGCCTGGCAGGCGATGAGAGCACGCAGGCGGGGCACTTCTCTTCACGCGGATGAGGGTCACGCGCGTTGTTCGTGTGCGCGCTTGTGGATAGTCATTCCTTCATAAATTTTTGTTAAATTTATATGTTCAGATAGAGTGGCAGAAATTTTTCAGGTGTGGCGGGCCGCCACCGGGAAATGTTACCAGAGGAAACCCTGATATGGGGAACGAGTGAAGATTTCGAATACAGCTTGTGTTTCTAAATGAACCTGAACTAGGGATGTTAATGATTAATTGACATTTGATTAATTGTCGATAAGAATTTAGTCAACTAAATTAAATTGTCATTTAATTGATAACTCAGCAGTCCTTTTCGATGAGAGCTTATTCTATGAAAGGTAGTGGTATCACTGTCCAGGTGGGCACCCACTGCCACCTTTTAACATTTTTTAATACCTTTTAGTGCACGTGTTGTGCAGAGCGAAAAACCTCGCCCTTCCGGGTTACGTTGGAGTGCCACAAGTTCCAATGGCACACAAGCTTGAAGATCCACTTATCTGCTTCAAATCAGCAGGGCAGAGAAATGGACCGGAGCAAGGAGAAAGATGACACAAGTGCAAAAACCCGTCCCAGCTGCCTTCAACCTGCCACTAGACAGGAAAGCCGACCGGAGTCAAGTTACCACTGAGGTAACAGACAAGAGGAAGCCTACATCGTTCTGGGTTTGCCTGGATTGCCGGGGTACTCTCACAATGTTTAACATGCAACACATGACGCAGCTCACAATTTATTTTCCCGTTTAAAACAGTCTGCTAGTGCATCTCAGTTAATTAGAACATGAAAGTTATTTTTTTGTAATATAACTAAAAAAGATAAATTTTATGATATTGGTAATTGTTTTTAAAATAAATTAAAAATCATGACATTTGTAAATTGCTGAGATGTACCAGCAAATGATACACACTATTAGAGGTGGCAGTCTTTAGGCACCCAGTGATTCAAACTGATTACAATCTAGGGGCCTCTGATTTGAACAGATTTCAATTCTTGATGCATCTTTTTTTTCTATTCAGGATTTTTTTTTTCCTCCCACTATGTGACAACTTCTTATTTTTAAAGTGTTTGCAATGACCCATGGCTATGTGCAATCACTGAGTCCTAAAGTCCAAAAACCCAGAGCATTACGCTGTATCAAAATCACATTTTACCTTTTATACAAAAATATGCAGTTACCATTATAAATAATTCGGGGCAATGGATGTCCACGCATCACACGTGATGGCAATCCTACCCGCTGTCTTCAGTTATTGCATGACTTTGGCTTTAATCTCGTTGTGGAGAGGTGGGATGGCTGTGTCAGGAATTGGTCAAGTGGACCCATGACCAAGTGAGCACCCCAAGTGGATCCTGGGATCCAATCTGTACGTGTACAAGTACTTTTTCATTCCAGTGATTTACAAACTGATTCATAATTTCCTAAAGCCTCATTCAGAACATTATAGTCCCACATACCTATTCTGGGAATTTTCATCTGGGGACAGACAGCAGTGACGAGTAGCAGTGGTGGAGGAGAAAAGTCTTGAATGCAGAAACAGAGCCAAAACCTTCTCTGGGTCAGCTTAGTTGTCATCTCTCTCTCTCTCTCTCTCTCTCTCTCTCTCTCTCTCTCTCTCTCTCTCTCTCACACTCACACACACACACTCTCTCACACACACACACACACACACACACACACACACACAGTGGGGCAAAAAAAGTATTTAGTCAGCCACCAATTGTGCAAGTTGTCCCACTTAAAAGATGAGAGAGGGCTCCAATTTTCATCATAGGTATACCTCAACTATGAGAGACAAAATGAGAAAAAAAAAAAATCCAGAAAATCACATTGAAGGATTTTTAATGAATTAATTGGTAAATTCTTCAGTAAAATAAGTATTTGGTCACCTAGAAAACAAGCAAGATTTCTGGCTCTCACAGACCTGTAACTTCTTCTTTAAAGGCGCTTTTCCACTTGGAACCCAAAGGCCCCGTTTGGCCCCGATCGGCCTCCATTGTCCGGTTTCCCACTCGGAACCCAAAGGCCTCACAGTTCCCTTTTTCGGAACAGTTCCAGTTTAACTGACACTTTTTTCGGCACCGTAAAAAGCAGGTCCGAAGGCTCCCAGCCCCGTTTCGTCACGCCACTGCTGGCCATTCATTGGTCTGTGCGTAGCGTCATCAGAGTGGGTGTTACGTGGGCGTTACACTGACTTTCCAGAATCGCTTGCTGGTCGCCATTTGCAATTTTTCATCAGTGAGCCCGCGAACAAGTGATATTATAAACCACAACGAGAGAATGGCTTCACAGAAATCAGCAGAAATCCAACACCGCAGTCCAGCAGAGTTTCCTGTGCGTTTCGGCTGATGAGAGAATGCAGAGGGAAGCAGACTGAGCCTGCAGTGATGCGCACAAACAGACGCACCAGAAATTAATTGAATGTGCAGCCGCGACGCACCCAACTTCAGCAGTTGAAGCCGTGATATTGTGATAGAATGGCTTAACAGAAATCAGCAGAAATCTAACACCGCAGTCCAGCAGAGTTTCCTGTGCGTTTCGGCTGATGAGAGAATGCAGAGGGAAGCAGACTGAACTTGCAGTGGTGCGCACAAACAGACGCACCAGAAATTACACGGAGACGCACCGGGAATTAGACCCAGCCACCCGAATTGAATTGAATGGGCAGCCGCGACGCACCCAACTTCAGCAGTTGAAGCCGTGATATTGTGATATACAGGACGGTAAGTGATGTGATATTCATGCTTTATTTTTTCCAACAGTGGAAAGTTCACTTAGGACAGACGAAAACTTAATCGTGTTTAAACGATGACCTAGCTTAATGCTATGTCCGTCCTTGTATGTTGTTTTTTGTGTTGACAATATCTGATGAAATACTTAGTTGTAATCCTGGTTAAAAGTTTTTTATTTATTTATTTTTTTTTTAGATTATGCTTCCACACCGACGGAGCCCACCTCCCGCGATACGAGCAATCTGGCTTCTCCTGCTACGGATCAAGATCATCCGGCACCAGAACCAAGTCCAGCTCGCTCACAGTTTGGCACCGTCAACACTTTCACGCACAGGTAAAGCCCAATAGTCAAATAATAGAATTATATTATATTGTAATAATGTAATACTCACGGTACAGTTTATTGTTTCATGTAAAGCACATCAAAAAAGTCCAGCAATGCAATTGCATATTTAATCACAGGCATGGAAAAGCTAATGAGCTGTTGTAGCACAAAACTCCTTATTTGAAAGTCAGCGTGCTTCATTTTCATGATTCAGTTGAGCCTACTGTATAAATGCATTCAGAATTTTTTCCATCCATCCATCATCTACTGCTTCTCCGTGTCACGGAGGCAGCAGTTCAAGCAGAGAAGCCCAGACTTCCCTCTCCCCAGCCACCTGCTCCAGCTCTTCAGAGATGATAGACCAGCTGGGTCTCTCCACCATAGAATTTGGGTCACCTCTAGAATTTTTTGACCACCATAAAAAGCTAGGCATTTGAAACATAAACCCAGCTTTTACTAAATGTATTGTACAAATACACAGTTGTGATACTCATAAAAAAAAGTTTTTTTTTCAAACCCAGCACTTGACTTTCACCAGTGTGTGTCCCTTGTACAGGTACATCTCAAAATAACTGCAGTGTCATGGTACAGTGTGTTTTTTGTGACTCACAAAAGACAGTTAAAGCCATATAAGATGGTATCTGTCATAATCTTGATAATCCATATGGGTTTTATGTCAGGAGAGTTTCCTGGTCAAATCAAACACAGTGATGCCTTGTCCATTACACCAGGTTTTGATTGTTTAGGCACTGTGGGGCGATGGTCACTCCAGCTGGAAAATGAAATCCGTTTCTCCATAAATCCTCATACTTTTGAGAACACTCCTCTTTTTTTAATATCTATTTTTAACATAACCATCGATTTTTCGAGAAAAGTAATTTTGGATATTCATGCGCTGTGAGCCAATAAATGATTAAAATGTAACAATATTTCACAGTCTGATTAATGATTCTGTATAATATATGGGTCTCACTTTCTGACATGTGTCCAAAAATATTTAACTTTTGTATTAATTTTTGGGGATGTACTGCTACATGTTTTGAGGTTGATTTTACTGACGCCAGCTCACATTTCTGTCTTGTAGGTAAGAGGAAGCGAAGCAACACAAAACAAGACCTTTCAACTATTTTTGCATCGATGCAAGAAGCAGAAAGGGAACAGCACTGTGAGCAGAGGGAGCTCCAGCGGCAACAGTTGGAACTCAATTCACTGCTTGTGGATGAGGTCCGTCAGTCCAGGGAAGCCGAAGTTGCTGTACGAAGGGAGGAAATTGCGCAGAATGCTGCCCTCAATAACACTCTCATGGCAGTCTTTGAAACCCTCGTACGGCGTGTGTGACCCGTTTTCCCAACCATTATTATGTATATACTGTACATTAATCAATGACCAGTGTTAATAACGTTGAATAAACCCGTGACTGTTGACATCTTGTGTTGTCTGTTACTACTAAGTTTTACACTGTCTTAAAACCCTTAAAAAGGTTGGGAAAAATTTGTCATTGCAGTGTGTTATGGAGTCCAATAACTGCCGACACATACATTAAAAGCCAGCCACTACTGACCAAGCTTTATATCCATGTGCAACAACAGGGACACCTAATATTTTAAGTTCTGTATTTGGAAATGTTCATATTGCCAACCCAGGTAATGGTTTTATCTGCACAAAATATTCAACTTAGCCATTGTAAGGACGGGTGAGTGTGGGGTGTACAGCAACAACTGTTTTGGTGCGCCTCACCCAATTCTGTACTCAGCATTAACAAGTACACTTTAAAGAAAATGTGGACTTGTAATTTTGTAAGATATTTTTTATTAGATGGCTGTCCCAGTACTTGTAACTGTGATATTAAAGATCCACACGTCCACATTAAATATACGAAAAAATTGCATCATTGCAACGGCACAAGGTTACATGAGATGAGTAATGCATAATAATACACAGCAGCCTCACCACCAAAATGATATTAAATAGCTCTTGGACTACTAATTGGTCCAGGGAAAATGGCGCAGCCTCAAGGGAAGTGTAGCACCGCCTCCAACTCCCTCAAAACCCCGCCTCCAACTCCCTCCTTCTCCCACCCATACTACAGTGAGCCTTGTGCTGTGGAAAACCACCAGTGCCGGAACAGGACTGTTCGGTCCAAGGCCAAACGAGGCCTTTGGGTTCCAAGTGGAAAAGAGGCTTCTCTGTCCTCCACTCGTTACCTGTATTAATGGCACCTGTTTGAACTCATCAGTATAAAAGACACCTGTCCACAACCTCAAACAGTCAGACTCCAAACTCCATTATGGTCAAGACCAAAGAGCTGTCAAAGGACACCAGAAACAAAATTGTAGACCTGCACCAGGCTGGGAAGACTGAATCTGCAATAGGTAAGCAGCTTGGTGTGAAGAAATCAACTGTGGGAGCAATTATTAGAAAATGGAAGACATACAAGACCACTGATAATCTCCCTCGATCTGGGGCTCCACGCAAGATCTCACCCCGTGGGGCTAAAATGATCTACATGAGTAGAATTTCTGGTTACTATACCCACCTGATCATATAATTTAAGTATGCATGATTACATTACTATTATGAATGTTTCTTTCCCTTCCCTATTCTCTCAATGGAAAAAAAAAGAAACACTAGAATAAAAATACAAAAAATACACATATTTTTGTCATTTATGTAAACCATTTTTTTTAATTTTTTTTTTTTTTGGTTACTTATTTGTACCCGTAGGTAGATTTGGTTTGCAGTCTGGTGACAAGCCACCGGCTGCCGGTCGCTGCGTGCGCGAGCGCCCTAAACCTACATGTTTTTGGTATGCGGGAGGAAACCGGAGAAATCCCGGAGTAAACCCACGCAACACGGGGAGAACATGCAAACTCCACACAGCTCACTGTTGGTCGGGGGCTGGAATCGAAGCCACGATCTCATGATCCCCGCGATCCCCCGGCCGAGGGTAAAACTGTGCTGCCACAGTGCTAAACCACTGCGCCACCGTGCAGCCCATGACAAGAAAATCCTGCAGGACAAAACATGGCACTTGATATTTTCTAACCCGTTTGTACAGTATACCACCATAGACAGAGAGAGAACCTGAATTAGACAGAGCTCAGAGAGGGCAAGATGAGACAGAAGAGAGGAGCCAAGGAGAGGAAAGTGTTCAGGCAGAGGAAGGAGAGAAGGATAACACCACTAAAAAGTCTAAACACAGGATGTCTGGATGAGACCCCAACTGGCCCAATATTCAAGCCTCGGTTGTACAATACTTCAGATGGTAAGTTCCATATGCAACGTTACTGTGTAAAATTTTAAAAAGAAATAAATAGTATAAAATTAAAATATTCCGGTATGCCCCCCCCCCCCGGGAAAAATATGTTGCCACCGCACCAAGGTCTTTAAGCCAGAGGAAACACTGAAAGCGAATTACAAAATTTATTGTTGCTTGTATTGCCAAGGAGCCTGTATTACTTCATCAAGAACCAGGGCTTTAACGCTATGATGTGCACTGTAGAGCCGAGTTACGTCATAATATTTTGTGTAAAGCTGTTGGAAAGACTTTTCTCAGTCACTAACAAGTAATATATACAGTGGGGCAAAAAAGTATTTAGTCAGCCACCAATTGTGAAAGTTCTCCCACTTAAAAGATGAGAGGGGTCTCCAATTTTCATCATAGGTATACTTCAATTATGAGAGAGAAAATAAGAAAAAAAAAAATCCAGAAAATCACATTGAAGGATTTTTAATGAATTAATTGGTAAATTCCTCGGTAAAATAAGTATTTGGTCAATAACAAAAGTTTATCTCAATACTTTGTTATATTCCCTTTGTTGGCAGTGACAGAGGTCAAACGTTTTCTGTAAGTTTTCACAAGGTTTTCACACACTGTTGCTGGTATTTTGGCCCATTCCTCCATGCAGATCTCCTCTAGAGCAGTGATGTTTTGGTGCTGTCGCTGGCCAACACAGACTTTCAACTCCCTCCAAAGATTTTCTATGGGGTTGAGCTCTGGAGACTGGCTAGGCCACTCCAGGACCTTGAAATGCTTCTTACGAAACCACTCCTTCGTTGCCCGGGCGGTGTGTTTGGGATCATTGTCATGCTGAAAGACCCAGCCAGGTTTCTTCTTCAATGCCCTTGCTGGTGGAAGGTTTTCACTCAAAATCTCACGATACATGGCCCCATTCATTCTTTCCTTTACACAGATCAGTCGTCCTGGTCCCATTGCAGAAAAACAGCCCCAAAGTATGATGTTTCCACCCCCATGCTTCACAGTAAGTATGGTGTTCTTTCTCCTCCAAACATGACAAGTTGAGTTTTTACCAAAAAGTTCTATTTTGGTTTTGTCTGACCATATGACATTCTCCCAATCCTCTTCTGGATCATCCAAATGCTCTCTAACAAACTTCAAACGGGCCTGGACATGTACTGGCTTAAGCAGGGGGACACGTCTGGCACTGCAGGATTTGAGTTCCTGGCGGCGTAGTGTGTTTCTGATGTAGCCTTTGTTACTTTGGTCCCAGCTCTCTGCAGGTCATTCACTACGTCCCCCCCATGTGGTTCTGGGATTTTTGCTCACCGTACTCGTGATCATTTTGACCCCACGGGGTGAGATCTTGCTTGGAGCCCCAGATCGAGGGAGATTATCAGTGGTCTTGTATGTCTTCTATTTTCTAATAATTGCTCCCACAGTTGATTTCTTCACACCAAGCTGCTTACCTATTGCAGATTCAGTCTTCCCAGCCTGGTGCAGGTCTACAATTTTGTTTCTGGTGTCCTTTGACAGCTCTTTGGTCTTGGCCATAGTGGAGTTTTGAGTCTGACTGTTTGAGGTTGTGGACAGGTGTCTTTTATACTGATAACAAGTTCAAACAGGTGCCATTAATACAGGTAACGAGTGGAGGACAGAGGAGCCTCTTAAAGCACTTTTCCACTAGCCCCACTCGGCCCCAATTGGCAAACACAACACGACTCACGACGACTCGTTTCGGCCTCAATTGCATTTCCACATTACTGCTGATACGCCTGCAGTGGGTGGGATTTCTTGAACAGCAAGGCGGCGCCACACGCTTGTGATGTGAAGCGCGCGACCCAAGCAAACAACATGGCGGCTGTACAAGGCGACTCCTCGGTCTGTGGCTTTTTTCGCCGTAAATACCAAAAAGGACTGCCAGACAAGGGTACAGGCAGCGAGACGAAACACTCTGGAATAGTTCTGCAGCTTCTGGGAGAGCCGAAGACATGAGGATACAAACTAGGTCATATTTGACGGTAAGCTAATGGTTGCTAATGCTAGTTTGCTATAAGTACGTCGTGCTACACTGTAATGTCTGCAAGTTAGGTACTAAAATATGTACGCTGTCTGTGTGTGTTTTAGATGGCTCTGTTGTGGGGAAATTACCGCTTCAAATGGTCGGTCTGGCGTTCAGCACAGCCTCTCACTGATGTCACCAGTCTGTCACTGATGTCATCAGCCTGTCACTGATGTCAACACAGCTTCACAAACGATCAGTGGTTGTAGAGCTTAAGAATGTCTGTAGAAACGTTTATTTCCTGTGCAACAAATTGCTCTGCTCTGTGTGAAAATCATGGAGAGACTGTTGAGACATCATGGACGTACCTGCTTCTGCAGCACTGAGTCTGAGGTGGTGTCATGGCAAAAAATGATCAGCTGACACAACTTGATTGCCATGTTAATAACTATATTAGCCACAAAATATATATTCAAAAAGTAAACAGTACTGAGTTACATATAATAAAATATATTTGACAGTTATGATGCATTTTAGGCCAAAACAAACTTGATCTAGGATTAAAAGCAATTGAAATAATGCAGTCACAAGGTTACATGGAAAATACTTGATTTACTAGATACATGTACTGTAGAAATATACAGTATATTCTCTGCATCAACAATGTACTATACATGCATTCATGTAGTATTGCACTGGGAATTGCACTGACAATAAACCTCTGAAGTTTTTGCAGATGTCTCTTTTTTATATGTGAAGGTTATCACCATGTGGCACAAATTAAATACTGAAAGATTGGAAAAGCTGTCTAAGGACAATCCAGCAGTTTGAGAAATCACTTTTGGTTTGGTGTAAGTCTATCAACAGAATTATGAACCATAAAGCAGTTTGTGTTAAAATGTTAAATCCCATTAAACCCTAACCTGGGGGCTTCCAGTCATGTGTCATGGGGGGCCAAGACCCTGCAGGTTCTCTCTTCTACCCAGTCTCTTCAGCAGGTGTTCTCACTGATCAGCAGTCAGTGGAAGAAGTTCAGTGGAATCCGCTGTTGAAGACACTGGTTGGAGGTAAAGCCTGCAGGGTCTTGGCCCTCCATGGCACATGATTAGACACCCCCGCCCAAACCCATTATGATAAGATAAAGCAACAATCAGAAGGCAAGAAAAAACAACATCTAGTAAACATATGTCCATATTACTATAAATGTATATATATAGACACACAGTGCAGAGCATTATGGTTGGTTGGTGAATGTGCAGCAAAAAGTCTAAGCTCTCTCTCCGCGGATGCGGCGGGCCAGCTGGAAGTCTTTGGGCATGATGGTGACCCCCTTAGCGAAGAAGAGACCACCAGGTGGGCCTCGCTGGTCTCCTGCAGAGCCATGACTGCGAAGCTCAGGAAACGCAGGACGGTCTTGAAGTCCTGAGCGATCTCCCTCACCAGGCGCTGGACGAGCAGCTTACGGATGAGCAGCTCCGTGGATTTCTGGTAGCGACGGATCTCTCTCAGAGCCACGGGCCTGTGACGGCGAGGCCTCTTCACTCTGCCGGTGGCCGGAGCGCCTCTCCGAGCAGCCCTGGTGGCTAGCTGTCTCCTGGGGGGCTTCTTCCTCCAGTAGATTTTACGGGCGGTCTGCTTGGTTCTTGCCATCGCTCTTTATTATTCTGTCTTATATTTCTTGCACGCCGCCTAAACTCCAGCCCGGCACCCGCGTCGTTTTCGCTACAGCTCCCGGTATGTCGAGTTTCCCATTAGCACCGGGCGGCGGCCAAGTGCTAGCTAGCACTAGCTCCTCCCCGCTGTAACGTCTCCCGCTGCTAACCGTGGCTCCCTCCGCCGACCCGGGAGACCCCCAGGGCGATCCGTGCGTCCGTGATATATATATACAGAGTGAAAGGTGTAGAAAGAAGAAGGAAGATATAAAAAAAAAAAAGGCTGTTGCAACGGGCAGCCTACTCGTGTGGCGTCACCGGTCCGGCGGAACCGGAAATGATGAAGAGCAGATGCTAATATGACCCAGAATTCCTCCATATATTGGTACTGTCACTAAAGTATGCAGGGTCTTCTGCGGTGGCACATCCAACACTGCAGTCTTCAGTTAATAAAATAATTGTTTTGGTTACTTTTTTCTTAAAAATGAGCCATTATTTTCAAGGTCACCGATAAATCCTTTGTACAGTTGACGCTTTTCCCACCGGTGTCTTAACAGACAAAATAGAAAATCATGATGCAAACACATAAGTCACTAAATTGTTTATTACAATCAGCAGCAAATTCCAGATTATTCAGAATGTGCAAAATTCAACCTGTAAAAAAGAAAAAAAAAACTGGAATGGGTCACACACGGCAGCCACCTTGCCTCACTGAGAAGCAACTGGATCGGCCCCTCGTACTGGTCCTGGTTCAGCAGATCTTCAGCCTGCATCTCTGTAAATAGCGAGGCAAGGTCCAGTTGGGGTGGACAGTTTCCCTCTTGCCTAGACAAAAGACAAATGGGTGGTGGTTAATTAAAGCAAGTGTAAAGCATATTTGGGAAATACACTTGTTGCTAAAAGCCAGTGGTGGAATGTGAATTAATGAATGAATCTTTATTTCAGATTGGTTAAAAGTAAAGATTAAAAGAAAATAGAATAATATAACAAAGGGGAAAAAATCTAACAAGGTCAAATTAAGGAGCTCATTTAGCAGCAGACTACATCATCCTAGGTGCACAACCGAGAGGTTTCGCAGGTCCTTCCTACCAACGGCTGTCAGACTGTATAACCTAAGCAGGGCTGCTCGCAGAGATAGCAAAAAGACGTGACAACCTAATAGTATTGAATGCAAAAGACGCAATAGACTTACACAATGGTCCCCTCCGGTATACAACTAGGAAAATACCGGTAGCTACGGAGGGTGACAATATGTATGGGTACATAATCATACCATGTAGGATAACTAAGTAGACGGTTATGCTGTTTCATTCCATCTAGCTACAATGCTCCGCACTGTGTGTTTATATATTTACATATTTATTCCATCTAGCGACAATGCTCCACACTGTGTTTATATATTTACATATTTATTCATCTAGCTACAGTGCTCCGCACTGTGTGTTTATATATTTACATATTTATTCCATCTAGCTACGGTGTTCCGCACTGTGTGTGTTTGTGTTTGCACGTTTGTTCCATCTAACTGCAATGCTCCGCACTGTGCGTTTATATATCTATATATTTATTCCATCTAGCTGCAATGCTCCGCATCGTGTGTCTATATATTTATATGTACATATGTATACTCGCTGCTCTTGTTTTTTCTTGCCTTCTGATTGTTGTTCTGAGTGTTGCTATCCCTGTGCTGTTGCAATCCTGGAATTTCCCCATTGTGGGACTAATAAAGGCTTATCTTATCTTACCTTAAACAGTAACTCCTCTGATTATACAGTTCAACATAGGTTATCTGAAATGGGTGATGGCTGAAGCCGCAGCTTATATTGCCCACCATATTCCATCCAAGAATTCAAAAGAAAAACAAAACAGGAGGGATTACAATTTGAATGTGACAATAAAGTACTTCGTTGTTGTATTTAACCACAATTTTCATGTAGCTGCGCTTCAGTAGATTTTACAAGGGCTGGGTTACATTTAAAATCATCTGTTTTTACTGTGGCCTCAGCAATCAGAATGAATTAATACATTCACTTGAATGGAATCTAGTACTTTAACTGAAGGTGTGCATCACCGAGTATGGAGTCGCTCAGTCAAAATATGAAGTTTTTATCAATAAAAGTTTGTCTTGTCTGTAAAAGTGTCTCTTGTTTCCCTGGCTTCATGTGTGGGCGATGTTTTGTACTAGCATTGCTAAAATATAAAAGGAAGCACTACAATGGGTCTCAAATATTTGTAATGTGTCCTGTTACTGCATGAGTTTATTGATGATAGACTATAAACTACACATATAAAGTAAATTATATTGATGACTGAACATCTCACATTCGCCAAAACATACAGTTATGAACATAACTCACAAAGGATCACACAAGTGATCTGACAAAAAAATAAATACATTAACAAGCGGTTTATTTTACAGTTGATGTGCCATATTCACACAATCAAATAAATCTCAGTTCAGTCCCTTTTATATTAAGTGGAAATTGTGCTACTTTGGTTTTGACACTTTACCTATAAAAGCAAAGGATTTCAGTACTTTCCACAGTGGCGAGGTCCGTTGTGGGATGGCTGCTTTCCTCTTGCCTAGATGAACGACAGAAATGGATGGTGGTTAGGTTCAAGCAAGTTCAACACATATACAGACACATCTCAAAAATTAGAATACCATGAAAAAATTCAATATTTTTGTCACTCATTTCAGAAAGTGAAACCCATATATAGATTCATTACAGGGACAGTGATATATTGAAAGTGTTTATTTTAATATTGATGATTACGGCTACAGCCCATATTAACCAACACCTCAGCGGCCAACATTTATATTTAAAAACTATTTTTTAAAGTTTATTTTATGTAATATTCCAATTTTTTGCCAAATAGAATTTGAGGTTTTCAGGGGCTGTAAGCCGTAATCATCAAAATTAAAATAAACGCTTGAAATATATCACTGTCTGTGTAATGAATCTATATAATATACAGATTTCTCTTTCTGAAATGAGTGACAAAACATATTGAAGTTTTTCATGACATTCTAATTTTTGGAGATGTACCTGTATTAGGGAAATACACCTGTGAAAGTCAGTGGTGGGATGTGACAAAAATGCTTCGTTTCCCTGACAAGCACTGCAGGATCCACAGAATAGGTGTGTGGGTCTATTCTGACGCTTTAGAAAATTATATGAATGACTTTATAAATCACTGGTTTGAAAAAGCAATTTTAATATGACGAGATTTCGGCTCCTGTGGTCCATTTCACCAGTATCCACAATATAAACACTGAGAACGGCTAACCCCTGGCATGTGGAAACACATTCTAGCATTAAATTGCACACAATTTAATGTGCAGCACCAAAGTGCAATACGTACACAAACCAGGACTTTAACCAGGATTAACATATTTCATCGTTTTGCTCTCACAAGTGAATACTTAGGAGAAAACAAGCGCGAATCAGCAGAGTTGGCTACTAGCTAGCTAGCTAGCTAGCTACTAGCTAAAACTCGTTAGCCAGCACAAAACGGCGCTGTATGGCTCAAAAAAAGTGAGCTTACCACCAACAGGATAAATAAGCGAATAGATGCACATTATTACAAATCACTCACCATCAATGATTCTCTCACGTTCGTCTTCAGCTTGTCCGTAGTCCGGTTCTATGCTGGGCTGCCATCCGTATCAGTCCGGATCACTCCTCTCACTGTGGATCTGCCACCAAGCAGAGAAAACTCCGCACCTCTTCGTTGGACCACAGTGTAGAGTTCCGCAAAACCTACAACGCTGTCTGTATTAATATCGTATTTACTCTGTGACCGAGTTAGTCCGTGAAATATTGCAAATGGCGGTCGTGTAGATTCATCAGAAGAGGTCGCTTTCGTGACGTTACGACCTGACCAATCAGCGGCGACCAGTCTGTTGACGTCACATCACGGCCCGACTCAGCTCGGTTGTACCCTGCCCTCGATCAGGTACGAAAATAAAGCCTGCTAACCGGTGCTGGGGCTTATGGAAAATGCTCAAACGCGGGCTGAGCGGTGGCGTGTTGGGCTAACCGGGGCTAGTGGAAAAGGGCCATTAAAGAAGAAGTTACAGGTCTGTGAGAGCCAGAAATCTTGCTTGTTTGTTGGTGACCAAATACTTATTTTACTGAGGAATTTACCAATTAATTCATTAAAAATCCTTCAATGTGATTTTCTGGATTTTTTTTTTCTCATTTTGTCTCTCATAGCTGAGGTATACCTATGATGAAAATTGGAGACCTCTCTCATCTTTTAAGTGGGAGAACTTGCACAATTGGTGGCTGACTAAATACTTTTTTGCCCCACTGTATGATGTGGGTCTTGTCCAAGTCTTTTTTTACCTTCGACTTCATAAAAGCCGAAGTACCATTTGTGTATAATTTAGAGTGCCGATTGTATACTCTATCTCTCAGAGAGAGAGAGAGTATATCTATATAGAGAGAGAGAGTATAAGAGATAGGGGGAGGAGCTTAGTCATCTGGGAGAGGCTCAGAGTAGAACCGCTGCTCCTCCACATTGAAAGGAGTCAGTTGAGGTGGTATGGGCATCTGATTAGGATGCCTCCTGGGCGCCTCCCACTTGAGGTGTTTCAGGCACGTCCCACTGGAAGGAGACCCCGGGGCAGACTCAGGACTCGGTGGAGAGACTATGTCTCCCAGCTGGTCTGGGAACGCCTTGGTATCCTCTCTGAAGAGCTGGAGCAGGTGGCTGGGCAGAGGGAACTCTGGGCTTCTCTGCTTGAACTGCTGCCTCCGTGACCCGGACCTCCGGAAAAGCGGTAGAAGATGGATGGATGGATTGTATACTCCACCATTTTGTTTGTGTCACGCCATAAAGAGTCCAGGCAGGTACAGGTGCCGACTTTTTTGTTCTGGCCAAATTAATTATGGTATTTATATAAAAAAAAATAAGATTCTTGACATTTATGCATCAATTCAGAATCATTCACGTCCACATCGAGATGCATTGGCAAAATGATTATTTCTCCCACCCCTTCACACTATACCAGGGGTGTCCAATCATGTGCCATGGAGGCCCAAGACCCTGCAGGCTTTACGTCCAACCAGTGTCAACAGCAGATTTCACTGAACTGCTTCCCGCTGATTGCTGATCAGTGAAAACACCTTCTGTAGAGACTGGGTAGAAGAGAAAACCTGCAGGGTCTTTGCCCTCCATGGCACATGATTGGACACCCTTGCACTATACAGTACATAATTTGTTAAACTACAAAAAATGCCATTGTCTGTTTAAAAAAAATGCAAATGATACAATAAATCATTGAGAAATACAATCACGTTTTATTCAGTACATCAAAAACAATAACTTTTTATATGTTAAAGATAGACCATGGGGACTTCCAGGAAGATGGCGGAGAGGCATAATGCTTAAACAGAGAGCTCTCCCTAGTCGGATTAAAAATCTTTGGTAAATGGCCAACTCAACATAAATAGGTCGATAAACCAAGGGATGAAAACACGAAGAAGCCGGGCACACAGACAAAAGCAGGGTAAAACTAAAGAATCCCTCTTCAACAGCACTGGAGAAATCGCTGAACACGAGGCCAACAAAAATGAGGAGACTTCAAAGAAAATGGAAGACGCCAACCTCGATGTTATGAACACTGGCTTCGCCAATATAAGTAAGGCAAGGATGGCAATTTTCCGCCGATCTATTTTCAAATTGATCATTTCTGTGAATCGTCTAAATCCGTTGAGAAAATTTTAGGGGGGGTAAGGTACCTTATTGTTACCGATTTTAGCAAAAATCAACACGATTACATAAGCGCTTGCCGCTTCCCCGGAAGTCGTCTCCCGCGATAACCCGGATGTGTTGTATTCAAGCTACTGCTGTATTGCAGTAGCTTGACAGCCCTGCGATTGGATAGTTGCAAACGATTGGACCAATCAAATGGCTCGTTGTATGCTTTTTCAAAGATTCATGGCGGCGTGTTCTCAGGGATGTGATTTTCTGCTAATAAGCCGAATTCCGCTTTATTTTATCTTCCAGGAGGATAAAGTACGTTAAGCACGTTAGCGGCTTGTGGTCCACGAACGCAGTGAAGCTGCGCCCTTTCAGGCAGGACTGGAAGTGGCGTATGGCCAGGTGGAGAGCCATTAACTCTCTGTTACTGGCGGCGTACAACGGCTGTATGAGCTGGGCTGCTCGGGGGAGGAAACGGTAATAAAAGTTAACCATCCCCTTTTATGATTCCAAACAGTTTGAAATTGACAGTGCACAGTGGACATTGACTCATAACTTTTGAATATTTCTAAGACTTGGCTACATCAGTGATGGTGCAAAATGAACTGCTCAAGTCTCAATGGAGATTAAAACTGGTGATCTGAAATGAATGCTGAAATTATAAAAAGTAATGGTATGTTGGAATTTTATTTCTATTATGGAACAGATAAAATTAACTGATTTTGATTTGATCAAGTGTTAAAGCATGTGATGGATAATGCTTGTTGGAATATTTTAGGAATGCTATCTTCTTGGAACATAAGTCAATATTATACAGTAATAAGTGGCATTCAGCTGTTTGTTTTATGTCATTTAAGCACAGTTCTGGAACTTAAAAATCATAAAAAAAAACCAGGAGCTTCGGGGGGCTTTGCCCCCCCCCACCACCACCACCACCACCGGGGCTCTTCCCCGGACCCCGCTGGGGGACTGTGTCCCCCAGACCCCCTGCTGAGTTTTCAGATAATTTCCCCAACCCCAAATCACATCGCTGGTTCGTGTTGGAATTCTGAGTTTTTGGTATTGTTTTCAGCGGAATTATGAGATTTTTATCGAAGGATCAGGAGTCATCAGTGCTAGAAATAGACAAAAGTGTCAAAAATAAGTTCCGATGGAATTGGCTTGAGAGAACAGTGACGGTAAAGGTGAAAACTGGCTCAAAGTTCGACGAGGTAACAGAAACACTCGGACAATTTCTGAAGAAACCAGAAAAGGAGATAAAGTTCAAAGTTCAGAGACTGACACAGCTTGCTGCCAAAAGGAAGAAAGTTTCACATTAGAAGTGACTTGGTGACCAGTGTAAATAGTGTAATAAACTCTTATAGAACTGTTAAATATGTTGGACTAAAGACAGTGAGACAACATTGAAGAAAAAGTAAGTTAACTTTTCATTAAATTTAATGATTTATCTAAGTCTAGTATTTCTTTTTTTTTATTTTTATCATTTTTTTTCAGTCTAAATTACTTCTGTTTTACTGAAAACCTCCAAGCTTCAGGGGGGCTGTGCCTCCCTGGCCCCCCCATAAGTCAATCGACCAAATTAGATTTCAGCTGAAATCAGAATTTCCTGTTGCTATCCCTGGTAAGGACATAAAAGACCTCAAGCGACAACTCCAACAGGATTTAACGGCTCTTAAGGAAGAACTGAAAGAGATGAAGGCGGAAATTATGGGTCTCCGAAAAGAAATGGACCGCAAGCTAGCAGAAAACATGGAGGAGCTGCGCACTTAATGGGCGTGCATGGTAGAAGCACAGGCTTGAATATCAGAGTTGGAAGACTGGAAGACCGAGGCAAGCGAGCTGCTACAAACCCTGACGGCACAAACACAGAGGATGCAGGAAAAAAATAACCGACCTGGAGAGAAGGTCCAGACGGAGCAATATACGCATCTTCGGGATTCCGGAGGGCACTGAAGGCAACTCGATGACGAAATTCATAGATAAATTCTTAAAAAAAGAGCTTGAGCTTCCCAATGAAACAGACCTGCAGATCCAGTGTGCGCACAGAGCCTTGGCACAGAACCCGAATTCAAACTCTACACCCAGGTCAGTTGTGGTAAACTTTTTAAAATACGACGTAAAGGAAAGAATCCTGACACAAGCATGGAAAAAAAAGATGAGAATTGGCGACAAACAGATATTCTTTGACCATGACTACCCGACAGAAATTGTGCAGCAGCGAAAGAAATATGCCAACATTAAAAAAATGCTGAAAGAGAAAAAAATTAGATTCTAAACGCCGCTAACGAAGATGAGAATTCATTAGGATGACGGCGTGAAAACCTACAACACGGCCAGAGAGGCAGCGCGGGACATGACAGAGCGAGGCTTTATGGTGAGCGTACCGGAGGAAGCGGCTGGAGCAGCGGCAGCACGGAGCACACCGAGACAGCCGGAGTGGAGGCGAGTGAGCGGCAGAGGGCGGGAGACGGACGTGGCGCACCGAGCCCAAGAAAAACTGCAAGGCTTTCAACGGAAAGCCTAGATTATAGCAAAAATTAAGAAGGGCACAGAAGAAATGAAGGCCAAGAAGACGAGGTAAAAGAGAAACAAACGGCTAGGAGAGGTTAAAGTGATTTTTGTTGGACATTTCTAGACTAATGACTATTACTTGGATAGTAACTACAGGTCTAGGGAGGGCCCCTCACGCGGTGAGGACATTCCCTCCACCCTCCAACAGGGACCAGTGGGCAGAAGAAAGACCCAAAGTGTGGAGGTTATATGTGTTAGTTTATATGTGTTATATGTGTGGTATATATGTTAGTTTTGTTGTTAAAGGGGCTAGGAGCACAAGTTAAAAAAAAAAAAATGGAAAAACATGAATATGGTTAAAAATCTTAAGATAATGACATTAAACGTGAATGGTCTGAACTCACCTGTTAAAAGGGAAAGAATAATAAGAAAATTCAAGAAGGAAAAAGCCGAAATTATATTTATGCAAGAGACACATTTGAACAAGACAGAACATGAGAAACTAAAGAGATTTGGCTATAAGAACTCCTACTACAGTTCATTTAAGGGAGGAACTAAAAGGGGGGTTATGATACTAATTTCAAATAAAATACAATTTGAATGTGAACAAGAAACTTAGGATAAAGAAGGCAGATATGTAATAGTAAAGGGAAGAATAGATGGTATGCAGATCACGTTAGTGAACATCTATGCTCCACCAGAAAGTGACGAGGGTTTTTTTTCAACATCTGTTTGATCTCATTGCAACACACAGTGAAGGAGTCCTAATTTGTGGAGGAGACTTAAATGCTGTCATGGATCATGAAGTTGATACAACAAGTGTTAAGAAGACAAAAAAACATATAACAAAGTTCATAAGAACTTCACTGGCAGAAATGTGTATGGTAGACATATGGAGGGACCTGCACCCACTCGAAAAAGACTATACACATTATTCAGCAGTCCATAAAGTACACTCTAGAATAGATTACTTCCTTATGAATGAAGGTGACAGACACAGGGTGAGAAATTGTTGGATTGGAGGGGCAGAAATATCAGATCATAATCCTATATACATGGAAATATATTTAAGCAATAGAAAACGACAAACAACATGGAAACTTAATGTAGGACTATTAAATGATGAGAAAATGAAAGAAAGAATAAAGTTAAACATAAATGAGTATATCGAGGAGAATGATAATGGAGAAGTGGACCCAACAATACTATGGGACGCACTAAAAACCGTGTTAAGAGGTAAATTAATTGTTGAATCAGGAAAAGCAAAAACGTCTAAACTGGAATCATATGAACAAAGATGTGAGAGACTGAGGGAATTAGAACGTAAACATCAAAACACAAAGATCAAAGAAATACAAATAGATGAAATTGAAAGGAAAAATAGATACTTAAAACAAAAATATTATGAAACGGGGCTAAAGGCCACAAAACTGCTGGCAAAACGGTTAAGAAAACAACAAATGGTGAATAATGTATATAAGATTAAGGACCCCATCACAAATAAATCCACAGTTACCCCAGAAAACATTGAAGAAATATTTCATAAATTCTATCAAGAACTATACTCGCAACCTGAAGAGACAGATGTTAAGGATATTAAAAAATTTCTAAACACATTGGACTTGCTATCAATAGGAAACCAACAAAATGAAAAGCTAACAGCAGAAACTAGAAAAGCACTCGGAGAGCGCAGACCTCCGCCAAGCGCCACCATTCCCCCATACAGTGTTTGTGTGTACGTTTTCAGATTCCTTGAGCATGTAAACATATGACTAGCAATTGGATTCACAATGATTATTTGTTTATTTGACAGGGACAGTGCAATAAACACACAATTAATCAATGACAATCAATCTGATAGTGATAGGATTAGTGGTTCAGTAGTAAAAGCATTGCCTCCTTGGCGGAGGTAATAAACTGAAGTGTTGCTGTTGTGTCCATCTCCTCCACTGACGGATGCAAATTGGGTAGACAGGTTTTAACAACCATCACAACAACCCAGTACCCAAACTCAGTGTAAATGGTGTAGAGATTGAAAGGGTATCTGAAACTAAATTCCTTGGAGTAATAATTGATAAGAAACTGTGTTGGAAGTCACATATTAATTATATTAAAGGTAAAGTATCCAAATCAATTGCAATATTACACAGAGTGAAATTTTTGCGGAATCAACCCACACTATACACCTTGTATCATTCATTAATACTCCCATACATGACATATTGTAATGAAGTATGGGGAAATACATATAAAACAAACATATATCCAGTGTTTATGCTTCAAAAGAGAGCTATTAGAATAATAAACAAAGCAGCTTACAGGGAACCAACAAACCCACTTTTTCTTAAACAAAAAACTCTCAAGTTGAAAGATCTGGTTGACTTTAAAACCGCAATAATAATGTTCAAAGTGAAGAATTTATCACTGCCCGCAAATATCCAAAAGTTGTTCCAAACAAGGGAGAAACGATATCACTTCAGAGGAACATGTATGTATATTTCAAAAGCCTACAGTGAGAACAACCACCAAGCAACACTGTATTTCAGTGCAAGGAGTCAGATTATGGAACGATTTTGGACCTGAACTAAAATCATGTACAACGCTTGGACAATTTAAACAAAAACTAAAGGAAGAAATACTCCAAACATATTTACAAGACGACATGTAAACTGACATAAGGATTGACATATCCAGCCTGTGTTGTGTTGTAGCTTTTTTTTTTTTTTTTTTCTCTGTGACATTTTGTCTTAATTTGTTTTGAATAGTAACCGTTTAACTTAGCTTAGTTTTTTTTCTCTCAGTCACATTTTGTCTTAGCTTTGTTTTAAATTGTAATCGCTCTTGTCTTGTTTTCTCTTTTTTCTCTTTTGAATTCTTGGATGGAATATGGGTGGGCAATATAAGCTGCGGCTTCAGCCATCACCCATTTCGGATAACTCGCGTGGAATTGTATAGTAGAAGGAGTCTTTGTCTAATTTGACCTTGTTGTTATATTATACAGTTTCTTTTAACCTGTACTGTACTATCCGAAATAAATTCATTCATTCATTCAAGGTGGTAAATCCCTGATGCAGTCACTTTTAGCATTAGTGACACATATGAGGCGCAGCATTACTGGTGCCGGGATTCCTCTCTGTTCCGGAGCCGCAGGACAAAAGAAGGTGCGATAATGGTTGCCATGGGTTTTATTGGGTTTGCGGTCCGCGGAAAAAAGAGGATTTGGAAGCCTCCCCCGGCAGAGAGCTGGTTTTTGCGCAGCCCCTATGGCTGGCCGGGGAATTTCTGCCAAATAATCCGGCGCCGGACAGCTGCCCGTGTCAGCTTTTGCAGCGTAGTGCAAACACAGGCACTCTGGCGAGCCCTGTTTTCTGTGTGCTTTTGTGCCTAAAACTTTGAAGAAGGCGGAGTTTGTGTTCATCAGACACGAAGACCAGCGCCCTGTATTGCGCCTGCGCACATGTTGAAAATGGCTGTATGTCACAGTGTTGAAAAATGCTTTAAAAAATTCCTGTATCCAGACGGTGAACTGGATCACCCCCAAAATTTAATCAGTTCTTCCTTGTACCATTTCCAACAACGCCTGAAAGTTTCATGGAAATCCGTCCAAGACTTTTTGAGTTATCTTGCTAACCAACAGACAGACAGACAGACAAACACACAAACTCCGGCAAAAACATAACCTCCTCCTGGCCTTTTCGGCCTGGCGGAGGTAATAACACAAGAGATTAAAGATGTGATTAAGTCACTAAAAAATGGTAAATCACCAGGTAGTGACGGATACCCGTCTGAGTTTTATAAACTGTTTATAGAAGAACTCACGCCACAGCTCCTAAAGTCATTTAATTGGACATTAAACAACAACAAAATACCTCCATCATAGAACGAAGCCATTATTTCAGTTATTTTAAAGCCAGGGAAAGATGGGGAACAATGTGGAAACTATAGGCCAATCTCTTTATTAAATGTAGATTATAAAATATATAAGATAAGATAAGATAAGCCTTTATTAGTCCCACAACGGGGAAATTCCAGGATTGCAACAGCACAGGGATAGCAACACTCAGAGCAACAATCAGAAGGCAAGAAAAAAACAAGCAAGCAAGAGCAGCTAATATACATATGTACGTATTACTATAAAATATATATATATACACACACACACAGACACACAGTGCAGAGCATTGTAGCTGGATGGAATAAATATATGAATATATGAACACACAGTGCAGAGCATTGTAGCTAGATGGAATAAATATGTAAATATATAAACACCCACAGTACGGAGCATTGCAGCTAGGTGGAATAAATATGCAAGTATATAAACACACACAGTGCGGAGCAATGTAGCTAGATGGAATAATATGTAGATATATAAATATATAAACACACCCAGTGCTGAGCATTGTAGCTAGATGGAATAAATATGTAAATATATAAACACACACAGTGCAGAACATTGTTGCTAGATGGAATGAAACAGCATAACCGTCTACTTAGTTATCCTACATGGTATGATTATGTGCCCATACATATTCTCACCCTCCATAGCGACCGGTATGTTCCTAGTTGTATGCCGGAGGGGACCATTGTGTAAGTCTATTGCATCTTTTGCATTCAAAAAACTATTAGTTTGTTACGTCTTTTTGCTATCTCTGCGAGCAGCCCTGCTTAGGTTGTACAGTCTGACAGCCGTTGGTAGGAAGGACCTACGAAACCTCTCGGTTGTGCACCTGGGATGATGTAGTCTGCTGCTAAATGAGCTCCTCAGTGCATTCAGTGTGTCCTGCATAGGGTGGAACTCGGACTCCAGCAGAGATGACAGTTTAGCCACCGTCCTTCTCTCTCCTATCTCCTCCATCGGATCAAGGCGCTGCCCCAGGACAGAGCTAGCTTTCTTAATCAGTTTGTTCAGTCTCTTCCTATCGGCTGCAGTAATGCCACTGCCCCAGCAGACCACTCCAAAAGTGATGGCTGATGCCACCACCGTGTCATAGAATGACTTCAGCAGCGCCCCTTGTACACCAAAAGACCTGAGTCTCCTCAGCAGGAACAGCCTGCGCTGTCCCTTCTTGTAGAGTGCATCAGTATTGTGTGACCAGTCTAGTTTATTGTTCAGATGAATACCCAGGTACTTATAGGATGTCACCATCTCGATGTCTGTTCCCTGTATATTTACTGGTACTGTGAGGGGCTGCCCATGCCTGCGGCAGTCCACCACCAGCTCCTTAGTTTTCCTCGCGTTGATCTGGAGGCAGTTCCGATGGCACCAGTCCACGAAGTCCTGGATAAGCCCTCTGTACTCAGCTTCATCTCCATTGGAGATGAGGCCAACGATCGCAGAGTCATCAGAGAACTTCTGTAGATGGCAGTGTGTTGTGTTGTGTGAGAAGTCCGCAGTATAAAGAGTGAACAGGAAGGGAGCCAGCACCGTTCCCTGGGGGGGAACGGTTCTGTAAACGAATAAAGACATTCTTGACGGAATTGATAGAGGATGATCAAACTGGTTTCATAGAGGGACGCCAAACACATGACAATATCAGGAGAACAATACACATAATTAATCAAATGCATAAAGAAAAGAAAAGCGCAGTAATAATGAGTTTAGACGCAGAAAAAGCATTTGATAGGGTTAATTGGATGTTCCTATATAATGTGCTCGAACACTTTGGATTTAACGAAAAGTCAGTGCAATGCGTAAAGACACTATCAAAAACCTGTGGCAAGAATCAAGATAAACGGTAGCTTAACAGACAAAGTAAATATACAAAGATCAACTAGGCAGGGATGCTGCCTATCGCCCACCTTGTTTGCTCTGTTCATAGAGCCACTGGCTCAAGCGATGCGACAAAATAAGAAATTAAAAGGTGTAACAATAAAGGGAGCGGAACACAAGATTGGGCTATTTGCAGACGATATTATAGTTTACCTTGAACAACCAGATGAATCAATAATGGAAATGATGGACTTGATAGAAAATTTTGGAAAATTATCAGGATACAAGATAAACATAACAAAAACACAAATACTGACATTCCACTATAACCCTTTAACCTCTTGCGCGCCGTTGTACCGCGGACGGGCAAGTCTCTGCGTCCTAGAGCGCACGAGGGCACACGCTCTCGGACGCATGATGGAGATCCTGATGGAGATTGTGATGTAGGTGGTGTATGGCGTCCAAGCGGGCACTGAAAATAAAAGCTGCAGACAAAGCCGCGAACAGATTAGTTCATCTGATTGACCTCTCATTCGACTAATAAGAGCCTTGAATTGGGTTTCTGAAACCTTGAAGAACCAATGAATGAAAACCTATCCAGAAGGACCCGCCTGCCAACGCTGTGAATGCAGTGAGCCAATTGAAGCAGAGAAGTTCGCGAGCTGTTTTTTTTTTTTTTTTAAGGCTGGGTGAAGACTGGCTGCTGCAGCGGATCAAAAAAGGACTCGCAGGAAGAACCCCACAGACCCAGCAGCACGGAGACCATCCACAAATGCAACCTGTGTGACTGGGAGTGCCATTCGCGGATCGGCATGTTCGGCCACAGGCGGTGCTTATTTTGTGTTGGTTCCAGCGGAGTAGACGTTATAATTTCTTCCATGGTCATAGACCGACAGAGGCTGAGTGACACACACGCCTTCGCCAGTCTTTTTTTAATTACTACTGTTATTTGTTTTGAAAAATCGTTCGCCAAAAACCGCAATCATGGAAGCACAAAACTGCAATAATGGAATTATGTTTTGATCGGGTCGTGAGACCAGAACCACGAGCGGACCAGCGTCGCGTTCGTCTGACAGTGAGGAAGAGAAGTTCGCCAGGACTCTGCTGCTGTGAAGAGGTAAGGTGTTATAAGCTAAATTATTCTTTATCCCTGAAAATTGTAATCCAAAATGACTTTTGACCGATGGGTAAATTACAGCTGTGCGACGCATGAAGTACGAAGTGCGTGCGCCGCGATAAACGGTTAATTCGCCGTGTCCGGACCGTGAACCCCCCCCCCCCCGCTCCTCTTCTGTAGCGGGGGGGGGGGGGAAGCCGCGGTGACTGCGCAGCATTCGCCACATAGCCATATGAGTCTATTCCGTCATGTAGCGATGGCCGTCCTCTGTAGCGGGGGGGGGGGGATAACCCCCCCCCACACACACACACACACAGACAGCCCTGAGTGTGACCTTTCATTAGAGCCCAAAATGAAGCTTCTACATTGAATCACTCAAAAGTTAGACGTTTTTCCAAACTGTGCCATTTGGCACAATTTGGCACAGTTCCAAAACGCCTGGGAAGTACCTGAGTATAAAGCTGTGTAATATTCATTTTTTGTGGTATTGTTACAAAATTTGGACCTCAGCTGGATAACACTTGGTTCTACTAATTTTTTTTTTTATTTTTTTTTTTTTTTTTTTTTTCTCCTCTCGGCGCCACACCAGTCGGCTGCCTTTTGCAACAGCGGCTCGATTCCGAGTTTTTTTTTTTTTTTTTTTTCCCTTCCTCTCTCTTTTGATCACTTTTTTTTTTTTTTTTTTTCACCCCACTTACATCACGGACACACAGATCATCCCAAATGTCTCCTGAGCCGGTGGACGGAGCCACTGTTTATAGCAGGATACGATATAACAGGGAAGAGCTGCTAGCATTTAACCGCCACCCGGTCCCACTGGAAAAACTCGACATACCGAGAGAACTGAGGCGAAAACGCCGCGGCTGCCGGGCTGGAGTAAGGCGGAGGACAAAAAATATAAGGTACAGACCCTCCCTTCCATCTGTTGTCATGGGAAATGTACGGTCGATACTGGGAAAGTTAGATGAGCTAGCGGCTATCTGCCGTTATGATAGCACTTACCGGGAGTGCTCTCTCCTTTTGTTTACTGAGACGTGGCTAACTGAACTAGCAGCAGATGCTAACATTGAGCTGGAGGGTTTTCACATGATACGAGCTGACCGAACACCAGAGAGTGGTAAAACTAGGGGCGGTGGAGTGATAATGTATGTTAACAACAACTGGTGTAGACCGGGACATATCACTGTTAAACAACGACACTGCAGCAAAGACATTGAGTTGCTAGCTGTTAGCATGAGGCCTACATATCTCCCGAGAGAACACTCACACGTGATCTGCATTGTTGTTTATGCAAATCCGACGGCGAACGCTGGGACAGCGCGTGACGTCATCCATTCAGTAACCAGCAGGCTGCAGACAGAACACCCAGATGCTCTTCTCCTCATCTCAGGCGATTTCAACCACGTTTCACTGTCTCCCATTCTGCCCACTTTCACCCAGTATGTCACATGCCACACTAGAGACAATAAAACACTGGATTTGTTCTACGCAAACACTAAGGAGGCGTACACCTCATCACAACTCCCCCCACTTGGGAGATCGGATCACAACTTGGTTCATCTCCGACCGGTGTACAAACCCCTAGTGCACAGACAACCTCCGGCCATGCACACTGTGGAGTTATGGTCTGAGGAGACAATGGACACTCTAAAGGACTGTTTTGAAGCCACTGCCTGGAAGCAGCTCTGCGATCCACATGGTGAGGACATCGATGGCCTCACTCACACCTTCACGGGCTACCTCAGCTTCTGTGTGGACAAATCCGTTCCCACCAAGACCATACGGCGTCACTCAAACAACAAACCCTGGATCAACCCTGAGATAAAAACACTTCTGAGAGAGAAGAAGAGGATCTTCAGGTCGGGGAACAGGGAGATGCTGAAGTCCGTACAGAGGGAGCTGAGGAGAAAGATCAGAGAAGGCAAGGACAGCTTCAGGAAGAAGATGGAGGACAAGCTGCAACAGAGCGACATCAGCGGGGTCTGGAGAAACCTCAAAACCATCTCGGGGCTCCAAAATACCTCCCCCCAGGCCACGGGGGGCAGGGAGTGGGCGAACAACCTGAATCTGTTTTTCAATAGATTTGACCAACCGCCCTCCCCCCTGTCTGCACAACAACCACTGCTGCCTCTAAGAAATCAAGTCCTGCTACCCACTCCCCACTCCACCGATACCCCCCCCACTCCCAACACACAGCCCCCCATCCTGACCCTGACCAAGACCCAGGTGAGGACGGAGCTGAGGAAGATCAAGGCGAGGAAGGCGTCGGGACCGGACGGCATCAGCGCAAAGCTCCTCAAGTCCTGTGCAGACCAGCTGTGTGGGATTGTGACGTATATCTTCAACATGAGCCTGAAACTGGGGAGGGTACCACAGCTGTGGAAAACATCTTGTGTGGTACCTGTACCAAAAACTTCCCACCCCAAAGACCTGAACAGCTTCAGACCGGTGGCCTTGACGTCCCACTTGATGAAGACCCTGGAGAGACTGCTCCTTGCTCATCTCCGCCCCCTGGTGGAACCAGCGATGGATCCACTTCAGTTCGCCTACCAGCATGGCATTGGGGTGGAGGATGCGGTGATCTTCCTCCTTCACCGTTCTCTGTCCCACCTGGAGAAGCCCGGGAATATGGTGAGGATCATGTTCTTTGACTTCTCCAGTGCTTTCAACACCATCCAACCGATGATCCTGAAGGACAAGCTGCTGCGCGCAGGGGTGGACCAGCACCTGTCATCATGGATCCTGGACTACCTCACGAACCGGCCTCAGTTTGTGAGAACCCGGGACTGTGTTTCCGACACGATCATCAGTAGCACGGGGGCCCCCCAGGGAACGGTGCTGGCTCCCTTCCTGTTCACTCTTTATACTGCGGACTTCTCACACAACACAACACATTGCCATCTACAGAAGTTCTCTGATGACTCTGCGATCGTTGGTCTCATCTCCAGCGGAGATGAAGCTGAGTACAGAGGGCTTATCCAGGACTTTGTGGACTGGTGCCATCGGAACTGCCTCCAGATCAACGCGAGGAAAACTAAGGAGCTGGTGGTGGACTGCCGCAGGCATGGGCAGCCCCTCACAGCACCAGTAAATATACAGGGAACAGACATCGAGATGGTGACATCCTACAAGTACCTGGGTATTCATCTGAACAATAAACTAGACTGGTCACACAATACTGACGCACTCTACAAGAAGGGACAGCGCAGGCTGTTCCTGCTGAGGAGACTCAGGTCTTTTGGTGTACAAGGGGCGCTGCTGAAGTCATTCTATGACACGGTGGTGGCATCAGCCATCACTTTTGGAGTGGTCTGCTGGGGCAGTGGCATTACTGCAGCCGATAGGAAGAGACTGAACAAACTGATTAAGAAAGCTAGCTCTGTCCTGGGGCAACGCCTTGATCCGATGGAGGAGATAGGAGAGAGAAGGACGGTGGCTAAACTGTCATCTCTGCTGGAGTCCGAGTTCCACCCTATGCAGGACATACTGGATGCACTGAGGAGCTCATTTAGCAGCAGACTACATCATCCCAGGTGCACAACCGAGAGGTTTCGTAGGTCCTTCCTACCAACGGCTGTCAGACTGTACAACCTAAGCAGGGCTGCTCGCAGAGATAGCAAAAAGACGTAACAAACTAATAGTTTTTTTTGAATGCAAAAGATGCAATAGACTTACACAATGGTCCTCTCCGGCATACAACTAGGAACATACCGGTCGCTATGGAGGGTGAGAATATGTATGGGCACATAATCATACCATGTAGGATAACTAAATAGACGGTTATGCTGTTTCATCCCACCTAGCAACAATGCTCTGCACTGTGTGTGTTTATATATTTACATATTTATTCCATCTAGCTACAATGCTCTGCACTGGGTGTGTTTATATTTATATATCTATATATTTATTCCATCTAGCTACAATGCTTAGCACTGGGTGTGTTTATATTTATATATCTATATATTTATTCCATCTAGCTACAATGCTCCGCACTGTGTTTTTATATATCTACATATTATTCCATCTAGCTACATTGCTCCGCACTGTGTGTGTTTATATACTTGCATATTTATTCCACCTAGCTGCAATGCTCCGTACTGTGGGTGTTTATATATTTACATATTTATTCCATCTAGCTACAATGCTCTGCACTGTGTGTTCATATATTCATATATTTATTCCATCCAGCTACAATGCTCTGCACTGTGTGTCTGTGTGTCTGTGTGTGTGTATATATATATTTTATAGTAATATGTACATATGTATATTAGCTGCTCTTGCTGATTGTTTTTTTTTTTTTTTTTTTTTTTTCTTGCCTTCTGATTGTTGCTCTGAGTGTTGCTATCCCTGTGCTGTTGCAATCCTGGAATTTCCCCGTTGTGGGACTAATAAAGGCTTATCTTATCTCTTACATTTCTGTTGCATTTTCCAGCCCGGATCTGAAGCTGTGTGTTATTTGCAAGCATTTGTATCCAATAAAACACCCAGGCCAAATTTATTTTCTTCAAGTTCACTATGTTTAGATGACTGTAACTCAGTGGCCGGAGCACTTAGAGAGATTATGACTGTTTTGCCAAAAAATTCAAAGTGTTTTCTTTTAAATGAGACCAACCCCATGAAGATGCTGCAAAGGGTTGAATAACAGCTTTCGATTTACTTTGGGCACGTTTTTTTTTGGCATTTTTAGGGAAAATTGACCGGATTGCAAGGGGTTAAACCAGATAACTGATAAGATCAAACTAAACTGGAAACAAAAAGAAATAAAATACCTTGGAGTCAACATACCTAAAGATTTAAGCAAAATCTATAAAGCAAACTATGATAGATTAGAACAAGAAATAAAAAAAGATATTGATAGATGGTCAATCTTAAACATGGATCTGAATTCAAAAATTAAGACAGTCAAAATTAGCATACAATCTAGACTGCTTTACCTCTTCCAGGCTCTACCAACAGAGATTCCTGGTGCCCAGTTCTCAAAGTGGGACAGGATGATATCGAGATTTGTTTGGGGAGGTAAAAAGCCAAGAGTGAAATATAAAACTCTCCAATTGCCAAAAGAGAAAGGAGGCATGGGCCTACCGAGTCTAAAGGAATATTACTACTCAGTATAAATAAGATATATCATATGTTGGTGCGACGGAGGATACGAGGCAAAATGGAAAGAAATGGAAAAGGAAATTGAGGGACTCCCAGTACAAAGCATAATAGGAGATAAGGATGCATATAAGCAAATCAAACAAATAGACCCAATCACTAAATTTACTTTGGAACTGTGGTATAAAATAGTACAAAAGTATAATATAAAGGAGAACATAAAACTATTGAAATGGGTAGCATTTGACAGTCAGTTTGAACTGGCAAAGCAAGATAGGGGATACAAAAATCTGGTGAACAAGGGAATCACAGCATGGGGCAATATGGGAAAAAAAGATTTCGGGAGTTTTGTAAACATGAGAAGAAAATTTAAACTAGAAAAATCTGAATTCTTCAGATATCTGCTGATGAGAGATTATTATATGAGGAAGATTAGACATAACCTCCACACAGATGTGAGCGAGATTATACAATTCATTTTAAGCTCGTATGCAGGAAATAAAATAAGAATTATTTCAAAGCTATATCAGAAACTTACGGCAAACAAACATTCAAGTAACTATATAAAGGAGAAATGGGAGAAAGAGCTAAATTTAAACATAACAGAAGAAAACTGGCAAGAAATATGGAAAACACAACACACATCAACAAGTTCAAGGACATGGAGGGAATTTGGATGGAAAAATCTGATTTGCTATTTCATTACACCACAGATCCAAATAAAATATACAAATACCAAATCTATATGCTGGAGGGGCTGTGGGGCTCAAAATGCAGACCACTCGCATATGTTTTGGAAATGCTGCAAAATCTCATCATTCTGGAAATCTATACATGTGACAATACAGAGGATATTAGGATATAATATACCAATGAACTGTAACTTGATGTATTTATGGGATCTTAAAAGAGACAATGTAATACAGGCTGAGGACAGATATTTAGTTAAAATCATGCTGATTGCATGTAAAAAAAAACAATCACAAGAAAATGGAAATCAGAAGTTCTTCCTGACCAAGAGCAATGGACAGACATTGTTGAAGATATACGTTTAATAGAAAAACTAACATATCGACAAAGAATGCAAGAAGGACAGTATGAAAAAATGGTGGAAATGGACACACTACAAAGTGCAACAACGAGACAGAAATTGAAAGAATAACCAAAGACACTGAAAAACCAGAAGAATTAAGAGCTGAAAACTAAAAACTTGATGCTCCAACATTTGTCCCCCCCTTTTTTCTTTTCTTCTTCTAGCTCCTTTTTTTTAAAATATATAGACTGTGATCTGAATGTAATATGTATGATGAAAAGTGAATAAAAATCAAAGTTACAAAAAAAAAAAAAGACCGTATTGTACTGAGGGAAATTCAGATTCTCAGGAAAACTGCAGCTGATCAATTTATCGTTAATTGATTGATAAGGTGACTCAACTAATGATTAATGAATTAATCGATAACCTGCATCCTGAACCTGAACCAATATATTACCCTTCTTATTCATTTATAGCAGTGACAGAAAGAAACTGTAAGCCATCTATTATTTTGACAGCTTTTTCTGCTGTTAAATAGCTGCAATGTCCTCAATATGCATCCATCGATATCACATTTTATAACTATTTCACTCCTTATTCACTGTCATTGTTTTAACAGGATGATTCAAAACCAAACTGTAACAAAAATGGGAGTTATTTGATCACATCCATTCTCCCTGCAGTCTTTTTTCCCTCCGAGTTTAAAGTTTAAAGGAGCTCAGAGGAGGGCCACTGTTTTCCTCTGCACCAGCAGGCAAAGCTCTTGTGTCTCCGATGTCACCTGGATCTGAGTTACGCTGAACAAAATATAAATGTGCAATCTGTGTGCCTATGCTGTAAATTCACAATTGTGAGTGAGTGAGTGAGTTGCCTCCTCAAAGTGGGGAATAAAAAAGTTGAAGAACCACTGGTATACTTGAACAAAAACATAAACAAATTAAAACAATTGCACAGTTTTTATCCCCTGCCAGTCGAAGCCCAAAGGGTTTGAAAATCCCTTTGGGCGAAGACTGAAGGGGGATTATGTTAAGGGTCAGTCTGTCCGTCCGTCTGTTCCACTTTTGTGAAATCAACTTCTTGTACAGTTTTTTTTTTTTTCGATGGTTTTGAAACTTGGTACCATGGTTTGATATACACTGATGATGTGCACATTGCAGTTTGGTTCTGATTTGTAGTTCTGAGTTGTAGCCCCTGACCTCTTATTTCACCTCACTTCATAGACAGTAACTGTCTTGTGAAATCAACTCCTCCTACAGTTTTGTTCCAAATGTTTTGAAACTTGGTACCATGGTTTGATATACTCTGATGATGTGCATATTGCAGTTTCACTCTCATTGGATGACCTTGAGTTCAAAGGTCAGAGGTCAAATTTTTCCTCTATCTATTAAAACACAATAACTACTGAAAGAAATTATGTTGGCTTTTCAAATCAGTGCAGTAGTTGTATGTAATACACATCTTGCATGACTTGCACCTTGAGTCAGGGTGTAAGTCATCCCTGGGGGCAAGGGGTCAAAGGTCAAAGTGAACATTCCAGTTGCTCTATGGTAAATGGTAAATGCTATATTGACTATTACTTTAAAGTGAGTGAAGCTAGGCCCATCAAACCTGGTATACAGGTTCACCTTGGGATCTTGACCTCTGACTATGGGTTTGGGGTCAAAAGATTGAAGGTTAATGTTAACATTGCCTATGCCTTATTACTGTACAATGAGGAAAGCTAGGGTCACCACACTTGGTACACAGCTTCACCCTGTGACCCTAAATGGTGACGATGGTTTTGGGATTCCAAGGTCAACATCAAAATGACTTATAAACTATGGGGGGATTGGGGGGGGGGGCTGAAAAGTTCATAGTGGTCAAATTTGACCAAATGTGGTTTCTTTTTCAACTGCAGGGATCCAAGCACTGCATCACCGATGGAAGAAGTGTGTGGACCAAAGGGGAGACTATGTTGGGGAAAAAACCCCACATTTGGTCAAATTTGACCACTATGAACTTTTCAGACCCCCACACCCACACCCACCCCATATAGCTCAACAACAAAGAAAGCTAGGGTCACCAAACCTGGTACACAGGTTCACTCTGAGACATGTCCTCTGACTACAGGTTTGGGATCAAAAGGTCAAAGGTCAAGGTTGGCACTCCCGATGCCAGGGTTGTCCAATCATGTGCCATGGAGGGCCAAGACCCTGCAGGCTTTAAACTCCAACAAGTGTCTTCAACAGCAGATTTCACTGACCTTCTTCCCATTGATTGCTTATCAGTGAAAACACCTGCTGAAGAGCCTGGGTAGAAGAAAAAACCTGCAGGGTCTTGGCCCTCCATGGCACATGATTGGACACCCCTGCCCTATGCTGTCTTAGTATAGAAGGTGTAAAGCTCTCTATTGTCACCAAACTTGCTACACAAGGTTCATGTCGGGATCCTGCCCTGTAACTATGGGTTGTATATTTTGTTGTATATTCATGGATGATGAGCTTATCATAATTTGGTTCTGCCACAGTAATTATATTGAAAAGTTGAAAACTACTTTGTCAGTAAGTAATGGGATCTTCAAAGAAAATGGAGATGGGGGATATTGCACTCGCCTCAGAGTGCTCTTGTTGTGAAAACGTTTAGTGGACAACATCTCCCATCATCCCACATCAAACACGATCATGGTGGGAGATTACTAAACCCTCACCCCGTTTCCTGACCAATGAACGAAGGATCCAAAGAGGAGAAAAACAACAAAAAGGTATTGCTTTGTATTTTGAGAGCTGGAGCTGATTCAGAAGACTATTAGTTACTTCCCCCTGGGTGTGCTTTGAAAACGTGACATAGTTTAACGTGTCTGTGTTTGTAGATTTTTTTTAAATGTACATATTTTCACAAACTTATACCCAGGGCTGGGCGATAAAACGATTATAGCAAAATAACTTTTCCTTGATGGAGACATAAAACATTTTCGATAGAACTTCGATAGAACTCATTTGTTCCACATTTAAACAGGCAACACGAAAAGCCAAAAATGAGAATACTCCGCATCGAGCCAATCATGTGGCTGGAAGTCACGCTTGATTGACGCACACAACCAGCACGTAGCCGGGGCTTAGCCTAGCCCCTAACCTGCTCATGTTTGGGCTAGCACACCCGTGTAGGAGACGACAGAAAACATTAATGAAAAGTCCAGTGACAGCGTTACCAAAGAAGACACCGAAACGGACGCCACCCAATGCTCAATAGATGAGGAGATTGTTGAAAAGAACGGTCTGAGGAATTCAGTAATGTGGAGATATTTTGGCTATTTAAAGTAGAACTGAACCCACCTTTTGGCGCAAAAAGTAGAATAGCAGATTAATTCCTTATTACCTATTGTATTTTTCAACACAAAAGAAATTTTTAGGCCGTGCAATGGCCAAGCTATAAGCCGATAAACTTTTGAGTTTATCGGCTTATATCGTTTTTTGAGTTTGAGACCTAATGCACCTGTGACAGCAGCTGGCAGACGGCGATGCAGAGGCGAGGTCCACCACCGGGGAATACAGTGATCCCTCACTTATCGCGTTTAATGGGGACCAGAACCGACCGCGGAAAGTGAAAAACCACGAAGTAGCGTCACCCCCCCCCCCCCCAAGGGCGTCACAAGCACTATTTTGCACAAAAAGGCACAAGAGAACAGCGAAAAGTGCCACTAAGCAACACGAGCGATAAAGAACAATGAATGCGGTCTTCCTTCGCTGGGTATGTGCGCTCTGCAGGGAGAGAAGCTGGGTAAAACGTCTCGGCCAATCAGCTTGCGAGGTAAAACGTCTCGGCCAATCAGCTTGCGAGATTCCCGGGCGGTGAAGAGGTGGGCGGAGAGGAGTGGAGCGGTGGTCAGAGAGGTGGATTTTGAGTTGAGCAGGCTCTCCGTGTTGATACCTGATGTTCTAGAACATGTGTTGTCATGTGAGAGCCTGCTCAACTCAAAATCCACCTCTCTGACCACCGCTCCACTCCTCTCCGCCCACCTCTTCACCGCTCGGGAATCTCGCAAGCTGATTGGCCGAGACGTTTTACCCAGCTTCTCTCCCTGCAGAGCGCACATACCCAGCGAAGGAAGACCGCATTCATTGTTCTTTATCGCTCGTGTTGCTTAGTGGCACTTTTCGCTGTTCTCTTGTGCCTTTTTGTGCAAAATAGTGCTTGTGACGCCCTTGGTGGGGGGGGGGGGGTGACGCTACTTCGCGGTTTTTCACTTTTCGCGGTCGGTTCTGGTCCCCATTAAATGCGATAAGGGAGGGATCACTGTATTCCCCGGCGGCGGACCTCGCCTCTGCATCACCGTAATATCTATATCTAGAAACACATCGCTTCCCGGTCGCTTTTCCTCCCCCTTTCTTTTCTTTCGTCGCCATGACAGCTTTCCTTGGCCACTGAACAGATCTTCCCAGGTGTTGGAAGTGTTTTGTAGTCGACTATCACGACAAAATGCACCAAAAACAACCAGTGCCGACGTGCTCGCAATGGTAAACATGGAGGACTGTGTCACACTCGTGACGTCACGCGGAACTCCGGCTGCACTTCCGGTTAATCGGCGGATTTGTCTGATTTTTCAGGGCGGGAAATTCTAAAATCGCGATTTTCTCCAAGATTCCGGGATTTGTGGAGGGGGTGCCAATGATAAATTATCTTTATAATTGTATGTACTATCACCCAGTGCCATTCAATGCCGTTCAGTTCAGTTCTACTTTAAAGTCTGACAAGAAGCAGCTTAGTGTGCACTGCAAACTGTCAAGCACGTTCCCACAGGTTGTTTTCTTTTCTGCTCTCAGTGAAGAGGTACAGGTGTCTTCAGGCCAGGACAGCCAGAATGTTGAACAGTTTTTTTCCACATGCAGTCAGGATTATACTGTAAATGGACTGTGCCCTATTCCCCTGCCAATTGCTTTTCCTACCCCTCACCTCTGCTAAACTTGTATATGTATTGTTAGGTTGAGCTGACCATAGTGTTTAACTGATATGTTATTGTTGTACTTTATTTTTTTGCTGTTGTTTTTAAACTTATTTTCTATGTATATTGTGGTACTGTGTTATGCTGGGGGATCATAATTTCGTTTTTTATGTGCATGCACATACTAAATGACAATAAAGAAATCTTGAATCTTGAATAAAATCAGATAACACTACAAATCTTTTTTTTTCCCCCCCATCTGAAGCAGTGCCATTCTGTTGAGCCCACAGAATGTCGGATTTAAGTGGCTGATTAAAGTAAATGACCCTCGTTACGAACTCCCTGGCTGTAAATATTTCTCCCAGATTGCACTTCCCCAGCTGTACATGCAATGTAGAGAAACTGTTGAAAATGAGCTGCAAAGTGTGCCATACTTCACTACTAAGTCAGATTTGTGGTCAAGATGCACATCTGAACCATATATGAGTCTCACTGCCCACTTCATTGATCAAAATTAGAATTTGAAAAGCAAATGTCTTCAAACTTTCTTGAAGACCATAGAGGTGAAGTCATTGCTTTAGGACTGACCAAAGCACTTGCATCCAGACTGGGTGAAGACAAACAAGTCTGCATCACAACAGACAGTGGGACAAATATTGTGAAGGCTGCAGTGCTTTGGGCATGTACTTTATTCAGCTATCGATAAGTTGGTGAGCAGAATATTATAAAATATTTATTTTATGTTTTATAATTATTTGAAATACAGTTTTATAATGTTCACACTACATTTGTCAGGGTCAACTTCTGACAGAAAATAAATATTTAAAATTAATCTTGTTAGAGCTTCAAATCTCACTTAGGAGTAAAAAGGAACCTTTAAGCTTGACAGAAATAGTGATTTGATTCATATCGCAATGTATATCTTATCTATCGATCAACATGAAAAAAAAATTTGTCGTGACTGGAAGTTTTTCATATCGCCCAGCCCTACTTGTATCTTAACCTACACTGTTATTTATGTGGAAAATTATCTTTTAAATTGACAAACATATATGTAACTCGTAGCAAAATTCGATTGGGATCAAAAGATAATTTCGCTCTTGCCATTCATTTCAATGGAGATTTTTTTTTTTTCTAATTTAAGGTCCTATGTGCGGAAGTAGAGAGGGCGTGACTTAGACTCTCCATTTTTTTTTCCCACAATATCTTTATTGAACCTTTTTTTTTTTTTTTTTAACAAACATGATACAAACAATCAAACACTAACACTAAAGTACTACAAAAAAAAAAAAAAATGCACTAAAAACACCAACAACCACCAACAAAATCAAGTCTTCAACAATGCTCCTCTGTTTAGTCTAGACAATCCAATACATAAGTATACATATTATGTTCACCAGTTTGGAATTTACAAGGTCCACACACATCATTCACCTTCTTCTTCAAGAGTTATGTTTAAATTTTTTACATAATCAATAAAAGGTCTCCATATATTCTCAAACACAATTTCCTTTGATTTTAGTATATATGTTATTCTTTCTAATGGAAGGTTTGTTAACATCTGTCTTAACCACTGAGTCACATCTGGTCTATGAGTCTTTTTCCATAATAGTGCAATACATTTTTTGGCATTAAGCAAACTGAGGTCTATGAATGTTCTTTCACTTTTATTAAAATTATGCTTTTCTGGGTACAGACCCAACAAAAACAGTTTAGGATTCAATATGATTTGTTTTGAGATTATTTTTTCAATTGTTACCCTCACCTCTTCCCAAAACATTCTTATTAATCTACATTCCCATAAACAATGAAATAGGGTTCCTTTACTTTCCATGCATTTTGTGCATGTATCTGGTATATTTTTGTTATATCTATTTAACTCCTCTGGTGTAACATACATCCGCATTAACCATTTGAAATGTATCAATTTAAGGCGTGCATTTATTGATTTGGTTTGAGCTTCTGTACAAGCCAATTCCCATTGTTCCTCTGAAATTTCAATTTGCAGATCTTCTTTCCAGTAGTTTAATCTTTTCAGTGAATTTTCACTTGAAGATAGTGTCAATGAGTTATAAAACTCTGAAATAATACCCTTTCTTTTACTATCTTTCATCATCATTTTTTCCAAGGATGAATAAATAGGTCGAGTGAGAGCTTTATTTTGATTTGATCGAATAAAGTTTCTAAGTTGAAGATATTTAAAAAAATGTGTTCTATTGAGATTAAATTTGATCCTCAGCTCTTCAAAAGACATTATGTTGTCTGCACCTGGCAAATATAAATCCTGAATCTTTTGTATCCCTTTTAAATTCCATACTTTAAATACAGCGTCCGCTCTCCCTGGTTTAAAATATTGATTACCCCATATTGGACTAAATTGTGACAATAACTGTGGTTCTTTTAAATAGTTTTTAGCTTCACACCATATTTTGATCATATGCTTTACAAATGGATTTTTAACTTGTTTTTGTAATTTTTTTGCCGAATCTGAGTATATGAATAAGGGAAGAGGTAAAGGTAAATTGTATGATTCCATTTCAGTCCAGTGAGGGAGATCATTTGATGAAAAATAATATGTCATAGACCTCAGTTGTGCCGACCAATAATACAACATAAAATTTGGACATTTCAGACCTCCACGATCAAATGGTAAATATAATAAAGACACACGTAATCTAGCCCTCCTGTTGTTCCATATAAATTCCACTAACTTTTTTTTTATTCTTGAGAATAGATCTAAAGGTGGTGATAAGGGAATGTATTGAAATAAATAAAGTATTTTAGGTAAAATATTACTTTTAAGTATATTGATTCTCCCGATCATCGACATTGGTAGTGACATCCATCTCTGAGTTAACTCACTGATATCTGACATTAAGGCTTCATAGTTGACACTGGCGACTGATTCTAGCTTAGGCATAATTTGGATTCCTAAATATTTAAACTGATTTACAACATTGAATTGATTTACCTCAGGGGCTGAGTAATTTCTCTGGGTCTCATTTAGCATTAATATTGAAGATTTAGTTTTATTTATTTTATATCCTGATATTTCCCCAAAATTCTTTATTAAATTCAACAAGGTTGGAATTGATTTTTTTAGATTCGACATAAACAAAATCTCCCTGTACGCCGATGATATAATTTTATGTTCTGTTGGTCCAACTTTAATTCCATATATTTGTGAATGTAAACGTATCGCTATCGCTAAAGGTTCAATTGCCATAGTAAACAGTAAAGGTGAAAGTGGACAGCCTTGTCGACATCCTCTATTGATTTTTATTGGTTTTGAAATATTGTTATTTGTTAGGATTTCTGCTGTAGCATTATTGTATATTATTTGAACCCATTTTATGAAATTATTTCCAAGTCCAAACCTTTGTAGGACTTCAAAAAGAAAGGGCCATTCAACTCTATCAAAGGCCTTTTCGGCGTCCAATGATAGGAGAGCTGTATCCGGTGCTTCTTTATTAAAATAAATAATATTAAATAGTCTTCTTACATTATGGAAGCCTTGTCTACCCTTTATAAAGCCATTCTGATCTCGATTAATAATATTTGGTAAAATTTCTTGTATTCGTCTTGCTAAAATTTTACAGATTATCTTAAGGTCGGCGTTTAATAGGCTTATTGGTCTCATATTTTCACATTTATTAGAGGGCTTACCTGGTTTTGGCAGCAGTATAATTAAGGCATTATTTATGTATGATGGTAAATTATTATTTTGAAATGCTTCTAAAACCATTTCCAAAAAAGGTTTTATTAATTTATTCTTAAATTTTTTATAAAGGTCAACTGGAAGACCATCTGGTCCTGCACTTTTTCCTGATTTCATATTATCAATGGCTAGCCCAACTTCTTCTTGACTAATTTTAGACTCCAATATCTCCCTGTTTTCATTTGGAATACACGGTATAGATAGTTCGTTCAAAAACCCATTTAGTTTTGTTAAATCAGGTTCATTTTTGGTATCATATAATTTTTCATAGTAATCTCTAAAGGCTCTATTAATTTCTAAAGGATCTATAACTACCTGTCCATTACTTATAATACTGGTAATTGGTGTTTTAATTTCCAATTGTTTAATCTGCCATGCTAATAATTTTCCTGATTTTTCACCTTGTTCATAAAAAGATTGTTTCAATCTTAGAAGACTCGAGGCAGCTCTATTCGCTGATTTTTTGTCGTATTCAGCTCTCAAAATCAGTAATTCATTCTCCAACCTTGGGTCACTTCCTGCATACACTTTTTCCTGAAGATTTTTTATTTTATGTTCCAATTTAGCTCTCTCCTCTCGAGTCTTCTTAGATTTTGATCCTGTATAACTAATAATATGTCCCCTAATAAAAGCTTTGAAAGCCTCCCACTTTACACATGCTGATGTTTGTGTAGTATTGATGTCAAAGAACTCGTCTATCTGTTTTTCTATATACTTGACAAATTCCTCATCCTGAAGCCATTTATGCTGAAATTGCCATCTACCTGATTCCTTTGTCAATTTTTTATCTACATATATTAGACAACAGGGTGCATGATCAGAGATCACGATGTTATCATAAAAGCAGTTTTGAATCTTGGACCTTAATTCTGTGGAAATCAAAAAATAATCAATACGTGAGAATGTCTTGTAGGTACTGGAATAACAAGAATAGGCTTTAACTTGTGGTTTCATTTCTCTCCATATATCTAACAATCTCAATTCTTTCATAAAATGATTAATAGTCATCCTACATCCAATGTGCGTACAATCCAGTCCTGTTGATCTATCCACACCTGGATTCAATGTACAATTAAAATCCCCTGCTATTATATGTTGCCCTGTAAGTGATGATAAGATGAGAAATAAATTAGCAAAGAACTTCTGATCATCTATATTGGGACCATATAAGTTCACAAGATTTATATTTTCTAATAGCAAAGAACCTTGAATGATTACATATCTTCCAAATTTGTCTCCAATTACATTTTTCACTTGAAAAGGAACTGATTTATGTATGAGAGTCATAACTCCCCTGGCTCGGGATGAAAATGAAGAGGTGAATACACTTCCCTGCCATCTACTCCTAATTCTTTTAACATCCTCCTCTATCAGATGAGTTTCTTGTAAAAACACAATTCTTGAACCCATGTCCTTTATTTTATTCATAACTTGTTTAAGTTTTTTTAAATTTTGTAGACCTCTGCAATTCCATGAAGTTAAATTAAGATTAACACTTTGGTCCATGATCAATAGAGAGTTTGGGATTACCTTGCAGTGTAAACATGCTCATACAGAGAAGCAAAAACATGAGTGGTTGAACATTCATCCTACAAACTACACACAAACAAATTTCCCCTTCCCACACTTGTGGCAAACCCCCCAAAATCAAAAAAAAAATTCTGTCTCCCGATATAGCCATCGACCGTTCCACACCCACGGGGAACAGCCTAAGCCACTCCTTCTTCATCCTCCCAATCACCCTAACTCTACTGCTTTTAATGACGTAACATTAACTCTCCTCTGTAGTTTTCCAACTTAACTCCAAAATTTTTAACAACTTTGTACATCATAGTTTGTTTTTTTTTTGTTTGTTTTGTTTTTGTTTTGTTTTTTTAATATATAATACAATCTATATTTTGTAAACTTACTATTTACTTCAAGTCAGTCAGATGCCTGTGCAAATGCTTAATTATTCTACCTTATATTTTGTTCATGCTTAGCTCCCACCAGTCTCTTCTTCTTCTTTGATCTTCTTGATGAACTCCTGCGCCTCCTCTGGGGTCTTGAAGATGTGGGTTCTGCCCTCATACGTGGTCAGCAGTCTCGCAGGATAGATTACACCATGACGAATCCCAAGGTTGCGCAGCTCCTTACGTACGGGATCAAACTGCTTCCTCAATTGTTGGATTCCTGTGGCCAAATCTGGGTAGAACCGCACCTGCTGGTCCTGGTGTTTAATCTCTCCTTTAGCACGTGCAGCGTTGAAGATCTTCATCCTGTCTCTGTTGCTAAGAAACTTCATAATTAAGGTCCTCGGCGGTCCCTTATCTCTCCGTGGGCCAATACGATGTGCTTTTTCCAGAACCACTGCTGATTGCAACTCCTCGCTGCCCAGCACCTCCGGAATCCACTTTTCCAGAAAGGAACATACGTCCCGACCTTCTGATTCCTCTGGAAGACCCACCAGCCTCAAATTATTCTGTCTCGACCGAGATTCCAAATCCAAAATATTATCTTCCAGAGATTTATTTTTTTTTTCCAAAGTGCGCACCTTTAATTGAAGACGGGTGACGTCATCTTCAGCACTAGCGAGACGGAGCTCCATCTGCGCCGTTCGTTCTACACAGTCACCCAATTCCTTTCTTATTCCTTCCAACGCTGTCATAATCCCATCAAATCTAGAGGAAAAGTCCGCTCTCATTGAACTCATGGCAGCCATCAGCGCATCTGCGCCATTCCCCGCAGAAATCGCACCGCCGCCAGCCGCCTCCGCCATATATGGAGCCTTGTTTGCTGCGTCACAGACCTGAAAGTCCGTTAATTTGGACTGTTTCGGCGGCTCGCTTTTTCCTTTTCCTGGTTTTCCAGCCTTAGGCTTCGCCGACATATCCTCGCTCAAATGCTGGGATACGTTCTGTCCCAAATGAGAGAGTTATTTGCCGATTTTTTTCTCCAGGAGCAGAGCAGAGCGAGACACGTCCGTTCTACGTGGCAGCCATAACCGGAAGTCTCTAGACTCTCCATTTTATTTCATTAAAAATAATTTTATTAATACTTTTATTTCTTTAAAATCAGAGTTGAAATTACAGGTACATCTCAAAAAATTAGAATATCATGAAAAAGTTCAATATTTTTTGTCACTTATTTCAGAAAGTGAAACCCATATATTATATAGATTCATTACACAGAGAGTGATATAGTTCAAGTGTTCATTTATTTTAATTTTGATGATTATGGCTTACAGCCCATGAAAACCCCAAATTCAGTTTCTCAAAAAATTCGAATATTACATAAAATTAATTTTAAAAAATGGTTTTTTTTTAATAGAAATGTTGGCCGACTAAAAAGTATGTCCATGTACACACTCAATACTTGGTTGGGGCTCCTTTTGGATTAATTACTGTATCAATGTGGCCTGGCATGGAGGTGATCAGCCTGTCAGCCTGTGGCACTGCTGAGGTGTTATGAAGGTCCAGGTTGCTTTGATAGTGGCCTTCAGCTCGTCTGCATTGTTGGGTCTGGTGTCACTGATCTTCCTCTTGACAGTACTCCATAGATTCTGCATCTGGAAAATGAAATGGCTTCGCCATAAAGCTTGTCAACAGAGGGAAACATGAAGTGCTCAAAAATTTCCTTGTAGATGACTGCGCTGACTTTGGTCTTGATAAAACACAGTGGACAAACACCAGCAGATGACATGGTTCCTCAAATCATCATTGACTGTGGAAACTTCACACTAAACCTCAAGCAACTTAGATTCTGTGCCTCTCCATTCTTTCTCTGGGACTTTGATTTACAAATGAAATGCAAAATTTACTTTTATCTGAACAGAGGTCATCAGCTGGTGTTTGTCCACTGTGTTTTATCAAGACCAAAGTCAGCGCAGTCATCTACCAGGAAATTTTAAAGCACTTCATGCTTCCCTGTGCTGACGAGCTTTATGGAGAAGCTGATTTCATTTTCCAGCAGGACTTGGTACCCCCCTCCCCCCACACTGCCCAAAGGGCTCTTCGACCCCTTTGGGCGAAGACCAAAGGGGGATTATGTTATAGGTCAGTCCGGCCGGCCATCTGTCCCACTTTTGTGAAATCAACTAATCCTACAGTTTTGTTCCAGTTGTTTTGAAACTTGGTACCATGGTTTGATATACTCTGATGATGTGCATATTGTTATTTCACTCTCATCGAATGACCTTGAGGTCAAAGCTCAAAGGTCAGATTTTCCCTAAATCTTCTAAACAAAATAACTCCTGGAAGAAATGATGTAGGCTTTTCAAATTGATACGGTAGTTGTATCTAATGCACATCTTGGATGATTTACACCCTGACCTACAGACGTGGACAAAATTGTTGGTACCCCTCTGTTAATGAAAGAAAAACCCACAATGATCACAGAAATAACTTGAATCTGACACAAGTGGTAATAAATAAAAATTCTATGAAAATTAACCATTGAAAATCAGACAATGCTTTTGAATTGTGGTTCAACAGAATTATTTTAAAAAACAAACTCATGAAACAGGCCTGGACAAAAATGATGGTACCCCTAGAAAAGATTGAAAATAGTGTGACCAGAGGGACATATTCAACCAAGATGTGTCCTCTAATTAACATCACAGGTGTCTACAAACTTGTAATCAGTCAGTCTGCCTATTTAAAGGGTGACAAGTAGTCACTGTGCTGTTTGGTGACATGGTGTGTATCACACTAAACATGGACCAGAGGAAGCAAAGGAGAGAGTTGTCTCAGGAGATTAGAAAGAAAATTATAGACGAGCATGTTAAAGGTAAAGGCTATAAGACCATCTCCAAGCAGCTTGATGTTCCTGTGACTACAGTTGCACATATTATTCAGAAATTTAAGATCCATGGGACTGCAGCCAACCTCCCTGGACGTGGCCGCAGGGGGAGACGGATAATACGAATGTTAACAAAAGAGCCCAGAACAACCTCTAAATACATTCAAGGTGAACTCCAAGGTCAAGGTACATCAGTGTCAAATCGCACCATCTGTCAGTGTTTGAGCCAAAGTGGACTTCATGGGAGACGACCAAGGAGGACACCACTGTTGAAAACAAATCATAAAAAAGACAGACTGGAATTTGCCAAACTGCATGTTGACAAGCCACAAAGCTTCTGGGAGAATGTCCTATGGACAGACAAGACAAAACTGCAACTTTTTGGCAAGGCACATCAGCTCTGTGTTCACAGACGCAAAAATGAAGCATACCAAGAAAAGAACACTGTCCCTACTGTGAAACATGGAGGAGGTTCTGTTATGTTCTGGGGCTGCTTTGCTGCATCTGGCACAGGGTGTCTTGAATCTGTGCAGGGTACAATGAAATCTCAAGACTATCAAAGTATTTTAGAAAGAAATGTGCTGCCCAGTGTCAGACAGCTTGGTCTCAGTCGCAGGCCATGGGTCTTGCAACAGGATAGTGACCCAAAACACACAGCTAAAAACACCCAAGAATGGCTAAGAGCAAAACATTAGACTATTCTAAAGTGGCCTTCTATGAGCCCTGATCTTAATCCTATTGAACATCTGTGGAAGTAGCTGAAACATGCCGTCTGGAGAAGGCACCCTTCAAACCTGAGACAACTGGAGCAGTTTGCTCATGAGGTGTGGACCAAAATACCTGCTGAGAGGTGCAGAAATCTCATTGATAGTTCCAGAAATCGTTTGATTGCAGTGATTGCCTCAAAAGGTTGTGCAACAAAATATTAAGTTAAGGGTACCATCATTTTTGTCCAGGCCTGTTTCATGAGTTTGTTTTTTAAAATAATTCCGTTGAACCACAATTCAAAAGCATTGTCTGATTTTCATTGGTTAATTTTCATAGAATTTTTATTTATTACCACTTTTGTCAGATTCAAGTTATTTCTGTGACTGTTGTGGGTTTTTCTTTCAGTAACAGAGGGGTACCAACAATTTTGTCCACATCTGTAACTATGGGTTTGGGGTCAAAGTTTAAAGTAAACATTGCAGTTGCAATATGGTAAATGCTACATTTACTCGTTAATGTTGACATTAAGTTAATAATGCCTTCCACAGCATGTGGGACACCATGAGGTGTATGGGGCGGTGCCTATCTCCATTTCACTGACCCTAGATCACACAGCTACTGTGAGCAGTGAAAGCAACAGTGGGGGTCAGTCCTCTGGTATCTGCATTAAATGTTAACATTCCCTATGCCTTATTACTGTACAATGAGTAAAGCTAAGGTCACCAAACTTGGTACACAGTTCACCCTGTGACCCTGAAGTGTGACTATGGTGTTGAGATTGCAAGGTCAAAGGTCAACATCATAATAAGATAAGCCTTTGTTAGGTTTATGATGTTGACCTTTGACCTTGCAATCTCAACACCATAGGTCAAAGGTCAATATCATAATGGCTTATAAACTATATCTCAACAACAAAGAAAGCTAGGGTCACCAAACTTGCTACACAGGTTCACCTTGGGATCTTGACCTCTGAATATGGCTTTAGGGTCAAAAGCTCAGAGGTCAAGGTTAGCATTCCATTTGCACTATTGCTATAAAACAAGTAAAGCTAGGGCCACCAAACCAGGTACACAGGCTCACCTTGTGATCCTGACCTCACACTCTGAGTCTGGGGTCAAAAGGTCAAGGGTGAAAAGTTAACATTCCCTGTGCCTTAGTAATCTACAAAGAGTAAAGTTAGGGTCGCCAAACTTGGTACACAGGTTCACCCTGTGACCCTTAAGTGTGGCTATGGTTTTGGGATTGCAGGGTCAAAAGTCAACATCAAAATTGCTAGCCATTGCAACCAACAGGTCCCGGGCACCAACCTCCCAAGGAGACAGTGGTCTACACTCAATCGCTTCAGGACTGGACATGGCCCCTGCTTGGCCAGCCTTCATAGATGGGGCAGTAGCCCTAGCCCACTGTGCGCATGTGGAGAGGAGCAAACAATGGAACACATCATAGAGGCTTGCCCGCTCCAAAGACTGGAAGGAGGATTACACACCCTCCATACAGCAAACCAGGAGGCAACTGCTTGGCTTAAGGACTTTGCATTCGCTAAATAAATAAAATTGCTTATAAACTATATCTCAACAACAAAGAAAGCTAGGGTCACCAAACGTGGTACACGGGTTCACTCTGAGATCATGAGCTCTGACTACAGGTTTGGGGTCAAAAGGTCAAAGGACAAGGTTGACACTCCTTATGCTCTCTTACTATAGAGCGGGTAAAGCTATCTAGGGTCACCAAACGTGCTACACAGGTTCACCTTGGGATCCTGACCTACAGCTATGGGTTGTATACTTTGTTGTATATTTGTGGAGGATACACACACTGTGTGTGTGTGTGTCACATTAAACCAAAATAAAGTACTTCCAGATGTTTGACATAAACTATTCACGGCTGCATGCTAGAAATGAGAAAGGGCACCTGTAACAGTATGTCCCAGCCTGATTTGATGAACTAAATCCAGAGTGCATCTAAGCCTGATTATCGTCGGATTGTGGCCATTCACATGGCAAATTTAATTTTTACTGATGAAAAGTTAAGTACACTCTAGCCAATCTAAATTTAATGGCAGTTTATCCATCATTCTATACATTGTAACAATCCACACACACACACAAACCCCCCCAAAATACATCAGGATTTGTCCTCGGGCAAACGTGTAATAAATCTGTGCTAAAATATTGAAAACATGTTTTATGCTCAGATATTCACTGTGTGTGTGTGTGTGTGTGTGTGTGTGTGTGTGTGTGTGTGTGTGTGTGTGTGTGTGTGTGTGTGTGTGTGTGTGTGTGTGTGTGTGTGTGTGTGTGTGTACATGTATACACAAAAACTGTTAATGCAAATTAAAAATGTGGAATAAATCATTTTGCTAAAAATCACCAGAACATACATGTAACAGTTGTACACATATGCAGTTTAAATGTATACAGTAGGTAGCACACAATGTTGATAGTTTAACTCTCTCTCAAACACATTAATAGGTCTTATAGTTTATGGAACTAACGTTTGGTTTCATCAGTGGCCTCTGTATGTGACTACATATTTCTAGATGTTTTATCTTGTTTACAATATTAGGATAATAGCCCTGTAAGTTATTCTTTCTGTAAACTAAGTTTTTAGAGAGTATACATTGGTATTTTCTTACTTCATATAAATTTGTTCAATACTGCACTCAACTCACTAATGGAGAGATGAAATCTGTGGCTGAAAACGCTTCATCCATCCACTTATTCTTACTTAGTCTTACTCTAGGCCTGTTTTTGTGGGCTCTTAAAAATATTGATCATGGTGTACTTCTAGTCCAATTCTGATTGGCTGCTTACACAAGTACACTGCTGATGAGCACTGCGGCACTCCAAAAGTTAAAACTATTTTCAACTTTCAGCGCCGTGAGTGCAATGACAAAAAAATGCTCGCCGCTGAGAGCGTTTTTGCACTGAGTGGATTAAATGTTGGATTGCATAGAAAATTAACAGAAAATGGATGCTCAGAGCAGGCATAGCCTGTGGACACACAGCCTATGCAGTGCTGCAGTTATATATGTTCCCTGGTGTGGTCTTGGGGAAAATGGCTGCTCTGGAGAACGGTGGTTGACAAACATACGTACTTGGGCGTAGGGCTGTGGGATATGATGATATATATCGGATGATGATATAAAAACGTTGATCGTTTCATAGAATACTCTTATCGTTTATTTCACATTTAAAATGCCCATACCCCCGTTTATTCAGTAAAGCTCCTACCTCTCCACTATTTGTCAGCGTCCTGTCTCTTCCCCGCAGTGCGCGATTGTGCGCAGCAGAACAGGTGTGGTGGCTGGCTAGCCTTCAGTCTGGTGGTTGCTAATGCTAACTCTAAACTACTGGTTCAGATAGCTGCTACTCCTGTTGGCCAGGGATGTGGGACCGTTTCTCATCTCACTGCGTCGGAGAGGATAGTTTGCTAACCTCGTTTTAATAAGAGGTAAGTAACGTTAACACTATGTCTAATTATAAAATGCTAAATGATCATCATTTAAGCTAAGTTGTGCTAACTGGAAACCGTAGCAGGCCATCGTTTTCTTTAGTTTTTTTGTAAATTACTGCTGAGTTTCTTAGTTTTGTCTGAAAAAATTTTATTAAAGCTGCAAAAGTGTATGATGGTGGCACATACATGCAAAATAAATAATAAATACATTAAAACTGGTTGGGGGAGCAAGTTGACACTTAATGTAATTCATTTGATTTCTCGTAATTTTAATTAGTCAAATAGTGATAATGAATAAAGTTAAAGTCATCACATGTATTTTATTACATTACCTTTTGTGTCTTTGATTTTCAGATCATGACCAATCTGAAATATTTTTACTAAGAAGCAAACAGGTTAAATCAGGCTAGAATGGCAGCCTTTAGGCTGCAGGTCTACACTTAAATTTAAATTGATTTAAACTAACAGCAAATTTATATCTGTAGGTGACAGCCATGGGTAATTTTCTCATTTTCAGCCATTTTTTATGTTATCAGGTTTTTTTTGGTTTTTTTTGCTATTCTCCTCTGGCTCAGGAAATATTTAACCTATTCACGATAACATTTTTTATGTTATTGTTTTTTTTGTTGTTTTTTTTGCTATTCTCCTCTGGCTCAGGAAATATTTAACCTATTGTTTTAATTCATATATGATTTAGAAGAAAAATCTGAAATTTATGAGAATCAAGTCTCAAGTGCACATTACAAAACTATTTTATAACACTGCAAAATTATGAGGGAAAATGGTACATGTATAAAAGAGATGGTGTGGTGGACACAATACACATGACACTTCACCCAGGACAAGGGGGTTGGTGGGGGAGAAGATAGTTAGGGATGCTAATGAGGAAAGCTGAGAGGAGCCAACCAAATAAAGATGTGCCTTTCGCCCCCTGCCGCGCCAGGCTGATGCCTGAGGACGCAGGGGTGTGAATGTATTCTAGTAAGACATGCTGTGTGACGTGTGGGTCAATGTTCTGTTAATGTATGTGCATGTCTTGCAGTCTGAATGTTAATGTGTTTTCCCTGAGTGCCGGAGGCAGGAATTAGTCTATAAAGGAGTTCGCTCAGGCACTCAGGTCAGAGTTTCTGTGTTTATGTTGGAAGTGGAATAAAGTTTGTGTGTTGTTCAGCTCGCTGCCTCGTCTGTTTCCATCTTCCACATTGGTGACCCTAAGACATGCAATGGAGAACGAGCCGAGCATTGCCCTGGAGACAACCCAGAGGAAGAACAGCAGCGCAGCATGCACTGTCATAGTCAAGTTCCCAGACTTCTGGCTTCACAATCTGACTGCTTGGTTTCTACATATTGAAGCCCATTTTGCACTCCGCGGGATCACAATGGACGACACCAGATATTATCATGTGGTCACTGCGCTGGATGTGCGCACCACGCAGCAAGTGATGAGCCTGCTCCAGGAACCGCCAGCCCAGGGGAAATACGGCACACTCAAGCAGATGATGATTGAGCGGTATACCCTGTCAGACAGTGAGAGAGCAGAGAGACTCCTAACGCACTCAGAGTTAGGTGACAGATCAGCTGTGGAGCTGATGGAGAGCATGTTAGCATTGAGGGGGAAGAACGACCTGCTACAGCGAGGGTGATCCTGGCCAACTCGCCGCTTCTGGTAACCAGGAACTACCGCGCTGTGGCGCAGAAAGCGGACTGCATCATCCTAGCGACCAGAACTCTCGCCTTGCACGTAACGACACCGCCATCCGGGAAGGACTCCAGCGAGGTTGAGGAACCGTTGGTGGTGGCTGAGAGAGACGCCAAGAGATGCAGGAACAGGACGCTGTGTGTCTTATCACCGCCACTTTGGCTCGGATGCCCAACGCTGTCTGCCACCGTGCCAATTCAAGAAGCCAGGGAAATGGCACGGCCAGCAGTCAGTAGCAGCTGCAACTGCTGGCGACAGGAACAAGCTGCTGTTCATCACAGATGTTCGGGGAGACGTTTCTTAGTGGACTCCAGTTCCCAGAAGAGCCTCAGTTTGCCAGTCAGCGCAGACAGATCGGCAGGAAACAGCTGTTCCGAGCTCACGGCTGCCAACGGTTCCAACATCAGGACGTTTGGTGAATGGACGTTGACGGTGTGCTTACACGGACACAATTACCAATGGGTTTTGTGGTGGTAGCATCTTCTGTCCCCATTTTAGGTGCAGATTTTTTATGTGTTTTTGGGTTGTTAGTCGATGTTGCCAACAGACGTTCAGTGGATGCTATCTCTTTTACCTCCTTGCCCTGCACAACTCGGGGAGTTGGGCCAACAACACAGGCTAGTGTTATAGCTCCAGGGGGTAAATACCAGCATTTACTTTCACAGTTCCCAGCACTCACGGTTCTGATGTTTTCTGCTACAGTAATCAAACACGGGTCGAACATTTCATAACCACAAAAGGCCCGCTGGTGTTTGTGCGACCTCGGCGTCTGGACGCGGTTAAACTAGCCAGCATGTGCAAGGAGTTTACCAACTTAGAGCAGCTGGGCATCCCCACTGCACATGGTGCCTAAGGCCGATGGGTCGTGCCGACCATGCGGCGATTTCCGGCGCTTGAGCAATGCCACGGAACACGATTGGTATCCCATCCCGCACATCCAGGATTTTTCTGTTCTCCTGGCCGGGACGTGTGTTTTTTCCCAAATGGATCTGATCCATGGGTACCACCAGGTCCCAGTGCGCACGGAAGACGTTCCCAGAACAGCAGCAATAACTGCTTTTGGCCTTTTCGAGTTTTTACGCATGTTGTTCAGGTTAATGGGCGCAGTGCAAACCTTCCAAAGAATGATGGACGTGGTGCTCCGTGACCTGCCCTAAGTTTTTGTCTATTTAGATAACATTCTAGTGACTAGCACGTCTGAGGAGGAGCACCTCGCCCATCTCAAACTAGTTTTCCAGAGGTTGGAAGCACACTGGCTTATAGTGAACCCGGTGAAGTGCCAGTTTGGTGTGCCAGTGATTGATTTTTTGGGTCACCGCATTTCGCCAGAGGGTGCGATTCCGCTGACTGTTAAGGTGCGTGCCGTGTCGCATTCTCCACGCCCTGCAGGAATTTTTGGGCAAGGTCAACTTTTACAACCGTTAACTCCCCTGAGCAGCCCAGTTGCTGCAGCCGTTGTACATCGTGCTCAAGAAAAAGAAGCCCATGGAAAACATTGACTGGACACCTGAGTGAGTCCAGGCTTTTGCAAACTCCAAAACGGTGCTCGCTAACGCTGCTTTGCTAGCCCACCCTGTCCCGTCAGCATGGATAGCACTCACCACTGACGCATCTGACGTTGCCATAGGGGCAGTGGTGGAGCAGTACGTTTCTGGTGCATGGCAGCCGCTTGCATTTTTCGGCTGCACTTTGCGCGACAACGAACGCAAATACAGTACTTTTGACAGAGTTGTTGGCCCTCCACCTGGCAATACGCCATTTCCAGTTTTGGCTGGAAGGGCGCAAGTTCACCCTGTTCGTTGATCATAAGCTGCCAATGTATGCAATGTCCAAAGTCTCGGAACCATGGTCAGTCCAGCAGCAACAACATTTGGCCGCAGTCTCGGAGTTCACGACAGACATTCAACATGTAGCCGGTAAGCTTACTGTCGTGGTCGACTGCCTGTCACGCGTGTTAGTCTCCCCGGTCTACATGGGAATAGATTTCCCCGCTATGGCCGTGGAGCAAACCGGGGACGTGGACATTTGTGTGCTGCAGTCCGCGCTAACTGGGTTAAAACTGGAGAGCAAGAAGGGTGCCCCCCATTGCTCTGCGACGTCCCCACTGGTCGCCCACACCTGGTGGTTCTGAGCTCTTGGCTCCGCCGTGTTTTTGAGTCAGTCCAATCCCTTTCACATCCCAGCGTGCGCGCCTCGATTAAACTGGTGGGGGCAAAATTTGTCTGGCCTCACTTACACAGGGATGTGTAAGAGTGGGCTGCAGCGTGCATCGCGTGCCAGCGGGCCAAAGTGCACAAGCACACCAAATCCCCCCTCGAGCCATTTCAAATTCCGGCCAGGAGGTTCGACCATGTCCACATGGATTTGGTGGGCCCCCTTCCACCGTCGCAGGGGTTCACTCATCTTTTGGCCTGAAATGGTCCTGCTGGCTTCCACCACGTCCGCAGAAGTGGCTCGTGCTTTTTTGTCGGCTTGGGTTGCACGTTTCGGATCCCCATTGGACATAACTTCCGACAGGGGTCCGCAATTCGTTTCAGAACTCTGGTCTGCGATGACCCAGAGCCTGGGAGTCAAAAACCATCGTGTACAACCCTCAGGCTAACGGATTATGTGAACGCTTTCATAGGTCGCTTAAAACAGTGCTGAGAGCCTCACTCACGGATGAAAATTGGGTCGACTGCCTGCCCTGGGCTCTATTGCGGTTGCGCTCTGCACCTAAGGAGGATCTGGTAGCCTCCCCGGCAGAACTTGTTTTTTCTCAGCTGGTACAGATCCCCGGGGAATTTTTACCGGAAAACCCTGCACCCGGGACTGACCCGCCCACGCAATTATTTTACAGTACAGGGGCCGCTAACGTGCCGGGTCCATTGTTTTTCCCACACCTTTGTCCCAAAGAGCTTACAGAGCGCCAAGTTTGTTTTTGTTAGGCACGACGCACACAGAACCCTGCTGTGCCCACCGTATGATGGACCGTTCAGAGTGCTGGAAACTGGGGCAAAGCATTTTGTGTTAGACTTGGGGGGGGGGGCACAAGGAAACCATCTGCATTGACAGGCTTAAGCCCGCTTATGTGTTGGCAGACGAATAGGTGGTGCTGGCTCAAGTTCCCCGGCGCGGACGCCCACCTACAGTGGCTGTGCTAGTTGGTGTTCCCCCTGCAGAGAACTGTTGGCAGCAGACTAGGTTTTTCCCCTCCCCACCCTTTCTCCCTCCACAGGACTGTGCGCCAGACACCGAGTTTCTCCTGCCCTCAACAGCAAGACACTTCGGCCGGTTCACGTTACAGCCATTACGGGCGCCGGCTCAAGCCCAAGGTGCCAGAGGGTTAGAGCCCCTTCTGGGTTTTCGGGGGGGCTGTGTGGTGGACACAATACACATGGCACTTCACCCAGGACAAGGGGGTTGGTGGGGGAGAAGATAGTTAGGGATGCTAATGGAGAAAGCTGAGATGAGCCAACCAAACAAAGATGTGCCTTTCGCCCCCTGCCGCGCCAGACTGACACCTGAGGACGCAGGGGTGTGAATGTATTGTAGCAAGACATGCTCTGTGACCTGTGGGTCATTGTTATGTTACTGTGAGTGCATGTCTTGCAGTCTGAAAGTTAATGTGTGTACCCTGAGTGCCGGAGGCAGGAATTAAAATGTATAAAGGAGTTCACTCAGGCACTCAGGTCAGAGTTTGTGTTTATATTGGAAGTGGAATAAAGTTTGTGTGTCGTCCAGCTCGCTGCCTCGTCTGCTTTCATCTTCCACAATGGTTCTTTTTATATGATTATCTAAACTGTAGATCCATCCATCCATCCATCTTCTACCGTTTTTCCGGAGGGCCGGGTCGCAGAGGCAGCAGTTCAAGCAGAGAAGCCCAGACTTCCCTCTCCCCAGCCACCTGCTCCAGCTATTCAGAGAGGATACCAAGGCGTTCCCAGACCAGCTGGGAGACATAGTCTCTCCACCGAGTCCTGGGTCTGCCCCGGGGTCTCCTCCCAGTGGGACGTGCCCGAAACACCTCAAGTGGGAGGCGTCCAGGAGGCATCCTAATCAGATGCCCATACCTCCTCAACTGACTCCTTTCAATGTGGAGGAGCAGCGGTTCTACTCTGAGCCTCTCCCGGATGACTGAGCTCCTCACCCTATCTCTGAGGGTGAGTCCAGCAATACTACGGAGAAAGCTCATTTAAGCCGCTTGTATCCGCAATCTCATTCTTTCGGTCATTACCCAAAGCTCGTGACCATAGGTGAGGGTAGGAACGTAGATTGACTGGTAAATCGACAGCTTTGCCTTAGAACTCAGCTCTCTCTTCACCACAACGGACCGGTACAACGTCCGCATCACTGCAGATGCTGCTTCAATCCGTCTGTCAATCTCTCGCTCCATTCTCCCCTCACTCGTGAATAAGACCCCAAGATACTTGAACTCCTCCACTTGGGGCAGGAGCTTGTCCCCAACCCGGAGAGGACAATCCAGCTTTTTCCAGCTGAGGATCATGGATTCGGACTTGGAGGTGTTGATTCTCATCCCAGCTGCTTCACACTCAGCGGCAAACCGTCCCAGCCAGAACTGTAGGTCATTGCTGGATGAAGCCAACAGGACAGCATCATCTGCAAACAACAGAGATGAGATCCTGTGGTCACCAAGCATGACACCTTCCATTCCCTGGCTGCGCCTAGAAATCCTGTCCATAAAAATTATGAACAGGACCGGTGACAAAGGGCAGCCCTGGCGGAGTCCAACTCTCACTGGGAATGAGTCCGACCGAGTGTTGGCAATATGAACCAAACTCTCACAACGGTCGTACAGAGACCGAATGGCTTGTAACAACAAGCCCAATACCCCATACTCCCGAAGCACCCCCACAAAAAACCACGAGGGACGCGGTCGAATGCCTACTCCAAGTCCACAAAACACCTGTAAAGCTCAGCGCGTGCTCGCGGATCACATCCAACACACGGAGCGGATTTTTCCAGACTCTCTGGTTATTGTGGTTGGCGACTTTAACCAGAGCAATCTGAGCCACGATCTCCCCCGCTACAAACAGTTTATTAAATGCCCCACCAGAGGAATAAACACGCTGGATCACTGTTACACCACAGTGAAAGACGCATATCGCGCTGTTCCCCGCGCTGCGCTCGGACTATCTGATCACGTGATGGTCCACCTCATTCCCACATACAGACAGAGATTGAAGCTCACTAAACCTGTTGTGAGCACTACGAAGAAATGGACCAGTGAAGCTGAGGAGAAGCTGGAAATGTGCATGGAAATAACTGATTGGGGCATGTTTAAAGGAGCCACGCATGATCTGGATGAATACACGGACACTGTGAACTCTTATATCCACTTTTGTGAGGCGAGCATTCTTCCATCGCGCACCAGGGTGAGGTACTCTAATGACAAGCCCTGGTTCACAGCTAAGCTCAGACAGATCAGGAAGGAGAAGGAAGCAGCGTTGAAAAGTGGAGACAGGGGCTGCTACAGGGAGGTTAAATATCGGTTAAATATCGGTGCTACAGGGAGGTTAAATATCGGTTTAACTATTCTGAGGAGAGCTAAATCTGTGTATTCTGAGAGACTCCAGCAGCAGTTCACTGCTAATGACTCGGCTTCTGTGTGGAGAGGACTGAGGCAAATCACCAATTATCGGCCTCAGGCTCCTAAAGGTCAGGATGACAAAGCCCTTTGTCAAAGACTGTCCCAACACTATGCCCGTTTTGACACCTCGTCATCTGTGTCCAACTCCCCCCCTCCCTCCAGCTCCACAGCCTCCACGATCCCTACTTCATCAAAGGCGCCCCCCCTCCTCCCCCCCTGCCCTTGTCATCAGTGAGCAGGACGTGCTCAAACAGTTCTCCAGACTGAACCCGCGCAAGGCCCCCGGTCCGGACGGCGTGTTTCCCTCCACCCTGAGACACTGTGCGAAAGAGCTGGCTCCTGTCTTCACAGACATTTTTAACACCTCCCTTAAGCTATGCCACGTGCCGTCCTGCCTCAAATCCTCCACCATCATCCCTGTCCCCAAGAAGCCACGGATCACTGGACTTAACGACTACAGACCTGTAGCGCTCACCTCTGTAGTCATGAAGTCCTTTGAGCGCCTGGTCCTGCCCCACCTCAAGTCCATCACCACCCCCCTCCTGGACCCGCTGCAGTTTGCCTACCGAGCCAACAGGTCTGTAGACGACGCAGTCAACCTGGCCCTCCACTCCATCCTGCAGCACCTGGACTCCCCGGGAACCTACGCCAGGATCCTGTTTGTGGACTTCACCTCCGCATTCAACACCATCCGCCCCACTCTGCTCCGGGACAAGCTGTCCCTGCTCAACGTGCCTGACTCCCTCTGCAGGTGGATCACCGACTTCCTGACGGACCGGAGGCAGCATGTGCGGCTGGGAAAGACTGTCTCAGACTCTGCTAGCATCAGCACCGGATCACCCCAGGGCTGTGTACTTTCCCCCCTACTCTTCTCCCGTTATACCAACTCCTGCACCTCCAGCCACCAGTCTGTCAAGTTGATCAAGTTTGCGGACGACACCACCCTCATCGGGCTCATCTCCAACGGCGACGAGTCCGCCTACAGGAGAGAGGTGGCCCAGCTGGCGTCCTGGTGCAACAACAACAACCTGCAGCTGAACGCTCTGAAGACAGTGGAGATGATTGTGGACTTCAGGAAAGTCACAACCCCTCTGCCCCCCCCCTCACCCTCTCAGGCTCTCCCATCACCACTGCTGATTCCTTCCGCTTCCTAGGCACCACCATCACCAGGGACCTGAAGTGGGAGCTGACCATCAGCTCCCTCATCAAAAAGGCCCAGCAGAGGATGTTCTTCCTGCGGCAGCTGAGGAAGCTCAAGCTACCCACCAAGATGTTAGTGCAGTTCTACACAGCCATCATCGAGTCCATCCTCACCACCTCCATAACCGTGTGGTACGCAGGAGCCACTGCCAGGGACAGACTAAGGCTGCAGCGCGTCGTGCGCACTGCTGAGAAGGTGATCGGCTGCAAGCTCCCATCTCTCCAGGATCTGTACATCTCCAGGACCCGGAGGCGTGCTGGCCGGATCATAGCCGATCCCTCACACCCTGGTCACGTACTGTTTGCCCCCCTCCCCTCAGGTAGAAGACTTCGGTTCATCCAGACTAAAACCTCCCGTCACATGAACAGCTTCTTCCCCTCTGCCATCAGACTGCTGAACATTGTGACTTATTGACTCTCGTGCACTATGTACAGCAGCTCAACCAGACTCATGTCATTCATCACTGTTTTCTTCCTGCATTACCAACTGCACTATATGGTTCTCCACATTATCTGCTGCTCGCTAATATATTTTAACTGCTGACTAGTATTACTCACTCTTATTCTACACTTTATTGCATGTATAGTTTATTTCTTTTATTTTATCATGTTTAATGTTGCAGCATTGCACCAAGACAAATTCCTAGTTTGTGTACTACATGAACAATGGCAATAAATCTGATTCTGATTCTAAACTGGTTGGGCAAACTCCCACGAACCCTCGAGAATTCTCGAGAGGGCAAAGAGCTGGTCCGATGTGCCACGGCCAGGACGAAAACCACATTGCACCTCCTGAATCCGAGGTTCGACCAACGGCCAGACTCTCCTCTCCAGTACCTTGGTATAGACCTCCCCAGGGAGGCTGAGGAGTGTGATCCCTCTAAAGTTGGAGCACACCCTCCGGTCCCCTTTTTTGAAAAGAGGAACCACCACCCCGGTTTGCCATGCCAAAGGCACTGCTCCCGACCTCCACGCAATGTTGCAGAGGCGTGTCAACCATGACAGCCCTACAACATCCAGGGCCTTGAGGTACTCAGGGCGAATCTCGTCCACCCCCGGGGCCCAGCCACCAAGGAGATTTTTAACCACCTTGGCGACCTCAGCCCCTGTGATAGACGAGTCATCCCCCTTGTCCACAAGCCCTGCTTCCTCTGTGGAAGGCGTATCAGTGGGATTGAGGAGATCCTCAAAGTATTCCTTCCACCGCCCGACGATATCCCCAGTCGAAGTCAACAATGCCCCATCCGCACCATACATAGTGTGGACAAGGAGCTGCTTCCCCCCTTCTGAGCCGCCGGACAGTTTGCCGGAATCTGTTCGAGGCCGACCGAAAGTCTTGGCCTCACTGAACTCCTCCCATACCCGGGTTTTTTCTTTAGCAACCACCCGAGCTGCACTTCGCTTGGCCTGCCGGTACACCTCAGCTGCTTCAGGAGTCCCACAAGCCAACCAAGCTTGATGGAACTCCTTCGTCAGCTTAATGGCCCCCCTCACCACTGGTGTCCACCACTTGGTTTGGGGGTTGCCACCACGAGATGCACCGACCACTTTGCGGCCGCAGCTCTGGGCCGCCGCTTCAACAGTAGAGGTGGAGAACATGGCCTATTCAGACTCCATGTCTCCAGACTCCCTTGGAATTGGTTGAAGTTCTTCCGGAGGTGGGAGTTGAAGACCTCCCAGACAGGGGTTCAAACGTTCCCAGCACACCCTCACTATACGTTTGGGTCTACCAGGTCTGAATGGCATCCTCCCCTGCCATTGGATCCAACTCACCACCAGGTGGTGATCAGTTGACAGCTCTGCACCTCTCTTTACCCGAGTGTCCAAGACATACGGTCGCAGGTCTGATGACACAATAATAAAATCGATCATCGACCTGCGACCTAGGGTGTCCTTGTGCCAGGTGGACATATGGACACCCTTATGCTTGAACATGGTGTTTGTTATGGACAAACTGTGGTTAGCACAGAAGTCCAATAACTGAACACTACTTGGGTTCAGATTGGGCAGGCCGTTCCTCCCAGTCACCCCCTTCCAGGTTTCACTGTCATTGCCCACGTGCGCATTGAAGTCCCCCAGTAGGACGATGGAGTCTCCAAGAGGAGCACCCTCCAGCACCCCAGTCAGAGACTCCAAAAAGGGTGGGTACTCTGAAACATCATTTGGTGCATAGGCACAAATGATGGTCAGGACCCGTTTTCCAACTCGAAGGCGCAAGGAAGCAACCCTTTCGTCCACTGGGGGAAACTCCAATATAGAGGCAGCAAGGTGGGGGGATACAAGAATACCCACCCTTGGCTCGTTGCCTCTCGCCTGTGGAAACTCCAGAAAAGGCCAAGCTCCAGCCCCTTTCCAGGAGACTGGTTCCAGAACCAGAGCTGTGTGTTGAGGTGAGGCAGACTATATCTAGCTGGTATCTCTCAACCTCGTACACCAGCTCAGGCTCCTTCCCCACCAGACAGGTGACATTCCACGTACCAAAAGGCAGTTTAGAAAGCCTGGGATCAGTCTGTCAAGGTCTCTGCCTTTGACCGCCACCTAATCTCTATCTAAAGCTCTAAACAATCAGGCTCCTTTGTATTTAAAAGATCTGATACTACCGTATTATCCTAACAGAGCACTACGCTCCCAAAATGCAGGATTACTTGTAATACCTAGAATCTCCAAAAGTACTATGGGAGGCAGAGCCTTCAGTTATCAAGCTCCTCTCCTGTGGAACCAGCTGCCAATCTGGATTCGGGAGTCAGACTCAATCTCTGTTTTTAAGAATGGGGCTAAAACCTACCTTTTTGATATAGCCTACAATTAGGGAGGGATCATGTGTTTCTGAACCCTCCCTTAGTTATGCTGCTAATAGGTTTAGTCAGCTGGGGGACCTCCAGTAATGCACTGGGCCTCACTCCTTTCCTCACTCTCAATGAAATTTTTTTTGCTGGTCATTAACATTTGTTTGTTCTCTCCCATAGATTGAGTCCCCATCGTGCTGTTTGCTCTCTACATGTCTGTTCTTTTCATCTTCTCTATCCCCTCACCCCCCAGCCAGTTGCAGCAGATGACTGCCCCTCCCTGAGCCTGGTTCTGCTGGAGGTTTCTTCCTGTTAAAAGGGAGTTTTTCCTCTCCACCGTCGCCAAGTGCTTGCTCACAGGGGATCGCCTGATTGCTGGGGTCTTTCTGCGTTCCCCCTACAGTTGATAGTGCTATGAGATGACTGTTGTAGTGAAATGGCGCTATATAAATAAAGTTGAATTGAATTAATCCACATAGCACCGGACCCCCATGATCCCCCCTGCAGGTGGTGAGCCCACTGGAGGGCGGACCCATGTAACTCCTTCGGGCTGGGCCCGGCCGGGTCCCATGGGTGGAAACCCGGCCACCAGACGTTAGCCATTGAGCCCCTCCCCCAGGCCTGGCTCCAGGGTGGGGCCCCGGTAACCCCATACCAGGCGGGGTACACTGAATCCTTGATCTAGAATTTATCATTCCTAAAATTACTATACTATACTTTGAAACCCATATTTTTCAGGCCTGTCTTGCAAAGTGCATAGCAATGAAATCAGCATTCAAACTGTATCTATTTTTACATCAAATTTCCACCCATGTTTGATTTACTTTATATTTTTATCTGTTGAAGTGACACAATGCATTCACTCTTGAACAATTACACACGTGGACAAAATTGTTGGTACCCCTCTGTTAATGAAAGAAAAATCCACAATGGTCACAGAAATAACTTGAAGCTGACAAAAGTGGTAACAAATTAAAATTCTATGAAAATTAACCAATGAAAATCAGACAATGCTTTTGAATTGTGGTTCAACAGAATTATTTTAAAAAAACAAACTCATGAAACAGGCCTGGACAAAAATGATGGTACCCTTAACTTAATATTTTGTTGCACAACCTTTTGAGGCATTCACTGCAATCAAACGATTTCTGTAACTGTCAGTGCGACTTCTGCACCTCTCAGCAGGTATTTTGGCCCACTCCTCATGAGCAAACTGCTCCAATTGTCTCAGGTTTGAAGGGTGCCTTCTCCAGACGGCATGTTTCAGCTCCTTCCACAGATGTTCAATAGGATTTAGATCAGGGCTCATAGAAGGCCACTTTAGAATAGTCCAGTGTTTCGCTCTTAGCCATTCTTGGGTGTTTCTAGCTGTGTGTTTTGGGTCATTATCCTGTTGCAAGACCCATGACCTGCAACTGAGACCAAGCTGTCTGACACTGGGCAGCACATTTCTCTCTAGAATACCTTGATAGTCTTGAGATTTCATTGTACCCTGCACAGATTCAAGACCCCCTGTGCCAGATGGAGAAAAGAAGCCCCAGAACATAACAGAACCTCCTCCATGTTTCACAGTAGGGACAGTGTTCTTTTCTTGGTATGCTTCATTTTTGCATCTGTGAACATAGAGCTGATGTGCCTTGCCAAAAAGTTCCAGTTTTGTCTCGTCTGTCCATAGGACATACTCCCAGAAGCTTTGTGGCTTGTCAACATGCAGTTTGGCAAATTCCAGTCTGCCTTTTTTATGATTTGTTTTCAACAGTGGTGTCCTCCTTGGTCGTCTCCCATGAAGTCAACTTTGGCTCAAACGACGACGGATGGTGCGATCTGACACTGATGTACCTCGACCTTGGAGTTCACCATGAATGTGTTTAGAGGTTGTTCTGTGCTCTTTTGTTACCATTCGTATTATCCCTCTCCTCCTGTGGCCACGTCCAGGCCACAGGAGGAGACGGATAATACGTCTGCAACTGTAGTCACAGGAACATCAAGCTGCTTGGAGATGGTCTTATAGCCTTTACCTTTAAGATGCCTGTCTATAATTTTCTTTCTAATCTCCTGAGACAACTCTCTCCTTTGCTTCCTCTGGTCCATGTTTAGTGTGGTACACACCATGTCACCAAACAGCACAGTGACTACTTGTCACCCTTTAAATAGGCCGACTGACTGATTACAAGTTTGTAGACACCTGTGATGTTAATTAGAGGACACATCTTGGTTGAACATGTCCCTATAGTTACATTATTTTCAATCTTTTCTAGGGGTGCCATCATTTTTGTCCAGGCCTGTTTCATGAGTTTGTTTTTTTAAAATAATTCTGTTGAACCACAGTTCAAAAGCGTTGTCTGATTTTCATTGGTTAATTTTCATAGAATTTTTATTTATTACCACTTTGGTCAGATTCAAGTTATTTCTGTGACCATTGTGGATTTTTCTTTCATTAACAGAGGGGTACCAACAATTTTGTCCACGGCTGTATCTTGCTGGTTTTTGAGAGCTTAGTTGTTCCTACCCAACCATTTCTCCTATTTCCTTCTTAAGCGCCATCCACATCAACAATGATGAAAGATAGCAGTATTAACAACTATAACGATAAAGATGTGAGTGTCCTCACTGAACGGTAACATTCTAAAAATATCAAAACAAGCAGGCTGTTTTGCACTCCAGGCAACTGCTTCACATCAGGAAAAGCCTACTAGAACAGCTGAACTTTATTTGGTGTTAATCAGAGGCACTTTAAATGGTGGCAGGTGTGTGCTGACTCCTATTTAACATGAGTTTGAATGTGATTGATTAATTGTGACCATAGCCACATCCCCAGTTATAATAGGGTGTGCATATATTTATGCAACCAGGTTATTGTAAGTTTCTTTTTTTTTTATTTTTCCCCTTTAAAGATTTCAGTTTGTTTTTCACTTGGGTTGTACAGGTTATAGGTCACATTAATGGTGGAAAAGGTTTTGAAATAATTTATCTTGGTCTCATTTTTTCAACGTCACAAAAACCTGGCATTTGAACAGAGGTGTGTAGATTTTTTATATCCACAGTATGTGCACTTTAAACTTTTGTTTGTGCTTTTACAATTTTAGATAATATGGGTGGCACGGTGGAGGAGTGGTTAGCACTGTGGCAGCACAGTAACTCACCCTTGGCCGGGGGATCCTGGGTTCGATCCCAGCCCCAACCAACAGTGACCTGTGCGGAGTTTGCATGTTCTTCACGTGTCTGCGTGGGTTTACGCTGGGATTTCTCCGGTTTCCTCCCACATGCCAAAAACATGCAAGTTAGGTTAATTGGCATCAAACTGGGGATTCTAAATTGTCCTTAACACTGTCTCAGGCTGAGGTTTGCAGTGATAGTTTTGTTTAGCACTGCAGCCTCTCTAAGCTTGGTATATCAAAACATTCAAAGAGTGAAACAAAAAACTACATCTGTCAGTTGAGGTTCAAACAGCAAATTTTCACCCATTCTTGCAAGGGGAACTCTAGGGCAGGGGTGTCCAATCATGTGCCATGGAGGGGTAAGACCCTGCAGGCTTTACCTGTGACTAGTGTCTTCCAACAGCAGATTTCACTGAATATCTTCCCACTGATTGCTGATAAGTGAAACCACCTGCTGAAGAGACTGGGTAGAAGAGAAAACCAGCAGGGTCTTGGCCCTCCATGGGACATGATTGAACAACCCTGCTCTAGAGAATGCTCACCTTGACCCTGGACCTTTTCACCACACATTCATAGTCGGAGGTCATGGCCTCAGGATAAAGCTGTGTACTAAGATTAGTAACCATAGCTTTAATTGTTCTGTAGTAATAGTGCAAATGGAATGCTAATCTTGACCTTTGACCTTTTCACCTCAAACCCATACACGGGTCAGGGTATAAGCCATCCAAGATTTGTCTTAGATACAACACTGGTATTGGTGTGAAAAGCTTACATAATTTCTTTCAGTAGTTATTGTGTTTACAAGGTCCAGGGAAAAACTGACCTCGGACCTTGATCTCAAGGTCTGTAATTCCTGCAAAAATTATCCAATCAGAGTCAAATTTCAATATGCTCATCATTGGTGTATGTCAAACCCTCGTACCAGATTTCAAAACATTTGAAGCAGAGGCTAAATGTAGAGCCACTGCTTCTCCACATTGAAAGGAGCCAGTTGAAGCGGTTCAGGCATCTGATCAGGGTGTATCCTGGATGCCTTCCACTTGAGGTGTTTTGGGCATGTCTTACTGGGAGGAGACCCAGGACATGCTGTAGAGATCGTCTCCCAGGTGGCCTGGGAATGTCTTGGTATCCTCTCTGAAGAGCTGGAGCAGGTGACCAGGGAGAGAGAAGTCTAGGCATCTCTGCTTAAACTGCTGCCTCCATGACCCGGACCTCCGGAAAGGTGGTAGAAAATGGATTTTAATAAAAGCTAAATATTATGTCTAAAACTGTTGACTTGACATCTGCTTGTCCTAGTCAATTATGGTAAGTTTAATCGTCATATCATACAAGTCAACCATTGTTCTTTATGTGCATGTGCTTTACTTTCTTTTCATGCTGGAAGTGAGAAGTAAAAATCCTTAATTGTACTTCTGGTTCCCTTTTCTCTAATCCTGTGTGTACAAATATACACCTCAACTCCTTTCTGTTGCATTTAGCAATTAGTATTGTGCCATATTAATCAAGCTGCTAGGACTAACAACTTTTCTGGCAGAAATTCTGAGAAGGAATCTTCTCCTCAGTCAGATGTCACACTAATGTGGTATGTAATGATTATTTCTGGATGTTTGTTGAAAATTTTGAAATGAATGAATATAAAATAAAATCTGAGGCTGAAAGGTTCTAAGCCTTTGGAACTGGAAGCTGAAAAACATTTATTTCACAGTGAAGTATGAAGGCAAGACAGGTAGGTGTTTGTAGTTCTAGTTTATCTGGTGGCTCTATTGGTTGAGCAAACCGATGTTGACACACCCAGTGTTTCGGCAGTTATGTGGCAGTCAGGCCTGTGAGAGACTGCCCTATCATTTTCATGTCGCCGCCTGTCTTCCTTGTTTTATAGACACTCATGGGATCCAAAACTTTCTAACATTATAATAGTGGTTTGTGTATGAAGTGCTGGAATTTTAAAAAAAAAAAAATGGTGTGGGTTAGTTTGCATAAACCACATGAGTATGAAAAAAGATAAATGATTGAATTTACCACCATCTTTCACCAACAGTCATTTCAGCTTGTTGACTGACTCATCAATGACCTGATGTGAATAGCTTTTGAGTCATATTTAGTAAGCGCTTGTTTTATTAGCCGTGCACCCTTATGTGTTTGAGCAAATGTATATCAACAGTATATTGGTCTGAATGCCTGAAAATACAAAATAATTTAGAGTTCTTCTACATGTTTCAGCTGGATTCATGGTAGCACATTATGCAGCCACGCTATGTGCATGACATAAATTTTGTCATATTCCAGTCTGCAGAGGATCACTGTGGAAAAGGGCTGCAACTGACGACTATTTCAATAGTCGACTAGTTGCCGACTATTGTAATGACTAGTCATTTAAAAACTGCACAAAAAAAATCTCATTTCTTTTTATTGCGAAAAATAGAACATTTTCCTTTTGGAAAAAATAAAGCATTTGGTGAACAGCAAGAATTGCAATCAGCAATAAAATAAACATTTTTTCTTAAAGTGCATTTTGTGCATAACAATGCATAACATTTAACATTTGTTAAGTGTGTGAGAGAGAGGGAGAGAAAATCACTTATGTTTGTAAGAGTTGTCTTGTGGTGATGTGAAAATGACGAGACAGAGTTCTCTCTCAGTCAACTTTATTCACAACACCATCATCTCAAAGCAGAGAGGAAAAAAAGAGAATGAAACGGTAAACTCTCGTCCTTAAATATCAGGGACTTCACACTTCGTAGATCACATGTCTCACAGACCACTTTGCATTATAAAGACAGTCACAATGCATTTCTCTTCATGATATCACTTCCACAGACCCCTTTGCATTATAAAGACAGTCACAATGCATTTCTCTCCATGATATCACTTCCACTGTCTCCCATGCATCCTTTCCTTAATCCTTTAATTGCACCCCCATAGTCTCAGGCCTTGCATACCAAAGCTAATATTCCTGCAGCTTCCTGCCTTTGTTCTGACCTAAAATGTGAGTCACAGAATCTCCATGAGTGTGTCCACCACACCAAGCCCCCCCAGCATTTTAGACAACGGAACAACAAGAGAATACACGTCAATCCACATGCTGTATAGGCTTCAGCCTCCTGCCGTATCTACTGAAGTTGGGGTTCAGCGTCTCTGCGGTGCTGTCACGCTGGGGGTTTGCCATCTGGGGGCGAAAACCCTTTGTCAGTCTCTGCGGGTGTTCTGGGGAAACATTCTTGTGGGAAACATTACTGTGTGAAGCCCCACGAGGTGGTCTACCTCTCCGCGGGGCCCTTGCCAACAGCACTTGCTCATCTGCCACCACAAAAGCGGGTTTAAATCTGTTTATGCCAATTTTCTCTTTCCTACCCCCATATCTAGCAAAAACTGCTTGTCCCCCGTTTCTAGCACTCTGAATGGTCCGTCATAAGGCGGTCGCAACGGGGTTCGATGCGCACCGTGTCTAACAAAAACAAACTCTGCGTTCAAAGTTTTAGGCACAAAAACGTGCGGAAAACTGTGGTGCACGGGGCCGGGCAGCGTGCTTGATTCTATGTTACTCCGCAACAGCTGAGACGGGGAGGTGTCTGGCGCAGGGTTATCTGGGAGAAACTCCCCAGGCAACCGGAGTGGCTGCGCAAACACGAGCTCAGCTGGGGAGGCTTCTAGATCCTCTTTAGGCGCAGAACGCAACCCCAATAACACCCATGGTAACTTGTCAACCCAATTTGAATCCATCAGTGCCACTCTGAGAGCCGCTTTCAATGACCTATGAAAACGTTCAAATAACCCGTTAGCCTGCGGATTGTACGCGGTTGTGCAGTGAATTGTGACACCCAGGCTGCGGGCCATTGTCGACCAAAGCTCAGGCACAAATTGATGGCCTCTGTCGGACGTAATGTCCGACGGAACACCGAAGCGTGCCACCCAAGCTGTTAAAAACGCGCGCGCCACCTCCTCAGCCGTGGTTGATGCCAGCGGGACCACTTCAGGCCAGCACGTGGTGCGGTCCACCATTGTCAGAAGGTGTGTGCACCGCTGTGACAGCGGGAGGGGTCCGACGAGGTCCACATGAACGGGATTGAACCTCTTGGCCGGAATGTGAAACGGTTCCAAAGGAGCCCTCGTGTGCCTGTGTACTTTGGCTCGTTGACACGCTGTGCAGGCTGCTGCCCACTCTTTGACCTGTTTGCGGAGGCTCGGCCACACAAATTTCTCTCCCACCATTTTGACCGACGCGCGCACTCCAGGGTGCGCTAACGAATGAACCGAGTCAAAAACGCGGTGGCGCCACGCGGCCGGTACTACTGGACGCAGCCGTCCAGTGGAGACATCACAGATTAGGGGGGGCATACCGTCTTGCAGCACCCTGTTCTCCTGCCTTAACCCTGTTGGTCCAGACTGGAGCGCGCGCACGTCCGCGTCATTAACCTGCTCCGCGGCCATGGCTGCATAATCTACCCCTACGCTGACTGGGGCCGCCACGGTGCGCGAGAGGCAATCTGCCACTACATTGAGTTTGCCCGCCACATGCCGAATATCAGTGGTAAACTCTGATATGGCGGCCAGCTGTCTCTGCTGCCGGCCTGACCACGGTTCAGAGACCTTGGCCATCGCGAATGTTAGCGGTTTGTGGTCAACGAACGCGGTGAAAGCGCGTCCTTCCAGCCAGAACTGGAAGTGGCAGATGGCCAAATGGAGAGCAAGCAGCTCCCTGTCGAACGCGCTGTATTTACGTTCGCTATCGCGCAAGGTCCTGCTGAAAAAGGCGAGGGGCTGCCAAACCCTGGCTACATGTTGCTCCACGACCGCCCCTATGGCCACCTCTGACGCATCAGTGGTGAGCGCTATGCGGGCCGTTGGGTCTGGATGTGCCAACAATGCAGCCTTTGCCAAGGCTGCTTTCACCTCCGAGAACGCTTGGTCCCACTCCGGGGCCACTCGATCTTATCCGCGGGTTTCTTTTTTTTGAGCGCGGCATACAACAGCTGCATGAGTTGCGCCGCGCGGGGGAGAAAACGGTTATAAAAATTCACCATTCCCAAAAACTCCTGCAACGCCCTGACTGTCTGCGGCCGGGGAAAATCTGCCACAGCGCGCACTTTGTCAGGCAGCGGAACTGCTCCTTCGGGGGAGACGCGGTGTCCTAAAAAATCGATCTGCACCACCCCGAACTGACACTTCGCTGGGTTGATTATTAACCCGTGATCTCCCAACCTTCAGAAAACTGTGGCCAGGTGTTTTTCGTGTTCGTCTTCGGACGCGCTGGCTACTAAAATATCGTCCAGGTAGACGAACACGAAAGGGAGATCGCGAAGCACCGCGTCCATCATGCGCTGGAACGTCTGAGCAGCCCCTTTAAGTCCGAATGGCATGCGTGAAAACTCGAATAGGCCAAACGGAGTTATTACCGCTGTTTTGGGTATGTCCTCAGTGTGCACTGGGACTTGGTGGTAACCGCGGACCAAGTCTATTTTAGAAAAAATGCGCGCCCCTGCCAAATGAACGGAAAAATCTTGGATATGTGGGATTGGGTAGCGGTCGTGCGCTGTAGCGTTGTTTAACCTGTGGAAATCCCCGCAAGGTCGCCATGATCCGTCAGCTTTCGGGACCATATGCAGGGGGGAAGCCCACGGACTGTTTGAACGTCGGATAATGCCCAACGTCTCCAGGTTGGCGAACTCCTCGCGCGCTATGGCTAGTTTAACTGCGTCCAAGCGCCGAGCTTTTGCAAAAACGGGTGGTCCGGTAGTGGTAATAAAATGCTCCACCCCGTGTTTAGCGACTGTTGCCGAAAATGTGGGGACCGTGAGTGCTGGGAACTGAGTGAGCAGTGTGTGGAACTTACCGCTTGCTGCTGTGACGTTGGCTTGAGCTGTTGGCGGGGCCACTCACGCTGTACAGGGGATGGAATCAAAAGAAAGTGCATTAACCAGGCGCCTGTTAGCGAGATCAACCAACAAACCATGTGAGCACAAAAAATCAGCCCCCAACATATTGAAATTTACTGCTGCTACAACAAAAGTCCACTCAAATGTTACGGCCGTGTAGAGACAGAAGCAGAGTCTTCTCACCAAAGGTCTCAATCTCCGAGCCGTTCGCTGCTGTCACCCGGGGACCTCCGGAACCAGCTAGTCTGTCCACGTAGGAAGGTGTGATGAAGCTCAACTGGGAGCCTGTGTCGACAAGGAACTGCCTCCTCGAGCGTGCGTCCAACAAGTAGAGCAGCTTGTTCTCTTCCCCGAGGGCCGCGGCTGCTACCGACCCCCGGTCTTGGCGTTTCCCGAACACCCGAACTGGCACGGCGGTACACACTTGCGTGCCCTCTCTGCGAAGCGGCGATGGTAGAAACAAAGGACGTCCGGTCCACGTTCTCCGGCCCTTGCCGCCGCCGTCGTCGGTGAGTCTGGCACCGCTGCCTCTGGCCCCCTGTCGTCTCCGGTCGTCGCGCCGCGTTCTGCTGCAGCGGCCGTGGCTGCGCGCCGCTTGGTGGCGTTGACAATCCACTGCGCCTCCCGGCCCAGCGCGCGGTAGTCCCGTAGGGCCAACAGTGACAAACTGGCCAGGGTCGCTCTCGCGGCTGACGGTAGAGTCCTGAGGAAGAGGTGGGTGAAAATGAAGTGATCATCGTCAGAGTCTTTCAACCTCAACAACTTCTCCATCAGGCTCGCGGGCATGTCATTTTCCCTCTCCGTCAGCGCCAGGAGCCTCTCTGCTCGCTCCTCCACCGAGGGGGTGAATTGCTGGATGAGTGCAGCCTTCAACGCGCTGTATTTGTCGCTCTCCGGCGGCTGGTCGATCAGGCTCTCCACATGCTGGGCCGTGTTGTTGTCCAGCTTTGCGACTACGTGGTAGAATTTCGTGGCATCTACCGATATCCCCCGGAGGTTGAGCTGCGCCTCAACCACGTTGAACCAGGAGCGCGGATTGTTCTGCCAGAAGTCCGGTAGCTGGACTGTAGCGGCATTCGTTTGGCTGGGGGCTCCTGATGCGGGTGGCCCGGAGGAATTTTCTTCTTCCATGATACATCTCGGGTCACCAGTGTGGTGATGTGAAAATGACGAGACAGAGTTCTCTCTCAAAGTCAACTTTATTCACAACACCATCATCTCAAAGCAGAGAGAAAAAAAGAGAATGAAACAGTAAACTCTTGTCCTTAAATATCAGGGACTTCACACTTCGTAGATCACATGTCACACAGACCACTTTGCATTATAAAGACAGTCACAATGCATTTCTCTCCATGATATCACTTCCACAGACCACTTTGCATTATAAAGACAGTCACAATGCATTTCTCTCCATGATCTCACTTCCACTGTCTCCCATGCATCCTTTCCTTAATCCTTTAATTGCACCCCCACAGTCTCAGGCCTTGCATACCAAAGCTAATATTCCTGCAGCTTCCTGCCTTTGTTCTGACCTAAAATGTGAGTCACAGAATCTCCATGAGTGTGTCCACCACAGTCTCATGTTTCTTCATCAAGTGGGTGAAATGGGTTCTGGATGGCAGCGCATATTCAGGGTTGAACTGGTGAATTATTTGTTAAAATCCTTCCCCGTCAGCCATGGAAAGTGGCCTCATGTCTTTGACCATGTTTAGAATTGACTCTGAGAGCAGTAGCTTGTTGCGGAGTACACATCTGCTTTTTCTGCAAAAAGCCATCCATGGTCCCTGCCCTCTTCTTTACACTGCATAAATTTTATAATAAAATTGCCAGTCAAAGTGACATGACTCTTTAAACTGTCATGAGCCTTCACACATGCACCTAGCTACTAGCATGGGAGCTAATTATCTTACCGAGGGGTGTCTGACTCTTCCAAAATGTGTTTCCTCTTCGAATGCTCGTGCATCGCCGTAGTGGCCCCATGGTACGCAAGGCTCACTTTACAGAGCTTGCATTGAACAGTTTTTTTGGCTGAGTCACGTACAAAATGTTCCCAAACTTTGGAACGTTTGTTTCGCATGAGCTCCACTTCAGTCTCCATCATTGTGCTGCTTCCCCTGCTCTGTTCCCAGTCACTAGCACGCATGCTCCGTCAGCGCACCAAAGAGCTGGGAAAAGCATGATGTCTCACTGTGAGCTACTTCAGTTGGCTACGGTGAAACATTGTTGAGCGTGGCACTGCATGCCACGGGATACACACGACGTCTCTAACAACGCATTGGCTACTAAATTAATTGTTGACAAATTTTGCCGTTGACTATTCGTCGACTAGTCATTGCAGCCCTAGTGTGGAATGACCACATGTAGCCCAAATTTTGTGACACCAGGTACAAGCATGCGCAAAGGGTCCACTCTAATTTGCGTATGCGCCAGAGTACTTGTATTCTCTTGTATTGACAAGCAGAAATTAAATATGTTCCCTTTTTAACTGTCTGTTTTCCATCCCTGCACAAAGAAAATGAGCTTTTGTGTTGAACATGAAACCTCCTTGTTTTGTTCTCTTGGTCTTCCGTTATTTACAATGAGATGAGGGCCTTTATGTTCTTATTCATTTTGTATGATTCTGGGTGTTCAAATCAATTTGCTGGCACATCACTATCATTTACTGTGTGGGGTTATGAACAGAAGATTATATTCGGTGCGCATGTGTGATATGTGTGGCAGACAGCTTCAGTGCCTGAAAACTACTTTGAACACTACATGTCCACAGTCTGCATCCACATGGCTACCATGAGTCCAGCCCCATACAGCGACACATTAGCAAGCTCCAAACAAAGCCTTTTAAAGGCCAAATGTCACGTAATTTTTTTTTCTAAATGACAACGAATTTTGATAAAATACACATAGCTTAAACCAAATATTCTTACCGGAGACCATATCACCCACCCGTATTTACATAATTGCACAAAATACACCAGGCGAAGGCCCCGCCTTGCTCGCTGGCTTGTGACAGCCAATCCAGACCACGCCCATGTTTTTGACTTCACAAATTTCACCCTGGCTGCCCTGCCTATCCACATTCACACTTATCAACATTGGACAATCATGACGGAAAGTGACAGCGATTGTGAACAAATTAGTTTAGTTTTGTCTTTTTTTTTCTTTTTTTTTGTCAGTGGTTCAGACAGTGACAGAGGCATAGAACCTTACAGGTTCGAGCCGTCCGAGACGGAATCGGATGCTTTGTCTGATGACAACAGTTCCGACGATGACCAGAGAGCAGAACCAGTGGAAAATGTCATTGAATTGGACATTATATCGCCTCCAGAATTGGGAAGCCGAAGGGGGTCTGTCGAGGGCGCCCCATAAATATTGATTTTTCGGAAGCCATTATTATTACAGTGGAGGAGAGCCGCTGCTGTCAAGAAATTTACCAAATGAATATGAGAATGGAGGCGCATACATGTCAAGTGATACGTTTTCGCCGTATTTTAATACGGGGAAAATGCAATTTTAGCAAATACGGGCGTATTGCCATTTCTGTACGCCCAAAAGAAAAATATACGGGAAAAAAAATTGAGTGTGTTGAGGAACACGTCGTGTGTGTGAGACCCACAGCTAGGGTGCTGGCAGATCGCTCAGCGGGAGCTATTCGCACTACATTGAGAAGTGTGGACTCAATCATTAGGCTGATGGCCGCCCCACAGATCGCTCAGCGGGAGCTATTATCACTACTGTTAGAAGTGTGGACTCAATCATTAGGCTGATGGCCGGGGCGGGCAGATCGCTCAGCGGGAGCTATTCTCACTACTGTTAGAAGTGTGGACTTAATCATTAGGCTGATGGCCGGGGCGGGCAGATCGCTCAGCGGGAGCTATTCTCACTACAATGAGAAGTCATTAGGCTGATGGCTTAACACTTTCAGCTGTCCTGCGGCTGCGGAACAGAGAGGAATCGCCTTCCAAATCCAGAATTCTGCTTTTTTTATTTTGAGCCGGACGCTGAGTTGTGTTGTTATTGTCAAATATCCATGAATCCTTAAAATATTTGACAATAACAACACGAATTACATTTAAAACATTTCCCAGAAAAGTGTCCCTTATTACCCCGCCGTCCCTTATAGCCGCGTTTTACGGTATTAAAATACGGCGAAAACGTATCACTTGACAAGTATGAAAACATTTCGCAGAAAAGTGTCCCTTATTACCCCGCCGTCCCTTATAGCCCCGTTTTACGGTATTAAAATACGGCGAAAACGTATCACTTGACAGGTATGAAAACATTTCGCAGAAAAGTGTCCCTTATTACCCCGCCGTCCCTTATAGCCCCGTTTTACGGTATTAAAATACGGCGAAAACGTATCACTTGACAGGTATGAAAACATTTCCCAGAAAAGTGTCCCTTATTACCCAGCTGTCCCTTATAGCCCCGTTTTAAGGTATGGGTGAAATATCCAATTTTTTCTTTCTTGTTGCTCACTTCAATCTTCCAGTCTCCATATAAACAATCAATCGGGATACCCCAAGCATCAAACTAAGGTACAATCAATTTCGTCACTTCTGCCTTCTTCCCCAGGCGATTCCGGGGGCCGTGAGTAGGAACGTCAGGCCAAGCGCGGCAGTTTTAAATTAACGAATATTCCGGCGTTACTGAAGCATATGCACCAAGACCCGAACGGATCGGTTCCCTTTTATATCTAGTTCCAAGACATTTAAAGTACCCTGTTACGTGACATTTGGCCTTTAAGACGGAAGTTAAAATGGGGAAAAACTTATCCTAGTACTGGACTAGTGATTACAGCTGCTGTCCAGTGAGGGGAAAAATGATCTTCTAATATAGCAAAGATTTTTATTAAACTGGAACCAAAATAGGCAGAATGATTAAATTGACATTTAAGTCCTTAAGAAGGAAAAGTGTGACAGGAACTTAATCAAAACTGGAATCCTATGTCCCCTCCCTAGCCCCGTGCTCTTCCTCAATTTTTCTCTCATCTAAGATCTGCATGTGTTCTTTAACATCCCAAATACAGCATTGGAGAAACTTGACCTGTTCTGACCCATTCATTGCAGTGATTCTCTTACTAGGATGGCATGTTTAAAAAAAAGTTATTTGAATCTTGTTTGAAGTTATTAGATGAGGATGTAAAAAGTGGTAACGCAAATCTTTGTTGGAGGAACAGCCTGAAAAAGTGTTGATATTTGCCTTTTACCAACTCGCGTAATATTTCAGCTTGGAATAGTTGGGATAGGTTCATTCTTCTCACTTGAATATCCCTTTGATAAAAGAAAAAAGTTGTTTTTGTATATCAGCCACTCTGTTTTGGTGCACTGGTAACATTTTTCAGCTTTACCAATCCCTTTCTAAAAGATAAGCTTTGGAAACAAATGAGCAGTGTATAACATTTCAGATTTTTATTAGATCACTCACTCATTCTCATTTTGGGTGTAATTTGTTTACCTTAAATTTGTACAGATGGGACTGAATTTTAGGAGAACCTTGGAGTTCAAATCAGTCTACAAGTTTATTTCCATTGAAATTTAACAGGTAAAGAAAAAAGTCTTAATTTCTGCAAAATGAGCAGATTGAAAAGGCCCACGTTTTCTGACTTGGAGCACCTATATTGTGAGAATGAATTATATTTTGAAAGTGCCTAAAAGCAAAAAAACAAACAAAAAAAACTGTATACATATTCTAGTGGTTATATTACCTGGAGTGGTAGCTTAAAGGTAGTGCAGATCCTTGCCAGATCGACATGTATATCATTGTGATATAAGGTGATGAGACACTGTAGCAACCCTGAAAGGGAGCAATCGAAAGACAAAACAAAAACCAAACTAGTGATTATACTAAAAACTAGAAAAGCACTCAGAGCACATACCTCCTCCAAGGCTCCTTCCGTCCCTCATGGATCACCTCCAAAATGTAATGGGTTTGTGTGTAGCCTAGAGTCACTTCTGATATTGCATCGAAGTCTGTCCATTAGTTTTGGAGTACTGTTGCTAATACACCATGAGAAGATAAGAGCCTTGGCTGAGGTATGCATTCTCAGATCATCACCAAAATGTAATGGGCTTATCTCTAGCCCAAGAACCACCTCTGCTTTATCCAAATCCATCCAGTAGCTTCAGATTATTGTTGCTAACACTCTGTAAGAAGATAAGAGCCTTGGCAGAGGTATGCATTCTCAGATCATCACCAAAATGTAATGGCTTCCTCTGTAGCCCAAGGACCACCTCTGGTGAAAATTTCATCCAAATCTAATAGTTTTTGTGTAATCCTGCTGTACAAATACAAAGCCCTTGGTGGAGGTATGCACGCTCAGATCATCACCAAAATCTAATCTGTTCCCCGTGCCATTACACATCTTTTCTGAAAATTTCATCAAAATCGTTGATAACTTTTTGAGCAATGTTGCTAACAGACAGACAAACCAACCGACCAACAAACAAACCAATGCCGGCAAAAACATAACCTCCTTGGCGGAGGTAATGTACAACTGTAAACAGTTAGTTGATGGTTTGGAGGGAGAAGAGGACTGGGGTGAAGTTGTGGGGCAGACAGAAAGAGGAAAGCAGACACAGTATCTGTACAAACGATACTGGGTCATCTTGTGCCGCGGGTGAAAATATATCGATACATTTCGTAGTGTTGCGATATCCCCCAGTCCTAACCAACCGTGCTATTACAGAATTTAGCTTCAGTCACTGCCAAAACCAGTGGCTAATGATGAACTATTGCTAGTAATGGTGTGTGTGGTGGTGGGGAATGACAAGGCAGCTCATTTAACTTGGATGGTATTCATGCATCTAACACAGCTACCAATTAGATTATCTTGCTGTTACAAGTTTAGTGATTATAATGTCTAAGCTAATGATTCTCTAAACTTCTGACTTCACTGTTTAAGAATTTCCTCTGAGCCTTCACTTGGCCACATTATGAATCTTCCTTATTTTTGATTTTTTTTTTTTGATTTTCTATACTTTATTGATTCCCAGAGGGGAAATTGAGGGCATCTACTTGGATGGATGAAGCAGCCACGGTACGGTGCTATCCCTTAACCATTCACACACACATTCACACCTAGGGCCACTTTAGCGTCTCCAATTAACCCAACCTGCATATTTTTGGCCTGTGGGAGGAAACCGGAGAAATTCCGGAGTAAACCCATGCAGATACGGGGAGAACATGCAAACTCCACGCAGATCACTGTTGGTCAGGGGCTGGGATCGAACCAGGGATCCCATGGCCAAGGGTGAGTTGCTGTGCTGGTGCAGTGCTAACCACTGTGCCAGCACCGCACAGTATTTCACTTTACTTATGATTTTGTTCTTTAAAACTGTGCAACATTATATTGTTCATGTATACCATGGATGTTATGTCTGCACTCAGGTAGTGCTGCAATGATTAGTCAACAGAAAAATAATCGACAACTAATTTGATAGTCGACGAATCAACTGTGTACCTTTTACCAGGAAAAAATTCTAAAAACTATGATTGTTTCAGGTTCTCAAACAGGAAAATTTGCCACTTGCTTTAGCATTATAAGTTGAATAATTTTTATCCCTCGGCCTCTAAAAGGCTGAAGGGGTATCATTGTCAACACCCCCCCCCCCCCCGATAGGCAGTGGCATAAATATGGTGCAGAAAATATAATTTTTAGAGCATAAGACGAATGGAGAAAAGTCGCAGGAGATTTCAGAGAATAGATTGAACAAATTTTGCATCGTGGCCACGCCGTTATTGAGATAGTTGCAAAAATGTATAACATTAGAATGCCATCTATGGATGCAGTGCCTTGATTTTTGGTCTTTAGGCAATGGGGAGAATTTCTGACCAGACTCTGAAATATTATGCTTCTATGTATTACTCTTTTTACTCCCATGCACTCTTAGTGGAGAAAAACAAGGATCAGAAGAATAACCAGCGCAATTACAATAGGTTTTGCACCGCACAGCTGCTTGAAACCCTAAAACCAGGCAATTAAATTAATGTTTTGGCTGTATGAGGAAGGTTAAATAAAAAAAATTCTTGTGGAGTTATAACGGCATTGTAAAGAGTTGCACATTTGAGCTAGTTTTATTTGGCCGTGTATTAGAAGGTCCACTGCAGGAGTTGCCATGGGAAACGGGCATTACCCCTCAGGAGTAACTCCAGCTTGTTTAGCACAGTTTCTTATCTGTGAGAAATGTTTGTGCTGAGTTTTCTAGTTGAGTAGAATAACAGTGAGATCTGTTGAATTAGGCTGATCATGCCTGTAGGACGTGCCCCTCTCCTCATCTGGTGTTTAAACAACTCAAATGCACATGAAGACACGCACTTGACTAACAGTTATCTGGCCTGTTTATGCGCACTGTATTTTTCTGCCTCAGTTTTACTGGGGGGAAAATGATGTACTCTATATTTTCCCTTCTGTTTTACTCTGTCACAACCAAGGAACACCCTCCTTTATGTTCAGCTCTCTCTGAAAAGTGAACTCTCCAGTGCTGTCTTGACAATTGCTATTTATATTCCTTTTTCAAAGGCATACTCTGTCTGAAGGGGAAACTCCAATGTTGCCTAACCTGCTTTCCACGCTGAAAGATCCTGTCTGGTTAGAGGGCAGGCAACGCTCATGGCACTACTTCACTGTACACTCAAGTCTGCTCTTCAGTCAGTGAGAGTCAAACTTGTCATCTCTGAAAGACATTTGAGTTACTTTTGTCTTGGGAATACCAGCTGTACTTTTTATCACACAAAGTACATTATCAAATCAGCCTCCAGGTATGCTTCAATAGTGTTGTAATTAGGGTGGGAAATCTTTTGGCACATCACACTTTGATTAGATCACGATTCAGTGGGCTCCAATAGATACAGCAGTAAGTACTGAACACGTCAACATTTTTCTCATTAAACATTTCTGATGGAGCCATTGACCTGAGATTTTTACCAGATATCACGGAGATGGTGTATTGTGGTACAGATCTAGCTTGCTGCAACAGATTGCTAAAAATACGCAACAAATATATTTTTGATGGATGGATGCTGCATCCATTACACAAGGAAATGCTATGGTATCTGCTGTATTTAAAAACAATTTAAGGACTTGCTTTTATTTATCGCCCATTATTTTCTGAGGTCTACTCTTCCACCACTGTGTCCATGACCCTAAAAACTGACAAAACAATGACATGAACATGAATGACATGATAGCTCACACCGTCTTTGATTTCCCCAGAGGCTCCAAATTTTATTCTTGGGGATTTTAACCATGTTTCTTTAAAGAAGATACTTAAAAACTTTTATCAGTATGTCTTCTGCCCAACCAGGCGAAAAAAGACATTGGACATGTGCTATGGATCCATGGAGAGGGCCTATAAATCTATTCCCCTTCCCCCTTTAGGATCCTCAGATCACAACTGTGTACATTTGCTGCCCACATATAAAACTGCTCTCAGAAGAGATGAGGCGAAGACCAGAGACATAAACGTGTGGACAGAGGATTCAGTGCACTGCCTCCAGGAATACTTTAACTGTACGGACTGGGAGGTGTTCACACTGTCCTGCGGAGATGATTTGGACTCTTTAGTGGATGTGACATGCTCATACATGGCTTTCTGCATTGACATGATCGTTGCACGTAAACGTGTCAAAATATATCCCAACAACAAGCCATGGGTTACAACATCAGTTAAATCCTGCTTACAGAGGAAAGCACTTGCCTTTAAACAGGGGGTTGTTTCTGAGCTGCAGGTTGACACAAAAGAGCTGAAGGCCGAAATTTTAAGAGCAAAACAGAATTAAAAATCAGAGTTGGAAAGAAAGATGGCAACAAAGAAACTTGGTTCAGCCTGGGCCAGTATGAAAACTATTGCAGGCCTTCAGAGCACAGAGCGCAGTAATCGTGTGTTTTTAGATGGTTTTAATTCAGACACAGAGCTGGCTAATGCTCTTAATTGTTTTTATGGTCGTTTTGACTCCTTTGATTTTAGCACAGAAACCCAAGGTTTGAAACAGAAACTCAAAGACAATCAGCACTTTAATATTGAGGTGCAGGATGTTAAAAGGGCGTTCTGTGCTGTAAAAGTGAACAAAAGTCAGGGCCCTGATAATATAATATGTGGGCGCTTGGTAAAGTCCTGTGCACATGAACTGAGTCCTGTATTTCACTACATTTTCAACAAGTCCTTACAGACACATGTGCCTAAGATCTGGAAAGATGCTGTGGTTGTCCCCGTTCCAAAATCCAGCTGTCCTAAAACGGTAAATTATTTTAGACCAGTTGCTTTGACTTCAATTTTAATGAAAATTTTTGAAAAACTGGTCAGATTTGAGGTCCTAAAGCAGACTGAGCATGCATTGGATCCTTTGCAGTTTGCCTATAGGCCTCACAGAGGAGTGGAGGATGCCACTGTCACTCTGTTTAACATGCTTTTTGAACATCTGGATTTTAATGGGACACACGCCAGTCTTTTATTTGTGGACTTTTCTTCCACCTTTAATACAATCCAATCTCATATTTTAGTTGAAAGGCCCCTGCAACAATTTGAGTAATAATCTGGTGGGTTAGATTCTGGATTTTTTAACCAACAGGACACAGAGAGTAAGGGTCAATGGTACATTGTCTGACCAAAAGTGTTCTTCTACTGGCTCTCCTCAGGGGTGTGTGTTGTCACCACTACTCTTCATCCTGTACACAAACGTGTTGGAGCAGACATGACAACAGACACATTATAAAGTATGCTGATGATTCAGTTGTTGTCAGTCTCCTCCAGGATGGTGAGAGTGGCCACAGCCCAGTAGTTGATGATTTTGTTCACTGGTGTGAGGATTCCTACCTGCAGCTGAATACGACAAAAACTAAAGATATGATTATTGACTTTAGGAGGAAAACTCCCAGGCACGAAGTCACTGTACTAAAAGGCCAGACTACTGAATGTGTACAATCCTACAAATATCTTGGGACGATTATTGATAGAAATCTAAACTTTGAAGAGAACTGTGAAAGGGTGTGGAAAAAGGGTCAGCAACATTTGCATTGTTTAAGGAAACTTGCACGCTTCCAAATTGACCGAACCATAATAACAGTGTTTTATCGGGCTTTTATTGAATCTGTTTTATCTTTTTCTTTAGTGTCATGGTTTGGTCAGATAAAACTGAAACAGAGGAAATCCTTGGATCAGGTAGTTAGATGGTCCAGCCATTTTCTTGGTGAGTCACAGCTGAGCCTGACATCCCTGTACACCAGACAGGTACAGAGGATTGCTACCTCCATTTTAAATGATGACTCCCACCCTTTGCACTGCCACTTTCAGCTTCTTCCCTCAAGACGGAGGTTTGCTGTCCCAAAAAGTAAAACCCAGCGCTACAAAAACAGCTTTGTTCCTGCTGCTGTTAAAGAGTTGAACAAGATGTAACAATATATTGCACATAATTTAGTTACCTATTTATTAATTTTATTTTATATTTACTTATTTTTGTAGGTTTTTTTGTTTGGGTTCTAAATCTTTTATTGGGTTTTAGACTTTTGAGTTTTTAACCTCTTTGACTAGTCTTTAACTTTTTAATATGACCCTTCTCTCTTATCTCTGTTTTTTCTCTTATCTCTTTGTCCTATGTCCTGATTGGTGGAGCCTTGAGTACTTTTATCATGTTTATAGTCAGCTACATGTGTGCCTGTGTTTGTGTTCATGTTGAATGTAATTGTGGTTTGTAAATATGGATGTCACCTGACTGCAAAACAAATTACCTACGGGTACAAATAAAGTGACCTGAACTCTCTGTACAGTAGAATTTCTTGAAAAATGACTGAAATAATTGCATTTTGATTGTACAGCCACAATTCTGGTGAAGTTGGGATGTTATGTAAAACGTAAATTAAAAACTAAATGCAATGATTTAAGTGCTATTCAACCTCTCTTCAATAATAATAATTATAATAATGAATTAGATTTATATGGTGCTTTACATGTCATGTGACATCTCAAAGCACTTTCAGTTAAGTCCACTATTCATTCACTCCAGACAGACACCGATAGTGGTAAGCTACCTCTGTAGCCACAGCTGCCCTGGGGCACACTGACAGAAATGTGGCTGCCAATCCATGCCAACAGCCTCTCTGACTACCACCAAACATTTAAACACATTCATACCCAGTGTCATGGACACTAGGGCTGCAACAAACGATTATTTTGGTAGTCGACTAATCTAACAACTATTTTTTTGATTAATAATAATAATGCATCAGATTTATATAGCACTTTTCATAGACACTCAAAGATGCTTTACAATGGATACGTTATTCATTCACTCCACAGACAATGGTAGTGGTAAGCTCCGACTGTAGCCACAGCTGCCCTGGGGCAGACTGACGGAAATATGGCTGCCAATCTGCACCAACAGCCTTTCCGAGCACTGCCGAACATTTATTCACATTGACACCCACTGTTATGGACACTGGAGGCAATGTGGGTAAAGTGTCTTGCCCAGGGACACAACGGTAAGATGGCTGGGGAGAGTGGGATTCAAACTGCCAGCCCTCCAGTTATTGGCGTAAAAGTAATACAGCATTTCGTAAAAGGAGCATCATACCATAAGTAAAATATGGTGGTGGTAGTGTGATTGTCTGGAGCTGTTTTGCTGCTTCAGGACCTGGAAGACTTGCTGTGATAAATGGAACCATGAACTCTGCTGTCTACCAAGAAATCCTGAAGGAGAATGTCCGGCCATCTGTTCGTGACCTCATGCTGAAGCGCACTTGGCTTTTGCAGCAGGACAATGATCCAAAACACACCAGCAAGTCCACCTCTGAATAGCTTAAGAAAAACAAAATGAAGACCTTGGAGTGGCCTAGTCAAAGTCCTGACCTCAGTTCGATTGAGATGCTGTGTCATGACCTTAAAAGGCGGTTCATGCTCGAAAACCCTCTTGTGTGGCTGAATTACAACAATTCTGCAATGATGAGTGGGCCAAGATTCCTCCACAGCGCTGTAAAAAACTCATTGCCAGTTATCGCAAACGCTTGATTGTAGTTGTTGCTGCTAAGGGTGGCCCAACCAGTTATTAGGTTTAGGGGGCAATCAGTTTTCACTCAGGACCATGTAGGCTTGGATTTTTTTTTTTCACGTTCATTTAAAAACTGCATTTTATGTTTACTTGTGTTATCTTTGTTTAATATTTAAATTTGTTTGATGATCTGAAACATTTAAGGGAGACAAACATACAAAAAAATGAGAAATCAGGAAGGGGGCCAACACTTTTTCAGACCACTGTATATCAAATATACACTACAGAGACAATTATTGTTCAAACTGATAAACTTGTTTTTTGGGGTTTTTTTTTGCAAATAATCACTCATTTTGAATTTTATCCTTGCAACGCAGTCCAAAAAAGTGGGGACAGGGATAACAAAAGACTGGGAAAGTTGAGGAATGCTCAAAAATATTTTTTGGAACATTCCACAGGTGAACAGGTTAATTGGAAACAGGTAGGTGTCATGATTGGGTACAAAAGTTGCATCCCCGAAAGGCTCAGTCATTCACAAACAAGGATGGCATGAGGTTCACCACTTTGTGAACAACTGCGTGAACAAATAGCCCAACAATTTAAGAACAATGTTTCTGAAAAAACAGTTGCAAGGAATTTAGGGATTTCATCATCAACAGTCCATAATATCATCAGCAGATTCACAGAACCTGGAGACATGTCTGCACGTAAGTGACAAGGCAAAAAACCAGCATTGAATGCCCGTGACTTTCAATCCATCAGGTAGTATTGCATTAAAAACCAACATTCTGTAAAGGATATTACCACGTGGACTCAGCACCATTTCAGAAAACCATTGTGAGTTAACACAGTTCATTGCTACTTCTACAAGTGCAAGTTAAAACTCTACCATGTAAAGCAAAAGCCATATATTGACATCTCCCAGAAATGCCACTGGTTGCTCTGGGCCTGAGCTCGTCTGAGGTGGACTGATGAAAAGTTGAAACGTGTGCTGTGGTCTGACAAGTCCACATTTCAAATTGGTTTTTGGAAATTCATGGACGTCATGTCCTCTGGGCTAAAGAGGAAAACAACCATCCAGGTCGTTATCAGCGCAAAGTTCAAAAGCCACCATCTGTGATGGTATGGGGGGGGTGTTGGTACCCATGGCGGGGGTAGCTTGCACATCTGTAAAGGCACCATTAATGCTGAAGGGTACATGCAGGTTTTGGAGCAACATATGCTGCCATCCAGCTACGTGTTTTTCAGGGACATCCCTGCTTATTTCAGCAAGACAATGCCACGCCACATTCTGCTCGTGGTAGAACAGCAAAGCTTCATAGTAGAAGAGAGGGGGTACTAGACTGGTCTGCCTGCAGTCCAGACCTGTCTCTCACTGAAAATGTGTGGCACATTATGAAGTGCAAAATGCGCCAATGGAGAGCCCAGAATGTTGAGCAACTGAAGTTGTATTGTAAGCAAGAATGTGAAAGAATTCCACGTTCAGAGCATCAACAATTAGTGTCCTGGATTCATATAGGCTTATTTAGTGTTAAAAAGAAATGTGATGTAACACAGTGGTAATTGTTTGTTTGTTAGTAAGATAACTCAAAAAGTTATGGACGGATTTTCATGAAATTTTCACAGATTGTCAGAAATGGGGTATCCTACAGATGATTAGATTTTGGTGGTGATCCGGATCACCGTCCACAAGAAAACCGCCATTACACAAAATGCCATTTTCGTGAATAACTACTGAACCACTAAGCCGATCATTGTCAATCCAATTGCTTGTCATGTGTTTTCATGGTCAAGGAATCTGAAAACGTACACACAAACACTGTATGGGGGGAACTGTGGTGAAAACCGCCATTACGGAAAATGCGATTTTCGTGAATAACTACTGAACCACTAATCCTATCATTGTGAATCCAATTGCTAGTCATATGTTTTCATGGTCAAGGAATCTGAAAACGTACACACAAACACTGTATGGGGGAAACTGTGGCGCTTGGCGGAGGTCTGCACTCTCCGAGTGCTTTTCTAGTATTTGTAATGTGTTCAATTGAATATAGGTTCAAAAGGATTTTAAAATCCTGTATTTTGTTTATATTTATGTTTTACATAACAAACCAACTTAACCGTAATTTGGGTTGTAGTTGCACCTACTTTTCCATACCTGATGGCAAAAAATTGCAAGGTGTAAATGAGGCTGTAGAGCTTATTTGATGTAATCCTCAGATAAATCTATAATGAAAATGATTCAGTCGCAGCTCTATTTGAGATGTGTAAAATTAAAAACACAGCAGAAAAGTAGAGGCATAGGTGCACATGTATTGCTAGAACTGCAGTGACTCAGACTTCAGTTGTTGAGAGAAGCTATGGAGAGATGAGTGGCAGAGATCTCAGTTGGGATTGTACTGTAGAGGGAAAAAAATAGAATGGGGGTGGAGATGGATCTGGAGAGAGGGGTGCATGGTGAAGCAAGAGGTTGAGTTTCTGTTGGCATTCTCTCCATCGTCTCTTAAACAGCTCACTTTAGTTGATGTCGGCAGCATATACAGACCTGTAATGCATTCATTCTGACTCTGGGTACTCTGAAACCTAGAGTAGTATTTCACACCGCGTTCTAAATTATTATGCAAATAGGATTTTAGTGTCACAAACATTCAATTTTTTGTTTTTCAGTTAAACTCATGGATGGTATTGTGTCTCAGGGCCCTTTGGATCACTGATATCAATCTCAGACACCTGTCATAATTAGTTTGCCAGGTGAGCCCAATTAAAGGAAAACTACTTAAGAAGGATGTTCCGCATTATTAAAGGCCAAATGTCACGTAATTTTTTTTTCTAAATGACAACGAATTTAGATAAAATACACATAGCTTAAACCAAATATTCATACCGGAGACCATATCACCCACCTGTATTTACATAATTGCACAAAATACACCAGGTGAAGGCCCCACCTTGCTTGCTGGCTTGTGACAGCCAGTCCAGACCACGCCCATGTTTTTGACATCACCAGTTGTACCCTGGCTGCCCTGCCTATCCACATTCACACTTATCAACATTGGACAATCATGACGGAAAGTGGCAGCGATTGTGAACAAATTAGTTTAGTTTTGTCTTTTTTTTTTTGTCTTTTTTTTTTTGTCAGTGGTTCAGACAGACGGTTCAGACAGACGGTTCCGTCCGAGACGGAATCAGATGCTTTGTCTGATGACAACAGTTCCAACGATGACCAGAGAGCAGAACCAGTGGAAAATGTCATTGAACTGGACATTAATCGCCTCCAGAATTGCGAAGCCGAAGGGGGTCTGTCGAGGGTGCCGCATAAATATTGATTTTTCGGAAGCCATTATTATTACAGTGGAGGAGAGCCGCTGCTGTCAAGAAATTGACCAGATCAATATGAAAATGGAGGCGCATACCTGTCAAGTGAGACGTTTTCGCCGTATTTTGGTGCCAAGCGCGGCTGTGGGGGACACTTTTCTGGGAAGTGTTTTAAATGTAGTTCGTGTTGTTATTGTCAAATATTTTAAGGAAAATACGGGGAGAATGCAATTTTAGCAAAAACGGGCGTATTGCCATTTCTGTACGCCCAAAAGAAAAATATACTGGCAAAAAAATTGAGTGTCTTGAGGAGCCGTCCTGTGTGTGATCAGCCACAGCTGGTGCTGTCAGATCGCTCAGCGTGAGCTATTATCACTACTGTTTGAAGTGTGGAGTCAATCATTAGTTTAATTGTCGGGGCGGGCTGATCGCTCAGCGTGAGCTATTATCACTACTGTTCGAAGTGTGGAGTCAATCATTAGTTTAATTGTCTGGGCGGGCTGATCGCTCAGCTTGAGCTATTCTCAATACAATGAGAAGTCATTAGGACAATGGTTTAACACGTTCAGCTGTGCAGCGGTTGCGGAACAGACAGAGATCGCCTGACAAATACAGAATTCTGCTTTTTTTTTTTTATTTTGCGCTGGACGCTGAGTTGTGTTGTTATTGTCAAATATCCATGAATCCTTAAAATATTTGACAATAACAACACGAGTTGCATTTGGGGCATTTCCCAGAGAGGTGTCCCTTGTTGCTCCGCCGTTCCTTATAGCCGCTTTTTACGGTGTTGAAGTACGGCGAAAACGTCTCACTTGACAGGTATGAAAACATTTCCCAGAGAAGTGTCCCTTATTACCCAGCTGTCCCTGATAGTCCCGTTTTAAGGTATGGGTGAAATATCCAATTTTTTCTTTCTTGTTGCTCACTTCAACCTTCCAGTCTCCATATAAACAATCAATTGAAATACCCCAAGCATCAAACTAGGGTACAATCGATTTCGTCACTTCCGCCTTCTTCCCCAGGCGATTCCAGGGGCCGTGTCAGGCCAAGCGCGGCAGTTTTAAATTAACGAATATTCCGTTGTTACTGAAGCATATGCACCAAGACCTGAACGGATCGGTTCCCTTTTATATCTAGTTTCAAGATATTTAAAGTACCCTGTTACGTGACATTTGGCCTTTAAGCATGCCACAGGTTTCAAGCAATATGGGAAAGAAAAAGGATCTCTGCTGCCGAAAAGTGTCAAATAGTGCAATGCCTTGGACAAGGTATATATTTCACGAAAACTTAAGCGTGATCATCGTACTGTGAAGAAATTTATGGCTGATTCAGAGCACAGATGGGTTTGTGCAGATAAAGGCATAATTAAAACAGGGAGGTTTCTGCCAGACAGATTCATCGGATTAAGAGAGCAGTTGCTAAAATGCCATTACAAAGCTGCAAACGGGTATTTGAAGCTGCTGGTGCCTCTGGAGTCCCATGAACCTCAAGGTGTAGGATCCTCCAGAGGCTTTCAGTTGTGCATAAACCTACTCGTCGGCCACCCCTAACCAATGCTCACAAGCAGAAATGGTTGCAGTGGGCCCAGTAATACATGAAGACTAATTTTCAAACAGTCTTGTTTACTGTTGAGTGCCGTGCAACCCTGGATGGTCCAGATGGATGGAGTAGTGGATGGTTGGTGGATGGCCACTATGTCCCAACAAGGCTGCAATGTCAGCTAGGAGGTTGCAGAGTCATGTTTTAGACTGGAATCATGGGGAGAGAGCTGGTAGACCCCTTTAGAATCCCTGAATGTGTGAAAATGACCTCGGCAAAGTATATAGAGTTTCTGACTGACCACTTTCTTCCATGGTACAAAAAGAATAACAGTGTCTTCCATAGCAAAATTATCTTCATGCATGACAATGCACCATCTCATATTGCAAAGAATACCTCTGTGTCATTTGCTGCTATGGGCATAAAAGGAGAGAAACTCATGCTGTGGCCCCCATCCTTCCCTGACCTCAACCCTATTGAGAACCTTTGCGCATCCTCAAACAAAAGATCTATGAGGGTGGGAGGCAGTTCACATCAAAACAGCAGCTATGGGAGGCTATTCTGACATCTTGCAAAGAACTTCAAGCAGAAACTCTCCAAAAACTCACAAGTTCAATGGATACAAGAATTGTGAAGGTTATACCAAAGAAGGGGTGCTATGTTTACATGTAACTTGGCCTGTTAAGATGTTTTTGATTGAACTAGCTTTTGATTTCATTAAATATGACCTCGTAATGCTGCAAATTCAACAAGTAACCATTTTTAGTTCTTTACAACCAATAAAATGTTTTACAACTCTGTTGTGCATAATAATTTGGAACAATGTATTTTTTTAATAATAATTTGGAACACGGTGTACTTGCAGATTATGCCCATATAAAGGTACAGGGCCTGGTCTCTATGGTCTCGTGGAGAATTTAAACTGCATCTGTGCTAGAGGGATCAGTGGGGTTATGTTTTTTGGTTTGTGTGGGGATTTTTTTTGGGTTTTTTTTGTCTGCATGTGCAAGCAAGTTTTTTTTTTTATATGATTGGGTCTTTCACTGTGTTTGTGCATATGCATGATGACTTGCAATGTAAAAATGGAGACATGAACTTGATGTACCCTGCTCTTTGTTGAGCTGAGGCTAGACCTGTAACGCTGATGTGGTCATGCAGCCCTCTTCAGTAACCACTGCCAAAACATTCATTGCATTGTTACACTGCAGTTCTCAGGACTCTTGAATGAACATGACATGAAAAAAATTGAGACCATAATTAATCTCTGAAGCATGTACTTTAAAAAAAAAACAAAAAAAAAACATCTCCTTGAGTCATTTTCATGGTTATATAACTTTCATATTTCTTGATTGCCAGAATAACAAATGGCCTGCTCTGGTAAATCAGACACTGGCTTGGCATTGCGATTTGGATCTTTGCCTGGGTGCACAATGGTGCAGATTTCTTCACAGTCGTATGTATCACCACGAATATGTAGGTGGACAGACAAGGTCAGAAGATTGCATAGACAGACCAATGTGTAACCACAGAAATATGAGCTATAAAAAATATTTTTAAACTTGATACTGGCATGCTTGGTTGACCACCTTGGCTAGCCTAATTTGCTTAAAACAAGAGAAAGGCATTTGCTTACTACTTTTCAGTTCCACAAAAGTGGATTTTATTTGTGGCAGTAATGCATGGGACTAGTTAGTGAACATGTTTTTTTCTTAAGCAAAAACATTTTATATACAGTGCACCCGGAAAGTATTCACATCACTTCACTTTTTCCACATTTTATGTTACAGCCTTATTCCAAAATAAATAAATTTTTCCTCAAAATTCTACACACGAGACTTCCGGTCTGGACGCCATGGCGACTGCAGCTTAACACTGAAGTTCTCAGACCCAATCCAGGATAACACCTTGAAAATCAAACTTAACGGATTTTTGGAGGAGTGAAAATCAAAAGACAAAATCATCATGTCTAAAGGAAAACAGAAGAAACTGAAATTCTCCAGGCTAGGACACGTATCGGCCGGAGAATCTGAACTGGAAGATCCCCGTTCAGAAGACGAGGAGCTGGTGATAGCTAACAAAAGGGTTAGCCTGAAATCACTATTTGAGGAACTACGACGATTTCGCCGAGATGTTACGGCCGAATTTCGGGAATTCAGAGAAGAATTGAAAAGGACAAACAGCAGAGTGGACCAGGCCGAGAACCGAATCTTGGAAACAGAGGATCGAATAAAAGTGCTCGAAGATTCTGTGCTGGACCTACGCAAAAGACAAGCAGCTATAGAGGCTAAGCTAACCGACCAAGAAGGAAAACAAAGAAGAGACAACATAAGAATTCATGGTCTGATAGAAGGAACCGAAAATGGTTTTAACTCAATGGCAGAATGCGTGGAATCCTTACTAAGAGAGAAATTGGATATTCCACAAACCACCGACTTGAAGATAGAAAAGGCACATCGTTCATTAGCCGCTAGGCCGGCGGCGGAAGCGCCCCCACGTTCGGTGTTGGTAAGATTTTCCAATTTCAAAATAAAACAAGAGGTTGTAAGACTGGCCTGGCAGAAAAAAGGATTTATGCACCAGGAGAGAAAAGTCTACGTGGAACACGATTACGCCCCGGAGGTCCTTAAAAAGCGCAGGGAATACAATGACGCGAAAAAGGTGTTAAGAGAGAAGAAATTGCGCTTTCAGACACCATTTCCTGCGAAGTTAAGGGTCTTCTACGGCGATGAAACGTGTCTCTATAATTCGGCGGAAGAAGCAACAGCTGACATGGCGAGAAGAGGGCTCCCGGTAACGGTGTTTAAACCCGCAGCAGACCCGAGTGAGAAGATCAAAGCGCAAACATGGACAACACAAAGACCCTCAAAATCCACGGACCAGCAGCGGGAAACCCAGCACCAGAGCGTCGCGGATAAACTATCCGTTTTCAGGTTGGAATAGCGACCTTTTTTTTTTTTTTTTCCCTTCCTCTTGAATCAATCCGCACATCCAACCCCCCTCATACAAGGTAACAAACATTAAAGGAGATGCATATTCAGCATGTGGTAAAACATTTCATGGAACAATCATATTATTTGAAACAAATAAGTCTTTGTAATAAAAAAAAAAAAACAAAAACTTGTTAAAATAGAAATGTGACAATAATCCACATGTTCTGCTCATACTAACAAATACTGTTTTTGCGTGAATGTTTGATGTGATGGGGGTGGGAGGGTGCACACAATTTCACAGGGTTTAGGCATAAAAGGAAAAAAAAAAAAAAAAATCATTACAAGTTTGGATTGGGTTCTGAAACTCACGTTAAAAGCATGGGACTACTTTCAGTGGTAAGAGAGGGCCCTCAACACGTAACAGAGTTTGAGGAATTTCCCTCAGAGCCTTCACTCCATCAAGGCTCTTACAGGGTCTTTAAAAAGACCTCAGCTCAGGAAGTTCTTATGACAGCTTTTTGTTTTAAAGTTTTTTACACTATGTTCTTAATGTTTTTCTTGTTTTTAATGTTCTTTCAGTTTCTGAGTAGCACAAAAGAGGGCCACCACACAGTTATACTAAACAAAACAACACAATGGAGAAACAGGGTGTAACCAAAATAATTTCATATAATGTAAAAGGGATCCTGAATCCAGTTAAAAGATCCAAGATTCTAGGCAAAATGAAAAAAGACAAAGCAGGAATAATACTTTTACAAGAAACCCACCTAACAGACGTGGAACACAATAAACTCAGTAGACAAGGGTTTAAAATGATCTCTTCATCTTCATATAAATCAGGGGGGAGGAGGGGAGTAGCGACATTGATATCAACCAAAATTACATTTGAAAAAAAATCAGAACACAAAGATAAAGAAGGGAGATACAGTTTGGTAACTGGGCGGCTAGAGGGAGAAGATATCACCCTGCTGAATGTGTATGCTCCCCCAGGGGCTAACTGGAAATTTTATAAAAATGTATTCGACCTAATGATAACTAAAGCTCAAGGTTTAGTGATATGTGGTGGGGACTTCAATCTTAGACTGAATCCATACTGGGATGCTTCTGGTAATTCCCCACATCAAAATAACACCCAAAACAGGAAGACTCGGATGCTACTAAAAGAAATGGGAATCTGTGATGTGTGGAGGGAACTCAACCCCAGTGTAAAAGACTATACATTTTACTCAACTCCACATTCATCTTACTCAAGGATTGACTATTTTTTTATGTTTAATAGAGACATTGGTAGAGTAAAAACATGTAAAATAGGACTGATGGATCTCTCCGACCACAGTCCGATCTACATGGACTTAAATATCCAAAAATACACAAATAATACATTTTCTTGGAGGTTAAATTCAAATGTCCTGAAAGGACCATTGAAAGATGAATTGGAGTCAGATATTCTCAGATATTTGGAAGATAACGATAATGGAGAAGTATCCCCTTTAATACTGTGGGATGCATGTAAAGCTGTAATAAGAGGAAAGATTATTGCAAAACTGGCAACCCAAAAGAAACTAAGACAAGAAAAACTATCCACATTAGAGTCAGAACTTAGGAACCTAGAAAAAGAACACAAAGGCAACACTCATTCTACTGACTCGCTCAAGATTAAGGAAATTAAAAACCAAATAAATGAGATCTACACAATAGAAATCCAGAAGAAACTTACATTTCTGAAACAAAAATACTATGAAGCAGACAGTAAATCGGCAAAATTGCTAGCCTATAAATTGAGGAAACATCAAACAGAAAGAGCAATCTACAAAATCAGAGACCCAGTATCAAAGGAAATAAAATTCAGAATTCAGGATATTCTTAAAAACTTCGAGAATTACTATAAGAACTTATACTCCCACAAAAAACATAAAAACGCATCCGAGGCATTCCTAAACACATTAAACCTTCCCCAACTTACGGAGTCACAAAATAAAACACTACTGTCAGAAATACATCCTAAAGAATTGGAAAAAGCAATTATGAAACTTAAAGCTAACAAATCCCCAGGAGCTGATGGCTATACAGCAGAGTGGTACAAAACCTTTAAACAGCAACTATCTCCTCTCCTCCTGAAAACATTTAATTATGTCCTCCACACAGGGGAAATCCCCCCCTCCTGGAGAGAAGGGGTCATTGCAGTTATACCTAAACCTGAAAAGGATAAACTAGAGTGCTCCAACTACAGACCAATCAGTGTACTAAATCAGGACTATAAGCTTTTTACCATTATCCTTGCCAAAAGGTTAGAGAATATACTGACAGACCTAATTCATTTAGACCAAACAGGTTTTATAAGACAAAGACAGACACAAGACAACATTCGACGCACTTTACACATAATTCATCATATAAAAAAATATAACTTAAATGCAGTCATATTAGGATTAGATGCTGAAAAAGCATTCGATTCGGTTGACTGGTCTTTTCTATACAGAATCTTATCCAGTTTCAATTTTCATAACAACTTCATTAGAACTATACAGGCATTATATAAAAAACCAACAGCTAAAATAAGGATTAACGGTAATTTATCATCATCTTTTGAACTGGAAAGAGGATGTCGTCAGGGCTGCCCCCTGTCTCCACTGCTCTTTGCAATCTTCATAGAACCTCTGAGCCAATGGATAAGACAAAACCAAAAAATTCAAGGTATTACACTTGGTCAGAAGGAACATAAAATAGCACTCTTTGCTGATGACATTTTAATATACCTAGGGCAGCCGGACACTTCTTTACCAGAACTAACCTCAGTTTTTTCAGAGTATGGAGATTTATCGGGGTACAAATTAAATATGCATAAAACCCAAGTTTTAACATTCAACTATGACCCAAATCATTATTCACTAAGCAAACTCAAAACTAACTGGGAGTCGGAATCTATGAAATATCTGGGGGTCAATATCCCGAAACAACTCAACAAAATTATATCACTAAACTATGATCCACTGGTGACAAAAATAAAATCTGACCTAGCAAGATGGAATATGATACCATTCTTGGGTATTGCACAAAGAATTGAAGCAGTCAAAATGAATATACTTCCACGTCTTCTATACCTTTTCCAAACAATACCGGTAGAACCTCCCAAAAAAACATGGCAGGAGCTGGACAGAAGGATCTCAAGATTCATATGGCAGGGCAAGAGACCTAGAATCAGATATAGAACCCTACAGCTAAACAAAGACAAAGGTGGGCTCGCGCTGCCAAATATCAGGGACTACTTTAAAGCCGCACAAATTAAAACTTTAGTAGAGATATGTAACCCAGTCTACTCTGCACAATGGAAGGAGATCGAATGCCAAATAACAAGTGACATCCCCCTACAGGCGATAATAGGGAACAATGTCTTACCTAAGCTTTTGAATAACACTAACCCGTGGATAGAGACCCCGCTAAAAATTTGGTTTAAGATAGTCAGAGAGAATCAAACTAAAGAGCCCTATCGACTTCTGCAATGGATCGCCTATGATCAGGACTTTACTCCTAATAAAACAGACACCAGATTTAAAAAGTGGAAGGAGAAGGGGCTGATAAAATATTACGATTTTTTTAAAGGGCAAATCTTAAGAAGTTTTGAAGATTTGAAAAAACAAGGCCTAATAAATCAAGACCTTTACAGGTTCTTCCAGCTTAGACACCACATAAACAATATACTTAAAAAGGAGGTTTTGGAAAGGGCCCAGTCAGGTGTTCTGAAGGTCTTCTTAATGGCATATAAAGGGATCCCAGGGATCAGATACATTTCTAAAATATACCAAGGTCTTCAAGACTTAAAAGGAGACAACACATCTTATATAAAAGAGAGATGGGAAAAAGAGGGGAATTTCACTTTACATCTGGAAATATGGGAAAAGCTAAATAAACAGCAATGGAAAAGTACCTCATCCCTGCAGTGGAGAGAATTTGGATGGAAAAACTTGGCAAGATTTTTCAGAACACCTGCACAAATCAAATTTACCCATAAGGGATTGAACTGTTGGCGCTTGTGTGGTGAAAAGACTGCAAATCATTTTCATGTGTTTTGGTCATGCCCAGTTATCCACCAATATTGGACCAATGTACAGACAATATTGGGGAAAATATTCAAAATTACAGTTCCCTTTTCTTTTGTAACTTTGTATTTGGGTTTACTACCGGACTCACTGGAAAGACGAGGAGAAAAATACTTATTCAATGTTTTAATATTGGCAAGCAAAAAAGCTCTAACTAAAAAATGGATGTTGAAGGACTGTCCTACACCTGAAGATTGGACTAACGTGATCCAAGACATTTACTCGATGGAAAAGTTGACATTCGCACTGAGACAGGACATGGATGGGTTCATGAACTTTTGGCAACCCTGGACCGCATATGTGTCTTCCATTAGATCTAATCTTTGACAAATACCATTTCAATAATGGTTCTGCTCTTTGTTCCAATGCTACTCAGATGCTCTTTTATCTTTATTTACTTACTTTTTCTTTTTGTTTGTTTTTTACTGGTTTGTTTGTTTTTTTTATTTGTTTTTTGTTTTTTGTTTTTTTTTCTCTTTAATTTCACTTTTTCTTTCACTTTAAAAAAAAAAAAAAATAAGGGGTGTTGTAAGAATTAATCTTCCAATGTTGTCAGATATCAGAAAATAAGGGAACATGTGATGAAAATGTAAACACTGCATTGCTGTAACGACCTGTATACCCTTTACAAAAACTTAAATAAAAAAAAAAAAAAAAAAAAATTCTACACACAATACCACATAATGACAACATGAAAAAAGGTTTTTTTGATATTTTTGCAAATTTCTTAAAAATAAAAAAAAAACTAGAATCATGTACATAAGTATTCACAGCCTTTGCTTAATACATTGTTGATGCACCTTTGGCAGCAATTACAGTCTCAAGTCTTTTTGAATATGATGCCACAAGCTTGGCACACCTATCTTTGGGCAGTTTGGCCGACTCCTCTTTGCAGCACCTCTCAAGCTCCATCAGGTTGGATGGGAAGTGCCGGTGCACAGCCGTTTTCAGATCTCTCCAGAGCTGTTCAATTGGATTCAAGTCTAGGCTCTGGCTGGGCCACTCAAGGACATTCACAGAGTTGTCCTGAAGCCACTCCTTTGATAGCTTGGCTGTGTGCTAAGGGTCATTGTCCTGCTGAAAGATGAACCATCGCCCCAGTCTGAAGTCAAGAGTGCTCCGGAGCAGGTTTTCATCCAGGATGACTCTGTACATTGCTGCATTCATCTTTCCCTCTATCCTGACTAGTCTCCCAGTTCCTGCCACTGAAAAACATCCCCACAGCATGATGCTGCCACTACCATTTCATGGTTATGAATGATGCCTGGTTTCCTCCAAACATGACACCTGGCATCTATGCCAAAGAGTTTAATCTTTGTCCCATCAGACCAGAGAATTTTGTTTCTTGTGGTCTGAGTCCTTTAGGTGCCTTTTGGCAAACTCCAGGTGAGCTGCAATGTGCCTTTTACTAAGGAGTGGCTTCCATCTGGCCACTCTACCATACAGGCCTGCTTGGTGGATTGCTGCAGAGATGGTTGTTCTTCTGGAAGGTTCTCCTCTCTCCACAGAGGAGTGCTGGAGCACTGACAGAGTGACCATCGGGTTCTTGGACACCTCCTTGACTAAGGCCCTTCTCCTCCGATTGCTCAGTTTAAACAGCCGGCCAGCTCTGGGAAGAGTCCTGGTGGTTCCGAACTTTTTCCATTTATGGATGATGGAGGCCACTGTGCTCATTGGGACCTTGAAAGCAGCAGAAAGTTTTCTGTACTCTTCCCCAGATTTATGCCTCAAGACAATCCTGTCTCGGAGGTCTGCAGACAATTCCTTTGACTTCATGCTTGGTTTGTGCTCTGACATGCACTGTCAACTGTGGGACCTTATATAGACAGGTGTGTGCCTTTCCAAATCATGTCCAGTCAACCAAATTTATCACAGGTGGACTCCAATTAAGCTATAGAAACATCTCAAGGATGATCAGTGGAAACAGGATGCACCTGAGCTCAATTTTGAGCTTCATGGCAAAGGCTGTGAATTCTTATGTACATGTGATTTCTTAGTTTTTTATTTTTGATAAATTTGCAAAAATCTTAAAACTTTTTTCACATTGTCATTATGGGGTATTGTGTATAGAATTTTGAGGAAAAAAATTAATTTAATCCATTTTGGAATAAAGCTGTAACTTAACAAAATGTGGTAAAAGTGAAGCGCTGTGAATACTTTCTGGATGCACTGTAAGCTATTAGGGGTGGGACGAAAGATCGATTCAGTGATAGATTGCGATTCTTGACACTAACAACACTGCACTGTTCCCTAATCACATGGATCAATCTTTTATTAATTACAATGTAAGCGTTTCATACGCTCTTGGGTATTCACCCAATTGCATTTTCAGTCTACTAGATGGCGCAACGCAAGCACCCAGTCAAGTGAAGTCATACTGGTCTTGAGATTTGCAGCCAGATGATGCAAAAGCGTCTATTGTCAGTGGAAGTCATATCTTGTCTCGCAAGATTTGCAGCCAACTTTGAAAGTTAGAAAGTAATTAACTCGAAGTCAGCTCAAATGGTGGGCCTTTTTTGGATTTTATAACAAAGATGGAGGGAAAGACCTTGACATGACACACAACCCGCAAGAAGCGCTGGACATAAAAAACAAAACACTTGAAACATGCGGGCTAGCACATATCTCGTAGCAGCATTAGCAACAGCTAAGCTAAAAACACACCAGCATGGAGCTTGCTTTTTCTCCGAGCATCAAGTAAATAAGGGTTATTTATGAAGTGCTTTTCAGAGACATAGTCACAAAGCGCTGTACAATAAAATGGAATAAAAGGAAGTTGATAGATAAAAATAATTTTAAAAATACAAAAACAAGTTAAAACAGAAAATTAAAATTATTTAAAATTATCAGACTTACCATTAAAAAGAAGTTGAATTGAAAAGTTTTCAGCTTCTTTTTAAAACCGAGTCAGCTAAACATATCTGGAGTGGGATTCTCTTCCAAACACTGTCCACCGCTCTCCTGTGTTCAGAGAAAGAGATGTCAGCAGTTTCACTTTGGGACATGATTTGAGGTTGAGTAAGTTGAAAAAATTTGAAATATATGGAATTGTGATACTTGACATCGCAATAGTGTTATAACACTGGTCAACACCAAATTTATTGTCTAAGTTTTTTTTTTAGCTGATTTAGGACAATTTTGATGTGCTGAATCCAAAAATCACATTGGTTTTGCTCAATCAGGTCAACTTTTTTGAATTATGGCCACATGTTTTTTTAATACGTTTTTGTTTACATGCACGGGTATTTTTGCTTTATATGATGCAAAATTCTTTTTTATGTCTTGAAATTCTGAATTTTGAACAATGATGACGTAACATTCAATTTACATGTACTTAAGTACATGCAGGTTCAGGTTCAGGTTCAGGTTACTTTATTTGTACCCGTAGGTAGATTTGTTTTGCAGTTGGTGACATCCATATTTACAAGCCACAATTACATTCAACATAGACACAAACACAGGCACACATCTTACAAAATAGGTAAATATAAAATATGTACAATATAATTTTTATAGCTTGTTCAACTCTTTGACAGCAGCAGGGACAAAGCTGTTTTTGTAGCGCTGGGTTCTACTTTTTGGGACAGCAAACCTCCGTCTGGAGGGAAGAAGCTGAAAGTTGCAGTGCAAAGGGTGGGAGTCATCATTTAAAATCGAGTCGGCCATCCTCTGTACTTGTCTGGTGTATAGGGATGTCAGGCTCAGCTGTGACTCACCAAGCAAACGACTGGACCATCTGACTACCTGATCCAAGGATTTCCTCTGTTTCAGTTTTATCTGACCAAACCATGACATTAAAGAAAAGGATAAAACAGATTCAATAAAAGCCCGATAGAACATAGTCATTATGGTTCGGTCAATTTGGAAGCGTGCAAGTTTCCTCAAACAATGCAAATTTTGCTGACCCTTTTTGCACACCCTTTCACAGTTCACCTCAAAGTTCAATCCACTATCAATAATCGTCCCAAGATATTTGTACGATTGTACACATTCGGTGGTCTGGCCTTTTAGTATGGTGACTTTGTGCCTGGGAGTTTTCCTCCTAAAGTCAATAATCATATCTTTCGTTTTTGTTGTATTCAGCTGCAGGTAGGAATCCTCACACCAGTGAACAAAGTCATCAACTACTGGACCGTGGCCACTCTCACCATCCTGGAGGAGACTGACAATGACTGAGTCATCAGCATACTTTATAATGTGTCTGTTGTCATGTCTGCTCCGACACATGTTTGTGTACAGGATGAAGAGTAGTGGTGACAACACACACCCCTGAGGAGAGCCAGTAGAAGAGCACTTTAGGTCAGACAATGTGCCATTGACCCTTACTCTCTGCGTCCTGTTGGTTAAGAAATCCAGAATCCAACCCACCAGATTATTGCTTAAATCAAATTGTTGCAGGAGCCTTTCAACTTAAATATGAGGTTGGATCGTATTAAAGGCAGAAGAAAAGTCCACAAATAAAAGCACAGTATTAATGCACAGTATGATGCACAGTACTAAGTAAGTACAGGTTTTTACTTAGCACCTGATCAAGAGAAACAGATGTCATTTTCGGATTCAGCGGTGCAAAATTGTCTTAAATCAGTTGAAAAAACACAGACAACTTACAAAAAATTATTTTTGTATCCCTGTGTAATCATTGAATTGTAATAGGATTGTATCGTGATGATCCAAATCGAATTGTGAGCTCCCTCACGATTCCCACCCCTATAAGCTACAGTGGTGTGAAAAAGTGTTTGCCCCTTTCCTGATTTCTCTTTTTTTTTCTGTTTGTCACACTTAAATGTTTCAGATCATCAAGCAAATTTAAATATTAGACAAAGTTAACACAAGTGAACACAAAATGCAGTTTTTTAAATGAAGGTGTTTATTATTAAGGGAAAAAAAATATCCAAACCTACATGGCCCTGTGTGGGGAAAAAGTGATTGCCCCCTAAACCTAATAACTGGTTGGGCCACCCTTAACAGCAACAACTGCAATTAAGCGCTTGCGATAACTGGCAGTGAGTCTTTTACAGCGCTGTGGAGGAATTTTGGCCCACTCATCTTTGCAGAATTGTTGTGATTGAGCCACATTGGAGGGTTTTCGAGCATGAACTGCCTTTTTAAGGTCATGCCACAGCATCTCAATCGGATTCAGGTCAGGACTTCGACTAGGCCACTCAAAGTCTTCATTTTGTTTTTCTTAAGCCATTCAGTGGTGGACTTGCTGGTGTGTTTTAAATCATTGTCCTGCTGCAGAACCCAAGTGCGTTTCAGCTTGAGGTCACGAACAGATGGCCAGACATTGTCCTTCAGGATTTTTTGGTAGACAGCAAAATTCATGGGTCCATTTACCACAGCAAGTTTTGCAGGTCCTGAAGCAGCAAAATGGCCCCAGACCATCACACTACCACCACCATATTTTACTGTTGGTATGATGTTCCTTTTCTGAAATGCTGTTACTTTTACACCGGATGTAATGGGACACACACCTTCCAAAAAGTTCAACTTTTTTCTCGTCAGTCCACAGAGTATTTTCCCAAAAGTCTTGAGGATCATCAAGAAGTTTTCTGGCAAAACTGAGATGAGCCTTTATGTTCTTTTTGCTCAGCAGTGGTTTTCGTCTTGGAACTCTGCCATGCAGGCCATTTTTGCCCATTTTTTTTCTTATGGTGGAGTCATGAACACTGACCTTAACTGAGGCAAGTGAGGCCTGCAGTTCTTTGGATGTTGTTGTGGGGTCTTTTGTGACCTCTTGGGTGAGTCATCGCTGTGCTCTTGGGGTAATTTTGGTCGGCTGGCCACTCTTGAGAAGGTTCACCACTGTTCCATGTTTTTGCCGTTTGTGGATGATGGCTGTTAGTGTGGTTCGCTGGAGTCCCAAAGCTTTAGAAATGGCTTTATAACCTTTTCCAGACTGATAGATCTCAATTACTTTTTCTCATTTTTTTTTTTTTACCCTTAATAGTAAACACTTTAATTTAAAAACTGCATTTATTGTTTACTTGTGTTATCTTTATTTAATATTCAAATTTGTTTGATGATCTGAAACATTTAAGTGTGACAAACACACAGAAAAATGAGAAATCAGGAAGGGGCCAAACACTTTTTCACACCACTGTATGTTACATGCAATAGATGCTTCTCGTCCCGACTTGCAGACTCTGAATGTAGCATAGCACCACCTGAACCAGTTCTACATGAATTTTTGAGTGTGAGAATAGCCCTCTACTGAATCTCAAGAGTAAAACAAGGACTTTTGTCAGTAGCTGCAACTCAAGGCAGTGACTGACGTTAATCCATTTGTAACCTGGCCATCCTGTTGGTGGTGTTGTTAGATGGAAGAAAAAGGTCAACTAATCACAATATTCTTACCAGTATACCTGGGAGGTCTATCCAAATTCAGTCTGAAGAGAGAACACTGGCATTACTATGGAGGAAAAAAAAGTGCAACTGATACGTTTATTGTGGGTGGCCTCTACGGGGGGGCTGATATGACCAAATGTGGTTTATTTTTCAGCTGCAGGGATCCAAGCGCTGCAACACTGATGGAAGTGTGTGTGAACCACAGGGGAGACTATGTTGAAAAATAAACCAGATTTGGTCAGATTTGACCACTATGAACTATTCAGCCCTCATAGTATTTCCCATAACTTATTTTTGTTATGTTTGACATTTCACATTATCTTAATCTTTATATGTTTATGCTTATTGTTTCAGTAGCCCTTTAACTGCTCACTGTTGTTCCAGGTACTGGAGAAAGTGGCAAGAGCACCTTCATCAAGCAGATGAGAATAATCCATGGATCAGGCTACACGGATGAGGATAAGAAGGGCTTCACTAAACTGGTCTACCAGAATATCTTCACCTCAATGCAGGCCATGATCCGTGCAACAGAGACCCTCAAGATTCCCTTCAAGTATGAACAGAACAAGGTAATTTCTGAGAAGGGTTAAACTCGTGCCTTGGGATGGATTAATTGTTGGGATGCACCACTTGTGAAATTATGGGCTGATACTGATATTGAAAATGGTTACAGCAAATATGGTTGTTTCTTTTGTCATTTTTTCCATCTATTCCACATTCATTACCAGGGAGACAAAGAAATATGCATTATAAACAATAACTGAACCAAAACTCTTTCAAGTGCTTCACTACTGGGTGTTTTCTGAATTTGCAGCTGTACTCTTCTTTTGTTTGTTTCAAGGCATAATCAATGCCACACAATGGGGACACACCAGAAAAATATTGCCCCTGCTAGCGTTGCATTAGCTGATAGCCAATATCAGTCAGTAAGGTGAATATCAGCTCATATACGTACATCTGTGTATCCCGATCACGATATCCCAATATAATTTTCTGTAAATTCTGTAGTTTAGATATAACCATATAAAAAGGACCATCTCTTTTTTACATTTTAAATTACATGCTGAAAAAAGTCAATTGTACAAATTCATCAATCATTAATTTTATGCAACTTTTTCCCCTCATAATTTTGCAGTGTTTTTATAAAACTGTATTTTTAATGTGCATTTGAGACTTGATTCTCATAAATTTCAGGTTTTTGTTCTAAATCATATCATATGAATAAAAGTAAACATTATTAAGTTAAATATTTCTTGAGCCAGAGAAGAGCAGTAACTTACAAACGTCATTCTGGTTTTCTTCTGGTTTCCTTCACATCTGCTGGAGGTAGTTCCTTTGTAAAAATATTTCAGATTGGCCATGATCTGAAAATCAAAGGCACAAAAGGTAATGTAATAAAATACAAGTGATGACTTCATCTTTATTATTATCATCACTACTTGACTAATTAAATTTACCTATTAACTAATTACTAGAAATCAAGTAAGAAATTAAGAACCAATTTGCTCCTCCAACATGTTTTATTTTTTATTTTGTATGTGTGTTGCGATCACGCTTATTTGCAACTGTTTTAATTAATTTTTTTAAGAGCATACAATGATTATGAAAACAGTGTCACAGTTACAGTTTTTCTTCCCCCCCCCCCCCCCCCCAGAACACCCATATCGTCACGAAGGCCCTCACTGGGCTAACGATAGAACAAAGTCTCTGTCCAGTGCAGTAACAAAATATCAGAGCTGCGTGGAGGAATCTGATCAGACCTAAGTGAAACAGTCATTGTCACCCCCGACAGACTGCTATGATGATGATGATGATGATGATAATGATGTTGTACACATAAAAAGATTACAAAAAGAAAAAAAAGGGGGGGAGGTCAGTCTGGAGGCAAAGTTTGCAGTGACTCAAAGTAATCTATGAAAGACTGCCATTTATGAAAAAATTTAGCTGAAGAACGTTTTACTGCAAATCTTATTTTTTCTAATGCACGGGCTGCACGGTGGCGCAGTGGTTAGCACTGCGGCAGCACAGTTTACCCTTGACCGGGGGATTGTGGGGATCGTGGGTTCGATCCCAGCCCCCAACCAACAGTGATCTGTGTGGAGTTTGCATGTTCTCCCCGTGTTGCGTGGGTTTACTCCGGGATTTCTCCGGTTTCCTCCCACATGCCAAAAACATGCATGTTAGGTTAATTGGCTGTTCTAAATTGTCCCTAGATATCTGTTTCCTATAGGCCCTTAGAATAGAGGGTTAGTATTAATGAAAGCGCTTTGAGTGGTCTTTGTGACTAGAAAAGCGCTATATAAGTGCAGGTTAGTTAGTTAGTAGTTAGTTAATTTAAGAAAAAAACATGACATCCTTAAGCCAGAGGTAAATATAGGAGGTTTAGGAGATTTCCATGCAAGCAAAATGTGGCGTCTTGCTAAGAAAGATGTAAAGGCTAATGTATCTGACTGTGTAGAGATAATGTGGTGGGAGTTAACAGACAGCCCAAATATAGCCATGAGGGGGGCTGGAGAAACATTTTTCCCCAGAGCCTTAGACATGATTTCAGAATAGTGACCCCCCAAATTTCTGTAACCTAGGACAAGAAAAAAACATATGACTAAGATTACAGGGAGAGGCGTGGCATTTGTCACATTGATCTGCAATATCAGGATCAATTTCAGATAAATGGGATTTCGACCTGTGGGCCCTATATAGCACTTTGAACTGTAAAATTTGTAGCCTGGCGCAAGGTGTGCTAGAGTGTACACTGGAGACAGCTTTGTCATCTATTATGTTCAAACCTAGCTCCTATTCCCAGGAAATTCGCGCTTTTGCAACTGATTGACCATCAAATGTGAATAGCTGTGTATATATCTCAGATATAAGTGATTTCTGACTTGGTTTCAGATTTAGGAGATCATCCCATGGTTGGCTGGCAGGGAGGGAAGGGAAGCTTGGAGACAAAGAAGAGGCACAATGCCAAAGCTGGAAATAATGAAACAGATGAGATGCAGGCAAGTTATAGGTTGACATCACATCTAAAAATGTAGAAAAAAAATACCGTATTTGTAGAGATCCCTGAAATGCTTAAGGCCGCAACTCTGCCAAATCGTAAAAGTGGTATCAATAAGTGATGGATGAAACAGATGATTTTGTGTTACAGATGTAAGAGTTGATGGTGACAAAAATGTAAAATGGCGTCTAAATTGAGCTCAGATCTTAAGGGTGGAGAGCACCACGGGGTTACTTGTAAAGTTGGAAGGGTTCAAAGGTAGGGAGGAGGAGACAAGAGCCAATAGGGAAGAAGAAGAAAGTGACTGAGCCTCCAGCCTACACCATAATAACCCCGGACAGTGAAACCAATGGATCAATTTGTGAATATGCGCTGACCAATAATAAAAAAGAAAATTAGGTGACGCAAGACCACCATCGAGTTTAAGCTTTTGCAAGAGTGAATACTTAACCCTAGGAGGTTTTTTTTGTTACTTAGATTTTTATTAATTTTTCAACTTAAATCATATACACACACAAAGAGAAAAAGTATATATAAAAGAAGAAAGAAACCTGTCACAGTAACATCAACAGAAAAACAAATCAATAACATCCACTGCTCGAGTCCGACATTAGCTCTTGTTCCTCCTCATAGTCCACATTATTTCTTTGAAGTCCACTTATTTATCGTCATTTCGGAATTTGTATATTGTCCATTTTTCCCACTTCTCGTCAAATTCAGCTTCTTGTAGTCGTAGTTTGTGTGTTAGTTTTTCCATTATGTAGATGTCTTCTATAATAGCCCAATATTGTTCCTTTGTAGGTGGTTCTTTCTTCAACCAATTCCTTGTTATGGCTTTTTTACTCGCTACTAACAATATTTTGACAAGATATCTATCACTCCCAAAGATGTTTGCCTCTGTTAGATTACAGAGATAAAGTATCTTACAGGTCATAGGGGTCTTGTATCTTATTATCTTCTGTAACATTTCACTTATCATTTCCCAAAATACAGTTATTCTCTTACACTTCCAAAAAACATTTGTATGATCCACATCATATTCTCCACATTCTCTCCAACACTTCTGAGGTTGGTTGAGTTGTTTATTTTTCATCTTTGGTGTGATAAAGTAACGTACTAAGTTTTTCCAGGCAAATTCTCTCCAAATCCGCGAACTGGTGGATGAGTGGTGAGTCTTACATATATTTTGCCATTCATCTTCTGTGATTTCTATATCAATTTCTTTCTCCCACTTCTTTTTTATATACTTGGTTGTATGTTTATTATTTAGGTTTAATGCCTTATACATTGATGATATGAATTTCTTTTCGTTTTCTTTATATGCTTTAATTATGACTTTTATCACGTCATTCACTTCTTTGGAGGGATCCACCCGGATTTCTTTTGTGTAGTAGTCTCTTAGTTGGAGATATCTGAAAAAATCAGAGCTCCCCAATTCATATTTTTCTTTTAAATTCTGATAACTCTCCAACTTTCCTTTCTTTTCTAGAGCACACCAAGCTGTGACTCCTTTTTCTGTCCATCTTTTAAATCTCTGGTCATATTGATTTGGTTTAAAAAATTTTATCATATCCTACCCAATTCAGAATTTTTATGTCTTCCTTAATCTTATATCTTTTTAAAATTTTAAACCATGTGTCTAATGTATGTTCACTGATTGAATCCATCTCATGTTTGAGTTTCTTATATAAGTCTTTATCTCCAATCAGAGTTTGAATCAGAATATTTGATATTACTTTTTCTATATCTTTCCATTTTGCTACAAAATTTGGATTACACCAACAGTACAAAGGTCTTAATTGAGCAGCATAAAAATATTCCTTTAATTTTGGTAATGCCATTCCACCTAGGTTTTTGGAAAGCTGGAGAGTTTGGTATCTAACTCTGGGTCGTTTACCTCCCCAAATGAACCTGGATATTGTTTTGTCCCACTTTATAAATTGGTCTGGAGTGATCTCTACTGGTAATGATTGGAATAGGTAGAGAAATCTGGGTAGTATATTCATTTTAACTATTTCGATTTTTGAATTAAAGTCCAGTGGTAGAGTCGCCCATCTTTCTATATCTTTCTGTATATCTTGATATACCTTTTCATAATTTATATTGAATAGTTCAGAGAGGTCTTTTGTTAATGTTACTCCCAAGTATTTAATTTGCCTCATATTCCAGCTAAATTTATAAGATTTCTGAATTGTTATTGAGGGTGTATAATTAATTGTAAGTATCTGAGTTTTAGAAATATTTATTTTATATCCTGATAAATGGCCATATGTTTCAAGGAGCTTCATCACTATGGGAAGTGTTGTGTTTGGTTGTTCAAGGAAGATCATTACATCATCAACAAAAAGTCCAATTTTATGTTCTACTCCTTTGATTGTGACACCTTTAAGTTTCTCATTTTGTTGAACCACTTGAGCCAATGGTTCAATGTAAATGGAACCCTAGGAGTTTTACCACCCCACAAAATGTTTGTAACAAATTGGTCAAGGGATTTGAAAAACATTTTAGGTAAAAACAAAGGAATACACTGAAACAACAATAAAAATTTAGGCAGCAAGGTCATTTTCACTGCATTAATTCTACCTATCAGAGACAGTGGTAGAGAGTTCCACCTCTGCAAGTCTGCCTTGACCTGACTCATCAGTGGAGAAAAATTAGCAGCAAAAAGAGAGGTTGGAGTGTGGGTCACGTTGATCCCCAGATACCTAAAGCTCGACAAGTTAAATTTTAAAGGTATGTCAGATTGTTTAAGTAACAGAGCAGAGGAATTTATGGGCTAGCATTCACTCTTAGAAAGACTGACTTTATAACCAGAGAAAGAACCAAACTGCTTTAAGAGGGATAATATTGGTGTAATACTGGTCAATGGATCTAATACATAAAGGAGCAAGTCATCTGCATAAAGGAACAATTTCAGTTCAATACCAGATCGAGAGACACCATGAAAAAGTGGAAGAGATTTCAGAGCAATTCACAGTGGTTCAATGGCTAAGGCAAAAAGCAAATGAGAAAGAAGACACCCTTGTGTAGTGCCACAACTCGATCAGATGCTTTTTCGGCATCGATTGAGATAACAACTTCAGGGACCGAAGAGAAATTTCTGGAAAAAAATAACATTCAAAAGTATGCAAACATTGTAAAAGAGCTGGAGGCCTTTGATAAACCCATTTTGTTCTTCTGATATGATGTTAGAAAGAATCTTTTCAAGACGAATTGCTAATACTTTAGCTAAAATTTTGGCATCAACATTCAATAGGGACAAAGGTTTGCAAAAGGTGCATAATTCAGGGTCCTTGTCCTGCTTCAAAAGAAGGATTATGGAGGCCTGAGTCAAGGTTGGAGGCAATGAACCTTGTTCAAGGGACTCGTTGTACACTGAAATGAGTAGAGTAGAGGGGCAAGTTTATCTGTGTGTTTTTTTAAAAAACTCAACACCAAATCCATCAGGGCCAGGGGCCTCATTGCTTTGCATTGCTTTAATGGCTGCTGTAATTTCTTGCAAACTAAAGGGAGCATCAAGCTCCCTAGCCACATCCGGGTCAACAGTAGGTACACTGAGATTTTTGGAAAAGGAAGTCATTTCTGCTGTTTCAGGTGGAGATTCAGATTCAAATAGAGAGGAGTAAAAGGACATAAAAACTGTATTGATAGTATTTGGGTCAGAATCAGAATCAGAATCAGGTTTATTGCCATTGTTCATGTAGTACACAAACTAGGAATTTGTCTCGGTACAATGCTGCAACATTAAACATGATAAGATAAGAGAAATAAACTATACATGTAATAAAGTGTAGGATAAGATTAAGTGATACTGGTCAACAGTTAAAATATATATTAGCCAGCAGCAGATACTGTGGAGAACTATATAGTGCAGTCGGTAATGCAGGAAGAAAACAGTGATGATTGACATGAGTCTGGTTGAGCTGCTGTACATGGTGCACGAGAGTCACTTAGTGTTCAGCAGTCTAATGGCAGAGGGGAAGAAGCTGTTCGTGTGACGGGAGGTTTTAGTCTGGATGGACCGAAGTCTTCTACCAGAGGGGAGGGGGGCAAACAGTACGTGACCAGGGTGTGAGGGATCGGCTATGATCCGGCCAGCACGCCTCCGGGTCCTGGAGATGTACAGATCCTGGAGAGATGGGAGCTTGCAGCCGATCACCTTCTCAGCAGTGCGCACGACGCGCTGCAGCCTTAGTCTGTCCCTGGCAGTGGCTCCTGCGTACCACACGGTTATGGAGGTGGTGAGGATGGACTCGATGATGGCTGTGTAGAACTGCACTAACATCTTGGTGGGTAGCTTGAGCTTCCTCAGCTGCCGCAGGAAGAACATCCTCTGCTGGGCTTTTTTGATGAGTGAGCTGATGGTCAGCTCCCATTTGAGGTCCCTGGTGATGGTAGTGCCTAGGAAGCGGAAGGAATCAGCAGTGGTGATGGGAGAGCCTGAGAGGGTGAGGGGGGGGCAGAGGAGTAGTGACTTTCCTGAAGTCTACAATCATCTCCACTGTCTTCAGAGCGTTCAGCTGCAGGTTGTTATTGCTGCACCAGGACGCCAGCTGGGCCACCTCTCTCCTGTAGGCGGACTCGTCGCCGTTGGAGATGAGCCCGATGAGGGTGGTGTCGTCCGCAAACTTGATCAACTTGACAGACTGGTGGCTGGAGGTGCAGGAGTTGGTGTAAAGGGAGAAGAGTAGGGGGGAAAGTACACAGCCCTGGGGTGATCCGGTGCTGATGCTAGTATAGTCTGAGACAGTCTTTCCCAGCCGCACATGCTGCCTCCGGTCCGTCAGGAAGTCGATGATCCACCTGCAGAGGGAGTCAGGCACGTTGAGCAGGGACAGCTTGTCCCGGAGCAGAGCGGGGCGGATGGTGTTGAATGCGGAGCTGAAGTCCACAAACAGGATCCTGGCGTAGGTTCCCGGGGAGTCCAGGTGCTGCAGGATGGAGTGGAGGGCCAGGTTGACTGCATCGTCTACAGACCTGTTGGCTCGGTAGGCAAACTGCAGCGGGTCCAGGAGAGGGGTGGTGTCAGAAGTGAGTGAACCGGTAGAGTCTCTAATTCTGGGGATCAATTGAGATGTGGCTTGTCTTTTTCACTGATGGGCCAACAACCTGCCCAATTTATCGCCATATTCATAATAATTGACACGGGAGCATAGTAAAAGACGTTCAGCATCTGCTGTTGTTATCAGATCAAGCTCCGATTGTAAATTGAGCCGACACTTCAACAAGGTCAGGCTTGGGTTGACTGAATTTAATTTGTCTATATCTGAAATTTTTGATGTGAGCTCTTGCACTTTTGCCTTGCAAATTTTATTAGTGTACACTGAATAAGAAATGATTTGTCCGCACAAATATGCTTTGAGTGACTCCCATAATAACGAAAAACTGATAGTCTCATTTGTTTAGGGCTATGAAATCGTCCATTGAGGAGGATATAAAGACATTAAATGCATCATCAGATAACAATTGTGAATTAAACCTCCAAGGTGAAGAAAAGTGAGGCTGTTCAAGAAGCCTTATGTGTAAAGTTAGGGGTGTGTGACCTGAAACAACAATTGGGTGATATTTAGAAGAGGTTACCTTGGAAAGAAGAGAGCTGTTGACAAAAAAGTAATCAATGCGAGAATATGTTTGACGTACTCTTAGCTTGAGGGTTATAGAACCTCCAGAGATCAACAAACCCATTTTTGAACATAAAATCAGAAATTGACTTGGACATGGAGTATTGGGTCAAAGTGCGGGGGTTTGAACGGTCTAGAGAAGGATTATTAACACAATTCAGATCGCCACCCAATATCAAAAGGTGGGTGTTCAAGACTGGGAGGGTACTAAATAACCGATATTTGAAACATTTACCATCAATACGGGGTTGTGGTGCAGCATACCTGCAACAATTATCTTCCATTTTTGTCAGTTGTTATCTTAGAGGGGGGGAAATGGACTCATTGATCAGAATTGCAACCCCTCTAGCCTTGGAATCAAGATTTGTATGAAACGCATCCCCAACCCAAGGGCATCTGAGTCTGAATTGGTCTCTATTATGCAAATGAGTCTCCCGAAGGAAGGCTATATCAATGTCGAAACGCTTAATATATGAAAATATTTTTGATTGCTTAATTGTATTATTCATGCCTTTAACATTCCAGGTTAAGACTCTAATGCTCGATGCAGTATCAGTGTTATGTCAATTGGTATTAACCATCAACAGTATCACAAAGGTGACTGTCTTGCCCCTCATGACTGGGGTAAGGGAAAAAAGGGAAACAAAATAAAAACAAAAGCGCTTCCATACACACAGAAACAAAACCCAAGAACCAACAACCCAAACACCCCCCACCCACCCACATAATTGCACATATTGTGTTCCCATCCCCAAACGACAAGAACAGCTGTGCAGACTCCAAAAGGAGCCATACTCGTAAAGAGTTGCTTTCGACTGCGTAGTTAAGCTGGCTTACAAGTGCCTGCAGAGAAAGAACTTAAGTATGAAATATATGGCACACAGTAATCGACAATCTGAAATTAAATAAACTGAAATAATCAAACAGCTATAAACTGCTGAGAAGGCAGAATATAAAAACAAAAAAAGAGGGAAAAATAATGTGGATATATTTAACCAGGAATGACATGAATAGAAAAAATATTGTAAGCCTCCAGTAGTTAACAGTATTGTTCATCTAGGCAGTCAATGTCTTGGAGTGAATTATGATATGAAATCATATTTGTTAAATTTACTCACTCACAAAGGAAACTAAGATGCAATCTCTGGATGAGTTCTTAACAAATGCCATGGCTTTCTCTGGCGATGTAAACTCTTGCTGCTGGCCTCTGTATGTTATGCGCAACTGGGCAAGATATAACAGACCAAATCTGACTCCCTCGATCTCGCGCAGCTGGTGGCGAACATCATTGAAGGCGGTGTGGGCCGGGAAGATGGAGATGGTCATATTATGGAGTTTTATCCACTGCAGCTCTCTGGCTCTCCTGAGGATATCGACACAGTCCGCATAGTAGTGAAGCTTTGCCACAATAGCACAGGGATGACCTCCAGGTTTCGGCTTTGGCATAAGAGGCCAGTGAGCATGATCCACAAGTGGCTCCTCATCCAAACCGAAAGGCTCCCTCAGTAGTTTGGATACAGCGGACGGGGGGGTGCAGGGTCGTCCCCCAGGACACCAATAATCCTTATATTCTGACGACAAGTTCTCGACTCCAGATCTTCACATTTATTCTCCAGCCTCATGCGTTCTTTAGATAGATGTTCCACTTTATGCTGGAGAGCAACAGTGTCGTCGGAGCATATGGAGAGAGGTGTGGGCACAGGTGTTTTGTGTGGGCATTCACATTATAATTGAAATGCGACCCCCCCCCCTTTAGATTCCAGTGTGAACGGTTTACAGCTGTGAAGTGACCTGCATGCGCAGAAAAAAACGTAACGTCAGAATCAGAATCAGAATCAGGTTTATTGCCATTGTTCATGTAGTACACAAACTAGGAATTTGTCTCGGTACAATGCTGCAACATTAAACATGATAAGATAAAAGAAATAAACTATACATGTAATAAAGTGTAGGATAAGATTAAGTGATACTGGTCAACAGTTAAAATATATTAGCCAGCAGCAGATACTGTGGAGAACTACTGTATATAGTGCAGTCGGTAATGCAGGAAGAAAACAGTGATGATTGACATGAGTCTGGTTGAGCTGCTGTACATAGTGCACGAGAGTCAATAAGTCACTTAGTGTTCAGCAGTCTGATGGCAGAGGGGAAGAAGCTGTTCATGTGACGGGAGGTTTTAGTCTGGATGGACCGAAGTCTTCTACCAGAGGGGAGGGGGGCAAACAGTACATGACCGGGGTGTGAGGGATCGGCTATGATCCGGCCAGCACGCCTCTGGGTCCTGGAGATGTACAGATCCAGGAGAGATGGGAGCTTGCAGCCGATCACCTTCTCAGCAGTGCGCACGACGCGCTGCAGCCTTAGTCTGTCCCTGGCAGTGGCTCCTGCGTACCACACGGTTATGGAGGTGGTGAGGATGGACTCGATGATGGCTGTGTAGAACTGCACTAACATCTTGGTGGGTAGCTTGAGCTTCCTCAGCTGCCGCAGGAAGAACATCCTCTGCTGGGCTTTTTTGATGAGTGAGCTGATGGTCAGCTCCCATTTGAGGTCCCTGGTGATGGTAGTGCCTAGGAAGCGGAAGGAATCAGCAGTGGTGATGGGAGAGCCTGAGAGGGTGAGGGGGGGCAGAGGAGTAGTGACTTTCCTGAAGTCTACAATCATCTCCACTGTCTTCAGAGCGTTCAGCTGCAGGTTGTTATTGCTGCACCAGGACGCCAGCTGGGCCACCTCTCTCCTGTAGGCGGACTCGTCGCCGTTGGAGATGAGCCCGATGAGGGTGGTGTCGTCCGCAAACTTGATCAACTTGACAGACTGGTGGCTGGAGGTGCAGGAGTTGGTGTAAAGGGAGAAGAGTAGGGGGGAAAGTACACAGCCCTGGGGTGATCCGGTGCTGATGCTAGTATAGTCTGAGACAGTCTTTCCCAGCCGCACATGCTGCCTCCGGTCCGTCAGGAAGTCGCTGATCCACCTGCAGAGGGAGTCAGGCACGTTGAGCAGGGACAGCTTGTCCCGGAGCAGAGCGGGGCGGATGGTGTTGAATGCGGAGCTGAAGTCCACAAACAGGATCCTGGCGTAGGTTCCCGGGGAGTCCAGGTGCTGCAGGATGGAGTGGAGGGCCAGGTTGACTGCGTCGTCTACAGACCTGTTGGCTCGGTAGGCAAACTGCAGCGGGTCCAGGAGAGGGGTGGTGATGGACTTGAGGTGGGACAGGACCAGGCGCTCAAAGGACTTCATGACTACAGAGGTGAGCGCTACAGGTCTGTAGTCATTAAGTCCAGTGATCCGTGGCTTCTTGGGGACAGGGATGATGGTGGAGGATTTGAGGCAGGACGGCATGTGGCATAACTTAAGGGAGGTGTTAAAAATGTCTGTGAAGACAGGAGCCAGCTGTTTCGCACAGAGTCTCAGGGTGGAGGGAGACACGCCGTCTGGGCCGGGGGCCTTGCGCGGGTTCAGTCTGGAGAACTGTTTGAGCACATCCTGCTCACTGATGATAAGGGGAGGGGGAGCCTTAAATGAAGTAGGGAATGTGGAGGCTGTGGAGCTGGAGGGAGGGGGGGAGTTGGACACAGATGACGAGGTGTCAAAACGGGTATAGTGTTGGGACAGTCTTTGACAAAGGGCTTTGTCATCCTGACCTTTAGGAGCCTTAGGTCAATAGTTGGTGATTTGCCTCAGTCCTCTCCACACGGAAGCCGAATCATTAGCAGTGAACTGCTGCTGGAGTCTCTCTGAGTATAGAGATTTAGCCCTCTTCAGCTCTCTGTTAAACCGGTATTTAACCTCCCTGTAGCAGTCCCTGTCTCCACTTTTCAGCGCTGCTTCCTTCTCCTTCCTGATCTGTCTGAGCTTAGCTGTGAACCAGGGTTTGTCATTAGAGTAACTCACCCTGGTGCGTGATGGAAGAATGTTCTCTTCACAAAAGTGGATATATGAGTTCACAGTGTCCGTGTACTCATCCAGATCATGCGTGGCTCCTTTAAACATGCCCCAGTCAGATATTTCCATGCACGTTTCCAGCTTCTCCTCAGCATCACTGGTCCGTATCTTCGTAGTGCTCACAACAGGTTTAGTGAGCTTCAATCTCTGTCTGTATGTGGGAATGAGGTGAACCATCACGTGATCAGATAATCCCAGCGCAGCTCGAGGGACAGCGCGATATGCGTCTTTCACCGTGGTGTAACAGTGATCCTGTGTGTTTAATCCTCTGGTGGGGCATTTAATAAACTGTTTGTAGCGGGGGAGATCGTGGCTCAGATTGCACTGATTAAAGTCGCCAGCCACAATAATCAGCGAGTCTGGAAAAATCCGCTGTGTGTGTTGAATGTGATCCGCGAGCACGCACACACACAGCGATCATTATAAAAGAAGCAAACTCCCGCGGGGAATAGAAAGGCTTGCAATTGATAACAAGAAATTCCAAGGCAGGAGAACAGTGTTTGGAAATTACCGTTACATCAGAGCACCAGCTGCAGTTGATGTAGAAGCAGACTCCGCCTCCTGTGGTCTTGCCGGAAAGCTCTGTGTCACGATCAGCACGGAAGAGCTGAAAGCCGTCGAGGCGCAGCGCGCTGTCCGGTATATTTTCCCGGAGCCAGGTCTCAGTAAAGCAGAGGACAGCTGAGGAGGCGAGGTCCTTAAAACGCATCAGCAGTCTCAGTTCATCTACCTTGTTAGAGAGAGAGTTGGTATTGGACAGAAATATGCCAGGCAGCGCCGTTCGCGAGCCTCTCCTGCGAAGCCGCACGAGAGCGCCCGCTCGTCTACCTCTCTTTCGCCGTCTCACTTTCCGAGCCAAACAGTAAACCAGATCGGCGGCAGGGGCTAGAAAAACTGGGAGGAGGTCCGTGGGGGTGAAAGTCCTGATATTTAGAAGTTCTTCACGGGTATAAGTGCAAGCAGACACACAATTGACAAACAAAAACAAACAAAGAGCGCAGCGAAGCACCATGTCGACCGCTGTGGGCGCCATCTTGGTGTTATTCGCTGGTGACACAGCGTTGTTTTTACGAAAGTACAGTAAATATGAGCCCCGAATGACTGAGGGGGACAGAACTTCTTCATCTTGATGCAGTGCAGCAAAATAGTGTTAAAATCATTCAGAAATGATTATGCACAAAATAAATATGAGACCAGCTTCATTCCTCTGCACTCCAGATGACCGCTGTGATCAGCTCTGCTTTAACAGAACTGATCGATTAAACAACTCTCTTGAAAATGAGACCCTGTGTCTCAGTGGGGATTACCTGTATAAATAAGGTTAATCATAAATAATCCTAGCGATTACAATAGGGCTCTTGCCCACTGAGGTTGTAAGTGGCTCGGGCCCTAATAAACAGCGTGACTCGTACCGGCGTAACACCGGTCCCGCACAGGAAGGAGAAGCCACCACAGACTCCCCTCTCCTGTCCTCCTATCCCTGTATCTGGCCATTCTGCTCCACAGTCAAGTCGTTATTAACTTTACTGTATATTTTAGATATTACAATGGCCAGGACTCAGAATCAGAATCAGAATCAGAAAAAGATTTATTGCCAAGTACATTAACAGATCACTGATAACATACGAGAGAATTTGACTTGACACAGAAAATGAACCTGCATTTCCAGTGACACGGCTGCATCGGGAACGCGCCTGCCAACAGGATGGTACAGATAAGAAATCATACAATAGGAAGGAGCAAAAAAATCATTGAATTCAGAATATTGACCATAAGTAATCAATATTATGATTACAAAGACAAAAAAAGCCCACGATGCACATTCAAGACCAGAGTTCACAGGACACAAGGAGAGCAGTGAATGTTATCTTGTTGTCAGTTTCTGGGTCAGTGTGGATGTAGTGTTGAAGCAATGTTGTATCAATATGAGCACAAGGACACTTTGGCAGAAGATGTTTTGTCTGGCTGCAGCAATTGTCCTTGGCAATTATCCCAAGCAGCTACTGTCCAGAGGCCGTGTGCTCAGTGTTTTGAAAAACAAAGACTGGGGATTATCAGGAGGATTTTTGTAAGGGAAATTGAGCCAAATAGACTGAACACAGAGAAAGAACTTTATTTTCTTCTGCAGATTCAGTGCTTAATCCTTCATTGCGGGGCTTTGAGTCCGTCGTGGATAGACTTAAGCGTAACCATGATGTAAACCACCTTCCGAGACAGTTCTCCATTTGTCGCTATCAAAGTCTCCTCCATTTTTCCAATTTGATGGATGCACCTCGCGTGGCCAGCATTTTGATAGGTTGTATCCATCTTCAGCAATTTGCGGTACACCAGGACAATCCCAGTTCCAATCAGAACGATCCCAGTCACCATTATTACGAAGATATACAAATCTTCAATATCTTCGATAGAGAGATTACTCAGGCACAAGATCCTCCAAACACTTGTCACCCGTAAATAGCCCGCTGGAGCCGTCCCTGCGGGGCAAACAGCTTCCCCCGGAGCACTATTCCTTGTTGAAAAAATAGTGTCAATTGCGTTCAAAGCCCAGCTTATCAATTCCATAATTTCTTTCGATAATCAGCAGTAGACGCAGACAGACAACAGCAAGCTGGGATCCAGTTAGTTAGGGAAGTGGGGAGCTAGAGCAGAGAGAAAAGAGAGAAGCGTCTACTCTCCTTGAAGAGCGGAAGTGAAGAGGACTCATGGTATTGCTGTTTACAGGGAAAAAAGAATTTGCAGCATCCAGTAAATATGCCGTTACTGTGCGCCTGCTTGTCTGATGGGTTCAGCCCCCCCCCCCAAAAAAAAAATAAATAAATAAATTTTTGAAGATCTGAATTAGGACCACATGTAAGTGGCCTGGGTCTGGTGTGAAAAAATCGAATGTGTGGTGTTCAGACTGTCATTAAAAAATCAGATATGGTCACGTGTGCAAAAGAAAAATTGGAATTGAGCATTAAGACCTGCAGTGTGAACGTAGCTTAAGAAACTCAGCAGTAATTTATAGCAACGAAGCAATGGCCCGATACACTTATGTTTCCTGTTAGTGACAGCATCGTCATTTAGCATTTGCTGTTTTACAATAAGCATGAGAAGGTGTTAACATGACTTAACTCCAAATAAAACGGGGTTAGTAGACTATCCTCTCTGATGCAGCACGGTGGAAAACTGTCCCGCATCTCCGACAAACAGAAGTAGCGGCTATTTGACTAAACCATTAGTTTGGAGTTAGTTGCTGTGCTAACCACCGGAGTGACCATGTACACCTGTTGCACTGCTTGCATGTGGGGGAGAGGTGGAGCGCTGACCAGTAGTATGTGTGAGGAGCATGGCTGAAAAAATGGGGTATGTGTATTTTACAAAATCCAGACATAAATGATAGTTTTATATAAAACGATACACGTTTTTATCTCGTCAGCCGATATATATTGTCATATCGCACAGCCCTAATCTCCCAGTATTTCTTCAAGCTTCCACTTGTTGGGTGGGATGATGCAAGTTCAGAATGAGATGTTGTATATGTACCTATAACAAACTGTATTCAAAGCCTGATGCTACAGTCATTTCAATTAATTTTTTTTTCTGATTAATCTCAACTCATTGTCCTAAAATGACCATTTATACCCCTGCTGAAATATCACGTGTATAAGTATTCAGACACTTTGCAAAACATTTGAAATTTAACTAGGGTGCCTCCCATTTCTCTTGATCATTGCTGAGATGTTTGTACATTGTTTGGAGTTCACCTGTGGTAAACTAATTTGATTGGAAAGGATTTGGAAAGATGCACACTTCCATATAGAAGGCCTCACAGCTGACAACACATAACATACGGTCAATGAAACCGCCTTGAGAGCTCAGACAGGGTTGCACTAAGGAGACGGAAGTCTCTCAGTGCAAAATGAATGAAAGCCTGCTTCAGTCCTTCAGTTGCTTTTTTGCAAACACCAAGTGGGCTTTCATGTGTTTTTTTTTTTGTTTTTGTTTGTTTTTTTGTTTTTTTACTGAGGAGAGGCTTCTGTCTAGCCACTCGGCCATAAAGACCAGATCTGTGGAGGGCTGCAGTGATGGTTGTACTTCTGGAATTTAGTCCGATCTCCACACTGGATCTCTCGAGCTCAGTCAGCGCGTCCATTGGGTTCTTGGTCACCTCTCTAACTGAAGCCGCTTTCAAACTATAATTGGCAAGCCACAGTTGTGGGTTCCAGTAGCATAAATTAACTCCTCACAACAACCCCACATCGCACATTTATCTGCGTTTTCTATTGAAATATCCACTGAGATGAGGTGGTCAATGATTCACGTCACGTACAGGATCAGTTAGCCCACGTCAAGTAGCACAGGTAACCCTATTCAGACAACAGAGGGAGCCTGGATCATACTGGGTTTACTTGAATTGCTGGGGTACCTTGAAAGGGGTTTAAGGCATTTCTCAATTGCTTGTTCAGTTCGGCACAACCAGGACTCTTTCAAGAGCTGGCTGCTCAGCCAAAGTTATTCAGTTTGAGTATTATGGAGGCTTCTGTGCTCTTGGGAACCTTCAGTGCAGCAGAAATGTTTTTGTAGCCTTCCTCAGATCGGTGCATTGCAACAACCCTGTTTCTGAGAGCTCTGTAGGCAGTTCCTTTGACCTCAAGGCTTGGTTTTTGCTCTGACATGCATTGTCCGCTGTGAGGCCTTCTATAGAGAGGTGTGTCTTTTTCTAAATCATGTCTAATCAATTTAGTTTAACACAAGTCAATAGGGCTGGGAACAATACATAATTTCCAGAATCGATTCAATTCCGATTCTTGAGATTCTGAATCAATTGAATTCCAGTTCGATCTGATCCCTATTTGATCAGGGAAATTACCATTTTAATAGCCATTTTACTTGACAGGAAAAAAAATCTTCCAACACCTAGTGCTGCAAATTGTACCAAGAATGCTCGAACTGTGTTAATACATAAATTATCACATAAAAAACCGACCCAAAATCAGTTACAATAATGGACTTTTTATGATTTAAGTTATGATTTCACAAAGTGCTCACAAGTGCTTTCTTTAGTGCAGACGGTGTGTAGTGTCAAGTTAACCACCCAGAGTCAGTAAACAAATTCAATATTTCAGTCCCTTCGGGATTTTATGGCTGTTTTTGCGGTTGTTGTGGCCCAAAAAGCCTGAATTTGTGGGAACTTTTCCAAAAAGTTGTGATAAAAGCTGGGACAATTTTTGAGGGTTTTTTTGTGCTGAAAGTTGTGTGAGGAAGAACAGATTTTAAAGTAGCTGCTTTTTCCATAGTTTACAGTGATGCTATTCTATGTAACACCACAAGAAAAGCACAGGATTGCCAAAAATTTCCTGTTAAACAGTGATTTATGTAGAATTAAATGCTCAGTAAAGTTGTCAAAAAATGACCAACATTTTATTCTTGCTGATAACTTAAATTAAAAAAAGAAATAAAAGAATTAGCCATTACAACAACTAAATTGCATTGAATGCGTGTTAGAGTATGGAGAAAATTATGGCAGCACCTTCTTGAATCTTGAATTTGAAAACTAAGACATCTGAAAAATTTGAGGTCGTCTTCTGTACTGAAATCCACATGAAATAGGGATGGCTCCTCCACTGACAACCTCTTCCCTTCAGAACGTCTCAGTGCAGGATGGACCTTGGAGTGGAAACCCAGTCCTCACAGATCTGAAGGGGAGATGAAAAGAATAGATTTCACAGTAAAATTAATAATCATATTTTTAAATCCCCAGACCACAGTAGGGTTTAATAATTTAGTTTCTTTTATTTTTTGCTGTTTATATTTTAACTACAAATTAACTTTCAATTTTTTGAAAAGGGTTTCAATTCATTTCCTGGGAAGATTTGTTCATTTCAGTTTAGTTCTATTGCATAAAAATGGCTCGTACTGCAGCCTTTATTAATTCTGCCATTTTCATTTTATTGTGATTTATTATCTTCAAATTGTTCACTGAAGCGCTAGAAGTCCATAATCTCATAAAATATACCTTTATTCTGCACTTATTCACAGCGCTTAACCAACAATTAACTACTGTATCCATAGTTTGTAATAGAAAACACCATCATGCCAGATACACAAATGTTAAACAAATGATATTTTACTTACAATCTCAGCAGCTCCAAGTCTCTTTGTTCACAAGTTTCAGCCAGTCTCTCTGTGCTTTCCGTTTCAAGCGTTTATCAATTGTCGACTTTATGTTCCAACACAGCGCTGCATGTAGTACAAACCGTTTACCCCCGCTTTATGAAAAATATTAGAAAACTATTGAGGACAGTCTTTACGGTGACTTTTGTTGATAAATTAAGAGACACGCATGTCAACTCCGCTCAGAAACATGGAAGTAAACACGTGCACTGCAGGGAACTCTTGCCTGCTGAGAACCGTTTTAACACCACAGAAGATAAACTAGCATATCCGTTAGCTGTTAGTACTCTGGGTGTTTCTGGTTCTTTGCCGCTGTTCCTGGCTCACTGACGCGGTTTCGACCCAGTCAGACTCAGCAGACATTCACACGTAAAAGCTTTATATTAAAAGATCGATCAGCGCATTTTGTGGATGAATATCGGCTCGGTCAAACATGGATCGATCTAGATAGTTGTATTGATCGTTTTGAACACACCCCTACAGGTGAACTCCAAACAATGTGTAGAAACATCTCAGCATTGATCAAGAGAAATGGGAGGCCAGTAGAGAACTATTATATATTCTGTATAGATGTACACACGTGGACAAAATTGTTGGTACCCCTCTGTTAATGAAAGAAAAACCCACAATGGTCACAGAAATAACTTGAATCTGACAAAAGTGGTAATAAATAAAAATTCTATGAAAATTAACAAATGAAAATCAGACAATGCTTTTGAATTGTGGTTCAACGGAATTATTTTAAAAAACAATCTCATGAAACAGGCCTGGACAAAAATGATGGTACCCCTAGAAAAGATTGAAAATAATGTGACCATAGGGACAGGTTCAGATTCAGGTTCAGGTTACTTTATTTGTACCCGTAGGTAGATTTGTTTTGCAGTCAGGTGACATCTGTATTTACAAACTACAATTACATTCAACATAAACACAAACACAGGCACTCATGAAGCTGACTACAAACATGATAAAAATGCTCAAGGCTCCATCAATCAGGATATAAGACAAAGACATGAGAGAAAAAACAGAGATAAGAGAGAAGGGTCATATTAAAAAGTTAAAGACTAGTCAAAGAGGTTAAAAACTCAAAAGTCTAAAACCCAATAAAAGATTTAGAACCCAAATAAAAAAACCTACAAAAATAAGTAACTATAAAATGAAATCAATAAATAGGTAACTAAATTATGTGCAATATATTGTTACAATTTGTTCAACTCTTTGACAGCAGCAGGAACAAAGCTGTTTTTGTAGCGCTGGGTTTTACTTTTTGGGACAGCAAACCTCCGTCTTGAGGGAAGAAGCTGAAAGTGGCAGTGCAAAGGGTGAGAATCATCATTTAAAATGGAGGTCGCAATCCTCTGTACCTGTCTGGTGTACAGGGATGTCAGGCTCAGCTGTGACTCACCAAGCAAACGACTGGACCATCTAACTACCTGATCCAAGGATTTCCTCTGTTTCAGTTTTATCTGACCAAACCATGACACTAAAGAAAAGGATATAACAGATTCAATAAAAGCCTGATAAAACATTGTCATTATGGTTCGGTCAATTTGGAAGCGTGCAAGTTTCCTTAAACAATGCAAATGTTGCTGACCCTTTTTGCACACCCTTTCACAGTTCTCTTCAAAGTTTAAATTACTATCAATAATTGTCCCAAGATATTTGTAGGATTGTACACATTCAGTGGTCTGGCCTTTTAGTACGGTGACTTCTTGCCTGGTAGTTTTCCTCCTAAAGTCAATAATCATATCTTTAGTTTTTGTCGTATTCAGCTGCAGGTAGGAATCCTCACACCAGTGAACAAAATCATCAACTACTGGGCCGTGGCCACTCTCACCATCCTGGAGGAGACTGACAACAACTGAATCATCCGCATACTTTATAATGTGTCTGTTGTCATGTCTTCTCCGACACATGTTTGTGTACAGGATGAAAAGTAGTGGTGACAACACACCCCTGAGGAGAGCCAGTAGAAGAGCTCTTTTGGTCAGACAATGTATCGTTGACCCTTACTCTCTGTGTCCTGTTGGTTAAAAAATCCAGAATCCAATCAATGTTCAACCAAGATGTGTCCTCTAACATCACAGGTGTCTACAAACTTGTAATCAGTCAGTCGGCCTATTTAAAGGGTGGCAAGTAGTCGCTGTGCTGTTTGGTGACATGGTGTTTACTACACTAAACATGGACCAGAGGAAGCAAAGGAGAGAGTTGTCTCAGGAGATTAGAAAGAAAATTATAGACAAGCATGTTAAAGGTAAAGGCTATAAGACCGTCTCCAAGCAGCTTGATGTTCCTGTGACTACAGTTGCACAGATTATTCAGAAATTTAAGATCCACTGGACTGTAGCCAACCTCCCTGCACATGGCCGCAGGACGAAACTTGATGAAGAATGGTAACAAAAGAGCCCAGAACAACCTCTAAGCACATTCATGGGGAACTCCAAGGTCAAGGTACATCAGTGTCAGATCGCACCATCCGTCGTTTGAGCCAAAGTGGACTTCATGGGAGACGACCAAGGAGGACACCACTGTTGAAAACAAATCATAAAAAAGCCAGACTGGAATTTGCCAAACTGCATGTTGACAAGCCACAAAGCTTCTGGGAGAATGTCCTATGGACAGACGAGACAAAACTGGAACTTTTTGGCAAGGTACATCAGCGCTATGTTCACAGACGCAAAAATGAAGCATACCAAGAAAAGAACACTGTCCCTACTGTGAAACATGGAGGAGGTTCTGATATGTTCTGGGGCTGCTTTGCTGCATCTGGCACAGGGTGTCTTGAATCTGTGCAGGGTACAATGAAATCTCAAGAGTATCAAGGTATTCTAGAGAGAAATGTGCTGGCCAGTGTCAGACAGCTTGGTCTCAGTCGCAGGTCATGGGTCTTGCAACAGGATAATTACCCAAAACACACAGCTAAAAACACCCAAGAATGGCTAAGAGCGAAACATTAAGACTATTCTAAAGTGGCCTTCTATGAGCCCTGATCTAAATCCTATTGAACATCTGTGGAAGGAGCTGAAACATGCTGTCTGGAGAATGTACCGTTCAAACCTGAGACAACTGGAGCAGTTTGCTCATGAGGAGTGGACCAAAATACCTGCTGAGAGGTGCAGAAGTCTCATTGACAGTTACAGAAATCGTTTGATTGCAGTGATTGCCTCAAAAGGTTGTGCAACAAAATATTAAGTTAAGGGTACCATCATTTTTGTGCAGGCCTGTTTCATGAGTTTGTTTTTTAAAATAATTCCGTTGAACCACAATTCAAAAGCATTGTCTGATTTTCACTGGTTAATTTTCATAGAATTTTAATTTATTACCACTTTTGTCAGATTCAAGTTATTTCTGTGACCATTGTGTGTTTTTCTTTCATTAACAGAGGGGTACCAACAATTTTGTCCACAGCTATGCTCATTTACATTTGTACATAAGTTTTTGTTTTATTTGCAAATCCATTCTCTCCACTCACATGGTCTCGAGCGCGCGCATGCACGCATCCTTATGCATGCATACACGTGTGCATGCACACACACACACACACACCCATACATGTTTGTTTGTCTTCTTCTTTTGGCTGCTCCCTTTAGGGGTCGCCACAGCGGATTATCTGCCTCCATCTCACCCTATCCCTTGCATTTTCCTCTGTAACACCAACCCTCTCCATGTCCTCCTCCACTACATCCATGAATCTTCTCTGTGGTCTACCTCTTCTCCTCCTGTCTGGCAGCACCATCGTCAATATCCTTTGTCCATTATATCTACTATCCCTCCTCTGCACATGTCCAAACCATCTCAGCCTTGCCTCTCTTACTTTGTCTCCAAACTGCTCAACCGAAGCTGTCCCTCTGATATACTCATTTCTTTTTTTTCCACAATATCTTTATTGAACCTTTTTTTTTTTTTTTAACAAACATGATACAAACAATCAAACACTAACACTAAAGTACTACAAAAAAAAAAAAATACCCTAAAAACACCAACAACCACCAACAAAATCAAGTCTTCAACAATGCTCCTCTGTTTAGTCTAGACAATCCAATACATTAGTATACATATTATGTTCACCAGTTTGGAATTTACAAGGTCCACACACATCATTCACCTTCTTCTTCAAGAGTTATGTTTAAATTTTTTACATAATCAATAAAAGGTCTCCATATATTCTCAAACACAATTTCCTTTGATTTCAGTATATATGTTATTCTTTCTAATGGAAGGTTTGTTAACATCTGTCTTAACCACTGAGTCACATCTGGTCTATGAGTCTTTTTCCATAATAGTGCAATACATTTTTTGGCATTAAGCAAACTGAGGTCTATGAATGTTCTTTCACTTTTATTGAAATTATGCTTTTCTGGGTACAGACCCAACAAAAACAGTTTAGGATTCAATATGATTTGTTTTGAGATTATTTTTTCAATTGTTACCCTCACCTCTTCCCAAAACATTCTTATTAATCTACATTCCCATAAACAATGAAATAGGGTTCCTTTACTTTCCATGCATTTTGTGCATGTATCTGGTATATTTTTGTTATATCTATTTAACTCCTCCGGTGTAACATACATCCGCATTAACCATTTGAAATGTATCAATTTAAGGCGTGCATTTATTGATTTGGTTTGAGCTTCTGTACAAGCCAATTCCCATTGTTCCTCTGAAATTTCAATTTGCAGATCTTCTTTCCAGTAGTTTAATCTTTTCAGTGAATTTTCACTTGAAGATAGTGTCAATGAGTTATAAAACTCTGAAATAATACCCTTTCTTTTACTATCTTTCATCATCATTTTTTCCAAGGATGAATAAATAGGTCGAGTGAGAGCTTTATTTTGATTTGATCGAATAAAGTTTCTAAGTTGAAGATATTTAAAAAAAATGTGTTCTATTGAGATTAAATTTGATCCTCAGCTCTTCAAAAGACATTATGTTGTCTGCACATGGCAAATATAAATCCTGAATCTTTTGTATCCCTTTTAAATTCCATACTTTAAATACAGCGTCCGCTCTCCCTGGTTTAAAATATTGATTACCCCATATTGGACTAAATTGTGACAATAACTGTGGTTCTTTTAAATAGTTTTTAGCTTCACACCATATTTTGATCATATGCTTTACAAATGGATTTTTAACTTGTTTTTGTAATTTTTTTGCCGAATCTGAGTATATGAATATGGGAAGAGGTAAAGGTAAATTGTATGATTCCATTTCAGTCCAGTGAGGGAGATCATTTGATGAAAAATAATATGTCATAGACCTCAGTTGTGCCGACCAATAGTACAACATAAAATTTGGACATTTCAGACCTCCACGATCAAATGGTAAATATAATAAAGACAAACGTAATCTAGCCCTCCTGTTGTTCCATATAAATTCCACTAACTTTTTTTTTATTCTTGAGAATAGATCTAAAGGTGGTGATAAGGGAATGTATTGAAATAAATAAAGTATTTTAGGTAAAATATTACTTTTAAGTATATTGATTCTCCCGATCATCGACATTGGTAGTGACATCCATCTCTGAGTTAACTCATTGATATCTGACATTAAGGCTTCATAGTTGACACTGGCGACTGATTCTAGCTTAGGCATAATTTGGATTCCTAAATATTTAAACTGATTTACAACACTGAATTGATTTACCTCAGGGGCTGGGTAATTTCTCTGGGTCTCATTTAGCATTAATATTGAAGATTTAGTTTTATTTATTTTATATCCTGATATTTCCCCAAAATTCTTTATTAAATTCAACAAGGTTGGAATTGATTTTTTTAGATTCGACATAAACAAAATTATATCATCGGCGTACAGGGAGATTTTATGTTCTGTTGGTCCAACTTTAATTCCATATATTTGTGAATGTAAACGTATCGCTATCGCTAAAGGTTCAATTGCCATAGTAAACAGTAAAGGTGAAAGTGGACAGCCTTGTCGACATCCTCTATTGATTTTTATTGGTTTTGAAATATTGTTATTTGTTAGGATTTCTGCTGTAGCATTATTGTATATTATTTGAACCCATTTTATGAAATTATTTCCAAGTCCAAACCTTTGTAGGACTTCAAAAAGAAAGGGCCATTCAACTCTATCAAAGGCCTTTTCGGCGTCCAATGATAGGAGAGCTGTATCCGGTGCTTCTTTATTAAAATAAATAATATTAAATAGTCTTCTTACATTATGGAAGCCTTGTCTACCCTTTATAAAGCCATTCTGATCTCGATTAATAATATTTGGTAAAATTTCTTGTATTCGTCTTGCTAAAATTTTACAGATTATCTTAAGGTCGGCGTTTAATAGGCTTATTGGTCTCATATTTTCACATTTATTAGAGGGCTTACCTGGTTTTGGCAACAGTATAATTAAGGCATTATTTATGTATGATGGTAAATTATTATTTTGAAATGCTTCTAAAACCATTTCCAAAAAAGGTTTTATTAATTTATTCTTAAATTTTTTATAAAGGTCAACTGGAAGACCATCTGGTCCTGCACTTTTTCCTGATTTCATATTATCAATGGCTAGCCCAACTTCTTCTTGACTAATTTTAGACTCCAATATCTCCCTGTTTTCATTTGGAATACACGGTATAGATAGTTCGTTCAAAAACCCATTTAGTTTTGTTAAATCAGGTTCATTTTTGGTATCATATAATTTTTCATAGTAATCTCTAAAGGCTCTATTAATTTCTAAAGGATCTATAACTACCTGTCCATTACTTATAATACTGGTAATTGGTGTTTTAATTTCCAATTGTTTAATCTGCCATGCTAATAATTTTCCTGATTTTTCACCTTGTTCATAAAAAGATTGTTTCAATCTTAGAAGACTCGAGGCAGCTCTATTCGCTGATTTTTTGTCGTATTCAGCTCTCAAAATCAGTAATTCATTCTCCAACCTTGGGTCACTTCCTGCATACACTTTTTCCTGAAGACTTTTTATTTTATGTTCCAATTTAGCTCTCTCCTCTCGAGTCTTCTTAGATTTTGATCCTGTATAACTAATAATATGTCCCCTAATAAAAGCTTTGAAAGCCTCCCACTTTACACATGCTGATGTTTGTGTAGTATTGATGTCAAAGAACTCGTCTATCTGTTTTTCTATATACTTGACAAATTCCTCATCCTGAAGCCATTTATGCTGAAATTGCCATCTACCTGATTCCTTTGTCAATTTTTTATCTACATATATTAGACAACAGGGTGCATGATCAGAAATCACGATGTTATCATAAAAGCAGTTTTGAATCTTGGACCTTAATTCTGTGGAAATCAAAAAATAATCAATACGTGAGAATGTCTTGTAGGTACTGGAATAACAAGAATAGGCTTTAACTTGTGGTTTCATTTCTCTCCATATATCTAACAATCTCAATTCTTTCATAAAATGATTAATAGTCATCCTACATCCAATGTGCGTACAATCCAGTCCTGTTGATCTATCCACACCTGGATTCAATGTACAATTAAAATCCCCTGCTATTATATGTTGCCCTGTAAGTGATGATAAGATGAGAAATAAATTAGCAAAGAACTTCTGATCATCTATATTGGGACCATATAAGTTCACAAGATTTATATTTTCTAATAGCAAAGAACCTTGAATGATTACATATCTTCCAAATTTGTCTCCAATTACATTTTTCACCTGAAAAGGAACTGATTTATGTATGAGAGTCATAACTCCCCTGGCTCGGGATGAAAATGAAGAGGTGAATACACTTCCCTGCCATCTACTCCTAATTCTTTTAACATCCTCCTCTATCAGATGAGTTTCTTGTAAAAACACAATTCTTGAACCCATGTCCTTTATTTTATTCATAACTTGTTTAAGTTTTTTAAAATTTTGTAGACCTCTGCAATTCCATGAAGTTAAATTAAGATTAACACTTTGGTCCATGATCAATAGAGAGTTTGGGATTACCTTGCAGTGTAAACATGCTCATACAGAGAAGCAAAAACATGAGTGGTTGAACATTCATCCTACAAACTACACACAAACAAATTTCCCCTTCCCACACTTGTGGCAAACCCCCCAAAATCAAAAGAAAAATTCTGTCTCCCGATATAGCCATCGACTGTTCCACACCCACGGGGAACAGCCTAAGCCACTCCTTCTTCATCCTCCCAATCACCCCAACTCTACTGCTTTTAATGACGTAACATTAACTCTCCTCTGTAGTTTTCCAACTTAACTCCAAAATTTTTAACAACTTTGTACATCATAGTTTTTTTTTTGTTTGTTTTGTTTTTGTTTTGTTTTTTTAATATATAATACAATCTATATTTTGTAAACTTACTATTTACTTCAAGTCAGTCAGATGCCTGTGCAAATGCTTAATTATTCTACCTTATATTTTGTTCATGCTTAGCTCCCACCAGTCTCTTCTTCTTCTTTGATCTTCTTGATGAACTCCTGCGCCTCCTCTGGGGTCTTGAAGATGTGGGTTCTGCCCTCATACGTGGTCAGCAGTCTCGCAGGATAGATTACACCATGACGAATCCCAAGGTTGCGCAGCTCCTTACGTATGGGATCAAACTGCTTCCTCAATTGTTGGATTCCTGTGGCCAAATCTGGGTAGAACCGCACCTGCTGATCCTGGTGTTTAATCTCTCCTTTAGCACGTGCAGCGTTGAAGATCTTCATCCTGTCTCTGTTGCTAAGAAACTTCATAATTAAGGTCCTCGGCGGTCCCTTATCTCTCCGTGGGCCAATACGATGTGCTTTTTCCAGAACCACTGCTGATTGCAACTCCTCGCTGCCCAGCACCTCCGGAATCCACTTTTCCAGAAAGGAACATACGTCCCGACCTTCTGATTCCTCTGGAAGACCCACCAGCCTCAAATTATTCTGTCTCGACCGAGATTCCAAATCCAAAATATTATCTTCCAGAGATTTATTTTTTTTTTCCAAAGTGCGCACCTTTAATTGAAGACGGGTGACGTCATCTTCAGCACTAGCGAGACGGAGCTCCATCTGCGCCGTTCGTTCTACACAGTCACCCAATTCCTTTCTTATTCCTTCCAACGCTGTCATAATCCCATCAAATCTAGAGGAAAAGTCCGCTCTCATTGAACTCATGGCAGCCATCAGCGCATCTGCGCCATTCCCCGCAAACATCGCACCGCCGCCAGCTTCCTCCGCCATATATGGAGTTTTGTTTGCTGCGTCACAGACCTGAAAGTCCGTTAATTTGGACTGTTTCGGCGGCTCGCTTTTTCCTTTTCCTGGTTTTCCAGCCTTAGGCTTCGCCGACATATCCTCGCCCAAATGCTGGGATACGTTCTGTCCCAAATGAGAGAGTTATTTGCCGATTTTTTTTCTCCAGGAGCAGAGCAGAGCGAGACACGTCCGTCCTACGTGGCAGCCATAACCGGAAGTCGATATACTCATTTCTAATCCTGTCCCTCCTAGCCACTCCCAGTGAAAATCTTAGCATCTTCAACTCTGCTACCGCCAGCTCCACCTCCTGTCTTTTTTTCCCAGTGCTGCTGTCTCCAAACCATACATCAAAGCAGGTCTCACTACCGTCTTCTAAATCTTCCCTTTCACTCTTGCTGCTATCCTCCTGTCACAAATCGCCCCTGACACTCATCTCCACCCACCCCATTCTGCCTGCACTCTCTTCTTCACCTCCTTTGTGCATTTTCCATTGCTTGGGATGGTCAACCCCAGGTATTTAAACTCTTCTACCTTCATGACCTCGACTTCTTGCATCTTCACTGTTACACCGGTCTCCCTCTCATTTACACACATGTATTCTGTCTTGCTTCTTCTGACTTTCATTCCTCTTCTTTCCAAAGCATACCTTCACCTCTCCAGGTTCTCTTCCACCTGCTCCTTACTCTGACTACAGATCACAATGTCATCTACAAATATCACGTTCCATGGAGAATCCTGCCTGACTTCCGTCTGTCAGCCTGTCCATCACCATGGCAAACAAGAAGGGGCTCAGAGCTGATCCCTGATGTAATCCCACCCCCACCTTGAATCCATCTGTCACTCCTACAGCACACTTCACCATCGTCTTGCTGTCCACATACATGTCCTGCACCACTCTCACATACTTCTCTGCCATTCCTGATTTCCTTATACAGTACCACACTTCCTCTCTTGGCACCCTATCATATGCTTTACCTAGATTCACTAAGACACAGTGCAACTCCTTCTGACCTTCTCCATACTTTTCCATCAACACTCTTAGAGTAAACATTGCAGCTGTAGCACTTTCTTGGCATGAAACCATACTGCTGCTCACTGATTGTGACCTCTCTTCTTAACCTGGCTTCAACAACTCTTACCCATATCTTCGTAGTGTGGCTGATCAACTTCATACCCCTGTAGTTACTAAAGTACTCCTTACATCTTCTAAACACACTCCTATCGCCTGTTAATACATTACTGTTAGTCCTTAATTAACCTAACTTGCTGCACATCCTTTGCAGTTCGATCTCTCTCTAGCCAATGCAAGTCCTTTTCTCCTTCCTTAGTGTCCAGCCTCTAATACAACTCACTATATATTTTTTCCTTTGCCTTTGCTGCCTCCCTTTTTGCTATCCGCCTAGATTCCAAATACTCCAGTCTACTTTCATCTCCCTATCATCCTACTTTTTCTTTGCCAACCTCTCCCTTTGAATACTTTCCTGTACCTCTTCATTCCACCACCAAGTCTCCTTATCTTTCTTCCTCTGTCAAGAGGATACACCACATACCTTTCTACCCTTTTCCCTCAATACTTTTGCTGCACTTTTCCAATCATCTAGTTATTCTTCCCTACCACCCAGAGCTTCTATCAACTCATTCCTGAACTTTGTGCAACTTCCTCCACTTAATCTTTGGCTCTGCCTTCATTCTTTTCCTCTTTTTTCTTTCCAAAGTCATCCTTCAGACTGCTGTCTGATGCCGCCTAGCTACATTCTCCCCGGTACACCATCTTGCAGTTTCCTATGTCTTTCAGGTTTTTCCTTCTGCACAAGATGTATTCCACCTGCATGCACGTTCCTCCACTTTTGTAAGTCACCCAGTGTTCTTCTCTCTTCTTAAAATATGTGTACACCACTGCCATTATCTGGCATCCAACTTATGGGGGATACGTGCTAACAACATTCAGCATCACACCTTTGATTTCTAGCTTCAAGCTCATGATCCTGTCTGACTCCCTCTTTACCTCCTGGACACTCTTTATGTGCTTTTCCTTCAAGATTACCCCTACTCTATTTCTCTTATCTACACCATGGTAGAAGAGTTTAAATCCATTTCCAATGCTCCTAGCCTTGCTTCCCTTACCTCTACTTTCTTGAACACACAGTACATTTACCTTCCTTCTCTCCATCATATCTGCCTTTGTCAGTCATATTCCCTACATTTAAAGTCCCTACTCTCACCACCACACTACTACCTTTCCCTTTCTCTCTCTCTCTCTCGTAGCACGTCTTCACCCTCTTGTCCTTCTCGATCTTTGGCCAACAGTAGCCCAATTTCCACCAGCACCCTGTCAGTTAACAGCACTGGTGGCAGTCGTTGTTAACCCAGGCTTTGACTGATCTGGTATGAAAGTTTCATTCGTCATGATCTGCATGCTTGATTTGGCAAAGGTTTTTTGCCACATGCCCTTTCTGACACAGCCCTCCCTATATACTGTACCTGGACTTGGGACCAGCACTAGGAGTACACTGGCTTGTGCACCCCCTGTGGCTGTGTTGCACAATAACAACTTAACACTTTGTTCACCTAGCACTGTATGTACGGTTTGTTTCACCTGGCACTGTCAACGGGCAGTGGTGTCCTAATGGTTAGGGATGTGGACTGGTGGCCGCAAGTTTGCCGGTTCAATCCCGCGACTAGCAGGATCAGTTCTTGGAGGGACAGATAACATATCAGTGTTTGCCCCACCCTCCTAAACCCAACTGGGGTGCCCTTGAGTAAGGCGCTTAACCCCAGCTGCTCCAGTGGAGTTGCTCGGTGGCCACAGATCAGTCTGTGGTTGTACTGTATCCAAACACAAGGGGAACCAGATTATTAAGTTTGCAGATGACACCACGGTGGTGGGACTTATTCAGAGGGATGAGGAATCAATGTACAGGGAAGAAGTGAGAGACCTGGAGGGCTGGTGCAGGGAGAACAATCTGGTGCTCAACGTGGACAAAACAAAGGAGATGATTATCGACTTCCGGCGGTCACAGCCTGAGCACGTCCCCCTCAGCATCGGCGGCCGTTTAGTGGAGAGAGTAGAGAACATCAAGTTCCTCGGAGTGCAGATCTCGCAGGACCTGACCTGGAGCAAGAATTCCTTGGAGATCAGGAAGCGGGCTCAGCAGAGACTACACTTCTTGAGGAAACTCAAACAGGCCTCTCTCCCCATCTGCATCCTCAGGACCTTCTACAGAGGTGTGGTGGAGAGTGTTCTGACGTACTGCATTGCTACGTGGTACTCCAGCTGCAGTATGTCAGACAAAAAAGCCCCGCAGAGGATAGTCAAGGGGACGGAGAGGGTAATTGGAGTCTCCCTCCCCTCTGTCCAAGAACTTTTTCAGAACCGTTGTAGGAGCAGGGCACTGAACATTGTCAAGGACCGTTCTCACCCTCTGCATAAACACTTTGAACTTCTTCCATCTGGTAAACGATTCCGGAGCATCAGACGCAGAACCACCAGACTGATCAACAGCTTCCTCCCACAAGCTGTCAGGATGCTGAACAGCTGACCCGGAATCTCACATACACACTACTGCACCTATGGACATTTTGTATATTATAGTTAGTTATTCTTTTTCCCCAAGTATGTCTCAGGGATGTGTGAATGGATGGGGGGGTGGGAGCTATGTGGGAGTGTGTCTTAATCATGCTGCTTCTTATATGGATGCCAAGAGAAACGCAATTTCATCTTGCCTGCACTACAGTTGTATGTACAGCAATATGACAATAAAGTTTGATTTGATTTGATTTTGATTTGATACTGGGCAGCTTCCAGGTGTGAATATGTATCTGTGTGAATGTGAACAGGGTGTCCTTGAAAAAGAGAGGTTGCCTCTCAGTGGATCTTCCCTGTGTAAATAAAGGTTGGGGAAAAAGAACATTTTTTGCCAAAAATAATAATAATCACAATAATGGTCATAATAAAGCTCCTCTGACGAAAATTAGTTGTATTGAGCAACGGCAGCCTCATGCAGAGAGAGAGAGAGAAAGAGAAATTTCAAGTGTTTCCAAAGTGTCCGAATACTTAAATACATGTGCTTTTCAGGGTTTTTTTTTCTTTTTAATAATAAAGTTACCAAAAAAATCCTGAAATTCTGTTTTCATTTTGTCATTATGGGGTACTAATGAGAAAATTGGGTATTAATGGGAAAAAAAATTCATTTAAACAATTGTAGCATCAGGCTACAACATAACAAAATAGAAAAAAGTGAAGGGGATCTGAATATTTTCTCAACTTACTGTATCAGTTGCAGATCAAACCAAAGATAATTCTAATCACCATTTAATAACATGCTTGAAATGTGATTAAATTTCTTGTAATTGTTTGTCAAAACCTTAATTAGATCCAGTGTCTGTCAGGAAAAATGAGAGCTGATCTACTAGGGCTGGGCGATATCTCAATACTTCAAAATGTATCGATATATTCATCACAGGATGATCCAGTATTGTTTGTTTCGATACTCCATCTGCTTTCTCCTTTCCATCTGCCCCATAACCTCATCGCACTCCGCTCCCTCACTCCAAACTCTCCAAATGCATAACACCTCCCCCACCCCCTCTCTTTCCACCCACGTCGAGAGAATGGCTGCCAAAAACAATACTTAGTCCCTAACCTTCATTTTTTTGCTTCAGACTGGTTAACAAGTAAAAAAAAAAAAAAAAATGAACGAAATAAACCTTTGAGTAGAGCCAAATAGACCCCAGAGCTATTCCACACACTGGCCACCGGGTGGAGGAGGCCACTGTCAGGCATCCTACCCAAGAAAGCCTTGGTCTCGAGACCAGCTGAGTTATTTTCCCCAAGACCACACCAAGGATAACTACAGAGCGTTTTTTCCCGCTCTGAGCATCTATTTTCTGTTCATTTTTTATGCACTCCAGCATATAATCCACTCAGAGCAAAATCGTTCACTGTGGTGAGCGCGTTTTATCACTGCATAGAGGTGTATAGTGACAAGTAAATAAGTGAACGGCTGCAGTCCTTCAGACTTCGTCTGGCCATTGGTGAGTAGTATTGAATGGATTTATGTGAAATAAAATCAATGCTTAATGTGCAGTAAACAATTAGTGCCCAGCAGGATATTAAACATACGCCCTGCAGGCCCAAACCTACAGTACCCGTGGAATGAATTTGCAAAGTGTGAAAAGATAGGCTGCCATTTTCATCCCCCACTGCTCGAAGACCCATTTAGATGGAGACCGGCAGGGTCAGAGGTCTGTTTTCCCCAAAATCTTGTAAACACAATAACTACTGAGAGAAATAATGTAGGCTTTTCAATTCTATACAGTAGTTCTATCTAAAACACATCTTGGACAACTTGCTCTTTGACCTGACTATGGGTTTGGAATCAAAAGGTCAAAAGTCAAAGTTAACATTCCATATGCACTATTACAGGGGTGTCCAACCATGTGCCATGGAGGGCCAAGACCCTGCAGGTTTTACCTCCAACCAGTGTCTTCAACAGCAGATTTCTGTGAACTTCTTCCCACTGATTGCTGATAAGTGAAAACACCTGCTGAAGAGACTGGGTAGAAGAGAAAACCTGCAGGGTCTTGGCTCTCCATGGCACATGGTTGGACACCCCTGCACTATTACTATACAACAAGTAAACCTATGGCCACCAGACCTGGTTCACATGTCCACCCTGTGACCCTGAAAGGTGACTGGTTTTGGGATCACAAGATCAACATCAAAAGGACATATAAACCATCTCGACAACAAAGAAAGCTAGGGTCACCAAACTTACTACACAGGTTGGGTTACCTTGGTATCCTGACCTCTGAATATGGGTTTGGGGTCAAAAGTTCAAAGGTCAAGGTTAGCACTCCCTATGCCTTCTTGCTATAGAATGCGTAAAGCTCTCGAGTAGGGGTGTGCCATATTGTATCGTTCACGATAATACCAGTATAAATTCTAATACCAATGTAAAAATGAATATCGCGATATTTATGTGATGACATCACACGTTTATGTCGCAGATGCAAGTTACATAGCTGGCACAAGTACGTCACCCCACAATATAAAAATATGGCGACCGAAGACAGTGACAGCCCCCCTCCTCCAGTGGAGTTAATACCTAAACGAGGATCCTCTTCAGTTGTGTGGAAATATTTCGGTTTCAAAAGAGAAGATGTGGGTCAAATGACAGTCATATGTAAGACTTGCTATCAGCCTGTGATGACCAAAGATGGGAATACGTCAAACTTATTCAGCCATTTGAAGAATAAACACATGATTCAATATGAAGAGAGCCAAAAAAAACTCGAGAGGAGACCTCACAGCAAAGGTGACTTCAAACACAAGTAAACCTGTTAAATTCGTTCAGCATGGCATTTCTGAGGCTTTATCCCGTTAATGCCTTACGAAAAAACAAGCAAACGCTGGAAAGACATTACTGAAGCAGTCAGTTTTTGTGTCGCTAAAGATATGATGCCGATTCAGACTGTGGAGAGGGAGGGCTTCGGGCACCTAATGCATGTGCTGGACCCAAGATACCGCTTGCCTACAAGAAAGTATTTTTCCAAGACCTCACTTCCAGACATGTACGAGAAACACCGTGCTGAGCTAGCAGTTACACTGTCTTCTGCTGAATACTACTCATCCACCATGGACTTATGGTCAAGTACAACTACAGAGCCCTATTTAAGTCTGACTGTACACTACATTAACAATGAATGGAAGCTGTGCAAAGCACGTCTTGCAACGAGTTACTTCCCCGAGGACCATTCAGGAGAAAATATAGCAAACAGACTGAAAGATTTCCTCCAGTCTTGGCACCTCGATGAAAAGAAGCAGGTGTGTGTAACAACTGATAGTGAGACAAATGTCATGAAAGCTATAAAACTAAATGAATGGACGACACTGTTTTGGCCATTGTCTTCATATTGCCATCGGTAAGTTTACTACTTGTACATAAGGTACTGATATACTGCTAGTGTATCTCAGTTCATTAGAATACCAAAGTTTTAATTTAAATATAAAAATCAACAAAATTGCATGAAAAAGGCTTGAAATGTTTCACTGTGCATATATTGAATATATATACAGTGGGGTAAAAAAAGTATTTAGTCAGCCACCAATTGTGCACGTTCTCCCACTTAAAAGATGAGAGAGGTCTCCAATTTTCATCATAGGTATACCTCAACTATGAGAGACAAAATGAGAAAAAAAAAAAATCCAGAAAATCACATTGTCTGATTTTTAAAGAATTTATTTGCAAATTATGATGAAAAATAAGTATTTGGTCAATAACAAAAGTTCATCTCAATACTTTGTTATATACCCTTTGTTGGCAATGACAGAGGTCAAACGTTTTCTGTAAGTCTTCACAAAGTTTTCACACACTGTTGCTGGTATTTTGGCCCATTCCTCCATGCAGATCTACTCTAGAGCAGTGATGTTTTGGGGCTGTCGCTGGACAGCACGGACTTTCAACTCCCTCCAAAGATTTTCTATGGGGTTGAGATCTGGAGACTGGCTAAGCCACTCCAGGACCTTGAAATGCTTCTTACGAAGCTACTCCTTCGTTGCCCGGGTGGTATGTTTGGGATCACTGTCATGCTGGAAGACCCAGCCACGTTTCATCTTCAATGCCCTTGCTGATGGAAGGAGGTTTTCACTCAAAATCTCATGATACATGGCCCCATTCATTCTTTCCTTCACACAGATCAGTCGTCCTGGTCCCTTTGCAGAAAAACAGCCCCAAAGCACGATGTTTCCACCCCCATGCTTCACAGTAGGTATGGTGTTCTTTCTCCTCCAAACACGACAAGTTGAGTTTTTACCAAAAAGTTCTATTTTGGTTTCATCTGACCATATGACATTCTCCCACTCCTCTTCTGGATCATCCAAATGCTCTCTAGCAAACTTCAGACGGGCCTGGATATGTACTGGCTTAAGCAGGGGGACACGTCTAGCACGGCAGGATTTGAGTCCCTGGTGGCGTAGTGTGTTACTGATGGTAGCCTTTGTTGCTTTGGTCCCAGCTCTCTGCAGGCCATTCACTAGGTCCCCCCGTGTGGTTTTGGGATTTTTGCTCACCGTTCTCGTGATCATTTTGACCCCACGGGGTGAGATCTTGCGTGGAGCCCCAGATCGAGGAAGATTATCAGTGGTCTTGTATGTCTCCCATTTTCTAATAATTGCTCCCACAGCTGATTTTTTCACACCAAGCTGCTTACCTATTGCAGATTCAGTCTTCCCAGCCTGGTGCAGGTCTACAATTTTGTTTCTGGTGTCATTTGACAGCTCTTTGGTCTTGGCCATAGTGGAGTTTGGAGTCTGACTGTTTGAGGTTGTGGACAGGCGTCTTTTATACTGATAATGAGTTCAAACAGGTGCCATTAATACACGTAACGAGTGGAGGACAGAGGAGCCTCTTAAAGAAGAAGTTACAGGTCTGTGAGAGCCAGAAATCTTGCTTGTTTGTAGGTGACCAAATACTTATTTTCCACCATAATTTGCAAATAAATTCTTTAAAAATCAGACAATGTGATTTTCTGGATTTTTTTTTTCTCATTTTGTCTCTCATAGTTGAGGTATACCTATGATGAAAATTGGAGACCTCTCTCATCTTTTAAGTGGGAGAACGTGCACAATTGGTGGCTGACTAAATACTTTTTTGCCCCACTGTATATAGAAAGTATTATATTGAAAGTTTATCTTTTTATATTGCAGTTTTATTTTATATTTTTACAATATTTTAATTTACTGAGATGTACTAGAAAATGTTATAAGATTGAGGTAAATTTGAGTTATGATTGCAGGATCCTTTTTTTTCTTCCATGATCATGTTATAGAAACATTTGTTTAACCCCTTGCACTCCGGTCAATTTTCCTAAAAACGCCAAAATATAATGTGCCCAAAGTAAATCGAAAGCTGTTATTCAACCCTTTGCAGCATCTTCATGGGGTTGGTCTCATTTAAAAGAAAACACTTTGAATTTTTTGGCAAAAAAAAAACATGATCTCTCTAAGTGCTCTGGCCACTGAGTTACAGTCATCTAAACATAGTGAACTTGAAGAAAATAAATTTGGCCTGGGTGTTTTTTTGGATACAAATGCTTGCAAATAACACACAGCTTCAGATCCGGGCTGGAAAATGCAACAGAAATGTAGAACCAAGTGTTATCCAGCTGAGGTCCAAATTTTGTAACAATGGAGTTTTTGCGTAGGCTCGTAAAAATCACGTGACTCGCGGGGGTAAACATAAACACGCCATACGTGCCGCCATTTTGGATGGCAAGAGCAGCAGTTGCACTGTGACAACCCAGGCGTAACTTGTACTGTTTAGCGATCAGAATGAGTGAGGAGAACACACAGTCACAATCTGACATAATAACATCCTATCATCCTCTTCAACAGCTGACACTATGGCCTCTGAAACTGTGTCTGCGATGTCTGTCACATTCAGTGGAGTCATTGTCAGCAGTCATAACAGCAGACAAGTGTTTTTAATCTTGCTCCCGTGCGCTCCTCTGGTGTGCTGAAATGCCTCAGTTGAACGGAGGTGACGGGTGTGGGGTAACAGCTGGAGCAATTAGCAGAACAATGACTGCCAGTAATCTGCTCAGCGGGGATGATTTGGGGGCAAACGATGAGATGATATCTTTCAAAGACGAAGGGGAGCAGGAGGAAAAAATATTGGAAAACGTGTCAGCGGAAAGGGATGTGGATGATGTGAAGTCTTGGCTGGTGAACGAGTCGGAAAACAACAGCAGCTCCTCACTCAGAGGTGAGTGAAGCGTGCTGCGTGTTTTTTTTTTTTTTTAAAGGCTCTCCACGGCGCGCCGCGTTAAAACGTACCTGATTTTATGCACATGTACAATAGTTTTCTCCCCTTTCATGTGTGCATCGTAGCAAGCAGAGAGGCGCCCCCAAACAAAGTTTTTTTTTTTTTGTTACTTATTTGTACCCGTAGGTAGATTTGGTTTGAAGTCTGGTGACAAGCCACCGGCCGCTGCGTGCGCGAGCGCCCTAAACCCACGGTCTCATGATCCCCGCGATCCCCCGGCCGAGGGTAAAACTGTGCTGCCACAGTGCTAAACCACTGCTCCACCTTGCAGCCCGTTATGACAAAGCGAGAGATTACGTCAGTGAAGGTAATTATTCAAAAATTCAACTTTTTTTTTTTTTTTTTTTTTGCATTTCACACCGGCCATTTAATTCCCCGCTTATCCCCTTATCAGGGGGAACAACAGGAGTACACCATTTTGCGGAGTTTGTAGATACACTTGAGCTATGTGGTTTATTTCACCCTGCTGCTGCTGTTTCTTGCCATCCAAAATGGCGGCTCACTCTAACGGGCCAGTGCGGCACGCCCCCTGACGTCATATGCAAAAACTCCATACCACAAAAATTGAATATATTACACAGCTTTGTTCTCAGGTAGTTCCCAGGCGTTTTGAAACTGTGCCAAATTGTGCCAAATGGCACAGTGTTGGAAAAACGTCTGTAACTTTTGAATGATTCAATGTAGAAGCTTCATTTAGGGCTCTAATGAAAGGTCACACTCAGGGCTGTGTGTGTGTGGGGGGGGGGGTTGTTTGGTTGGCCATCGCTACACAACGGATTAGCCTCATGTGGCGATGTGGGACAGCAGCGCAATCACCGCGGCCCCCCCCCCCCCGCTACAAAAGAATAGCGGGGGTGGGGAGGTCTAGGGGGTAATCACTTTTTCACACAGGGCCATGAAGGTTTGGATTTTTTTCCCCTTAATAATAAACACCTTCATTTAAAAACTGCATTTCATGTTTACTTGTGTTTTCTTTGTCTAATATTTAAATTTGTTTGATAATCTGAAACATTTAAGTGTAGCAAACATAAAAAAAAATGAGAAATCAGGAAGAGGGCAAACACTTTCTCACACCACTGTACATATGTATACAACTGTTTCAGTTATTGTGCCAATTCTCTAACTTTGTTAACACATAAATTATCACCTAAAGAACTGACCCAAAATCTGTGACAGTAATGCATGCTTTATTATTTAATTTACTACTTATTTAACTATTATTTAATCAACAATTACTCGAGTAATCGGATACTTTTTCTTAAAGAAACTTGCATTGACCAACATATGCGGAACTTTTTCCTAAAGCGCAGTAGTAATTGTAGCAAACACGCAATAACACAGGTACATGTTTATTGCAATGCTTATTGCAGTGTTTATTGCATAGAACATAACTTTAAACGTATGTTACACCGTAAAGTTACGTTCACTAGCCCTTAGCATCAGCTAGCACGAGCCGCTAGCAGGTGCTAACGGCAGTGGCTACAGTTAGGCCCAGAAATATTTGGACAGTGACACAATCTTCATGATTTGGGCTCTGCATGCCACCACATTGGATTTGAAATGAAACAACTACAACGGAATTGAAGTGCAGACTTTAAGGTTTAATTCAAGGGGTTGAACAAAAATATATGATTAAACATGCAGGAATTGTAGCTATTTTTATACAAACGCTCCTCATTTCAGGGGCTCGAAAGTAATTGGACAAATAAACATAACCCTAAGTAAAATGTTACTTTTCAATATTTTGTTGAGAATCCTTTGCAGGCAATGACTGCCTGAAGTCTGGAACCCATGGACATCACCAAACGCTGGGTTTCCTCCTTTGTGATGCTTTGCCAGGCCTTTACTGCAGCTGTCTTCAGTTGTTGCTTGTTTGTGGGTCTTTCTGCCTTAAGTTTTGTCTTGAGCAAGTGAAATGCATGCTCGATTGGGTTGAGATCTGGTGATTGACTCGGCCATTGCAGAATATTCCACTTCGTTGCTTTAACCCTCATCCTACCAACATATTTTACATACAAATAGTACCAACTGGGGTCCGTTTGGACCCCACACAAAATTTAACTGTTAATTGGATTATTAAGCAATACCAAAGTATTTTTTTTCACTTAAAATGTTTTATTTGGTTAAAACAAAGAGTTGTGCTTGAAACATGATCCAGAAATCCCGGAATGGGGCTAGTTTGTCGGTTGCCTGCCTTTCAGCACGAGTAGCCCGGTTGTAATGTGTTTTTCAACCAGTGTGCCCTGGTGCGTTCAGGTTTTTGTGGGAAATTATCTAATTTCACTTCTTAATTGGTACAAGAAATGCAAATACTTTGCCATTGTTGTGCATGTGTTCTGTAGGGCCTACAGAATACAATGCTACATGTAGCATGCTACATGCTACATGTATGTAGCATGCTGCATGCTAGCATGTACTACATGTATGTAGCATGCTACATGCTAGTATACAATGCTACTTTGCTACAATGGCAAAGTATTTGCATATTTGCATGGCAAAGTCTACCTCGTTGAGCCATCATTCACTGAAATATAACACAAAATTCATACATTTAATATCATTAACATCATATTTTTCCCTGGGGTCCGATCGGACCCCAATGAAAAATCTGAACTGACAGTACAGAAGAAAACTGTATTTTAAATCAGATTTATTTTTTGTGATTCACAGATGATGACAAACAAAGTCAGAAAGCATGATAGCTGTGATCGATAATATGTCCGTGTTGTGCATAAGAACATATGTGTGGGGTCAATTGGGACCCCACTCGGTAGGATCAGGGTTAAAAAACTCCTGGGTTGGCTTTAAAAAACTCCTGGGTTGCTTTTGCAGTATGTTTTGGTTCATTGGTGAAGCGCCGTCCAGTCAACTTTGCTGCATTTGGCTGAATCTGAGCAGAAAGTATATCCCTATACACTTCAGAATTTATCCGGCTGCTTCTGCCTTTTGTCACATCATCAATAAACACAAGTGACCTAGTGCCATTGGAAGCCATGCATGCCCATGCCATCACACTGCCTCCACCATGTTTTACAGAAGATGTAGTGCTTTGGATCATGAGCTGTTCCAATTCTTCTCCAAACTTTCTTCTTCCCATCATTCTGGTACAGGTTGATCTTAGTCTCATCTGTCCAAAGAATACTGTTCCAGAAATGGGCTGGCTTCTTCAGGTGTTTTTTGGCAAAGTCAATTCTGGCCTTTCTATTTTTGAGGCTGATTCATGGTTTGCACCTTGTGGTGAATCCTTTGTATTTACTCTCATGAAGTCTTCTCTTTATGGTAGACTTAGATACTGATACACCTACTTTCTGGAGAGTGTTCTTCGCTTGGGTGGATGTTGTGAAGGGGTTGTTCTTCACCATGGAAAGGATGCTGTGATCATCCACCACTGTTGTCTTCCATGGACGTCCAGGCCAGGAGTTCCCAAGCTCACCAGTGCACTCTTTTTTTCTCAGAATGTACCAAACTGTTGATTTGGCCACGCCTAACATTTCTGCTATCTCTCTGATGGATTTCTTCTTTTTTTTTTTCAGCCTCAGGATGGTCTGTTTCACCTCCAATGAGAGCTTCTTTGACCGCATGTTGTGTGTTCACAGCAACAGCTTCCAAATGCAAACGCCACACCTGGAATCAACTCCAGACCTTTTAACTGCTTAATTGATGACAGGTTAGCGAGGGAAGAGCCCATGCAGCCTTGTTATTTTTTTTTGCAACCTTCTGAGTCAATTGTCCAATTACTTTTGGTCCCTTGAAAAAGAGGCGGCTACGTATTAAAGAGCTGTAATTCCTAAACCCTTGCTCCAATTTGGATGTGAATACTCTCAAATTACAGCTGAGAGTCTGCACTTTAAGCCCATATTGATTATACAATTGTATCCTGAATATGTTTTCGTAAACAGCTAAAATAACAAAACTTGTGTCACTGTCCAAATATTTTTGGGCCTAACTGTATATATTCTTTGGTCATATAAGCATAACTCGCGTAGCTGACTACATTCTATTCATCTTAATTTAAAATTTCAATCACGTACCTTGTCTTGGGTGCGCTGGCCGTGCATGATGTGGGATGCTTTCTGCCAAGACACCGCAACATTGACATTGTAGGATGCCAGCTCGCCGCTCGGCTTTACCATATACACACTGTTATGCTTCCTCGTGCACTATTACGCAGTGCACTGAGGACAGAATAAGAAGCCCACGAGCAGAGATGATTTGTGCGCTTTTTTAACAAAAAACCCCAAACCTTGTCCAGTAAACAGTCCCACAATGAACAGAGAATGAAACTGATTGAGCTTAGGCCACCAGACATACAGGGACGCCACCTAGATGCTCTTCAGCCCGAGGAGGGGAATGCCTAGTGCCGCAGAGCTGCTGTTGGCACGGGGAGAAAGGCAAACATTGACTTACAGAGCTTGAGTGATCCGGGGCTGTCCATGCTGTCTGGAGGATGGAGGACAGGCAGGGTCAGCTGCTAACACCAAGGGAGTACCCAAACTTGAAGCGTTAGAGAAGACTAAGACGTCAGGCTGAAAGTTAGCGAAGGTAATGATACTTGGTTACACGCAGGAACATGCTGCCGTGTAAGAAGCGCATATAATCCTCTGGCAATCTCTCTCAACTCTCACAGCGTTAAAGTAATCATAATACTAATGATGAAAGCGACCGCCGGTGTGAGGATGTGTGGGCTGGATATAATTGAAAACACGTGTGCATGAGTGAGTGTATGAGCGTGTGAATGAGAATGAAGTATGTGCATGTACAGCGGGGCAAAAAAGTATTTAGTCAGCCACCAATTGTGAAAGTTCTCCCACTTAAAAGATGAGAGAGGTCTCCAATTTTCATCATAGGTATACCTCAACTATGAGAGACAAAATGAGAAAAAAAAATCCAGAAAATCACATTGAAGGATTTTTAATGAATTAATTGGTAAATTCCTCGGTAAAATAAGCATTTGGTCAATAACAAAAGTTCATCTCAATACTTTGTTATATACCCTTTGTTGGCAATGACAGAGGTCAAATGTTTTCTGTAAGTCTTCACAAGGTTTTCACACACTGTTGCTGGTATTTTGGCCCATTCCTCCATGCAGATCTCCTCTAGAGCAGTGATGTTTTGGGGCTGTCGCTGGGCAATACAGACTTTCAACTCCCTCCAAAGATTTTCTATGGGGTTGAGATCTGGAGACTGGCTAGGCCACTCCAGGACCTCAAAATGCTTCTTATGAAGCCACTCCTTCATTGCCTGGGCGGTGTGTTTGGGATCATTGTCATGCTGAAAGACCCAGCCATGTTTCATCTTCAATGCCCTTGCTGATGGAAGGAGGTTTTCACTCAAAATCTCACGATACATGGCCCCATTCATTCTTTCCTGTACACGGATCAGTCATCCTGGTCCCTTTGCAGAAAAACATCCCCAAAGCACAATGTTTCCACCCCCATGCTTCACAGTAGGTATGGTGTTCTTTCTCCTCCAAACACGACAAGTTGAGTTTTTACAATAAAGTTCTATTTTGGTTTCATCTGACCATATGACATTCTCCCAATCCTCTTCTGGATCATCCAAATGTTCTCTAGCAAACTTCAGACAGGCCTGGACATGTACTGGCTTAAGCAGGGGGACACGTCTGGCACTGCAGGATTTGAGTCACTGGCGGCATAGTGTGTTACTGATGGTAGCCTTTGTTACTTTGGTCCCAGCTCTCTGCAGGTCATTCACTAGGTCCCCCCGTGTGGTTCTGGGATTTTTCCTCACCGTTCTCGTGATCATTTTGACCCCACAGGGTGAGATCTTATGTGGAGCCCCAGATCGAGGGAGATTATCAGTGGTCTTGTATGTCCTCCATTTTCTAATAATTGCTCCCACAGTTGATTTCTTCACACCAAGCTGTTTACCTATTGCAGATTCTGTCTTCCCAGCCTTGTGCAGGTCTACAATTTTGTTTCTGGTGTCCTTTGACAGCTCTTTGGTCTTGGCCATAGTGGAGTTTGGAGTCTGACTGTTTGAGGTTGTGGGCAGGTGTCTTTTATACTGATAACGAGTTCAAACAGGTGCCATTAATACAGGTAATGAGTGGAGGACAGAGGAGCCTCTTAAAGAAGAAGTTACAGGTCTGTGAGAGCCAGAAATCTTGCTTGTTTGTAGGTGACCAAATACTTACCTTACTGAGGAATTTACCAATTAATTCATTAAAAATCCTTCAATGTGATTTTCTGGATTTTTTTTTTCTCATTTTGTCTCATAGTTGAGGTATACCTATGATGAAAATTGGAGACCTCTCTCATCTTTTAAGTGGGAGAACTTGCACAGTTGGTGGCTGACTAAATACTTTTTTGCCCCACTGTATGTGTGTGAACACCCAATAATGAGGATCAGCTGGCGATACTGACAGGAGGAGGGGGGCATGCCCGAGCTGTCAGGGAGCCAGGACCCAAAGGACTCCCTGAAGCGCCTGATAGAAAATAGAGAAGCGGGCCAAAATAACCACGGGTCAGAACTGGGTTTGGCGGTTCCAAACCCAGGTTTATGACAGCCCCCCCTTCCCCCAAGGGTGGATACTAGACACCCCCGTACCTCCAGCTGAACCCTAAACACACCACAAGGGAACCCCCCCAGAAACAAACAATTACCCAGGGTGAGAGGTGGAGAAAAACAGGTTAGGAGGGAAGCAACCGGTGAAAAATACGAAAACTAATATCCAAAATATAGGACAATGACCCTACTAACAACCCCCACCTAGGACACTAACCCCCCTCCCCAGGAGTTCAAAGTTCAGGGGGTTGACCAGAGTCCCAGGCCCCAGGCATGGCGAGGGGTGACAGATCGGGTGGCCTGCCCAAATCCCACGTCCAGCAGGCGGCCCATAGAGAGCGTCCGGCGGCCTGCCCGGGCCAACGGGCCACCCAACCCTAAGGCCAAGGCTTTCGGGTGGCCGACCAGCATGGTGGAGCCACCAGGACTGGAGGGGAAGGCGGAGAGGCAGCCTACCCACCGGGGAACTTCGGTGGCCAAACTGAGGCACAGCAGCACCCCTGCCCTCCGAAGCTTGGAGCAGGGAAACCTTAACACCTGCGATGGTCCCGGTCTGGGACGTGGCTGCACCCACGATGATCCCGGTCTGGGACGTGGCTGCACCCACGATGATCCCGGTCTGGGACGTGGCTGCACCCATGATGGTCCCGGTCTAGGACGTGGCTGCACCCGCGATGGTCCCGGTCTGAGACGTGGCTGCACCCACGATGGTCACAGTCTGGGATGTGGCTGCACTGGCGGTGGACTCTGGCTGGAGCTCTGCTGCACCGGCGGTGGACTCCGGCTGGGGCACCGTTGCACCGGCGGTGGTCCCCATCGGGGACCTCATTGCTCCTGCGGTGGACTCCCCAATGGGTGAGGTAGGGTCCTCCATGAACCCCGGTGCTGAACCCACATCCTCGGGTGCTGCACTCCCATTGACCTCCTCCGGGACAGCTGGGCCCGTGTCGTCGTCTATGGGCAACCCAGGTTGCGGCGGCTCCTCCCCGACAACCCTAGGAAGACGCTCGAAGGAGACGGGAGAGGAGAAACGGTTAGTGTCGCCGGCAGCGGCAGAGTCTGGCGAGGGGACTCCAGATGCAGCTGGAAGCTTCACCCAACTCTCCTCTCCAGGAGCAGGACAAGATCTCTCAACAATTGATAGGTGAACTACAGGAGAGATTACTTGCCTGCGCTTGAGCTCTACCGCCGTCCAGGACTCCAACGATGCCGATGATGATGCTCGGGGTCCAGTCGGCTGGAGGTCTGGTCCGGGTGATGACTCTGCTGCGGCGTCCCCCACGGCAGGCGTGATGGTCTCTGCAGTCGTGGTCCCCACCAGTGAAGCCCCTGACGCAGGTAGCTCTCCTGGCGTGAAGTCTGGAGGTGGAGACCTAGGTGGCACTGGGTCCGAGTAGACTGAAGCTTGGGGACGCTCCTTCATCGATACAAGCTTCAGGTCGGCCACAGCGCTCCTCCTCTTGTCGTAGAGATTCTGCGGGGTGCAGTCCTCCAGCGCCGTGCATTCTCTCCTTCCCCGACGATCGAGCTCCAGGGCTGGTGGACACTCCGAAGCAGGGGATGAAGACACAGAGGAAATAGAAAAGTTCATCATAGGTGCAGCAGGGGGAGAGCGCTCAGGGGACTGCCTCGCCTGAGGCTCTCTCCCGAGGGACAGACAAGATTTGTCATTACTGACTAAGGTAGAACGAGAACACACTTGCCTGGCCTCCCGGGTTTGGATGTTGGCTGCTGCCGCCAGCGTGCTGTCATCCCTCTCCATGCCCATAGTTTTTCTAGGGTCCTCGGGGATTGACGGAGGAGCCGGCCCGAATGGCACGGGAGTGAGTGGGTCCGGTGTGGCACACACAATCCCTCTGGTGGCTGGGAAGGATGACCCAACAACGGGGGCTGTGGCTGAAGGAGAAGGGGCGCCGGCTGGTACGACAGCTGGCACAGAGGGGGGCTTCGCCGCAGCAGCAGTCGGGCTGATGTCCGGTACTAGGCTGCCGATGAGGTGACGGGCCTCTTCCGTCACTTAGACCTAGGATTCCTCTCACGCCGTGTGGTTGGCTCCTCCGAGACTTCCAACTCCTCCTGCATCCGATTATTCTCTCCTGAGGCCAGCGGAGAGTTAAGGGAGACAGAGTACAGAGAATGGGGAGCCGTGGCAGCAGCAGTTTGGGGAGCTCCAGCGGGTAGCAAATTCTGGAGCTCTTCCACAGAAATCTGGTTAATCACCTCAAGAGACATCGCAAGAGAACAGAGAAGAACTTGCCTGAACTCCTGACTGGTGATGGTGTCCGCTGCTGCCTCAGTGTCCTGCTTCATCCTCCCGGGAGTAGGACGGGAAGTCCGGTGGGAGGAGGAGGACTCTGGCTTGGGAGTTGAATGGCGGGCTCTAGCTCTCCAGGAGTGCATCATGGAAAGCCGTGGTTGCACTCCGGTTGTCCCTCTTGTCATCTCCTCCAAGCGTCGTCATGACTCGTAGACCAGGGTGAGGAACAGCGTCAACCCCAGATATTTCCAAAGACCGGGGCATGTCTGGAGCACCCTGACAGCGATGTCAAAAAGCCAAAAACTGACATCCAGGGAGTTGGTGGCTTGAGCCCGGAAAACGAACACCACAGCTCGATTAGCCACTCCACACTCCTCGGGGCTCAGTCCAAAAAAGAGAAAGAGAAATCCATGGTGAAGGCTAGGGGGAAAAGCACTAAGGAGAAAAAAGAAGAAAAAAAACACTCATGCACCACCTCTCCGCTGGGCTTTACACTGGCCTGAGCATTCTGTTATGCTTCCTCATGCGCCATTACGCGGCACATCGAGGACAGAATAAGAAGCCCACAAGCAGAGAGGATTTGTGCACTTTAATAACAAAAAAACCCAAACCTTGTCCAGTAAACAGTCCCACAATGAACAGAGAATGAAAATGATTGAGCTTAGGCCACCAGACATACAGGGACGCCACCCAGGTGCTCTTCAGCCCGAGGAGGGGAATGCCTAGTGCTGTAGGGCTGCTGTCAGCACGGGGAGAAAGGCAAACATTGACTTACAGAGCTGGAGCGATCTGGGGCTGTCCATGCTGTCTGGAGGATGGAGGAGAGGCCGGGTCAGCTGCTAACACCAAGGGACTACCCAAACTTGAAGTGTTAGAGAAGACTAAGATGTCAGGCTGAAAGTTAACAAAGGTAATGATACTTGCTTACACGCAGGAACACACTGCCGTGTAAGAAGCGCATATAATGCTCCGGCGATCTCTCTCAACTCTCACAGCGTTAAAGTAATCGTAATACTAATGAGGAAAGAGACCGCCGGTGTGTGAAGTATGGGCTGGATATAATTGAAAACATGTGTGTATGAGTGAGTGTATGAACGTGTGAATGAGAATGAATGAAGTGTGTGCGTGTATGTGTGTGAACACCCAATAATGAGGATCAGCTGGTGATACTGACAGGGGGAGGGGGGCGTGCCCGAGCTATCAGGGAGCCAGGACCCAAAGGACTCCCTGAAGCGCCTGATAGAAAATAGAGAAGCGGGCCAAAATAACCACAGGTCAGAACTGGGTTTGGAACTGCCAAACCCAGGTTCATGACACACACTGCACAATGTTTTCTTTCAATTTGAGCTTGAAATGATCCCAGACTTGAGATACTTTTGTCGTTTTTTTCTGACATTCTTCTTGCTCTTTGCCGGCCTGTCACTATGTCCCTCTGATATGGCGCCATGAAACAAAGTTGCGTCTTGTTTACATAGCGTGACCGGAAGAAGGTCATACAGACCAGAAGTGCTACATTAAATGACAGGTCGAAGCATAGATTTTGAGTTGAGGAATTTTTGTAATCAAATTATTTGAGTAATCATTGCAGCCCTAAATTCAATGCATGAAGCATGTATACATAATACTGGTCAACACCAAATTTATTGTCTAAGTTTTTGTATCTAATTTAGGACAGTTTTGATGGGCTGAATCCAAAAATCACATTGGTTTTGCTCAATCAGGTCAACTTTTTTGAATTATGACCACATGTTGTTTTGTACGTTTTTGTTTACATGTATGGGTATTTTCACTTTGTATGATGCAAAATTGTTTCTTATGTCTTGAAATTCTCTGAATTTTGAACAATGATGACATAACATTCAATTTACATGTACTTGGCTTTATATAAAGGTAAGTACTTGCACAGTACTAAGTAAGTACAGGTTTTTACTTCGCATCTGATCGAGAGAAACTGATGTCATTTTCAGATTCAGCAGTGCAAAATTGTCTTAAATCAGTTGAAAAAACACAGACAACTTACAAAAAAATTATTTTTGTAACCCTGTGTAATCTCACTGTATTTCACTCCCTCCAGGATTTTGCCAGCTGTTTTTGTAATTGTTGCTTCCCAAAAAGCCTAAATTTGTGGGAGCTTTTCCAGAAAGTTGCGATATAAGTTGTGACATTTTTTAGAAGTTTTTTGCACTGAAAGTTGTGTGAGGAAGTACAGATTTTAAAGTAGCTGTTTTTAGCATAGTTTACAGCAAGGCCACAATTTGAAATCAAGACGTGACTGGACCGCACATGTTCAACAATCTGTTGAATATGACAAATTTCAAACTAACACAGATCAATATGACGAGAAATATGCACTTTTTATTCATTATCATGGTTTTAAATGTGCACTTGGCCCATGACAAAGGCACATCAAAGTGCATAAAAACACAACAGCAGTGCTGGGGGTGGAGCAGAATTTGAGGTAGTAGCAATATTTTTCCTCTTGAACAACAATTAAATTAATGGAATGACAAAAAAAATAAAATTATGTAAATAACCATTTTGGTCACATCTTAGGCATATCTCAAAGTGCATAAAAATCAGTGTGCACTGTTGGTAGCATTACCATTTGTTTCCTTTTGAAATAAAAGAAAACTACATCCTTGTCATAACTGATCTTGGCACATCACAGAGTGCATTTAGCTGAATAAAAAATGAACTTTCAAACACCAGTGCACAAACCCCCCAAGAAAAGATTGATAGCATTAACAAATACTGCACATCCACCATTGTGGTTTGTTTTGTTTTAAATCACCTCATGTGTGAGTAGGAACCTCTTTTTATAACTACACATTCCTTTACACACATACATCAGTCCAGGCAGGGTTAAACTGATGATTTTCATCATCAGTTTTACGCTTCAGAGTTGACAATGACATGTTTTAATTGACAAAAATTTGTATTTTTTTTTGTATTTTTATTCTAGTGTTTTTTTTCCATTGAGAAAGTAGGAAAGAGAAAGGGGGGAAAAAAACTTTAATAATTGTAATTTACTCATGCATACTTAAATTATGCTTGCCAGGTACGTAATAATGAACATAAATTAGTTAATTTTGTCCTGGCTGGTGAAGTAAATCCTCAGTGATTCATCAGTCACTCTTGCCTTTCCCTGCATATGAAGCCTAACCATACCTGTTTGCTAAGCGACTCTTCATTATTGTTCCCATTACCAGCAGGTTAAAACCACCATAAATGCCTCCACTGCTTGCATACCTCCTCTGCTTTTTTTTCCCCGTATTTAAAGTACTTTAATAAGCTTGTGCTTATCAGTTACAGTAATGTGCTTTCTTTAGTGCAAAGGGTGTGTAGTGTCAATTTAACAACCCAGAGTAAGTAAACGAATTCTGTGCATGAAGCATGTATACATAATCTCACTGTATTTCAGTCCCTCCAGGATTTTGTCCTGGATTTTCCTCCAGGATTTTGTCGGCTGTTTTTGTGATTGTTGTGGTCCAAAAAGCCTGAATTTGAGGGAGCTTTTCCAAAAAGTTGGGACATGTTTAGGTTTTTTGCACTGAAAGTTGTGTGAGGATGTACAGATTTTAAAGTAGTTGCTTTTTCCACAGTTTACAGTGATGCTATTCTATGTAACACCACAAGAAAAGCACAGGATTGCCAAAAAATTTCCTGTTAAACAGTGATTTATGTAGAATTAAATGCTCAATAAAGTTGTCAGAAAATGACCAAACATTGTATTCTTGCTGAGAACTTAAATTTAAAAAAGAAATAAAAGAATTAGTCATTACAACAACTAAATTGCATTGAAGGCATGTCAGAGTATGGAGAAAATTTTGGTGGCACATTCTTGAATCTCGAATTTGAAAACAAAGACGCCTGAAAAATTTGAGGTGTTCTTCTGTGCTGAAATCCACATGAAGCAGGGGTGGCTTCTCCACTGACAACCTCTTCCCTTCAGAACGTCTCAGTGCAGGATGGACCTTGGAGTGGAAACCCAGTCTTCACAGATCTGAAGGGGAGATGAAAAGAATAGATTTCACAGTAAAATTAATAATCATATTTTTAAATCCCCAGACCACAGTAGGGTTTAATAATTTAGTTTCTTTTATTTTTTGCTGTTTATATTTTAACTACAAATTAACTTTCAATTTTTGAAAAGGGTTTCAATTCATTTCCTGGGAAGATTTGTTCATTTCATTCATTCATTCATCTTCTACTGCTTAATCCTTTTCGGGTCGCGGAGGGGCTGGAGCCTATCCCAGCATCTTTGGGCGAGAAGCAGGGTACACCCTGGACAGATCGCCAGTCCATCGCAGGGCCAATACAGAGAGACAGACAACCATTCACTCTCACAGTCATACCTAAGGACAATTTAGAATCCCCAGTTTTTGATGCCAATTAACCTAACTTGCATGTTTTTGGCATGTGGGAGGAAACCGGAGAAATCCCAGAGTAAACCCATGCAGACACGGGGAGAACATGCAAACTCCACACAGATCACTGTTGGTCGGGGGCTGGGATTGAACCCAGGATCCCCTGGCCAAGGGTGAGTTGCTGTGCTGCTGCAGTGCTAACCACTCTGCCACCGCGCTGCCCTTGTTCATTTCAGTTCAGTTCTATTGCGTAAAAATGGCTCGTACTGCAGCCTGTGTTAATTCTGCCATTTTCTTTTTATTGTGATTTATTATTGTCTTCAAATCTCTCACTTAAGTGCTAGAAGTCCATAATCTCATAAAATACACCTTTATTTTGCATTTATTCACAGCACTTAACCAACAGTTCACTCCTGATTCCATAGTTTGTGAAAGAAAACACCATCATGTCGGATGAATTATTAATTTACGACACAAATGTTAAAACAAACAAATGATATTTTACTTACAATCTCAGCAGCACCAAGTCTCCCTCTCTGTTCACGAGTTTCAGCCAGTCTCCGTGCGTTTTCTGTTTGAAGTGTTTATCAGTCGTCGACTTTATGTTCCAACACAGCACGGCACCTAGTACAAAACAGTTTATCCCTGCTTTATGACAAATATTCGGAAACTGTTGAGGATGGTCTTTACAGTGACTTTTGTTGATAAATTAAGAGATGTGCACATCAACAACTCCGCTCATGTAAACACGGAAGTAAAGACGTGCGCATGTGCCGCAGGAAACTCTTGCAGGATGAGAACTGTTTAACACCACAGAAGAAGAGCCAGCATTTCCGTTAGCTTGTTAGCTGTTAGCTCCATTAGCGCTCCCAGTGTTTCTGGTTCTTTGCCGCTGTTCCTGGCTCAGTGACCCGGTTTCAACCCGATCAGACTCAGCAGACGTTCACAGATGTAAAAGCATTATATTAAAAGATCGAGCCGTGGATTTTCTGGATCGATATCGGCTCAGTCAAACGTGGATTGATCCAGATCGTTGAATCGATCTTTTGAACCCACCCCGAGCGGAAATGTTACCAGAGCAAACCCTGCCTTTGCTTCTCTGGCTGGACCACAGACTCGGCCTGGGCCACTTGGTTGGTTCTGGCCCACAGGCCGCTAATTAAATGGGCCTGGTTTACAGTGATGCTATTCTATGTAACACCACAATAAAAGCACAGGATTGCCAAAAAATTCCTTTTAAACAGTGATTTATGTAGAATTAAATGCTCAGTATATTGTCAACAAAGGACCAACGTTGTATTCTTGCTGAGAACTTAAAGATAAATAAAAGGTAAAGGTAAAAAGGTAAAGCCAACTTTATTGTCATTCAATCCATACAGCCAATCATGTACAGTAGGACAAAATTACATTTCTCTTATCTACAATGTTAATCACATCTAGAATCAGAGGGGTCGCTGCCATTCAAGGTGCTGCCACAAATTTCCCTCCTCCGTTCCATTATTGCTGAGCACCAAGCTGGATGGCAGGAAGTTCCACTTTTATATGGTCTTCAGTATGACCCGGCCAGGATTTGAATCCAGGCCTCCCGGGTGTGGGGCAGATGCTCTACCCACTAGTCCACCACTCCGGTAAAAGAATTAACCATTACAACAACTAAATTGGGGAAGGAAAAATTGTAACCCATGGACAACAGATGGAAATTAGTCACTGGCTACAATCTGGCAAGTTTACATTGATTGATATCAGTGTTCATCAACTTGCACTGTCCTTAAAAAAACACCAATTTGCAATTGCATTGAATGCATGTGTGGAGCCAGTTAAGGCAGCACCTTCTTGAATCTTGAATTTGAAACCTAAGACCCCTGAAAATTTGAGGTCTTGAATGTTGGAATCCACAACGAAGCAGGGATGGCTACTCCACTGACAACCTCTTCCCTTCAGACCAGTCTCAGTGCAGGATGGGTCTTGGAGTGGAAACCCAGTCTTCACAGATCTTAAGGGGATATGAAAATGAGAATATATTTCAAAGTAAAATTAATCATATTTTTAAATCCCCACACCACAGTAGGGTTGAATAATTTTGTTTCTTTTGTTTTTTGTTATTATTTATATTTTAATTACAAATTAACTTTCAGTGTTTGAAAAGGGTTTCAATTCATTTCCTGGTAAGATTTGTTTATTTCAGTTTAGTTCTATTGAGTAAAAATGGCTCGCTGTACTGCAGTCTTCATTAATTGTACTATTTTGATTTTATTGTGATTATTATCTTCAAATTTCTCACTTAATTGCTAGAAATCCAAAATTAAATGTCATTCAGTACAAGCGTTACATGAAGGCAGCTGCCTCTTTCATGAAGTCCTGACTAAAAACAGATCCAACATTTTCATGATATTCTAATCTCATAATCTATACCTTTATTCTTAGTGCATTTATTTACAGCTCTTAGCCAACAGTTGACTACTGTATGCATGGTTTGCAAAAGAAAATGCAATCATGCTGGTTGAATTATTAATTTTCAACACAAATTTTTAATAAAACAACCACAAAATAGATTATTTTACTTACGCTTTCAGCAGCTCCAACAGTTTCCCTCTTTTGTCCTTGAGTTTCAACCATTCTCCGTGTGTTTTTCATTTGAAAAGTGTTTCAGTTTTTGACTTTTGTTTACATTCCATCACAATGCTGCACATTGTACAAAACAGTTTATCCCCGCTTAATGAAAAATATTCGGAAACTGTTGAGCACAATCTTCAGCAGTAACTTTTGATAAACTAAGTGACGTTATCACACACGTTGGCAACTCCGGTCATTGTAAACATGGAAGTAAAGATGTGAGCATGTGGTGCAGGGAACTCTCACGCAATTGTTCAATCACACGAGAGTTAAGCTGGTCCAAAAACCGCTTGTGTTTTGAGAGCAGCGGAGTGCGCAAGATTGAATCCGGGGTGCGCTTGATTCCTCGCCCGGTGTACCCCTCTAGGTATTAAATGAGCGGATTAATAAAGAAAAGTGAATATAGTTAAATGTAGATATAGTTTTGGTGTTCCAGCACCAGGCGGTAACCTGTGCCTTCGTCTCTCCATTAGTCCGCAGCGCCTGTATTGTGGAGAGAGACCTGTGGATGTTATAGTGGTCTTTGAGACTAGAAAAAGCGCTATATAAATATTAAGTACAGGTCCTTATCCCTAAACTCCACCGACCATGTTGGGTGCGCTTGATTCCTACCCCGGCGTGTGCCTTCAATGGTAAAGGTCAGTTAAAAAAGGGTCACCTTTGACCTCTTGTATGGCCTCTTTTATTATTGCGCTCCGCTGTGAGCCCTCGAATTCTGGCGGATCCTCCTCTGTGGCATACAAGGCCGGAAGAGCTTTGATCTCGTCATTGGTCCATTTGTCAGTGTTTTGTTCATATTAAAACTTCTCTGTCCATTAGGGATTACAGGAAAAAACAGCGCACCAAAGTTTCTTTTTAAACATGGCAGCACAGCTAGAAGGCGAAATCTCTGGCAATGGGCTCTCAAAAAGTTAAGGATATTTGGCTTCCGGGTGAAATTTGTGGAAAATGTAAAAAGTTCATGCTACAGTGATATAATATCAATATCATGAAAGTCGGGTGTTTAAGTAGAAGCATGCAATGGTGATTTCCTCATCTGAAACAATTTATTGAAACAAAAGTCAACAACAGTGGTGGGTATACCACAACAAAAATGTCAGTGTCTCAATAACTTTTCATGTGCCCTTGAGCATCAATTACAGCTTGACAATGATGTCTCATGCTGTTCACAAATCGACCCATTGTCTGCTGAAGCATGGCATTCCACTCTTCTTGAAGGGTGGCCCTCAGGTCAATGAGGTTGTAGGGTGCAGGGTTATGAGCCTCTACATTGCAACTCGGCTGATCTCATAGGTTTTCTATGGATTCAGGTCTGGAGAAAGTGCAGGCCACTCCATTTGAGGTACTCCACCCTCCAGCAATCATTCCCTAATCATGTGACCTCGATGAGCTGGAGTATTGTCATCCATGAGGATGAAATTAGGCCTGTGTTGTTCATGCAGGGGCACAATGACTGGATTAATGATGTTATTCAGGTAGTATCAGCTTGTCACTGTACCATTCACAAGGTGTAGGGCAGTTCTGTATTGACTAGACACACCTGCCCAGACTGTAATACCACCACCACCAAAGGCTCATCTGGTTACAACAGTGGTTAATGCATAGCGCTCTCCTAGTCTCCAACATTGGTGGCAGCCATCATTTTCTGCTCAATGGGAATCGACTTTCATCAGAGAACAGCACTAAGGCCCACTGGTCCCTGGTCCAGCATAAATGCTTCCTGGCCCATGCAAGACGATAACGCCTGTGCCTGGTGGTGTGGTCAGATACCTTTACAGGTCGTCTAGCACACAGACCACACTGATGTAAATGGTTTCAAATGGTCTGACATGACACTTGGGTGCCTCTCACCTCCCTTAAATGTACCCTGGAGTTGAGTGGCATTCATTATCTGGTTCCGCAGAGCACTGTTCACAATGAAGCGGTCATCAGCGTGTGATGTGGCCAAAGGACATCCACTTCTATGCCTTTCTGTGACTCTTCATATCTCTCTGTAGCTCTGTTGCAACCTGCTGATGACATTCTGTGACACTCTAAGCTCAGTGGCCACTTCCCTCTGAGAACATCCTGTTTGAAGCTTCGCAGTGGCAAGGTACTGTTGAGCAGTTGTTAGGTGTCATCTTGGTCTCATGATGTCAAACTGTGAACAACATGATGGAGAGGACTTTTTAAATACCAATTCTAACTGAACCAGAAAATTTATTGGTCGATTCATGAATCAAACACTTGTTGTGAATTTTGCTGTTAAGCACCTTTTTAGAGAACAGCAAGTTATGCAAAAAGTACTGAAAAATTGAACAGTTGCATGTGCATTTGAAAGGTTAGAGAAGGTCGAATTAAGTTCATCTGTAAAAGTTACAGTACATTTTAGGTGCATCCTGAAATTTCATCCAAAAGCCGAATATCCCTAACTTTTTGTGAGTAGTGTATATACAGTATATATATATATTAAGGATGCAAGTTATCGATTCATTCATTAATTGATAATTGATTCACCTTATTGATTGATTAATTGATAAGTGGTGTTTTTCCTAAGAATCTGAATTTCCCTTGGTACAATATGGTCGCTCTTTAACATATAAAAAGTTGCTGTTTTTTCATATGCTGAATAAAACATGAACATCATATTCCTCAATGATTTATTGTACCATCTCCATTTTTTTATGACAGACAATGGCATTTTTTTGTAGTTTAACAGATTTTGCACTGTATAGTGCATACTATGTGCTGGTACATCGCAGTAAACTACAAATGTCATGATTTTCTATTTATTTTAAAAACTATACCAATATCATAAAATTTATCTTTTTTAGTTATATTAAAAAAAGTTTCACGTTCTAATGTATTGAGATGCACTGTTAGACTGTTTTCACAGGAAAATAAATTGTGAGCTGCTTCATCTGTTGGGTGTTAAACATTATCATAGTACCCTGCAATCCAGGCAAACCCAGTTCAATCTGAGCTCACTCTGTTGTCTATTACCTCAGTGGGAACTTGAGTCCAGTCTGCTTTCCTGTCTAGTGGCAGATTGATGGCAGCAGCCAGGGGTAGGTTTTTGCGCTCGTGTAGTCTTTTTTTTTTTTTCCTTGCAGTCCGTTTCTCTGCCCTGTTGATTTGAAGTAGGCGGGTGGACACTGGAACGTGTCATTGGAACTTGTGATTCTTCGACATAACCCGGAAGGGCAAGGGGTTTTTTTCGCTCTGCACAGCGCATGAGCTCTGGGGGCTTGGCGTTGTCTTCTGCTTTTTCAGTTGAAATGCGGCAGTGGGTGACCGCATGCACCCCCGCCTGGACAGCGACGCCACTACATTTCATAGAATAAGCTCCTATTGAAGGGGACTGCCAAGTTATCAGTTAATTGACAACTACTTTAATTTACTCGACTGAATTGTTATCGACAATTAATCGAAAGTGAATCATTAACAGCCCTTACACACACACAAAGTTGTGTGAAAAAATTAGGACACCAGTTCTTCAATTCTTTATTAAGAAGTGTTCACATATTGATGTCTAATCTTGTTTTTATTTATCTCTGGAAAAGGTGATTTAATTGCAGGTAAATAACAAAAATTAATCTTGTTTTACTCATTAAACAAAAGATATCAACAAAAATTCCTCGATAAGTCTCATAACAGGAAATAATTAGTCAATTTCATCTTTCTGAAATTTAATAATATTGCCTTCCCTTTTTTTTAAGCTTTTCCTGGTTGATTTGAAGGTTAAAATCATCCCAAAACACATACAGTGGGGAACATAAGTATTGAACACGTCAACCTTTTTCTCATTAAACATACAGTCGTGAAAAAATTAGGACATTCCATAAAATAGTCAGTTCTTTATTTTATTTTTTTTTCCACAATATCTTTATTGAACCTTTTTTTTTTAAACAAACATGACACAATCAATCAAACACTAACACTAAAGTACTACAAAAAAAAAATGCACTAAAAACACCAACAACCACCAACAAAATCAAGTCTTCAACAATGCTCCTCTGTTTAGTCTAGACAATCCATTACATAAGTATACATAGTATGTTCACCAGTTTGGAATTTACAAGGTCCACACACATCATTCACCTTCTTCTTCAAGAGTTATGTTTAAATTTTTTACATGATCAATAAAAGGTCTCCATATATTCTCAAACACAATTTCCTTTGATTTCAGTATATATGTTATTCTTTCTAATGGAAGGTTTGTTAACATCTGTCTTAACCACTGAGTCACATCTGGTCTATGAGTCTTTTTCCACAGTAGTGCAATACATTTTTTGGCATTAAGCAAACTGAGGTCTATGAATGTTCTTTCACTTTTATTAAAGTTATGCTTTTCTGGGTACAGACCCAACAAAAACAGTTTAGGATTCAAAATGATTTGTTTTGAGATTATTTTTTCAATTGTTACCCTCACCTCTTCCCAAAACATTCTTATTATTCTACATTCCCATACACAATGAAATAGGGTTCCTTTACTTTCCATGCATTTTGTGCATGTATCTGGTATATTTTTGTTATATCTATTTAACTCCTCCGGTGTAACATACATCCGCATTAACCATTTGAAATGTATCAATTTAAGACGTACATTTATTGATTTGGTTTGGGCTTCTGTACAAGCCAATTCCCATTGTTTCTCTGAAATTTCAATTTGCAGATCTTCTTTCCAGTAGTTTAATCTTTTCTGTGAATTTTCACTTGAGGATAGTGTCAATGAGTTATAAAACTCTGAAATAATACCCTTTCTTTTACTATCTTTCATCAACATTTTTTCCAAGGATGAATAAATAGGTCGAGTGAGAGCTTTATTTTGATTTGATCGAATAAAGTTTCTAAGTTGAAGATATTTAAAAAAATGTGTTCTATTAAGATTAAATTTGACCCTCAGCTCTTCAAAAGACATTATGTTATCTGCACATGGCAAATATAAATCTTGAATCTTTTGAATCCCTTTTAAATTCCATACTTTAAATACAGCGTCCGCTCTTCCTGGTTTAAAATATTGATTACCCCATATTGGGCTAAATGGTGACAATAACTGTGGTTCTTTTAAATAATTTTTAGCTTCACACCATATTTTGATCATATGCTTTACAAATGGATTTTTAACTTGTTTTTGTAATTTTTTTGCCGAATCTGAGTATATGAATATGGGAAGAGGTAAAGGTAAATTGTATGATTCCATTTCAGTCCAGTGAGGGAGATCATTTAATGAAAAATAATATGTCATAGACCTCAGTTGTGCCGACCAATAATACAACATAAAATTTGGACATTTCAGACCTCCACGATCAAATGGTAAATATAATAGACAGACGTAATCTAGCCCTCCTGTTGTTCCATATAAATTCCACTAACTTTTTTTTAATTCTTGAGAATAAATCTAAAGGTGGTGGTAAGGGAATGTATTGAAATAAATAAAGTATTTTAGGTAAAATATTACTTTTAAGTATATTGATTCTCCCGATCATCGACATTGGTAGTGACATCCATCTCTGAATTGACTCATTGATATCTGTCATTAAGGCTTCATAGTTGACACTGGCGACTGATTCTAGCTTAGGCACAATTTGGATTCCTAAATATTTAAACTGATTTACAACGTTGAATTGATTTACCTCAGGGTCTGGGTAATTTCTCTGGGTCTCATTTAGCATTAATATTGAAGATTTAGTTTTATTTATTTTATATCCTGATATTTCCCCAAAATTCTTTATTAAATTCAACAAGGTCAGAATTGATTTTTTTAGATTCGACATAAACAAAATTATGTCATCGGCGTACAGGGAGATTTTATGTTCTGTTGGTCCAACTTTAATTCCATATATTTGTGAATGTAAACGTATCGCCATCGCTAAAGGTTCAATTGCCATAGTAAACAGTAAAGGTGAAAGTGGACAGCCTTGTCGACATCCTCTATTGATTTTTATTGATTTTGAAATATTGTTATTTGTTAGGATTTCTGCTGTAGCATTATTGTATATTATCTGAACCCATTTTATGAAATTATTTCCAAGTCCAAACCTTTGTAAGACTTCAAAAAGAAAGGGCCATTCGACTCTATCAAAGGCCTTTTCGGCGTCCAGTGATAGGACAGCTGTATCCGGTGCTTCTTTATTAAAATAAATAATATTAAATAGTCTTCTTACATTATGGAAGCCTTGTCTTCCCTTTATAAAGCCATTCTGATCTCGATTAATAATATTTGGTAAAATTTCTTGTATTCGTCTTGCTAAAATTTTACAGATTATCTTAAGGTCGGCATTTAATAGGCTTATTGGTCTCATATTTTCACATTTATTAGAGGGCTTACCTGGTTTTGGCAACAGTATAATTAAGGCATTATTCATGTATGATGGTAAATTATTATTTTGAAATGCTTCTAAAACCATTTCCAAAAAAGGTTTTATTAATTTATTCTTAAATTTTTTATAAAGGTCAACTGGAAGACCATCTGGTCCTGCACTTTTTCCTGATTTCATATTATCAATGGCTAGCCCAACTTCTTCTTGACTAATTTTAGACTCCAATATCTCTCTGTTTTCATTTGGAATACACGGTATAGATAGTTCGTTCAAAAACCCATTTAGTTTTGTTAAATCAGATTCATTTTTGGTATCATATAATTTTTCATAGTAATCTCTAAAGGCTCTGTTAATTTCTAAAGGATCTATAACTACCTGTCCATTACTTATAATACTGGTAATTGGTGTTTTAATTTCTAATTGTTTAATCTTCCATGCCAATAATTTTCCTGATTTTTCACCTTGTTCATAAAAAGATTGTTTCAATCTTAGAAGAGTCGAGGCAGCTCTATTCGCTGATTTTTTGTCGTATTCAGCTCTCAAAATCAGTAATTCATTCTCCAACCTTGGATCACTTCCTGCATACACTTTTTCCTGAAGATTTTTTATTTTATGTTCCAATTGGGCTCTCTCCTCTCGAGTCTTCTTAGATTTTGAACCTGTATAACTAATAATATGTCCCCTAATAAAAGCTTTGAAAGCCTCCCACTTTACACATGCTGATGTTTGTGTAGTATTGATATCAAAGAACTCATCTATCTGTTTTTCTATGTACTTGACAAATTCCTCATCCTGAAGCCATTTATGCTGAAATTGCCATCTACCTGATTCCTTTGTCAATTTCTTATCTACATATACTATACAGCAGGGTGCATGATCAGAGATCACGATGTTATCATAAAAGCAGTTTTGAATCTTGGACCTTAATTCTGTGGAAATCAAAAAATAATCAATACGTGAGAATGTCTTGTAGGTACTGGAATAACAAGAGTAGGCTTTGACTTGTGGTTTCATTTCTCTCCATATATCTAGCAATCTCAATTCTTTCATAAAATGATTAATGGTCATCCTACATCCATTGTGCGTACAGTCCAGTCCTGTTGATCTATCTATACCGGGATTCAATGTACAATTAAAATCCCCTGCTATTATATGTTGCCCTGTAAGTGATGATAAGATAAGAAATAAATTAGCAAAGAACTTTTGATCATCTATATTGGGACCATATAGGTTCACCAAATTTATATTTTCTAATAGCAAAGATCCTTGAATGATTACATATCTTCCAAATTTGTCTCCAATTACATTTTTCACTTGAAAAGGGACTGATTTATGTATGAGAGTCATAACTCCCCTGGCTCGGGATGAAAATGATGAGGTGAAAACACTTCCTTGCCATCTACTCCTAATTCTTTTTACATCCTCCTCTATTAGATGAGTTTCTTGTAAAAACACAATTTTTGAACCCATGTCTTTTATTTTATTCATAACTTGTTTAAGTTTTTTTAAATTTTGTAGACCTCTGCAATTCCATGAAGTTAAATTAAGATTAACGCTTTGGTTTATGATCAATAGGGAGTTTGGGATTACCTTGCAGTGTAAACATGCTCATACAGAGAAGCAAAAAAATGAGTGGTTGAACATTCATCCTACAAACTACACACAAACAAATTCCCCCTTCCCACACTTGTGGCAAACCCCCCAAAATCAAAAGAAAAATTCCGTCTCCTGATATAGCCATCGACTGCTCCACATCCACGAGGATCAACCTAAGCCACTCCTTCTTCATCCTCCCAATCACCCTAACTCTACTGCTTTTAATGACGTAACATTAACTCTCCTCTGTAGTTTTCCAACTTAACTCCAAAATTTTTAGCAACTTTGTACATCATAGTGTTTTTTTTTTTTAATTATATAATGCAATCTATATTTTGTAAACTTGCTATTTGCTTCAAGTCAGTCAGATGCCTGTGCAAATGCTTAATTATTCTACCTTATATTTTGTTCATGCTTAGCTCCCACCAGTCTCTTCTTCTTGGATCTTCTTGATAAACTCCTGCGCCTCCTCTGGGGTCTTGAAGATGTGGGTTCTGCCCCCATACGTGGTCAGCAGTCTCACAGGATAGATTACACCATGACGAATCCCAAGGTTGCGCAGCTCCTTACGTACGGGATCATACTGCTTCCTCAATTGTTGGATTCCTGTGGCCCAATCTGGGTAGAACCGCACCTGCTGATCCTGGTGTTTAATCTCTCCTTTAGCTCGTGCTGCGTTGAAGATCTTCATCCTGTCTCTGTTGCTGACAAACTTCATAATTAAGGTCCTCGGTGGTCCCTTATCTCTCCGTGGGCCAATACGATGCGCGCCCTCCAAAACCACCGCCGGCCGCAGCTCCGCACTGCCCGGCGCCTCCGGAATCCACTTTTCCAGAAAGGAACACGGGTCCCGACCTTCGGATTCTTCCGGTAGACCCACCAGCCTCAAGTTGTTCTGTCTCGACCAGGATTCCAAATCCAGAATGTTTTCTTCCAGACATTTATTTTTTTTTTCCCAAAGTGCGCACCTTTAATTGGAGACAATTGACTTCATCTTCAGCACTGGAAATACGAAGCTCCATCTGCGCCATTCGTTCCACACAGTCACCCAATTCCTTTCTCATTCCTTCCAACGCTGCCATAATCCCATCAAATCTAGAGGAAAAGTCCGCTCTCATTGAACTCATAGCCGCCAGCAACGCACCTGTGTCGCTTCCCGCAGCTCCCGCGCCGTTGTTAGCTTCCTTCGCCATATTTGGTGCTTTCTCTGCTGCGTCACAGACCTGAAAGTCCATTAATTTGGACTGTTTCTGCGGCTCGCTTTTTCCTCTACTTGGTTTTCCAGCCTTAGGCTTCACCGACATATCCTCGCTCAAACGCTGGGATACGTTCTGTCCCAAATGAGAGAGTTATTTGCCGATTTTTTTTCTCCAGAAGCAGAGCAGAGTGAGACGTGTCCTTCTTACGTGGCAGCCATAACCGGAAGTCCGTCAGTTCTTTATTAAGAAATGTTTACATATTTATGTCTAATCTCTGGAAAATCTCTGCTACTATTTATCTCTGCTACTCAATAAAACAGATGAGCTAGCGGCTATCTCCCGCTACGAGAGCGTGTACAGAGAGAGTAGTTTGATGCTGTTTACGGAGACGTGGCTAACAGAACTAGCAACAGATGCTAACATTGAACTGGAGGGTTTCCACGCAATACGGGCAGACTGAACACCAGACAGTGGGAAAGCAAGGGGCGGAGGAGTGATAATGTATGTCAATAACAACTGGTGCAGACCGGGACATATCACGGTTAAACAACACTGCAACAAAGACATGGAGTTGCTAGCTGTTAGCATGCGGCCTACATATCTCCCGAGGGAATACTCATACGTGATCTGCATTGTTATTTATGCAAATCCGATGGCGAACACTAGGACAGCGCGTGACGTCATTCACTCAGTAACTGGCAGGCTGCAGACAGAACACCCAGATGCTCTTCTCATCTCAGGTGATTTCAACCATATTTCACTGTCCCCCATTCTACCCACGTTCACCCAGTATGTCACATGCCACACTAGAGACAATAAAACACTGGACTTATTCTATGCAAATACTAAGGAGGTGTACACCTCATCACCACTCCCCCCACTCGGGAGATCAGATCACAACTTGGTTCTTCTCCTGCCGGTGTACAAACCCCTAGTACACAGACAACCTCCGGTCATGCGCACGGTGAAGATATGGTCTGAGGAGGCAATGGATGCTCTAAAGGACTGTTTTGAAACCACTGCCTGGGAGCAGCTCTGCGATCCACATGGGAGGATATCGATGGCCTCACTCACACCATCACGGACTACATCAGCTTCTGTGTGGACAACACCGTACCCACCAAGACCATACGGTGTTGCTCAAACAACAAACCCTTGATCAACCCTGAGATAAAAACGCTTCTGAGAGAGAAGAAGAGGATCTTCAGGTCGGGGAACAGGGAGATGCTGAAGTCCGTACAGAGGGAGCTGAGGAGAAAGATCAGAGAAGGCAAGGACAGCTTCAGGAAGAAGTTGGAGGACAAGCTGCAACAGAGCGACATTGGCGGGGTCTGGAGAAACCTTAAAACCATCTCTGGGCTCCGGAATACCTCCCCCCAGGCCACGGGGGGCAGGGAGTGGGCGAACAATCTGAACCTGTGTTTTAATAGGTTTGACCAACTGCCTTCCCCCCCGACTGCACAACAACCACTGCTGCCTCTAAAGACATCGAGTCCTGCTGCCCACACCCCACTCCAACACCCCCCACTCCCAGCACACAGCCCCCCCCAACATGACCCTCACTAAGACCCAGGTGAGGACGGAGCTGAGGAAGATCAAGGCGAGGAAGACCTCGGAACCGGACGGCATCAGCGCGAAGTTCCTCAAGTCCTGTGCAGACCAGCTGTGAGGGATTGTGGAGGCCATCTTCAACCTGAGCCTGAAGCTGGGGAGGGTACCACAGTTGTAGAAAACATCTTGTGTGGTACCTGTACCAAAGACTTCCCACCCCAAAGACCTGAACAGCTACAGACCAGTGGCCCTGACATCTCACATGATGAAGACCCTGGAGAGACTGCTCCTTGCTCACCTTCGCCCCCTGATGGGATCAGCGATGGATCCACTCCAGTTCATCTACCAGCATGGCACTGGGGTGGAGGATGCAGTGATCTTCCTCCTTCACCATTCCCTGTCCCACCTGGAGAAGCCCGGGAATGCGGTGAGGATCATGTTCTTTGACTTCTCCAGTGCTTTCAACACCATCCAACCAATGATCCTGAAGGACAAGCTGCTGTGCGCAGGGGTGGACCAGCACCTGTCATCATGGATCCTGGACTACCTCACTAACCGGCCACAGTTTGTGAGAACCCGGGACTGTGTGTCCGACACGATCATCGGTAGCACGGGGGCCCCCCAGGGAATGGTTTTGGCTCCCTTCCTGTTCACCCTTTATACTGCAGACTTCTCACACAACACAACACACTGCCATCTACTGAAGTTCTCTGACGACCCTGCGATCGTCGGCCTCATCTCCAACGGAGATGAAGCTGAGTACAGAGGACTTATCCAGGACTTCGTGGACTGGTGCCATCGGAACTGCCTCCAGATCAACACGAGGAAAACTAAGTAGCTGGTGGTAGACTGCCGTAGGCAAGGACAACCCCTCACAGCACCAGTAAACATACAGGGAACAGACATCGAGATGGTGACATCCTACAAGCACCTGGGTGTTCATCTGAACAATAAACTAGACTGGTCACACAATACCGATGCACTCTACAAGAAGGGACAGCACAGGCTGTTCCTACTGAGGAGACTCAGGTCTTTTGGTGTACAAGGGGCGCTGCTGGAGACATTCTACGACACGGTGGTGGCATCAGCCATCACTTTTGGAGTGGTCTGCTGGGGCAACGGCATTACAGCAGCCGATAGGAAGAGACTGAACAAACTGATCAAGAAAGCTAGCTCTGTCCTGGGGAAACGCCTTGACCCAGTGGAGGAGATAGGAGAGAGAAGGATGGTGGCTAAACTGTCATCTCTGCTGGAGTCCGAGTCCGAGTCCCACCCTATGCAGGACATACTGAACGCACTGAAGAGCTCATTTAGCAGCAGACTACATCATCCTAGGTACGCAACCAAGAGGTTTCGCAGGTCCTTCCTACCTACGGCTGTCAGACTGTATAACCTAAGCAGGGCTGCTCACAGAGATAGCAAAAAAACTTGACGACCTAATAGTATTGAATGCAAAAGACGCAATAGACTTACACAATGGTCCCCTCCAGTATACAACTAGGACAATATCAGTCGCTACGGAGGGTGGCAATATGTATGGGTACATATTCATACTATGTAGGATAACTAAGTAGACGGTTATACTGTTTATTCCATCTAGCTACAATGCTCCGCACTGTGTGTATATATATTTATATATTTATGTGTACATATGTATATTCGCTGCTCTTGTTTTTTCTTGTCTTTTTGATTGTTGCTCTGAGTGTTGCTGTCCCTGTGCTGTTGCAATCCTGGAATTTCCCCATTGTGGGACTAATAAAGGCTTATCTTATCTTAAAAGAAGGTGATTTAATTGCAGGTAAATAAAAATGAACTTTGTTTTACTCATTAAACAAAAAAATAAAAATGTGTCTTTTGAGGAAAAGTTAGGACACCTACTGTCTAATAGTTAGTATTACCCCCATTGGCTGAAATAACTACAGTGAGACAGTTCTTGTAGCCATCAACCAGTCTCTGACATCGGTCTAAGGAAAGTTTGCCCCACTCCTCAATGCAGAATTCTTTCAGCTGTGAGATGTTTGAGGGGTTTCATGCATGTGCAGCCCGTTTCAAGTCACCCCACAGCATCCCAATGGGATTAAGATCTGGGCTTTGACTCGGCCATTCCGGGACTCTCCATTTCTTGGTTTTTAGCCAGTCGTCAGTGGATTTACTGGTATGTTTTGGGTCATTATCATGTTGCAGGGTCCAGTTCTGCTTCAGCTTTAATTTTTTTACAGATGGTCTCACATGGTCCTCAAGCACCCCCTGATCCATGGTAGAATTCATGGTGGATTCTATGATGGTGAGCTGGCCAGGTCCTGCTGCAGCAAAGCATCCCCAAACCATGACATTTCCACCTCCATGCTTCACAGGTGGTATGAGGTTATTTTCCTGGAATGCTGTATTTGGTCTACGCCAAACACCTCCTCTGTTCTGGTGTCCATATAATTAAATTTTAGACTCGTCTGTCCAAAGAACATTATTCCAGAAGTCCTGGTCTTTGTCTACATTCTCTGGCAAACTTCAGTCTGGCCTTCATGTTTCTCTTAGAGAGCAAAGGTTTCCTCCTTGCACGCCTCCCATGCCAAGTTAACTTTGTGCAGTCTCTTTCTGATTGTAGAGGCATGCACTTTCACATCAACAGTAGCAAGAGCCTGCTGTAGGTCCCATGATGACATTTTAGGGTTTTTGGAGACTTCTTTTAGCAGTCTCCAAAAAAAAAAAGGCAGTCTGCTTTCGGGGGGAATTTGCTTGGACGGCCAGATCTGGGCATGTTGGCAGTTGTTTTGAATGTCCTCCACTTGTAGACTATTTTCCGGACAGTGGAATGGCTGATTTCAAATTCTTTTGAGATGTTTTTAAATCCCTTACCAGACTCATAAGCTACTACAATCTTTTTTCTGAAGGCCTCAGACAGCTCTTTCGATATCACCATGGTGTTCACTCTCACTTCAACAGTCAGGAGCACACCAAACTAAATGTCTGAGATTTAAATGGGGCAAGTCTCCTTCAAAATTCTGAGTAACGATGTTCTCATCATGTGCACCTGATGTGATACACCTGTGTGTGATTTTAGCCATTTTAAGTGGGAATAAATGTGGTGGTGTCCTAATTTATTCCTCACCAGAAATTGCATGTTTTTAGAATTACATTTTACAGAAAATTTTAAAAAGTCTTTTCTTCAGTTTTAATGTTTAGTTATATTACTTGAATCTCCCAGTATTGTTAAAATTGATATTAAATATCCATATGTCCAAATATGTAAAAAAAAAAAAAACACTGGCTTTCATAGGGCGTCCTAATTTTTTCCGTGTGTGTGAGAGAGAGAGAGAGATTTATTTTTTGACCCATATCGCCCAGCCAATGATCTATTAATGGAAACAAATGATTCTTCCAAATTGCTTTTAGACCTCTGTTTTCAGAACACCAAATGCTTCAGCAAAGCAACAAATCATTTCTAAAACCATTGTCAAAGGAGTTTGTCACAAACGCTTCAAATATAGTATTGGAGAGATGAAAAAAATTGTGTGTGAAGAAACTATTGTATTTTAACTGTGAATTTTAGTTCTGCAAACATATGTTGTATAAAATTGTTGTTTGGTTTATCTTTTCTTCCCAGAATAATGCCCAGCTGGTGCGAGAGGTGGACGTAGAGAAGGTTTCAACCTTCGATCAGCCTTACATTGGAGCGATAAAGATGCTGTGGACTGACCCTGGCATCCAGGAGGCATATGACCGCAGGAGAGAGTACCAACTCTCAGATTCAACCAAATAGTATGTCTACAGTCTCTTTAGCATTATAAATAATTGATCTTTTGCTTAATGTATAGGTAAGAAAGCAATTTCAAATGTTTTTTCTGCTCAAATACTCAAATACACTTGACTCCAGGAGGAGAAGAACATTGAGCAGATGATGTGGATCAAAGAAAAGGAAGCATTGGCAGGTTTATAAATGACTTTTAATAATATCATGGCTAATTCCAAAATGCATTAATCCCTTTCAGAATAAAATGGCTTCTTAAACAGTTTAGGATGCTTATGCATAATACGTATATTTTTATCAGCTGCTACTGGGTATATCTTAGCACTGAGTGATTAACCTAAAATGTACCAAAATTGACATTCAGACTCTCAAACCAATTCCATTTTGTCTAAGTCAGGTATTTCATGTAATATGCTTTGAGACAGTGAATAATGGAACAACAATCGGGTGATATTTAAATGCAGAGAGCAGCAGTCACAGCTCCATTTAGCTCATGTCTTTCTGTTCCCTCAGATTTATCCTGCTAAAAACAAACACTAATGCTAATTATAAAATTGAAAATCATGAACTAAATTCCGCAGTTTAAAAATGAAGTTAAATGTGTCTTCCTTATCTGCAGCCAGTTACAGAAGCTTTCAAAATAGCTGAGCTTTCACAATAAAAGTGAGAAGATTCAATAATTTAAATCCTTTTCTCTCTGATGGATGAAACACAAAGTAAAATTGTAGTAATAGTTATAAATAATTCATAAATAATTTCAATAATACATTGGTAAATAACTATAAACTGTTTATTTATTACAAATAAATAGCTATTTATTGGCCATACCTGTGTATAGCCCCCTAAATAAAGATAAATCATTAGAAAAAATGATACAGAAGTAAATTGTTAAATTATTTGTGATGCTGATTTGAAGTAACATCTCCCAGCCCAACTATACATATTTTTTAGCTTATTCTGGCAAAGCAAAAAGGAGCTAATGCGATGACGGGCCATCCACCCACCAGTTTGTCCACATTTCACAGGAATTGCTACCCCTCCTAGGCGTTTGCACTGATGCTTACCAAACTCACAATGATCCTCAAGTAGGTCTGTTTCCAGGTTGTACTCAAGGTCAAACGTCAGGAGATCTAGGTACTTATGTGATTTCAGAAAAATCGCTGCTACTCCTCGGAAATTACCTTGATGCTCACCAAACACTCACAATGATTCTCAGGTGGGTCCTCATCCAGGGTGTGCTCAGTGTCAAAGTCAGTGGTCAGGAGATCTGGGTGCTTAGGTGATTTCATGAAAATTGCTATTCCTCCTAGGCAATTGCCCCAGTGGTCACTAAACTCACAAGGACCCACAGGAAGGAGGGTCTGCATCCAGGTTTTGCTCAAGGGCAAAGATCAGGTGATATGGGCACTTATGATTTTAGAAAAATCACTACTTCTCCTCGGAAAATACCTCAATTCTCACCAAACTCACTCACAATGACCCTCGGGTAAGGCTGCATTCAGGTTGAGGTCAAGGTCAGGAGATCTGGAAATTTTACCTAAAGCACATCCTAGATGGGTCTGTATCTAGGCTGTGCTTAAGGTCAAGGTCAACGGTCAGGAGATCTGAGCGCACTCGGGGTGATTTTGTCAGGTCGGAATTAGCTACTCTGCCAGTGACTGTCTGGTTTGTTCATTTTGGCAAAGCCAAAAATAGCTAATACGATGGCGCAGCATCCGTCTGTACATCTGTCCACATTTCATGAGAATCGTTGCTACTCCAAGGCAGTTGCTCCAATGTTCACCAAGTTTGCGCTCAATGATCCTCAGGTGGGTCTCAAAGTCAAAGGTCACGAGATCTAGTTGCTCTCTTAGTGGTTTCATCAGGGTGGAATGAGCTACTCAAGTTCATGTTTTCAGTTATACTTTTTCAACAAAAATGAGTAAGTTGCTTATTCTTGTTACTTGGCATACATTCAATGTTTTCTAATGCTTTTGTGTTTTCCATTGTGTTTCAGACTAATCTTAGAATAGATTGGTTTGTTTTAATCATTTGTTCTATAACTAATACCCAACAGTGGCAAAGCAAAACATTTTTACGACCTTGTGTAGTTTTTACTTCCAATGTTAAGCGTTGATCCATCCTGTTAGTGGTGTTTGAAATGCTTCTACAATAACTAGTTATTCAGTGTTACAGTTGACAACATGTAGACTATTGATCTGTGAAATAGGAATGTGTCATTTCTTAGCCTTTAAACGTTTAAAAAGCTGATCAGTCTAAACCTTTCTGGAACTACCTTTCTAGATCTGGCTGGAAAGGCAAATTGAAGGGCCTTTGTCAGACTGATAACCAAAACCCTAATCATATGAAAGCAAAACTTAATTTATGGAAATCATAAAACAATGCAGAAGACAGAAGTTTCCTCATGCAGAGAGCCCAGACAAAAGGCATTCCTCACTAAAATGCACGTAATGGCATTCTGGGAGTTGGCCAGACAACATCTGAGATGCTTGGAAGATGAAAAAACAAAATCCTCAGGTGCAGTTAAAGATATGAAACTCCTTGGCCCCAGGTTCCAACATGGAGTAAATAAAGTAGTTTTGGCCAACTTTAGTGACATTTGTAACACAGCCAGAGTCTGGACAATAAGCCAGTGGAACATCTTTGAAAGCAGCTTGAGAGAAACTCATCCATCCTAGTTATATAGGAAATTTCAGTTTTGCCAAAAATGCTAGAAAATTGACAAGAGTGTCAGATGTTACCTTAAAAGCTTGTGGCTGTTATTGTTGACAAGCAAACTTTGAAGAAATACTGAGTGATGGAGCTCAGTACTTCAGTTGTTGCTTTATTATTGCAGAGTTTTTTTTTAAAAAAAGTCCATGGATATGAAAAAATATTTTACCAAATTATCACAACTGTACATGTACCATTATATTCTTGAGACCATTTGTTTGCCTATATATGTACATCTATATCACATGTTCCCTTCCCTTTCACAGTTACCTTAGTGATTTAGAACGAATAGCGACCCCAGTGTATGTGCCCACTCAGCAGGATGTGCTGCGAGTTCGAGTGCCTACCACCGGCATCATTGAGTACCCATTTGACCTGGAGAATATTGTCTTCAGGTACTGGTGTCATCTGCTGCTTATGATCACTGCTTGGCTCGCTGCACAGCAGTTGGTCATCTAGTTGGAAACCGTCGATCTTTTGTCTTTATCTACACTGTGCTGCACAGCAAGGCTCAGCATCTTTAACATTTTCCCTAATGGTATGCTCTCAAAGACATGGAAAGCCCAGTTAGGGCTTGATACAATAATAATCTTTTATGCCTCTTGGCATACTTTGTCCTGAGTGTTAAATGATCTATTTGTAGTGTACTGTAATCAAAATTTCTGTTTTACTTGAAACTTAGTCAAAGTGGCCACTATTTCAAGGGTGGAAATTTAAGAATTAGCATTGTCTTTTGAAGCTACCATGAGGGACAAAGCTGAATTTCTTACGACCTTTTTGGGGTGTACAAGTGTACGTCACCTCATTTACTCCATGCTCTTGTGACTGGTCCTCTTTGGTTACAGCTGCACTTGCTTTTGGAGGCAGTGGGCTTTTTTCTGCTGAAATGCTTCACTTTCTCTTTCCTCCTTCTTTTGTCTTTTGTTGTCCGTCCTGTCTCTAGCTATCTAAGCGATCTGGATCGTATTGCAGACCCATCCTATCTGCCCACCCAACAGGATGTGCTTAGGGTGCGAATCCCAACCACAGGGATCATAGAATACCCTTTCGACTTGCAAAGCATCATTTTCAGGTAGAAGATCTGTACTACCTTGACTAACTCCAGTTTTGTATCTTAATCCCTCTGTGTCATCATGCTTACCATAATTTTTTTGTTTATTTGTTTACACCATCTAAATATCTAATGTAATTTATAAAATGATCCATTCAATTCTTATATTATATTCAGCATATAGTATGTGACTGATATGTATGATTAATCCTGATAAAGCCAAATAAATAAATGCATATTTGATCATGTACAATTTGCAGAAAGTATTTAATTTTGCAATAGCACTTGGGCCTTTCCCATTATTACAATATACATTCTTACATGATCCAGTTCCCCCCCCCCACAATATGCCACAGCAACAGGAGTTGATTACAGAATTGTTGCCATCAACTATTTACCTTATTGGTTGCCGTAGTTTGATAGCCATTCAGGTTTTGGTAATCTCGGTGGAGCTAGGTGATACTGTACATTATCATGTTCCAAACAGCCATCCTCAGTCCTACAACCAGTTGTTAGATACTTCTGGAGGGAGGGAGGGTGTGTGTGTGTGTGTGCGTGCGTGCGTGCGTGCGCGCACACCCTAATTGAAAAAATCAAGGATGATTAAGGTGCACAGCATGTCATGTGTTGTATCAGAGAAGAGTTCACAACACATTGAATAGCTTGTCTACAAAAAATTCAGGATGTTTTTAAAAGACTTGATGGCTTCACCACTGATAAGTTGTCTTAAAGTCATTAGTTTCTGTGACATTACATTCAGTAGTTGCACATAAGAATCAGTGTCTATGTACAACTAGTGGATTTGAATGCCATTTATTTGAGTAACTGATCACTTAAAATTAATTTGTGGGAGTCACTATTTAAATGATGCTATAAAAATTGACAGGAAATGTGGGAGTACTACAAAGGTTCAGCCAGTGAGGAGTCAGGTTGGGGTCCTGGGTCATGAGGGCACTTTGTGTAATAATGTTTTACTTACTCCACATGATATACAGTGCTGTGAAAAAATATTTGGCCCCTTCCTAATTTCTTATATTTTTTAATATTTGTCACACTTGAAGGATTCAGATCATCAAACAAATTTTAATATTAGACAAAGATAACTCAATACAAAATGCAGTTTGTATTTTATTTTTTCATTTACTAAGGGGAAAAAAGCTGTCCAAACCTACCTGGCCCGATGTGAAAAAGTAATTGTCCCCTAAACCCAATAAAGGGTTGCGCTGCCCTTGACAGCAACAACTGCAATCAAACATTTTGCAGTAATGGGCAATGAGTCACATTATGAATTAACTGTGATTAACCGCATTTTTTTTTTGGAAAGCTGAGTTCGATTTCATTAGCCACACCCATGCCTGATTACTGCCAGACTTGTTGAATCAAGTAATCACTTAAATAGAACCTGTCTGACAAAGCGAAATAGGTTAAAAGCTCTCAAAAAGCAACACATCGTGCAACGATCTAAAGAATTAAAGAGCAGATGAGAAAAAAAAAACATAACTGCAGTCCTCGCTTGCCTCAGTTTGAACACTGGTCCATGATTCAGCAATAAAAAAGAGACTGGGCAAAAATGGCATCTCATGGGAGAGTTCCAAGGTGAAAATTACTGCTGACCAAAAAGAACACAAAGGCTTATGTCACATTTGCCAAAAAACATCTTGATGATCCCCAAGAGTTTTGGAAAAGTATTCTGTGGACTGACAAGACAGAAGTTGAGCTTTTTGGAAGGCATGCATCCCCATTACATCTGGCTAAAACTAGGCAGATGGATAGATAGATGTACTTTATTGATCCCAAACTGGGAATTACAGTGTAACAGCAGCATGACACAGTAGACAACCAAAATGACACAAACACACACAGATAATAGAAAAAGGAATTACCCAGGGAAAGCAAAAGTGCCTAGATAACTTTATATACATTGCAGATGAATAGATGATGACCCGTACAGATACATGAATCGTGCTAGCTGTACAATGCAGGACTATCGGCGCAGGGTGAAATGTGAGGTACTAATTACACTGTAAGGTGCAGTATGGCAGCATTGTTATGACCAAGATTCAACATTGGAGTGAGTTACTGTACAGTGAAATGGCATGTGGAAGGAAAGATTTACGGTACCAAACTGTTCGGCAGCAGAGCTGTAGCAGTCTGCTGGAGAAAGTGCTCCGCTGTCTGTCCAGTGTATGGTGGAGGGGGTGATCAGGATTGTCCATGATGGATAAGTTTGTTCAGTGTCCTCCTCTCCACCACATTCCCAAAAGTCTCCAGCCTGAGACCAATTACAGAGCCAGCCTTCTTGATAATCTTGTAAAGCCTGTTGGTGTCGCTGGCTCTGATACTGCTACCCCAGCAGACAGCAGCAAAGAAGATGGTGCTGACAACAACGGCCTGGTGGAAAAGCTCCAACATCGTTGTTGCACACGTTGAAGGCTCTCTGCTTCCTCAGGAAGGTATTAGATTTCCAGTCTAGTCCGTTGAGGATCACAACACCCAGATATTTGTAGCCCTCCACTACCTCCACATCCTCCCCCCAATCTGCAATAGCCAGGCTTCCTCTTCTTCCTGAAGTCAGTCACCATCATCTCTCTGGTTTTGCTGACGTTCAGCCTCAGGTGATTCTGCTCAGTCCACTTCACAAATCTGTCCAACAGTACCCTGTACTCCCTCTCCTCTCCCCCTCTTATACACCCAACAACAGCCAAGTCATCAGAGAATTTCTGCAGGTGGCATGACTCGGTGTTGTACTGAAAGTTGGTGGTGTATAAGGTGAAGAGAATAGGAGAAAGCGCAGTCCCCTGTGGAGCTCCTGTATCACTAACCACCACATCAGACAAGACACTGCCCAGCTGGACAAACTGTGGACTGCCTGTCAGGTAGTCAGTAATCCAGGAGATCAGAGCTGTTGACCCCCATCACCCGCAGCTTCTCATACAGCAGCAGTGGCTGAATGGTATTAAAGACACTGGTGAAATCAAAGAACGTGATTCTCACAGTGTCTCCACCGCCATCCAGGTGCAAATGGGCTCATTGCAGCAGGTAGATGACGGCATCTTTAACGCCTAAATGGGGCTGATATACAAACTGCAGAGGGTCCAACCATGTCTTCACCTGCAGCCTCAGGTGGGCTAAGACAAGTCTCTCCAGAACCTTCATCACATGAGATGTGAGGGCAACTGGTCGATAGTCATTCAGGTCCAATGGAGACGGCTTCTTGTGGACAGGAACAAGGCAAGATGTCTTCCACAGCACCAGTACTCTCTCCAGACTCAGGCTTAGGTTGTTCAGGTGTTTCTCTGCCGGAGTTTATCCTCCAACTTGCTCCTGTAATTGTCTTTGCACATCCTCAGCGTCTTTCTCAGTTCACGCTGCACTCTCCTCAGTTCCTCCCTGTCTCCAGACCTAAAAGCCCTCTTCTTCTTGTTAAGAAGTGCTTTCAGGTTACTGGTGATCCGTGGTTTGTTGTCGGGTTAACAGCGCACGGTCTGAGCTGACATGGTTGTGTTTTCACAGAATCTGATGTATTCTGTGATGCAGTTGGTCCTATTATCTATGTCCACCCCATGTGGTTCATAGAGTACATCCCAGTCCATCGTCTCGAAGCAGTCCTGTAGTGCATCAGCAGCCTCCCGTGTCCACCTTCTCACAGTCCGTGTGTAAGCAGGCCACCTTTGCACAGACATACTTGGGGAGTTAACAGACTCAGGTTGTGATCAGATCTGCCAAGTGGGGGTAGAGCTCTGGCGTTGTATGCATCTCTGGCATTGGCATACAGTATATCCAGTGTTTTATTTTCTTTGGTGGGACGGTCAACAAACTGGTGGAAGTTTGGTTGTGTTTTGCCCAGTGAGACATGGTTAAAATCACCTGTGATGGCCATAAATGCCTCAGGGTGCTGCGCCAGTAAAGTGGCAGTAGTGGAGCTGATGATGTCACAGGCCACTGCTGTATCAGCTGACGGAGGGACATAAACAGTAATCACAATGGCACACGTGAACTCTCGTGACATATAGTAAGGTCGCATACTCACAGCAAGCAGTTCAATGTCCGGGCGGCAGAGACGTTCCTTTACATAAATGTGTTTGGGATTACACCACCTCTCATTTACAAAAAGTGCCAATCCTCCTTTTATCGCTACTTATAACGTCCCTTTCCGACTGGATAGTCTTAAAGCCAGGTATCGCTACATTGTCCGGGATATGTGAGTGTAACCACGTGTCTGTAAAACACGTGATACTACACTCACGATATTTGCTTTGCGTCCTGACCAGCGCTGTGAGCTCATCCTCCTTGTTCCCCAGTGACCTCACATTACCCATGATGAACATCAGTACCGCTAGCTTGTGCTTCTTCCTCCTTCTCCTCCTCCTCACCTTGGCTCCAGCTCTTCACCCGCGGCGTCTCCTCTTCAGCTCATTCAGGATCAGGGGCTTCACTCCGGGCAGCAGCGCTGGCCTCCCCAGTGCAATCAGCTTGATCGCGTGTGTAAACAATGCATTTGCCCCCACCTCTATTGTTCTCCATTGCCCCGAGGAAGAAAAATAAAAAGACCAGGAGAAAAATAGAAAAACTTGGTCCAGTCATTAATCCGAGTCTTACTACTGAGCCCTGTTGAAAAGAAACACACTATATACAAGAAAAAGCTAATAAAGACACAGACACAAGAGCTGCTGCTGTTACGGCTGCCTGTCCTTACGCTGCTGGGGAAAAAAAAAAACAAAACATATAACGAATATGTTGGGCAGCTCAGTGGAGCAGTGGTTAGCACAGTGGCAGCACAGTAAGAAGGTCACAGGATCGATCCCACCCCTGACCATCAGTGACCCATCTGTGTGGAGTTTGCATGTTCTCCTGCGTCTGCATGGCTTTACCCCGAGTACTCCAGTTTCGTCCCACAGGCCAAAAACATGCAAGTTAGGTTAATTGGAGACTCTAAAGTGGCCCTAGGTGTGAATGGTGAAGGGCTGGCGCCGTACCATAGCTGCTTCATCCATCTAGGTGGATGCCCTGAATTTCCCCTCTGGGGATCAATAAAGTACACAAAATAGAAAAAATATGTTTGTTGTATCGCCCAGCCCTAAATGAAATCATCATTTAAAAACTTCATTTTATATTTACTTGGGTTATTTTTGTCTAATACTAAAATTTGTTTGATCTGAAACATTTAAGTATGACAAATATGCAAAAATACTGTATAAGAAATCAGGAAGGAGGAAATACTTTTTAGCAGCACTGTATGCTTATCACTTTGTTTAAAAAGGTTCATAAGTGTTTTTATATTAACCATTGTATTTTGTTGCCCAGAAATGCAGCCACAGGACATGGCAAGGAGACTGTTTTAAGACCAGTCACCAATGACTAGCGCAACTTCTTCATCTATGACTTAAAAAAATGGGCTAGATAGGCAGAGGAAATATGAGTGATTACAGAAGAGTGCAAATCGATAGGAAGCCATTATGTCAGCCCCCTCCTACGCTTGACAAAGCTAGAAATAACTGTGCTTCCAATGAGGCTGTGTTGAAGAGGTTCCCAGCAGCACTGCTGCAGTTAACTGATAGGCTTTACTCTTCTTGGCTGCGCTGGTGATGATGAATCACTGCATGTTCTCAGTGACATCAGTGTTGTGCTATGAAAAGACAAATATGAAGTGGTAATGAATGTCAGGTTTTACAGATTTGATAGAAGAAAAACTGATTCTTTTTAAATTGTTTCTTTATGAGTATATGGTTGTGTTATTACTGTGATTAAACATCGAGCACACCTGACATACAAGAAGTTCCACAGAGTGACAGTCAATCGCAGGCCTGTTGTGGTCTGGTTTAAGAAACCATAGCTGCAGCAGTGAAGCTTTTCATAGACAAACCATTGTGTGTCAGACTTGCTGTCTTCTTTGGTGGCTTATATGATATATAATTTCACTTGTGTTATTCAGAATAGTATATAGAACTAAGTAGGCCACACATGCTTAGAAGATGGGGGGGAGGTCATCTTGGTGTGAAGGAGTTCTATTTTAGGCTGGTTTCTGCAGGATCCCATTCGTCAATGTCATTATTTTCGCAGGCGGACTCACTTTGTTCACCTTTGCCTGTGTAGCTGTCAAATGATATTGAGTATTACATAAACAAAACAAAGCAGCCAGAGACAGCAACCCTTGCCGTGCAGAATCCTAAATGTGAGGACACACCTAAAACAAAAAAGACAGCCTTCAAGTCTGTGGAATGAAACATTTTAACTACGATCCAGGTCTCTAAAATAAAAGCCGTCATGGACGGCCTTGGATACCTTCCTCTTTTTACACGTTTTTCTCGCCATTCATTCTTTTTACACTCCAGACCTTTTATTTAAATGCTCTTATGTGCCTTCACATTTAGCATGGTGTTGGGTGTCTAAATATTCACTTTTGAGATTTTCCTGCATGAACTCTACATCTGTTTTTCATAGAAGGGTGAGGAGGATTGTGTTTTTGCACACTTCCTTGTAGTTATTTCAGTTCACCTTTGGGATGTTTTCTCTGTGCACACGGTGATTCATGCTGCAACTTCTCACTTCATATTTTTTTCCCATATTAATTCTTTGCTAGGTATTGTCTATAGTAAACATGTGGCCACAGTGTCCTTGAAATATATTGACTGCCAAGTAAAGATGATGAAGTTAACTGACATGTTAAGTTGAAAATACTGACCTACTGTCCTGAAGTGACCCAGATCCATGTATTGGCTTTGATCGTGGCACTTCACGTTGGTCCATCTGGTTGTTTAAATTTAATTTATTTAACCTTATAGTACAAGTTTTGGTATAAGTACAATTTGAGACATGTGGTTCATGTTTCATTTGGGTGACACTTAAAATGGATGAAAAGATTTGCCAGTACTAAATCTCTGTGGTGGTTAAATATCTGCTTCTTTTTACTTTATCTAATCACTGACAGTTAAGACAAGCTGAATGAGAACCAATAGTAATGTTTGTCTTCGATCGGATTTTTTCCCCCTCTTCCATCATCTTCCATTAGGATGGTGGATGTAGGAGGTCAGAGGTCAGAGAGGAGGAAGTGGATCCATTGCTTTGAAAATGTCACCTCCATCATGTTCCTGGTGGCCCTCAGCGAGTACGATCAGGTCCTAGTGGAGTCGGACAATGAGGTGAGATGGAGCCGAGAATAGTTGTAATTCCTGAATTTTTTTTTTCACACACATTTTATGAGGGTTTTCAGGTTTGTATTGTCTGTGCCATTACAAGACCATGACTGTTAACACATACACACTATATTCCCGTCAAGGCAATATTCTGGATAAGGTGTTTACATATCTGTTTATTTCCAGACAAATCAATAGATCTGTGTAACTTTACATTGACAGAATTGTGGCATTGAATAAACTTGCATAAGTAGACACTAAATACAAACTAAAAATTATTTTATATTTACAGTGGTGTGAAAAAGTGTTTGACCCCTTCCTGATTTCTCATTTTTTTGTATGTTTGTCACACTTAAATGTTTCAGATCATCAAACGAATATAAATATTAGACAAAGATAACACAAGTAAACACAAGGTGCAGTTTTTAAATGAAGGTGCAGCGACGACTCATCCAAGAGGTCGCAAAAGACCCCACAACAACATCCAAAGAATTGCAGGCCTCACTTGCCTCAGTTAGGGTCAGTGTTCATGACTCCACCTTAAGAAAGAGACTGGGCAAAATTGGCCTGCATGGCAGAGTTCCAAGACGAAAACCATTGCTGAGCAAAAACAACATAATATCTCGTCTCAGTTTTGCCAGAAAACATCTTGATGATCCTTAAGACTTTTGGGAAAATATTCTGTGGGCTGATGAGACAAAAGTTGAACTTCTTGGAAGGTGTGTGTCTCATTACATCCGGCGTAAAGCTAACACAGCATTTCAGAAAAGGAACATCATACTAACAGTAAAATACGGTGGTGGTAGTGTGATGGTCTGGGGCTGTTGTGCTGCTTCAGGACCTGGAAGACTTGCTGTGGTAAATGGAACCATGAATTCTGCTGTCTACCAAAAATTCCTGAAGGAGAATGTCCAGGCATCTGTTCGTGACCTCAAGCTGAAGCACACTTGGGTTCTGCGGCAGGACAATGATCCAAAACATACCAGTAAGTCCACCTCTGAATGGCTGAAGATAAACAAAATGAAGACCTTGGAGTGACCTAGTCAAAGTCCTGACCTGAATCCGATTGGGATGCTGTGGCATGACCTTAAAAAGGCCGTTCATGCTCAAAAACCCTCCAATGTTGCTGAATTAAAACAATTCTGCAAAGATGAATGGGTCAGAATTCCTCCACAGCACTGTAAAAGACTCATTGCCAGTTATCACAAATGCTTGATTGCAGTTGTTGCTGCTAAGGGTGGCCCCACCAGTTATTAGGTTTAGTGGGCAATCACTTTTTCGCACAGGGCCATGTAGGTTAGGATTTTTTTTTCCCTTAATAATAAACACCTTCATTTAAAAACTGCATTTTTGTGTTTATATGTGTTATCTTTGTCTAATATTTAAATTTGTTTGATGATCTGAAACATTTAAGTGTGACAAACATACAAAAAAAGAGAAATCAGGAAGGGGGCAAACACTTTTTCACACCACTATATTTTTGTAAATTTGCAATGTAATTTCTACTTTTCTTGGATGAACGTCCCAAGGTATTTTTGTAGATTTCATGATTAGCACTACAATCTCAAAGCCAGAAGGGTTCATTGACTCAAACCTTTCTCTTTGGAATTTCTGTTTTCTCCTTTGACTTTATTGGTTCTCAGGTATCATTCTGATAATCTCTTAATTGGTGATTTTCAAAATAACCATAGGTGTGGATGTGAAAGTCTGGCTGTTGATCTTATTGTGTCTTCCCTGTGACAGACTTAGGATTTGTTCAGTGTTACCCCGCCTCTCCCCTTCCAGCAGCATAGATAGACTCCTGCATAGTTGGGGTTGAGTAAGTGTGTAATAGAATTAATATATCCACCTTATTCCTACCCCCCATGATGCCTAGCGTGAATTATGGGCGCAACTTCCGGTACTAGTTTAGAAAGTGGGGTTGTCACTGAAATGGTACACTTTTCCTTGTTAAAAAACAATGACTTCAGCATCACAAATGCAGGAACACGGCCTTTTGCACCTCAAAAAGAGTAATATAATCATACCACTTACCACGACTATCGAGGGGTGAGAAGATGACCTTAAAAAGTGGCCTCACAAACAGTAGCTCCATTAGTTAGCTCCGTTGCTAGCATGCTAATGCTGTAAACAAATAAAAGGTCTGAGATATATCAATGTTTCCATCGCAATAAAGTCGGCTGCATTTTGTTAAAATATGTTAGACATAATCAAATTTACCTCAGAGCAGACGTAGAGTCTAGTCAGAGCCACAAAGAACCACAACACTGTTGGGCATTTTAATGTTGGGGTAAAACGTCAGATCTGTGACATTCATACAAGTGAAAACATACCTGGTACTGTTGCGTCTGTACCACCGATCACACGAACAAACCTTTTAGTTTTCAGTGCATGATCTACGCTGTGCTTGTGAGGAGCCTCACACCACGAAAAGCAGCAAGTACCAGAACTACGCAAAAACATTCAAAAATACAAAAACTACAAGTGCTGAAATTATCTGCCACTTGACTGCAAAACAGGTATGTGGACTATACATTAAAAACAAATTAGAAACACTTTTAAAAATGCTATTTTAAATGCCCACTCCACTCTTGCTGACTGATTTAACACTACTTCAGCCGAAACTGGAAGTTGCGCCCACAATCGTTTCTACAGCAGCGCCCTCAGGAATAAGGTGGATAGAATCAAATTAATAATGTGTGGCATCAGAGTGATTCTGTTCCTATTGGGTCTGAGGAGTAATTTAGTAATTACTCCTTATTAAATTATTATTTAGTAATTTGGCCCACTTTTGCTTCAACTTTCCATTGAACTTTTTTGATTGGCAAAAAATAAAATGGGCAGGTTCGACAAACGTGATGGGATGGACTGGGGATCTGTCAAGGGTGTACCCTGCTCCTCTCCCAAAGAAACTGGGATAGGCTTTAGCAACCTAAAAAGAATAAGTGGTTAAGAAAATGAATGAACAAAAGGCATAATCACCAAGACCACCTGGATATGTTCCTCCATATCTAATATTAAGGATTATGAAATCCCTCTTAAACTTGAATGCCAGTCTTCTCTCTGTTGACTCTAGAAGTATTTTGTCTTTCAATGGCTTTGACTTTTTAAATAGAATTTTGCTTAATAAAACTAATGTAATCAGCCGTTCATGCCCTCTGCTCCTCTCTGACAAGAAACCCTTTCACTGACTTGATCATATGACTACCGGGTTTCATAAGACAGATCCAACTGCCAGCTTGAGTCACTACATCTGTGGCATGTGAGTGTAGTTTTATAGTCGACTGTGCCCATGTTTGGCCACTTAAGCCACAGTTTAATTGCAGACATGTAATATTTCTTATTTGTTGTCACTGTTGATAACATGCAAATGGTCACAGGTGTTGAGTTCCACCATTTTGATGTGGTTTTTAATCTGTTCCTGAATGGTGACTGGGCAGGATGAAGCAAAGCAGAAGTCAGTCTTCACTATGAAACGATTATTCTGTTGTGCTGATGGGATCTTCGACCAGTTAAACCCTGAATGGGACTGTTTTCAAACATCTTTGATTTCAGCACCTCACACCTGGCTCAGATTTGATACTTGATTCCGCAAACAATAACAACACACTTGTTTGCATTCAGTTTTGGTTACTTTGACACACTGGTAATAGAACTCAAAAATACCATTCAGCTATAAAAAAAAAGTGTGTATTATGGGATGTTAATTTCCTGTTTTGTTTATTAGACCAGAAAGTGTAAGAATGTCTAATAGATGGATTTGATGTACCATGGAGGATAGAATTAGGAACCCCTCTGTGGAAATTTCATTTTTTTAAGTATTTCCCATGCACTGTTAAGCAGCACAATGAATGCAGCTTTTTCTATTTTGGATGCATACATTATTTTACTTTGCACACAGAAACAAAATTATTTAAAAAAAAAACTACCAGGGTCGGTATTATGATTATGAGTCCCCCGATGTTAACAATCAATTGTGTATTTTTTTTGCTGGATAACGGCCAGCAGTCGTTTGTTGTAGTTTTCAACAAGTCTCACACTTCCGCTTGTCCTTATCTTCGTACTTCAGTCTGGCTTGAAGGTGTCTCTTCAACAGAAGTGGAGTTTTTCTTGGTCTGCAACCTCGCAGTCCTTTCCTGTGCAGGGTTCTTAATGATTGTCGTCTTTGAGACTACAATTTCTAACATGGCTAAGTCATTCATGAGTGTGTTGTCAGTTGTTCTGGGGTCTTTAGACACATCTCTCACCAGTTTTCTTTCTAGAGTTTTTAAAATCTTTTGCTTCCTACCTCTGCCAGGCTTGTTCTGTACATGTGGCTGTCTTTGGATTTCTTGATGGTATTCTCACTCCAGTTCTTGACACTTTAAAACGCTGTGATAACTTTGTATATCCAGCTCCTGCTTTGTGAGCATCAACCATTCTTTTTCTCAAGTCTAAACTGATGTCTTTTTTGTTTTTGGCATGATGCTTCTCAAGTGACAACTCAAATCCTTACTGAAGTTTTTATACTGTGTGTAAATTGGACGATAACCTTTGGTTTTAACTTGATTTCACAAGCTTTGAGCATTACAAAGTTAAAGAACATCATTTCACAGAAGTGTTTTGTGCTGTGGCTCAGTAAGTTGTAATGTACATATTGACCCTGGTACAAAAGAGAATTGGGACCCTAAAAAGGAATTACCCTTTATATAAGAATTTAGTCTACTAAAACTAAATAAACTAAAGTAGAAAACTAAATTATGACTAAAAATAAATGACATTTTAGTCAAGACTATGACTAAAAGTGAATAAATAAAAAAAAATAAAATTGCTGTAAAAATTAACACTTTTTTAATGACTTTTCGTGTGGAGGGGGTCATAATTCTGTCCTCGGCTGTAGCTGATGCATCATATTCTGATGTTTGTTTCCTTGTTCTTTCTCTGTATCCATGTGATCTCCCTGATCCTTATTTAGAACCGTATGGAGGAGAGTAAAGCTCTGTTCAGGACCATCATCACGTATCCCTGGTTCCAAAACTCCTCTGTCATTCTGTTCCTCAACAAGAAGGATTTGTTGGAGGAGAAGATCATGTACTCCCACCTGGTTGACTACTTCCCAGAGTTTGATGGTAATTAATTACTTCCCCCTTCTAAAGTGATTTAAAAGCTAAATCAGATAGAGATCCATAAGTGGTGGGCACAGCACTGAATTTACCAGCTGCTTTTCCTTGTAAACAAGACCAATCTTCTAAATGCCATTTTAATTTTGAAAAAACAAATATTTGGATTACTGTTGTAAGGGTGAAAGTGGCATCATAGCCATTTTTCCTGTAGTATATGGAGAGATCTTTAATGTGAAGTTGTTGGGGTTTTTTTCAATCAATAGTGACACTTTGTGGTCATTGAGCTGTACTGCATTACTCCCTCAAAGAGAGTATTCAGAGGCAGGGTAGAATGGTCTTAACTTGATTTCTTAAATGATGAAAATAGTGTATTTTAAACTCCAAAACCTGAAGCTGTGCCCCCTAAATACGAGGGGGAGGCTGAAAAGTTCATAGTGATTAAAATATGACCTAATGTGGTTTATTTTTCAACCGCAGGGATGCAAGCGCTGCAACCCCAATGGAAGAAGTGTGTGGATCGAAGGGGAGACTGTGTTGAAAAATAAACCACATTTGGTCAAATTTGACCACTTTGAACTTTTCAGCCCCCCCCCCCCTCGTAAATCCCTTGTCAGGTGTTAATCTATTAGAGATCACCTTCAGCAAGCTGCTACTGTTTTTCTATGCCAAAAACATCAAGCAGCTGAAAGATCAAACATTAAAACAAAAATACCTCTCTTTTTCCTAGGTCCTCAGCGAGACGCCCAGGCAGGCCGGGAGTTCATCTTGAAGATGTTTGTGGACTTGAACCCCGACAGTGATAAGATAATCTACTCCCATTTCACGTGCGCCACTGATACAGAGAACATCCGTTTCGTATTTGCAGCCGTCAAAGACACCATTCTGCAGCTCAACCTCAAAGAATACAACTTGGTGTGAAGAAATTGGGGGGGGGGGGGAGCAAGACATCTGCAGCCTCCAGCTACTCAGTGCAGTGTCCACCTCTAGAAACACGCGTCTGCATGAACTTACTGAAAATGATTAAAGTTTCTTAATACTACCCATTTTCTGCCCCTCTTGTTCATGCAGATCATTGGGCATTGATTAGCTCAACTTTAAAGGAATCACTTTTGTGGGTTTATCATTTGCTCATATTACATAATTACACTCCCTCCTGCTGTCCTCTTTCAAGGTTGTCATCTGCTTTTGCATTCCTTATTTGACTCTGAGCATAGCTCACATTTCTTTACATTATATTCTCACCCATGCTTGTGTGTCCATCCAAGGTGGGTAGTGGGCCAACTCTTGGTAGACTAAGCTTTTATGGGTAATGGGCTCCCCCCCTGCTCTTCTTAACCCATACATGTTGTACACTACAGGAAGAGGGCATGCAACCAGACTGCAGAGCTGCAGAATAGATTGCTTCAGTGAGTAACTAATTATGATGACAGAAACATATTCAGGCAGTGGTGGGGTCCACCAAGGTACTTTGTTCCCCTTGGTTGGGGGGTGGGGGGGCATAACCCTGCCCTAAATCAGAGCAAATGGGAGCTCTGTTGAATGTAAATACAGTTTTCATGCTGCTCACACAAGAGTGAGGGCTACACAGAGATCATTTTGTGCTCTCTGTTGACTTAAAAGATTTTCATCTATGTTGATTCCTGCTTATGTTGTTACTTCTGTTGTACACTAATTCAAATTTAATTGACTACTCAGAAGTGCAACCTTTTGTAAAAGGCTGCATTGTGCTTTTCATACATTGCCCCCCCCTTACAGTGATGACACTACCATTGCTCACATAATGTGCATTAGCCCCTCTATAATTTTGTATGAGTTGCTGAATTAGAATTTTATTTGTGTGTGTAAATATAATTACATTGAAACTGTCAATTCATAATTTCAGTGGTTCAGACACTAAAGAAAACCTATGTGAAAACTAAGCAAGCATTTTCTCTATTGTTCAATCATTCAGATTTTAACGTCATTGCAGGTCACTTTGTGTGGCTTTTATTCATGTCTACAGTTATTTGAATCACACATGTAAAAGTACTGTAATTTTTTTTTTTTTTTAATTTCCTGTGCTTACCATTTGACATCTAAGTTTAGTGCAATAGTCACCTGTAGATAAAGTAAAAGCTTTTGGGCTGCCACTTTTTTCAGTCACAAGTTAAGTCGTCATTGTCCTTAAAGCTTCTCTCTCCGCAGTCACTTATTTGCCATATTCTTCAGCCAAAATTTGATAAACCGTCAAGAGTAAATACTTTTTTTATGTCTAATTTATCAATCGGATGTACTTGTTGTTGATACAGTTAATGAAACTTCCTCCCTAGTTTTATCTGAAAGTTTTTTCCAGCCTCAGAGCAGGTAGGAGATTTTATACTGCTGTAAGATATCAAAACTATTTTATGGACACGTGTTCTATGTTTATAGCGATTCTTCATATATTTAGTTGTCGAAGTTCAGTTTTGAAACGCTTGACATAGGAAAGCAGTTTCTGTGTCAGGCTTGTGCTTTATGCAAATAGGACATTTTAAAACAGACAAAAATACTTGGTGGTTAAATATTTACTCTTCAATGATGCTTTTTTTTTTAGATATGCATTGGCTCTTGGTACCAATTCCATATCGTGTGTCTTGCCTGAAAGTTGTTTAGATATTCCATGAAGCCGAGAGTTGAGATGGATATATTTATCTTCGATGTATTTCAGGTTTTCATAACTTTCATCACAAGGGCTACTTTTTAGCAGCTTTGATAGGTGTGAACAGACTCTTATGGTTAAGAGCAAAAGGTGCAATTAATTAACTTTGGAGTGCGTCGATGGTGAGGAGGGTGCAAGGAAGCAGCGGTCCACAGAGACCTACTTCACAGTCCTGGTGATTGTTCATTTCTAGGCTCACTTTTTTACCTTTAGAAGTGAATGGCTATTTAGGGAAAAAAGTGATTCTCCAAGATACAATTTAGCATTTTTAGTGTTCTTGCTGTTGTGCCCTGACTACATTAACCCATTTATCCTCACCTCCTTGTTTTGTTGTTTGTTTGTTTAATAGTTTCCATTGGGTGCATTCACTTTTGCCTATTCATTGGTAGTGTTTCCATGTTGGATTTTGGCATCAACTGTTGGATTCTGGGGGGGAAAGGGAGTGCTGGGACAGTTTTACCTTTTCAGTGCTCACCAAAAGAGCTTTCAGGGTCAGATTGTACCACAAATTACAAAACATGGCGCTGTACTTTTTTATTTTTCCAAACAAGTAGTTTTGTTTTAATTCCTTGGGTGTGTTCTTTGTTTAATAGCGGTGTGATCTTTGAAAGACTCTGGCCTTGATTTGAGTTACTTGGCACTCAGTAATGATGGTTTTCACACTTGTGGTAAAAATGTGCAGTGAGATAAATGAATTGACTTCTTGAACATTTTTTTTTAAATATTTTAATGAAGGAGGTGTGTGAAATACCATGTTATTTATGGGTTGAAACTGCACTGAAGATGTCATGAGCTCTTTATAGCCTGTAATTGATTTTTAGTGCTTCATTCAGACACTTGAAAGCCTTTTTGGACCAATTTGTCTCATATTTTTCCTTTCTTTTTTTAATCAGATGGCCTTGAAGGATGTATGCTCTTAAACTGTCACCAAACACCTTAAGAGCAGGTGTGTTCCAGCCATGATGTGATTTATTGCATCCCTTTTTTTTTAAACCTTTTTTTTTATACAAAGCCACAGCAGTCGCCTGGTTACACTACCAATGATTGCCTTGATCAGCATAACCATCTCACTTGCTTCATTTCAAATCCTTTAACTTGATTTCTACATCAATTTAAGGTAAATGTATTTAAACTAGGGTTTGTATGACAATCAGTGTGCCAAACAAACTCATTCAATACGAGTACCATCAACTGAAACATCTTTAACCAGATCACTTTTGTTAAAAAGGGGGGGAAATGCCGTTTAATCCCTACGTCATGGTTTCTCATGAAGCTTTCCTGTTAATCCTCAGTGTTGTATTTTTTTTTTTAAACACTTGCCAAGTGAAGGTACTTAGATGGCCGTTGCACTTTGGTAATAATGGTGAGTGGATAGAAATGCTGCATGTTTACATCAGTCATTTTTTTTTCCTCCTTTTTTGTGATTGGACTGTTTCCTTTTCCCGGGACAACGGCACTGAAAATGCACCGCTGCAATGGACCTGCATTCAAGCGACTTGGGTGTCCATTCAGACATGATTATGGTACTCTGAGGTGTGTGTACATTTGGATGGTTTTGCTTATGCTTGAGATCCATTCTGGTTGGAGGTGTGGACAGGCAGTGATATTAAATGCTATCTTTGCATCTTTTTCATTTCTTTTGTAAGGTTGACTGACACAGTAACGTATATTTAGGACCACTTAAGATAACAGATTTTTTTTAAAGGACTTCATATAAACTTTGTGTAGTGATGTACAAATTGAAAGTCATGTATTTTTTCTTTTTTTTTTTAAGTATACCAAATGTAAATTCTGTACAATGAGTGTGCCAATTCCTTTCTTCTTCTTTTTTTTTTTTGTAAAGCCAGATTTTTAACAAGTGCCAATGTTGTGAAAAGTCAGAAGACCTATGAGTTCAGGGTCCAGTTTTTAAAATAAGTACATTAAGTATGCGGTTAATTAGCAAAGAGGACAGTTTTATTCTATATTTAAGATAAATGATGAACTGCTGTTTAAAGATAAGTGTATTTTTCATTGCATGTGTTTTATTGGGTTTGGGGGAGGTGGGTGCATAAAATACTCTATTCATGCAAGCGCCCACAAGATGAGGGTCCTAAAGGTTATTGATTTACAGTATTTTAGCCATATTTCTCTTTGTATGTTTCATTTCAACCACTGTTGCCTGAACCTCATTCATAAATGACAATGATTTTTGCATAGGCTTTTCCTTAAGTGTTTTAAATTGGAATAAAAGATGTTCATATACTCTCTTCTTGTGTGCTTGTACAGTTACTCTTGAGAGAAATTTTCTAATATAACTTCACATAGTTTAAGTATTCTGAATTATGACTGGAGATTTTTGTGGAGATTTTGTGTGCAGGATCACTAGGTATTTATATTTTTTGATTTTTGATTTTGTATACTTTATTGATCCCCAGAGGGGAAATTGAGGGCATCCACCTGGATGGATGAAGCAGCCACTGTACGGCGCTATCCCTTAACCATTCACACACATTCGCACCTAGGGCCACTTTAGAGTCTCCAATTAACCTAACCTGCATGTTTTTGGCCTGTGGGAGGAAACTGGAGAAATCCCGGAGTAAACCCACGCAGATACGGGGAGAACATGCAAACTCCACACAGATCACTGCTGGTCAGGGGCTGGGATCGAACCAGGGATCCCATGGCCAAGGGTGAGTTGCTGTGCTGGTGCAGTGCTAACCACTGCGCCACCGCACCGCCCAATATATACTTAGGGTGACACAAATTGGCACACACATTGACCATGGGAGTGCCACATTTGGCTATGCTTTTGGGATAAAACGGTCAGTTTTGGCTTGCAGTGACTGTATTATGACAGACCCACCAAATTTTAACACAAGGTAGAATGTTGTCTGGCACACCACTAGAAAGTCCAATGACCTTGACCTTGTATTTATCCTTGAAGATCGGCAAAGTCCAAAAGTAAGTCATGGCATCATAAATATACATTATAGTTTAATTTTACACCAATCAAAACTTTATTGATATAGCACTTGTCATACAAAAATTTGTAGCACAAAGTGCTTTCCACTGTATGAGGCCAGAGTGGGCAATTCTCCTGTGGAGCTGTGTCAGAAACTTGCCGAGCAGTCAAGGTTCATCACAGAAGAGCGAGACTCGCCAAAGTTTGCTACAAGCATTTTCCCGTTTATTACAGACGCTGTGCGGGAAACAACTGACGTTAGAACATCTGACACCCAGCCCCCAACCAAATGGAAAAACACCTGTTAATATACTTAGTGAGATAATGAGTCCAATTGGAACATACCAATGCCCCAGGTAAGACAATAAATATTCACATTCCCACACATACCCAACAGTATCTAAAAAGAGATTCATAAATACATAAATAGTTCTCACAATATTTACAAAGTACACATAATAAATAAACACCATAAATAACACAATAAGTAGTATAAACTCCTATTTACATAATAAATCCACCAATCTAACCCCCCTCTACTCAACCATTACATACTTCCTCCTCCTGGCATCCTTTAAAGGGCGCTCAAACCGCTGGGAAATCTTTTGCCCGGGCACCACCAGGAAGCAAGATGGCAAAGGTACGTGGCTCTTAGATTATTCATTTGCCTCACCCAATTCCCATAATTAACATTAGCATTTTAACTCACACAAATGGACTTCAATTCACCCAAACAGATCTCAAACTATATGTGCATTTTATACATTACAATACATGTTAACATTTAAATTATAAATCCTTTTACACATAATCTAGTACTTAAAGAGGTCCATAGCAGTGGGGACGCTCCGTCGTCACAAGCGGTCTGCCTGGGTATCCCTGCTCCAACTCAAGAGGAAATGATGCTAGGGTGACCAAACTTGGCACACAGGCTGACCATGGGAATACCACATTTGGCTCTGCTTTTGGCATCCAAAGGTCAAGGTCAAAATCAATTTTGGCTTAGAATGACTTTATTATGACAGAACCACCAAATTTTAACACAAAGGAGAATGGAGTCTGGCACATCTCTTGAATGTCCAATGACCTTGACTTTGCATTTGACTTTGCAGATTGGTACAGTCTGAAAATAGTTTATGGCATCCCATCCAAACTGAAGAAGTTAAACCAAGGATATTCCCTACTATGACATTCCAACAGGGATAGAGCTGTAAGGTGTGGGTCTGCATCTTTGAGTGCAATTCTAGTTTGTCTGACTTAAACTTGTTTTAGTTCAGTGCACTTAAGCCAACTTACTCTGATGGGCTACTTTTGGAAACACGAGCTTTAAATGGTGCATAATAATCTGATGTCTAAACTTTAGGGATTACTTACAGATGCACTGACCTCATTTTAAAGTTTGGGCATACTGAGTATTCTGTCATGTATGCGTGTGTCTCCACAACTGTTGAAGAGCAAATGGTTTAAGAATTGCAAATTGCAAAGAATTGGGCTGCACAGTGACGCAGTGGTTAGCACTCCGGCAGCACAGTTTACCCTTGGCCGGGGGATCGTGGGGTCGTGGGTTCGATCCCAGCCCCCGACCAACAGTGATCTGTGTGGAGTTTGCATGTTCTCCCCGTGTATGCGTGGGTTTACCCCGGGATTTCTCCAGTTTCCTCCCACATGCCAAAAACATGCAGGTTTGGTTAATTGGAGACTCTAAAGTGGCCCTAGGTGTGAATGTGTGTGTGAATGGTTAAGGGATAGCGCTGTATCCCCGATGGCTGCTTCATCCATCCAGGTGGTGGATGACCCTCAATTTCCCCTCTGGGGATCAATAAAGTATACTAAAAAAAAAAAAAAAATGCATGTAAAGCATTTAATGTTGAATGAGTATTGACTCAGTGGCCTACATCAGTTGAACATAAACTACTCACAAAAGTTAGGAATATTTGGTTTACGGGTAAAATTTATAGTAAATGTTAAAAGTTCACACTACAGTGATATAATATGCAAGTAGGGCATTTAAGTAGAAGCATGCAATGGTGATTTCCTCACCTCAAACAATTTATTGAAACAAAAGCCAACAACAGCGGTGGGTATACCGCAACAAAAAATGTCAATGTCTTAGTAACTTGTCATTTGCCCTTGAGCATCATTTACAGGTTATCAATGATGTCTCATGCTCAGGGGCGCCCCCTCTAGCGGCCACCCCTAGTCCCTGCCACTAAACAGTCTAACATAATTTTTGCCTCCGCCAAGGGAGGACAGAGGTATGTTTTTAGTGGCGTTGGTTTGTCTTTTAGCAACATAACTCAAAAAGTTATGAACAAGTTTTGATTAAATTTTCAGGAAAGGTGTGTAATGACACGGAACAGATGATTAGATTTTGGTGGTGATTTGGATTACAATGTGGTTGCAGGAATTTTTTGAATATTTTATATATTAATCTAGTTCTTTTCATGTACTACCCCTTGAAGACATGCCCATTGAGTTACTTGCATGGCCACATGCCTCGGCAATATGCCTCGGCAACCCGGAAGCCAAACACTGCAGAAAAAGTATGAGGGGGCGTGTCCACCAAACTCCTTTTTTTCTGTTGTGGGCGACTATTTTCTATTCATTTTCTATGTAGTCCAGCGCTCAGCACTGAAACACTTTGAGTGGTGGCCACTTTTTGTCGCAGTGCTCAGGGTTGAAAAAAGTTCAAGTGTCAGACTATTGTACAGCTGCTCTCAGCAGTGTCAGACCTTTCTAAGCAGCCAATCAGAATTAAGGAAGGACTGGCCATAGGACAGGGCAGCACGGTGGCGCAGTAGTGAGCACTGTGGCAGCACAGCAAGAAGGTCATTGGTGAGCTTCCGGTTATGGCTGCCACGTAGGACGGACGTGTCTCGCTCTGCTCTGCTCCTGGAAAAAAAAAAAATCGGCAAATAACTCTCTCATTTGGGACAGAACGTATCCCAGCATTTGGGCGAGGATATGTCGGCGAAGCCTAAGGCTGGAAAACCAGGAAAAGGAAAAAGCGAGCCGCCGAAACAGTCCAAATTAACGGACTTTCAGGTCTGTGACGCAGTAAACAAAACTCCATATATGGCGGAGGAGGCTGGCAACGGTGCGATGTCTGCGCGGGGAGGCGCAGATGCGCTGATGGCTGCCATGAGTTCAATGAGAGCGGACTTTTCCTCTAGATTTGATGGGATTATGACAGCGTTGGAAGGAATAAGAAAGGAATTGGGTGACTGTGTAGAACGAACGGCGCAGATGGAGCTCCGTCTCGCTAGTGCTGAAGATGACGTCACCCGTCTTCAATTAAAGGTGCGCACTTTGGAAAAAAAAAATAAATCTCTGGAAGATAATATTTTGGATTTGGAATCTCGGTCGAGACAGAATAATTTGAGGCTGGTGGGTCTTCCAGAGGAATCAGAAGGTCGGGACGTATGTTCCTTTCTGGAAAAGTGGATTCCGGAGGTGCTGGGCAGCGAGGAGTTGCAATCAGCAGTGGTTCTGGAAAAAGCACATCGTATTGGCCCACGGAGAGATAAGGGACCGCCGAGGACCTTAATTATGAAGTTTCTTAGCAACAGAGACAGGATGAAGATCTTCAACGCTGCACGAGCTAAAAAAGGAGAGATTAAACACCAGGACCAGCAGGTGCGGTTCTACCCAGATTTGGCCACAGGAATCCAGCAATTGAGGAAGCAGTTTGATCCCATACGTAAGGAGCTGCGCAACCTTGGGATTCGTCATGGTGTAATCTATCCTGCGAGACTGCTGACCACGTATGAGGGCAGAACCCACATCTTCAAGACCCCAGAGGAGGCGCAGGAGTTCATCAAGAAGATCAAAGAAGAAGAAGAGACTGGTGGGAGCTAAGCATGAACAAAATATAAGGTAGAATAATTAAGCATTTGCACAGGCATCTGACTGACTTGAAGTAAATAGTAAGTTTACAAAATATAGATTGTATTATATATTAAAAAAACAAAACAAAAACAAAACAAACAAAAAAAAAACTATGATGTACAAAGTTGTTAAAAATTTTGGAGTTAAGTTGGAAAACTACAGAGGAGAGTTAATGTTACGTCATTAAAAGCAGTAGAGTTAGGGTGATTGGGAGGATGAAGAAGGAGTGGCTTAGGCTGTTCCCCGTGGGTGTGGAGCGGTCGATGGCTATATCGGGAGACAGAATTTTTCTTTTGATTTTGGGGGGTTTGCCACAAGTGTGGGAAGGGGAAATTTGTTTGTGTGTAGTTTGTAGGATGAATGTTCAACCACTCATGTTTTTGCTTCTCTGTATGAGCATGTTTACACTGCAAGGTAATCCCAAACTCTCTATTGATCATGGACCAAAGTGTTAATCTTAATTTAACTTCATGGAATTGCAGAGGTCTACAAAATTTAAAAAAACTTAAACAAGTTATGAATAAAATAAAGGACATGGGTTCAAGAATTGTGTTTTTACAAGAAACTCATCTGATAGAGGAGGATGTTAAAAGAATTAGGAGTAGATGGCAGGGAAGTGTATTCACCTCTTCATTTTCATCCCGGGCCAGGGGAGTTATGACTCTCATACATAAATCAGTTCCTTTTCAAGTGAAAAATGTAATTGGAGACAAATTTGGAAGATATGTAATCATTCAAGGTTCTTTGCTATTAGAAAATATAAATCTTGTGAACTTATATGGTCCCAATATAGATGATCAGAAGTTCTTTGCTAATTTATTTCTCATCTTATCATCACTTACAGGGCAACATATAATAGCAGGGGATTTTAATTGTACATTGAATCCAGGTGTGGATAGATCAACAGGACTGGATTGTACGCACATTGGATGTAGGATGACTATTAATCATTTTATGAAAGAATTGAGATTGTTAGATATATGGAGAGAAATGAAACCACAAGTTAAAGCCTATTCTTGTTATTCCAGTACCTACAAGACATTCTCACGTATTGATTATTTTTTGATTTCCACAGAATTAAGGTCCAAGATTCAAAACTGCTTTTATGATAACATCGTGATCTCTGATCATGCACCCTGTTGTCTAATATATGTAGATAAAAAATTGACAAAGGAATCAGGTAGATGGCAATTTCAGCATAAATGGCTTCAGGATGAGGAATTTGTCAAGTATATAGAAAAACAGATAGACGAGTTCTTTGACATCAATACTACACAAACATCAGCATGTGTAAAGTGGGAGGCTTTCAAAGCTTTTATTAGGGGACATATTATTAGTTATACAGGATCAAAATCTAAGAAGACTCGAGAGGAGAGAGCTAAATTGGAACATAAAATAAAAAGTCTTCAGGAAAAAGTGTATGCAGGAAGTGACCCAAGGTTGGAGAATGAATTACTGATTTTGAGAGCTGAATACGACAAAAAATCAGCGAATAGAGCTGCCTCGAGTCTTCTAAGATTGAAACAATCTTTTTATGAACAAGGTGAAAAATCAGGAAAATTATTAGCATGGCAGATTAAACAATTGGAAATTAAAACACCAATTACCAGTATTATAAGTAACGGACAGGTAGTTATAGATCCTTTAGAAATTAATAGAGCCTTTAGAGATTACTATGAAAAATTATATGATACCAAAAATGAACCTGATTTAACAAAACTAAATGGGTTTTTGAACGAACTATCTATACCGTGTATACCAAATGAAAACAGGGAGATATTGGAGTCTAAAATTAGTCAAGAAGAAGTTGGGCTAGCCATTGATAATATGAAATCAGGAAAAAGTGCAGGACCAGATGGTCTTCCAGTTGACCTTTATAAAAAATTTAAGAATAAATTAATAAAACCTTTTTTGGAAATGGTTTTAGAAGCATTTCAAAATAATAATTTACCATCATACATAAATAATGCCTTAATTATACTGCTGCCAAAACCAGGTAAGCCCTCTAATAAATGTGAAAATATGAGACCAATAAGCCTATTAAACGCCGACCTTAAGATAATCTGTAAAATTTTAGCAAGACGAATACAAGAAATTTTACCAAATATTATTAATCGAGATCAGAATGGCTTTATAAAGGGTAGACAAGGCTTCCATAATGTAAGAAGACTATTTAATATTATTTATTTTAATAAAGAAGCACCGGATACAGCTCTCCTATCATTGGACGCCGAAAAGGCCTTTGATAGAGTTGAATGGCCCTTTCTTTTTGAAGTCCTACAAAGGTTTGGACTTCGAAATAATTTCATAAAATGGGTTCAAATAATATACAATAATGCTACAGCAGAAATCCTAACAAATAACAATATTTCAAAACCAATAAAAATCAATAGAGGATGTCGACAAGGCTGTCCACTTTCACCTTTACTGTTTACTATGGCAATTGAACCTTTAGCGATAGCGATACGTTTACATTCACAAATATATGGAATTAAAGTTGGGCCAACAGAACATAAAATCTCCCTGTACGCCGATGATATAATTTTGTTTATGTCGAATCTAAAAAAATCAATTCCAACCTTGTTGAATTTAATAAAGAATTTTGGGGAAATATCAGGATATAAAATAAATAAAACTAAATCTTCAATATTAATGCTAAATGAGACCCAGAGAAATTACCCAGCCCCTGAGGCAAATCAATTCAATGTTGTAAATCAGTTTAAATATTTAGGAATCCAAATTATGCCTAAGCTAGAATCAGTCGCCAGCGTCAACTATGAAGCCTTAATGTCAGATATCAATGAGTTAACTCAGAGATGGATGTCACTACCAATGTCGATGATCGGGAGAATCAATATACTTAAAAGTAATATTTTACCTAAAATACTTTATTTATTTCAATACATTCCCTTATCACCACCTTTAGATCTATTCTCAAGAATAAAAAAAAAGTTAGTGGAATTTATATGGAACAACAGGAGGGCTAGATTACGTCTGTCTTTATTATATTTACCATTTGATCGTGGAGGTCTGAAATGTCCAAATTTTATGTTGTATTATTGGTCGGCACAACTGAGGTCTATGACATATTATTTTTCATCAAATGATCTCCCTCACTGGACTGAAATGGAATCATACAATTTACCTTTACCTCTTCCCATATTCATATACTCAGATTCGGCAAAAAAATTACAAAAACAAGTTAAAAATCCATTTGTAAAGCATATGATCAAAATATGGTGTGAAGCTAAAAACTATTTAAAAGAACCACAGTTATTGTCACAATTTAGTCCAATATGGGGTAATCAATATTTTAAACCAGGGAGAGCGGACGCTGTATTTAAAGTATGGAATTTAAAAGGGATACAAAAGATTCAGGATTTATATTTGCCATGTGCAGACAACATAATGTCTTTTGAAGAGCTGAGGATCAAATTTAATCTCAATAGAACACATTTTTTTAAATATCTTCAACTTAGAAACTTTATTCGATCAAATCAAAATAAAGCTCTCACTCGATCTATTTATTCATCCTTGGAAAAAATGATGAAAGATAGTAAAAGAAAGGGTATTATTTCAGAGTTTTATAACTCATTGACACTATCTTCAAGTGAAAATTCACTGAAAAGATTAAACTACTGGAAAGAAGATCTGCAAATTGAAATTTCGGAGGAACAATGGGAATTGGCTTGTACAGAAGCTCAAACCAAATCAATAAATGCACGCCTTAAATTGATACATTTCAAATGGTTAATGCGGATGTATGTTACACCGGAGGAGTTAAATAGATATAACAAAAATATACCAGATACATGCACAAAATGCATGGAAAGTAAAGGAACCCTATTTCATTGTTTATGGGAATGTAGATTAATAAGAATGTTTTGGGAAGAGGTGAGGGTAACAATTGAAAAAATAATCTCAAAACAAATCATACTGAATCCTAAACTGTTTTTGTTGGGTCTGTACCCAGAAAAGCATAATTTTAATAAAAGTGAAAGAACATTCATAGACCTCAGTTTGCTTAATGCCAAAAAATGTATTGCACTATTATGGAAAAAGACTCATAGACCAGATGTGACTCAGTGGTTAAGACAGATGTTAACAAACCTTCCATTAGAAAGAATAACATATATACTGAAATCAAAGGAAATTGTGTTTGAGAATATATGGAGACCTTTTATTGATTATGTAAAAAATTTAAACATAACTCTTGAAGAAGAAGGTGAATGATGTGTGTGGACCTTGTAAATTCCAAACTGGTGAACATGATATGTATACTTATGTATTGGATTGTCTAGACTAAACAGAGGAGCATTGTTGAAGACTTGATTTTGTTGGTGGTTGTTGGTGTTTTTAGTGCATTTTTTTTTTTTTGTAGTACTTTAGCGTTAGTGTTTGATTGTTTGTATCATGTTTGTTAAAAAAAAAAAAAGGTTCAATAAAGATATTGTGGAAAAAAAAAGAAGGTCATTGGTTTGATTCCACCCCCAGAAAATCGGTGACCGTTCTGTGTGGAGTTTGCATGTTCTTGTGTCTGCGTGGGTTTACTCCAGGTACTCCGGTTTCCTCCCAAAGGCCAAAGACATGCAGGTTAGGTTAGTTGGCATCAACTGGGAATTCTAAATTGTCCTTAGGTATGAATGTGAGAGTGAATGGTTGTCTCTCTGTGTTGGCCCTGCAACGGACTGGCGATCTGTCCAGGGTGTACCCTGATTCTTGCCCAAAGATGCTGGGACAGGCTCCACACACACCCCCACACACACATGTAACCCAGCTGAGAAAATGGCCCTTTTTCTCAGATTTCATTTGTATTAACCCTCATCCTACCAACCTATTTTACATACAAATAGTACCAACTGGGGTCCGTTTGGACCCCACACAAAATTTAACTGTTAATTGGATTATTAAGCAATACCAAAGTATTTTTTTCACTTAAAATGTTTTATTTGGTTAAAACAAAGAGTTGTGCTAGAAACATGATCCAAAAATCCCGGAATGGGGCTAGTTTGTCAGTTGCCTGCCTCTCAGCACGAGTAGCCCGGTTTAATGGGTTTTTCAACTGGTTGAAAAAATGGTGACTAGTTCGCGATATGTCTTCCTTCTTTCTCTGACCAAAGTCTACCTCGTTGAGCCATCATTCACTGAAATATAACACAAAATTCATACATTTAATATCATTAACATCATATTTTTCCCTGGGGTCCCATCGGACCCCAATGAAAAATCTGAACTGACAGTACAGAAGAAAACTGTATTTTAAATCAGATTTATTTTGTGATTCACAGATGATGACAAAGTCATAAAGCATGATAGCTGTGATCGATAATATGTCCATGTTGTGCATAAGAGCATATGTGTGGGGTCCGATCGGACCCCACTCGGTAGGATCAGGGTTTTAATGAAAGTGTGTGATTTTATTTTGAAAACCGACTATCTTGGGGAAGAGGAAGTGCGATCCTCGTCATCCAACTTTTGAACTTCCGGTTCATGGTCAACGTTGGGTGATGTGGGTCTTTTCATTCGTTAAGAGCGATACTGGCCCCGCCTTCCGAGTAGAGGCAGCCAGCACGCACTCGGAATTCAGTCTTTAACGATACGAGCGCGGATGAGGGAGGGTGTGAAGTGATTCACACAGATACCTCTTCTTGGTGAGTTCATTCAGAAAGATGCTATTGTGGGACTCACATATGCACATATGTATATCATTGTATGATTCATACGTATACCACCTTAGGCTTCACATCTGAGACGGAACAAAGGACTGAGCTGCTCTGGAGATAACACGAGGATGTGAAAGTCTAGTCTTTGGCAGGCAAGGAGACAGCCTGGGGGGGTTTTGCCCAGCGGCCAGAGACTAAATGTGGGGGGTGTTAAGATCGGGAGGAAGTTACATTGTTACTGGGGATTAAGTGCCATGTGACTGTGTTTTGATGTCCTGGTATAAAGGGGACAGTTGTTGGGGGATTCACTCTCTTTTTGTTTTTTTTGGATGATGTTGGAGAATGTGAATAAACCTGACTTGTGAAATAAACTCAGCCTCGTCCTTCCACATTCTCTACACTGGTGACCCTAAGACGTATCATGAGCGGAGGAGATTCCCCCGAGCCGGGCTCATCAGGATCCAGCCAGGCGAACGCAGCCACAGTCAAGCTACCAGACTTCTGGCAAGATAACCCGTGCTCCTGGTTCCACTTGGCCGAAGCACAGTTGGCCCTCCGGGGGATAACTGCAGATGACACGAAATTCTACCACGTCATTGCCAAGCTCGACAACCGCGCGGCTCGACATGTGCAGAGCCTGTTGGAGCACCCACCGGCTGACGACAAATACGGTGGGTTGAAGGCTGCGCTCATCCGGCGTTTCACTCCCTCAGTCCAGGAGAAAGCTGAGAGGCTCCTGGCTCTGAACGACTTGGGAGATAGCACGCCCGTCGACCTGATGGGGGACATGCTGAGGCTGAGGGGCTCAGACAACGATGACTTCCTTTTCACCCACATTTTCCTGAGAACCCTACCGTCGGCCACGAGAGCGACCCTGGCTGGTTCAGCGTTGTTGGCCCAGCGGGACTTCTGCGTGCTGGCCCAGGAGGCACAGCGGATTCTCAACGCCAGCAGACAGCGCGCGGCCACCGCAGCAGCGATGGAACTCGGCGCGACGGCCGGAGATGGCAAGGGGCCAGAGGCGGCGGTAGCAGACCCACCAACAACGGCGGCGGCGAGGGCCAGGGATGGCGGACGAGACGACCTCTGTTTCTACCATCGCCGCTTCGCAGAGAGGGCGCGCAAGTGTATACCACCATGCCAGTTCAAGAGCTCAGGAAACTCCAAAGCCGGGGGTCGGTAGCAGCCGCGGCCCTCGGGAAAGAGAACAAGCTGCTCTACTTGACGGATGCGCGTTCGGGGAAGCAATTCCTCGTGGACACGGGCTCCCAAGTGAGTTTCATCATGCCTACCTACGCTGACCGGCTGGCGGGCCCCGGAAGTCACAGAGCATCAGCAGCGAACGGCTCGAGGATTAAGACCTTCGGTGAGAGGACTCTGCTTCTGTCCCTACACAGCCGTACATTTGAGTGGACTTTTGTTATAGCTGAAGTGAGCTTCAATATGTTAGGGGCTGATTTTCTGTGCTCACATGGTTTGTTGGTTGATCTTGCTAATAGGCGCCTGGTTAATGCACTCTCTTTTTATTCTATTCCCTGTGCAGCCTGAGTGACCCCGCCCACAGCACAAGCCAACATCGCAACGGCAAGCGGTAAGTTCCACAAACTGCTCACTCAGTTCCCAGCACTCACGGTTCCCACATTTTCAGCTGCAGTCGCCAAACATGGGGTAGAGCATTTTCTTACTACCACCGGACCGCCCGTTTTTGCAAAAGCTCGGCGCTTGGATGCAGCTAAACTGACCATAGTGTGTGAGGAGTTCGCCAACCTGGAAAAGTTGGGCATCATCAGGCGTTCGAAAAGCCCATGGGCTTCCCCGCTGCACATGGTCCCTAAAGCTGACGGCTCGTGGCGACCTTGCGGGGATTTCCGCTGGTTGAATAACGCTACAGCGCACGACCGCTACCCAATCCCGCATATCCAAGATTTTTCCATCCATTTGGCGGGGGCGCACGTTTTTCTAAGAGACGTAGTCCGCGGGTACCACCAAGTCCCAGTGTGCACTGAGGACATACCCAAAACAGCGGTAATAACTCCGTTTGGCCTATTCGAGTTTTTGCGCATGCCGTTTGGGCTTAAAGGCGCGGCGCAGACGTTCCAACGCATGGACGCGGTGTTGCGCGATCTCCCCTTTGTGTTCGTCTACCTGGACGACATATTGGTAGCCAGCGCGTCCGAAGACTAACATGAAAATCACCTCACAGCAGTTTTCCGGAGGTTGGGAGAGCACGGGTTAATAATCAACCCAGCGAAGTGTTAGTTTGGGGTGACGCAGATTGATTTTTTTTTTTTTTTGGGGGGGGGGGGGCACCGCGTCTCTCCAGAAGGAGCAGTTCCTCTGCCTGACAAAGTGCGCGCAGTAACAAATTTTCCCCAGCCACAAACGGTTAAAGCGTTACAGGAGTTTTTGGGAATGGTGAATTTTTATAAACGTTTCCTCCCCCACGCAGCGCAGCTCATGCAACCATTGTATGCTGCGCTAAAAAAACAAAAACCCTCGAATAAAATCGAATGGTCTCCGGAGCGAGCGCGAGCATTCTCGGAGGTCAAAACAGCCCTGGCAAATGCTGCGTTGTTGGCACATCCAGACCCAACGGCCCACATAGCGCTTACTACTGACGTGTCAGATGTGGCCATAGGGGCAGTCGTGGAGCAGCATGTAGCCGGGGCTTGGCAGCCGCTTGCCTTTTTCAGCAGGACCTTGCGCAATAGCGAGCAAAAATACAGCGCATTTGACAGGGAGTTGTTAGCTCTCCACTTGGCCATTCGCCACTTCCAGTTCTGGTTGGAGGGACGCCGTTTCACCGCGTTCGTCGACCACAAGCCGCTGACTTTCGCGATGGCCAAGGTTTCAGAACCGTGGTCAGGCCGGCAGCAGAGGCAGCTGGCAGCAATCTCAGTTTACTACAGATATTCAGCATGTAGCAGGTAAACTAAATGTAGTGGCAGACTGTCTCTCGCGCGCCGTAGCGACTCCAGTCCGCGTAGGGATAGATTATGCAGCCATGGCTGCGGAGCAGGCTAGCGGCGCGGAAGTCCGCGTGGCCCCAGTCTGCGTAGGGATAGATTACGCAGCCATGGCCGCGGATCAAGTTAGCGACGCGGACGTGCGCGCGCTCCAGTCTGGACAAACAGGGTTAAGGCTGGAGAACAGGGTGCTGCAAGATGGTATCCCCCCCAATCTGCGATGTCTCCACGGGACGACCGCGCCCGGTGGTGCCGACCGCGTGGCGCCGCCGCGTCTTTGACTCGATTCATTCTCTGGCGCACCCGGGGGTGCGCACATCGGTCAAAATGGTAGGAGAGAAATTTGTATGGCCAAGCCTGCGCAAACAAGTTAGAGAGTGGGCGGCAGCCTGCTTGGCTTGTCAACGAGCCAAGGTACACAAACACACGAGAGCTCCCTTGGAGCCGTTTCACATCCCGGCTAAGAGGTTTGACCACATTCACGTGGACCTCGTAGGCCCCCTCCCGCCGTCGCAGGGGTGCACACACCTTCTGACAATGGTAGATCGCACCACGCGCTGGCCTGAAGTGGTCCCACTGTCATCAACCACAGCCGAGGAGGTAGCGCGCCCGTTTTTAACGGCATGGGTAGCGCGCTTTGGAGTTCTGTCGGACATTACATCCGACAGAGGTCCTCAATTTGTTTCCGAGCTCTGGTCAGCGATGGCCCGCAGCCTGGGGGTAAAGATCCACCGTACTACCGCGTACAACCCGCAGGCTAATGGGTTATGCGAACGTTTCCATAGGTCATTGAAGGCGGCCCTCAGAGCGTCGCTTACGGATGCAAGTTGGGTGGACAGGCTACCATGGGTTTTATTGGGGTTGCGTGCCGCACCTAAAGAGGACTTAGAAGCCTCCCCAGCTGAGTTAGTTTTTGCGCAGCCACTCCGGCTACCCGGGGAATTTCTCCCAGATAATCCTGCGCCAGAATGTTTCCCGGCTCAGCGGTTGCAGGGTGGCACGGAAGCGGGCATGCTTCCAGGCCCCGTTCACCACAGTTTTCTGCGCGTTTTTGTGCCTAAGGCTCTAAAAAATGTGGAGTTTGTTTTTGTCAGACATGATGCGCATCGCCTGCCGTTGCGACCGCCTTATGATGGACCATTTAGAGTGCTGGAAACAGGGGATAAGCATTTTTTGCTAGATTTGGGGGGCAGGAAAGAAAAGATTGGCATAAACAGACTCAAATCCGCCTTTGTGTTGGCCAACGAAGATGTGCTGTTGGCTACGGCTCCTCGGTGCGGCAGACCCCCCCTAAGAAGCATTCACCAGAACACCCACAGGGATTGACTAACAGTTCTCACCCCCAGACAGCAGCTCCCCAGCAGGAGGGCACCGCGAAAGTGGTAAAGCCCACTTACAGCAGGTATGGGAGGAGACTGAGGCCCAAGCGACATGTGGACTGATGTGTAATAATTTTACCATGACTTGCAGACTGTTATTACGTTGTTCCATCTTAGACGTTTGGGGGGGGGGGGGGTCATGTGGGACTCACATATGCACATATGTATATCATTGTATGATTCATACGTATACCACCTTAGGCTTCACATCTGAGACGGAACAAAGGACTGAGCCGCTCTGGAGATAACACGAGGATGTGAAAGTCTAGTCTTTGGCAGGCAAGGAGACAGCCTGGGGGGGTTTCGCCCAGCGGCCAGAGACTGAAGGTGGGGGGTGTTAAGATCGGGAGGAAGTTACATTGTTACTGGGGATTAAGTGCCATGTGACTGTGTTTTGATGTCCTGGTATAAAGGGGACAGTTGTTGGGGGATTCACTCTTTTTCTGTTTTTTGGATGATGTTGGAGAATGTGAATAAACCTGACTTGTGAAATAAACTCAGCCTCGTCCTTCCACATTCTCTACACTATAAATGAATCTAAACACTCTCCAAACGCTAATTTGCAACCTTTATTATCCTAAGTTGACGGGAGCATGAGCGTGAGGGGCATTGTGGCTGTGTCCTTTGCTGTATTCACACTGAAATATCATCTTGGTGAGTCAGATATATGCTAATGCTAGCGCTATGCTAATGCTAGTCGCGAGTGGATTGTTCCTGTTTAAAAGCAATGGAAAAGGCTGTCTTTGTGTCTGTATGGTTTTCCTAAATGTGATTTCAGTTCCCAACAGTATGCTGAAGTACTCTTAGTTCATATGCACTATTTCTGTCGAATGCAATGTGTAGTTTGATGCTAAAAGCACATGGTGTTAATCTACTATGTAAATCCACAGGTTATGCTAAACCCAGTAGCTCAGACAAGGTTGAAAGGGATTAATCATAATTTCATGGTTAAGATAGAGATGAACAGAGGACTTCATTTAATTGGTTACATGAAAAAAGGGTATTTCATGTGCTACCAGAGAGATTGTGAGAAAAAAGAACACATGCATGTAAGATATTACTATATTGCTGGATTGTGATAATAGTAATTGTTGTCCTGAAGCCACTCCTTTGATATTGTAACGTCAGGGCCATTTTAAAGGAGCCAGGGATTTCCCAGCATGCTTTGCCAGTTTGAAACGTTACTGTGTGTGTTAAATGTGTTATTTCTGAGTTATACTGCTGTGTCATTATAACTGCATTATAATGACCCAGCAGTGTTTAGCAGGATTAGGGCAAGATGTATCATGTGTGTGTAACCATGATTGAAACGGAGGTCTGGGAGAATGACCTCCACTCCTGTCTGTGCTCAGAAGTAGGTTGGGGGTCGGGGTGTGTGAAAAATAAATCAGGTTGATCACAGCCATCTGCTCCATTGTCTTTGTGTGAACCCTGCAAACGTCACACTGGTGTCAGAAGTGGGATATGGAGCAAGATGAGGATCCAGGCGGAGGTACAGCGGCCGGAGCGATTCATCGCTCAGCCGGGAACAGAGTGTAGAGCTGAGACGCCGGCCCCTGGAGAGCTTCGCCGCGATGGATGGAGCAGAGCAAACCAGCCCCGTTTCCCGCCCTTTTCAGGGCAGGACGGGCTGGTGATTCCAGAGCGATTAGGAGCGGCAATCGACCGGGAGATGACAGTCTCATCCATCCAGCAGCGGGCCAAGATTCCCCGCTACAATGGCGAGAACCTGTTGGATGACCGCCTGGCCCAGGTCGAGTTGGCTGCCGCGCTGATCATCGGAGGAAACCACCGTGCTGAGAGCGAGTGGAGGAGGAGCTACGGCAGATCACAGCAGCGCGTGCACGAAGGAGACAGCCGTGGCGACGCGAGGAAGGACGGCTTCCGCTGCACAGTGCCAGGGTACATGGCATGGTACTGCCCCGCACACAGCGCACGACAAACTGGCCCCTCGCCGACGTTAAATTAGAGCGAGGTGGCATGGACGGGGAAAAAGCCGCCTCCTGCAGATGCTTCCCCAGGCAGGTGACGTCACAGAGGCCTTTGGAGCGCAGCAGCAGTGGAGCGAGCAGGACAGATCCGGTCTTTTCCCGGGCTCGGCAGGGCTGGACGCCGGGACGCGGGCCAGCGGCCGCCTGGGAGGTTCTGGCAGCGGTGGGAGTCATGGGACTCCCGCTGCCAGAGGAGGGACTGTGCGTGTCCGACCGCCACCCGATGCTTTTCCTTTCGGTGACGTCACGGAGGCCCTCGGCGCAGGAGCGACGCAGCGGAGCGAGCAGGACAAAGATGCGGCCATTTCCCAGGCGCAGCAAGGGCTGGACGCATGGACGCGGGCCAGCGGCCGCCTGGGAGACCTGGCAGCGGTGGGAGTCGGCCGGAGCAGGCTTGGGACTCCCGCTGCCAGGGAAGGGACTGTGCGTGGTCCTACAGAGGCTGTCAGATATGTCCATCTGCCCGCTGATGGCCAAACCGGAACCCTACCCAACCAGATACTCTGACCGAGACTCAGATGGCCCGTGCATGCCGCCCTGGCACCGGGCTGACTCGCGTTGGATTTCTGAAAGTGGACTTTGAATTTTCTGGGGACAGAAACCAGTCCGGGGGGGGGGGGGGGAGCAGTGTAACGTCGGGGCCATTTTAAGGGAGCCAGGGATTTCCCAGCATGCTTTGCCAGTTTGAAACGTTACTGTGTGTGTTAAATGTGTTATTTCTGAGTTATACTGCTGTGTCATTATAACTGCATTATAATGACCCAGCAGTGTTTAGCAGGATTAGGGCAAGATGTACCATGTGTGTGCAACCATGATTCAAACAGGGGTCTGGGAGAATGACCTCCACTCCTCTGTGCTCAGAAGCAGGTTGGGGGTCGGGGTGTGTAAAATAAATCAGGTTGATCACAACCATCTGCTCCATTGTCTTTGTGTGAACCTTGCAAACGTCACAATATTTTGGCTGTGTGCTTTGGGTCATTGTCCTGCTGAAAGATGAACCGTTGCCCCAGTCTGAGGTCAAGAGTGCTCTGGAGCAGGTTTTCATCCAGGATATCTCTGTACATTGCTGCATTCATCTTTCCCTCTATCCTGACTAGTCTCCCAGTTCCTGCCGCTGAAACAGCCCCACAGCATGATGCTACCACCACCATGCTTCACTGTAGGGATGGTTTTGTCTTGGTGAGGAGTGGTGCCTGGTTTCCTCCAAACATAAAGAATAGATATCAGTATGTATGTGTTAGCAACAAAAACTCAGAGTTACTGAAGGTCACCTGTGGAGTCCCACAGGGTTCAGTTTTGGGACCATTATTATTCAATATGTATATAAACGATATATGTAAAGTTTCAGAAAAAATGGACTTAATATTGTTTGCCGATGACACTAATCTGCTATGCAGTGGAAACAATTTGGAACAACTTCTGGATACACTCGGAAAGGAATTAGGAAAGCTTAAACTGTGGTTTGATTCAAACAAATTAACGCTCAATTTAAGTAAGACAAAATTTATAGTCTTTAACAACCATCACAACAACCCAGTACCCAAACTCAGTGTAAATGGTGTAGAGATTGAAAGGGTATCTGAAATTAAACTCCTTGGAGTAATAATTGATAACAAACTGTGTTGGAAGTCACATATTAATTATATTAAAGGTAAAGTATCCAAATCAATTGCAATATTACACAGAGTGAGATATTTGCTGAATCAACCCACACTATACACCTTGTATCATTCATTAATACTCCCATACATGACATATTGTAATGAAGTATGGGGAAATACATATAAAACAAACATACAGTATATCCACTCTTTATGCTTCAAAAGAGAGCTATTAGAATAATAAACAAAGCAGCTTACAGGGAACCAACAAACCCACTTTTTCTTAAACAAAAAACTCTCAAGTTGAAAGATCTGGTTGACTTTAAAACCGCAATAATAATGTTCAAAGTGAAGAATTTATCACTGCCCGCAAATATCCAAAAGTTGTTCCAAACAAGGGAGAAACGATATCACTTCAGAGGAACATGTATATTTCAAAAGCCTACAGTGAGAACAACCACCAAGCAACACTGTATTTCAGTGCAAGGAGTCAGATTATGGAACGATTTTGGACCTGAATTAAAATCATGTACAACGCTTGGACAATTTAAACAAAAACTAAAGGAAGAAATACTCCAAATATGGTGCACATTTAAGGCACATATATAGCATGCTTGTATGGTACGCATTCTCCCCCACATGCATCCAGTAGGCATGACGGTGCAGACCCTACAGAGCAAACGTCCAAAGGAACAATGCCCCAGCAGGGACCTCGGCTAGGAGGTGGGTGCTGGGGAAGACTGAAGTCAGAGACAATGTCCCAACGGGAGCCCCCGAGGTGGAGAAGGAGACAGAGGCGCCAGCAAGTCTCGGAGGCTATATGTGACTGTGGGTTCATGTGTTTACTGAGCTTCTGTGGGGTGAAGGTGTGAGATACTTGATGTGGGGGTTTAGTATCTCTGGTGTATATAAGCTGTGAGGAAAGTTGGTTCTGTCTCTTTTCTGCTGAGAACTTTGATGATAGAAGATGTGACTTCCAATAAAGCTTTCCTGAGGAATAAACTCAGTCTCGTTTGTAAGGCATCTTCTACACTGGTGACCTACGACTACCTATGGCCGGTGACGGCGAGCTTTCCGCACCGGACTCTTCAGGAGCCAACCGGGTTAACGCAGCTACCATGCTACAGCTGCCCGACTTCTGGCAACATAACCCGCGCTCCTGGTTTACCACTGTGGAGGCGCAATTCCACCTTCGGGGAATCTCGGCGGATACGAGGTTCTACCATGTCGTCGCGAAGCTGGACAGCCTCACAGTGCAACGGGTGGAGAGCCTGACCAACCACCCGCCCCAAGACAACAAGTATGGCACACTGAAAGCTGCCCTCATCCGAGCCTTCACTCCCTCGCGGGAAGAGCGAGCAGAGAAGCTCCTGGCGCTGACAGAGGGAGAAGCAGACAGGCCAGCGGATCTGATGGCAAAGATGAGCCTGAGAGGCGAGGATGACGACAGTTTTATCTTCGCCCACCTCTTCCTCAGAACGCTCCCGCCAGCAGTGAGAGTCACCCTGGCCAGCTCGCAGCCTCTCGTCAACCGCGACTACCACGAGCTGGGACAGGTGGCGCAACGCCTCGTCGACTCCCATAGACGGCGCGCGGCCACGACGGCAGCAGCAGAGATGACCGCCCCTTCGCGAGTAGGAGGGAGACCAGAGGCTGCGACACCGGATCCACTGACGGCAGCAGCGGCAGAGACCAGGAGAAGCGGAGCTGACAACGCCCTCTGCTTCTACCATCGACGTTTCGCCGAGAAAGCCCACAGATGCGTCCCACCGTGCCGGTATCAGCGCCAGGGAAACGCCAAGCCCGGGAGCCGGTAGCAGCTGCGACTCTCGGCACGAAGAACAGGCTGCTTTTCGTGATGGACGCGAATTCTGGGAAAGAATTCCTGGTGGACACGGGCTCCCAGCTGAGTTTTGTCAAGCCTACCTACGCGGACACCCTGGCGCCGGCCAGCGGCCCCCTGGTGTTAGCGGCGAACGGCTCCACGATCAAAACCTATGGGGAGAAGACGCTCCGCCTGTCCCTCCACGGGCGCACCTTCGAGTGGACCTTCGTTGTTGCTGCAGTTAACAACAACATGTTAGGTGCTGACTTTTTGTGCTCAAACAGTTTGTTAGTTGACCTTACTAATAGACGTATTGTAAATGCACTGTCTTTCTACTCTATCTCCTGCACAGCTCGGGTGGCCCTGCCTTCTGCACATTCCAATGTCACAGCTGCGGGTGGTAAGTTTCATGCATTACTCAACCAGTTTCCAGCACTCACGGTCCCTACATTTTCAGCGTCAGTTGCCAAACACGGGGTCGAGCATTTCATAAGTACCTCGGGCCCCCCTGTTTTTGCAAAAGCTCGGCGGTTGGACCCAGCTAAACTGGCCATCGCGCGCGAGGAATTCGCCAACTTGGAAAAACTGGGCATAGTCCGGCGTTCGAACAGCGCCTGGTCGTCACCCCTGCACATGGTACCCAAGGCTGACGGCTCGTGGCGCCCTTGCGGCGATTTCCGCAGATTAAATAATGCTTCAGCCCACGACCGCTATCCGATTCCGCACATCCAGGATTTTTCGGCGCATTTAGCGGGAGCGCGCATCTTTTCCAAAATAGATTTGGTGCGTGGTTATCACCAAGTTCCAGTCCGTGCGCAGGACATACCCAAAACGGCAGTTATAACCCCTTTCGGGCTTTTCGAGTTTTTGCGCATGCCTTTCGGCCTCAAGGGCGCCGCGCAGACGTTCCAACGCATGATGGATGCAGTGCTGCGCGACCTCCCTTTCATGTTCGCTTATTTGGATGATATTTTGGTAGCCAGCGCGTCCGAGGCCGAGCACGAAAGCCATCTCACAGCCGTTTTTCAGAGGCTCACAGAACACGGGCTGATCATTAACCCAGCGAAGTGCCAATTCGGGGTAGCGAAAATCGATTTTTTGGGACACTGCGTGTCGCCAGAAGACGCGGTCCCGCTGCCAGATAAAGTGTGCGCGATAACGGATTTCCCCCAACCGCAGACGGTTAAGGCGCTGCAGGAATTTTTGGGGATGGTCAATTTTTATAACCGTTTCCTCCCAAATGCGGCACGGCTCATGCATCCATTGTACGCGGCATTAAAGAAACAAAAACCTGCATCTAAGGTCGAGTGGTCCCCGGATCGGGAGCGCGCTTTTTCACAGGTCAAATCAGCCCTCGCGAACGCTGCGTTATTGGCACACCCGGTGCCAGCAGCTCGCATGGCGCTAACCACAGACGCCTCCGACGTGGCAGTGGGAGTGGTTGTCGAGCAACTGGTGGCAGGATGCTGGCAACCACTCGCGTTTTTCAGCAAAACGTTGCGCGATAGCGAGCGTAAATACAGCGCGTTTGACAGGGAGCTTTTGGCCCTGCATTTGGCCATCCGCCACTTCCAGTTCTGGTTGGAAGGGCGCCGTTTTACCGCGTTCGTGGACCATAAACCCTTAACTTTTGCAATGGCTAAGGTTTCAGAGCCTTGGTCGGGCCGACAACAGAGGCAGCTGGCTGCAATTTCGGAGTTTACCACTGACATTCAACACGTAGCGGGTAAGCACAATGTAGTGGCTGATTGCCTCTCGCGTGCAGTTGCAGCGACAGGCCCCCAGGGGGCAGATTCGGCGGCTGCAGACCTAGGTCAGGCTTGCGGCGCGGAAGCGCTCACAGCCCCGGTCTGCATCGGGTTAGATTATGCAGCCATGGCCGCTGAACAGGTTGGCGACGCGGACGTGCGCGCGCTCCAGTCTGGGCCAACAGGGCTAAGGCTGGAGCACAGGGTGCTTCAAAGAGGCATGCCCTCCCTAATCTGCGATACCTCCACGGGGCATCCCTGTCCTGTGGTCCCGGCTGCGTGGCGTCGCCGTGTTTTTGACTTAATACATTCACTGGCACACCCGGGCGTCCGCGCGTCTATCAAAATGGTAGGAGAGAAGTTTGTTTGGCCGGGGCTGCGTAAACAAGTCAAAGAGTGGGCTGCAGCCTGCGCTGCGTGTCAAAGAGCAAAGGTACACAAACACACACGAGCCCCTCTAGAACCTTTTCACATCCCAGCCAAACGCTTTGATCATGTGCATATCGACTTAGTAGGACCTCTTCCGCTGTCCCAGGGGTTCACACACCTTTTAACCATGGTAGACCGCACCACGCGCTGGCCAGAGGCGGTCCCTCTGGCGGCAACCACAGCGGCAGATGTTGCATGTGCCTTTTTAACAACTTGGGTCGCGCGTTTTGGTATCCCTTCAGACATAACGTCTGACAGAGAACCCCAGTTTGTTTCCGAGCTCTGGTCGTCCATGGCACTCAGCCTGGGGGTGAAAATTCATCGCACGACCGCGTATAACCCCCAGGCCAACGGTTTGTGCGAGCGCTTCCACCGGTCATTGAAAGCAGCCCTCAGAGCAGCTCTCACGGACACAAATTGGGTTGATAAGCTCCCATGGGTTTTATTAGGGTTGCGTTCAGCACCTAAAGAGGATTTGCAAGCCTCTCCGGCCGAACTTGTTTTCGCCCAACCCCTCCGGTTACCGGGAGATTTCCTCCCTGAGAACCCTGCTCCGGAGCACCTCCCCGCTCAGCTGCTGCAGAGCGACGCGGGGTCACACACCCTCCCCGGTCCCGTTCATCACAGTTTTCCACGTGTTTTTGTGCCCAAAACCTTGAAGAATGCAGAATTTGTCTTTGTTAGACACGACGCACAGAGGTTAGGTTTAAGGCCACCTTACGATGGACCGTTCAGAGTGTTAGAAACCGGGGAAAAGCATTTTTTGCTCGATTTGGGAGACAGGAGGGACTTAGTCTGCATTAACAGACTCAAACCCGCTTTTGTGTTAGCTGACGACCCAGTACAGTTGGCCAGAGCCCCCCGCTGCGGCCGGCCACCCGGGAGACGCTCTGCTAAGCTTTCACGACGATGTGTTAATGATTCTACTTCACAGATGCAGCAGACAGCCACAGGCAGAGCGAGACCTGCTCACAGCAGATATGGCAGAGAATTGAAGCCCAAGCAGTGGGACATGTGATCTGTTGTGCCAAGTTTTTTTCTCTCTTGTTCTGTGTGGGGGTGTCATGATTCTATGCATTTGAAGTGTAACTTGTCCTTATTTGAACGTTTGGGGGGGGTTATATGGTGCATATTTAAGGCACATATATAGCATGCTTGTATGGTACGCATTCTCCCCCACATGCATCCAGTAGGCATGACGGTGCAGACCCTACAGAGCAAACGTCCAAAGGAACAATGCCCCAGCAGGGACCTCGGCTAGGAGGTGGGTGCTGGGGAAGACGGAAGTCAGAGACAATGTCCCAACGGGAGCCCCCGAGGTGGAGAAGGAGACAGAGGCGCCAGCAAGTCTCGGAGGCTATATGTGACTGTGGGTTCATGTGTTTACTGAGCTTCTGTGGGGTGAAGGTGTGAGATACTTGATGTGGGGGTTTAGTATCTCTGGTGTATAAAAGCTGTGAGGAAAGTTGGTTCTGTCTCTTTTCTGCTGAGAACTTTGATGATAGAAGATGTGACTTCCAATAAAGCTTTCCTGAGGAATAAACTCAGTCTCGTTTGTAAGGCATCTTCTACACAAACATATTTACAAGACGACATGTAAACTCACATAAGGATTGACATATCCAGCCTGTGTTGTGTTGTAGCTTAGTTTTTTTTTTTTTTTTTTCTCTGTGACATTTTGTCTTAGATTTGTTTTTGAATAGTAACCACTTAACTTAGCCTAGCTTAGTTTTCTTTTTTTCTCTGTCACATTTTGTCTTAGCTTTGTTTTAAATTGCAATCGCTCTTGTCTTGTTTTCTCTTTTTCTCTTTTGAATTCTTGGATGGAATATGGGTGGGCAATATAAGCTGCGGCTTCAGCCATCACCCATTTCGGATAACTCACGTAGAATTGTATAGTAGGAGGAGTCTTTGTCTAATTTGACCTTGTTATATTATACAGTTTCTTTTAACCTGTACTGTACTATCCGAAATAAATTCATTCAACATGACGCCTGGCATTCACGCCAAAGAGTTCAATCTTTGTCTCATCAGACCAGAGAATTTTGTTTCTTGTGGTCTGAGTCCTTCAGGTGCCTTTTGGCCATTCCAGGTGGGCTGTCATGTGTCTTTTACCAAGGAGTGGCTTCCTTCTGGCCACTCTACCATACAGGCCTGATTGGTGGATTGCTGCAGAGATGGTTGTCCTTCTGGAAGGTTCTCCTCTCTCCACAGAGGAATGCTGGAGCTCTGACAGAGTGACCATCAGGTTCTTGGTCACTTCCCTGATTAGTGCCCTTCTCCCCTGATCACTCAGTTTAGACAGCTGGCCAGCTCTTGGAAGAGTCCTGGTGGTTCCAAACTTCTTCCATTTACGGATGATGGAGGCCACTGTGCTCATCGGGACCTTCAAAGCAGAATTTTTCTGTACCCTTCCCCAGATTTGTGCCTCGAGACAATCCTGTCTCGGAGGTCTACAGACAATTCCTTTGACTTCATGCTTGGTTTGTGCTCTGACATGCACCGTCAACTGTGGGACCTTTTTAGATAGGTGTATGCCTTTCCAAATTATGCTCAATCAACTGAATTTACCACAGGTGGACTCCAGTTAAGCTGTAGAAACATCTCAAGGATGATCAGTGGAAACGGGATGCACCTGAGCTCAATTTTGAGCTTCATGGCAAAGGCTGTGAATACTTATGTACACGTGATGTCTTAGTTTTTTATTTTTAATCTGCAAAAATCTCAAAAATTCATGTCATTATGTGAGGTATTGTGTGTAGAATTTTGAGGAAAAAATGAACTTAATCCAGTTTGGAATAAGGCTGTAACATAGCAAAATGTGTAAAAAGTGAAGTGCTGTGAATACTTTCCAGATGCACTGTATGACAGTCTTGCTGTTATTACTATAAAGTAGTCATATTGTTTTTGCTGTCATTTGTCTTTTAGTAATAGATTGCCTTTATATAGTGCCTTTCATTCAAATTTTCAGGAAAGGTGTGTAATGGCACACTGAACAGATGATTAGATTTTGATAATGATCTCAAAATGCATACCTCCACCAAGGCTCTTATCTTCTCAGTGTTGGCAACAATACTCCAAAACTACTGGATGGATTTGGACGAAATTTTCACCAGAGGTGGTTCTTGGCCCAAAGATTAACTTATTAGATGTTGGAGGTGATCCGTGAGTGCATATCTCTGCCAAGGCCCTATCTTGCAATGTACAGATGGATGACGATATAGATGGACAGAGGGATGGAGGGGAGGACAAAGGGAGGGAGGGATGGAGCCTTGGCAGAGGTATGCACTCTGAGTACCCTCTAGTATAACTTGTTTTTTGAATGAATCTTTATTTTGGATAGATTAAAAGTACAGATTAAAAAGAAACAGAATAATATAACAAAGGGGGAAAGAAAATTAAACAAGGTCAAATTAGACAATAACTCCTCTGATTATACAGTTCAACATAAGTTATCCGAAATGGGTGATGGCTGAAGCCGCAGCTTATATTGCCCACCCATATTCCATCCAAGAATTCAAAAGAAAAACAACATTCATTTTTCTGTCATATTTTACATGTAGTAGATGTTTAAGAATAATTGATGTGCTGTATGTTATTAACAAAATACAGCAAAATAGGACAGATCACACTATCAAGGTGCATTCAGACCAAATGGGTGTGCAGCGTGATTACTTTTTAAGTTGATTCTGATGTGCCACCCCAAGATTTTCAGTGGCCCCATGTGGCCCTCCTATGAAAAATTTCTAGAGGTGCCCCTCCCTGCTCATGCTGTTCACAAGTCAACTTCCTGTCTGCTGAGGCATGGCATTCCACTCTTCTTGAAGGGCCGCCATCATTGAGGTTGTGGGGTGCAGGGTTACAAGGGTCTACACAATGACTCAGCTGATCCCACAGGTTCTCTGTGGGATTCAGGTCTGGAGAAAGTGCAGGCCACTCCATTTGAGGCACCCCCAGCCTCCAGCAGCCATGTTGTTGTCCAGTTGTCCATGAAGATGAAATTAGGCTTGTGCTGTTCAGGCAGGGGCACAATGACTGGATTAATGATGTTATTCAGGTAGGATGTAAATGGTTTTGAATGGTCTGACGTGACACTTGGGTGCCTCTCACCTCCCTTAAAAGTGCCTGGAGTTGAGTGGCATTCATCTGGTTCCACAGGGCACTGTTCACAACGAAGCGGTCATCAGCATGGGATGTAGCCAAAGGATGTCCACTTCTATGCCTTTCTGTGACTCTTCCAGTCTCTCTGTATCTCTGTTGCAACCTGCTGGTGACTCTCTGACACTCTAAGCTCAGTGGCCACTTCCCTCTGAGAGCATCCAGTTTGAAGCCTCGCAATGGTGAGGTACTGTTGATCAGTTGTTAGGTGTGGTCTTGGTTTCATGATGTCAAAATGTGAACAGCATGATGAAGAGAACTGTTTAAATACCCATTCTAATTGAACCAGAAAATTTATTGGTCGATTCATGGATCAAACACCTGTTGTGAATTTTGCCAATAAGCACCTTGTTGGAGAACAGCAAGTTATGCAAGAAGTACTGAAACACTGAACAGTTGGGTATGTGCATTCAAAAGGTGAGAGAAGATCAAATTAAGTTCACCTGTAAAGGTTATAGTGCATTTTAGGTGCATCCTGAAATTTCACCCACAAGCTGAATATCCCTCACTTTTTGTGAGTAGTGTATATTGCCTATGCTTTAAGAGTCATAGTAAATTCTATTATTGGCTCATTCAGGCAAAGCCAAAAGGCACTGATGCAACAATGTAGCGTCTGTTCATCCACATTTCACAGGAATCACTACTCCTCTTCAGCAATTGCTCCACTGCTTACAAAACTCAATCACTAAATTCTTCAGGGCTTTAGGACCATTGTGGGTTTGAGAATTAGGGCAATTGCTTAGGAAGACTAACAGTTGTCAAAAAATCATAAGTGCTGAGATCTCCTGACCTTTGACCTTGAGCCCAATCTTGATGCAGACCCACCTAAGGATCATCGTACATGAATTTGTTGAGAAGGGTAATTGCCTTGGAAGCGAAATGATTTTTCTGAAATCGCATGCAGTAAGTGCTTAGATCTCCTGACCTTTGCTGTAATCTTGATGATGAGCACAACAAGGAGTAGGATCATTGTGAGTGAGTTTGAGCATCAGGGCAAATGCTGAGAAGTAATTCTCGTAAAATGTGGATGAACAGATACGGTCATCACATTAGCTCTTTTTGGCTCTGCCAGAATGAAATTTAAAAAAAAAAAAAAAACGATTGCTCAGCTAACTCTATGGTAGAATAGTCAATGTAGGCTTTAGATACTCATGAGTATACTCTCACTGTGGTGGACACACATTGTGAACTGCTTGGTGACTCACATTTTAGACCAGAACAAAGGCAGAGCTTTCTTGGTGATTACAGGAAGCTGCAAGAGTGTTAGCTTTGGTATGCAAGGCTAGAGACTGTGGGGGTATAATTAAAGGATTAAAGAGGGGATGCATTGTAGACAGTGGGGGTGATCTCATGGAGAGAGGATGCATTGTTACTGTCATTATAATGCAACATGGTATGTGATACATGTGACTTGTGAACTGTAAGAGTCCTGGTATTTAAGGACGAGAGTTCCCTGTGTGGCTCTTTTCTGCTTCGAGATGTTGGAGATGTGAATAAAGCTGACTTGAGAGAGAACTCTGTCTTGTCATTCACACATTCCCACAGCACCATTATTAAAATTGGAGATGAAATTAGAAAGGCAGTATCATTCTGGTGAGCTCTGGTTCTGACATCACAATCAGAGCCAATTCAAAACAACTCATTTAATGGGTTACTGGGACCAAGGGGGACCTTAACAAAGTGGTAAATGGCGTTGACTAATATAGTGCTTTTTCTCATCTCTAGATGACCAAAGCGCTTTACCCTCAAAGTGACACAACTATCCCCCTCCCATAGTCTTTCCATTAATAGTCACTCCAGACACCAGAAATGGATGGGGGGGGGGGGGCACTGCAAAAGTGACTTTTATCATCCCTTTTAAAAAGTCCTGTCCCACAATGTAAAAAAAGTGAGTGATATGGATCTGTCTACAGGGGAAGGGGGGGTGGCTTTGAAAAGTTCATAGTGGTCAAATTTGACCAAATGTGGTTTATTTTTGAGCATCTTTTTCCCTTCGGTCTGTCATAATGGGATTTGTGGTAATATGTGGTGTGGTGACGCAGCCGGCTGGTGACATCATCATGCTGGCATATATATATATGAGTCCGCTATTACAGGGTGCGCTGGCCCTGGCGACCTGATACAGTAACTGTAACGCCGTGTACATAGTTCTGTAATAAAGCCCAGTTCCAGTGCAGCATCCTCATCCGTCTTTTTACTACCAGACTTGTGGACATAACATGTGGCGATGGAGGATTAACCATGGTGGCATGTGTGACACTGCTGCAGCCTTTCCTTGAGTTCCCAGGGGAACTGCCAGTTCCATGGACACGATAGCTGGCGGTGTTTGAGATGTATATTACAGTGTTGGACCTGGGAAAGTTGGATAAGATGAGAATGCAAGCGCTGCTTGTCCACAACCTAGGCATGGAGAGCCAAAGGATTCCCTGCATGCTGGGAGCAACGGACTCATATGAGGAGGTGTGGAGCTAATGGCTCACCATTTTGCTATGCCGGACAGCGTGACGGTACAACGGATTCGCTTTCGCCAGAGGCAACAGTCGGTGAGCCAATACAGCAGTTCATCGCTAACCTGAGACAGTTGGCTAGTGTGCGCCGTTTTGGGCCACTGGAAGATGAAATGGTGCGGGACAAATTGGCCAAACACGGATGTAACGCTGGGCTACGAGCTAGGTTACTAACGGCACCTAATGACCTGACACTAGCTAGAGTGGTTGAGCTAGCACTCCAGTTAGAAGCAGCAGAAAAGTTAGCCATGGAGCTAAATGGGTGCCAAACACAGAGGCTATCTGGACAGTTGATGCTAGCTAACGTGGTGGACACAGAGGATGAAGAGTACACGGCAGAAGAGTATGAGGCGAATGCAGTGAGCCGAAGGTCCACTCCGAGAGGCCCTGTCTGCAGGGGTTGTGGGTCCCCGACGTACCGGGACGGAGCACGAGTTTGCCCGGCAAGAGGAAAACGGTGTAACTCGTGTGGGTGCCTGAACCATTTTGCCAAAGTATGCCGGTTATCAGCACTGTGGAGCCTGCCAAGTGAGCCAGCCTGCCCGCCAACAATTACCATTCATTTGGTAAACCCTGATATCAATGGTTATTCGTACAGCATGGTTGAATTAGACGGAGTAGCTGTACCCCTCCTGCTCAACGTGGCGGTGGTGCGGTCGATGTTAAACTGGGCTACAGTGAAGAAATTTTTCCCCAACCACAAAATCGAGCAGAACTCAATGCCGCTGTATGGATGTAGTGGTCAGATTGTATAATGTCAGAACAGTGGAACTGACTGTTTGCTGCAAGCCCAGAATTGTGTACGACTTCACGTTCCAGGTGACAACGCACGGTGACATTATGGGATGTAACCTTTTCTACAGACTGGGCTTTGCTATCAGGGACAGTGCTGGGTTCCAATGGTCCAGATGTGGCATTTGGGGCACAGTGGACCTGGATAATGTCGCGGTGGGGCAGCGACCAGACTTGCCTCTGTTCCTCGCTCAGCTGGAGGAGAGGGAGCCCGTGCCCATCGAACGACGATGACGAGCAGTCCATGACAAGCCAGAATCAGAGCCGCGGGAGGGGAGGCCTGAGCATGCAGAGAGCCCCGAAGTGCAGCAGCAGCCGGGCACAGACACAACGCATGACACGGCACAGCAGAGCACTTCAGACAGCAGAGAGGAGGAACCGGATTGCTCCCGTGCCCTCGCTCAACAAGCTACGGAAGTTATGACTGAGCAGACTGGTGAAGAGTCCGCTTCATCGAACGACACTGGAGAGGTACCGGACACCTTCCGTACCCATGACAAGCCTCAACCAACGACAGACAATGGGTGAAGAGTCCGCAACAAACACGGTGACTACGGAACTGCTCCAGCAGAACGGAGATCCCAAGCCGAATGAGCACGCAGAGCCACTGGGAGCACAGCAACAACGCATGAAACAAAGTAATGCTACATGTCCACTGGTCCGGATTTTCCGGAAAGGAATCCGCATACCGCAACCTCTGAGGTGCGGAAAATGGCTGTGTAGCGTAGTTCTCGGCTAGGCGGAGTCGAACAATGTGGGGGGGAAATACTGAAATAGTCATTAACCATGAGCAGATTGTTTTTAATAGTGCTGGTATATTTGTGCTACAAAAGGCAACTTTGTCATTGCATGTCGAATATAACCTCCTGGTTTGTGAGCTTCAGCTGGATGAGCCCATGTTCCCTGCTATCCACGTCTCTTTCCTTTGTATGTTTCTATATAACGGCAAGGACTGGTCATATAGTATCGGGTTGCCTGAAACAGCGGTTAATAATTTCTCCTTCAAGTCTTCACAACAACAGGTAACGTACAGATCTGCTTGTCTTTCCCTCCTCCCCTCCCCGCTAGTCTTCACCTCCAGCTGGCTGATTCACTGGATTGGTCGACAGGTCCGGCTGTGGGCGGTCTTCAGTTCTCGGCTGCTACTGGACAATATGGCACCCTTGGTCTCTATTTTAAAACAAACTGGTGAAAAGTGCTTCTAATATCATTTCGTGTGAGAAATAGTAGGTTCAGTTAATGAATCCATTGTTAATTGACATCAAAAACCGCTAGTTTAAAAGTTCAGGATGAGAGTGCTGCCTCCGGTTCATGACCGTACGGAAAAAAATCATTACCAAGGGAAATCTTTATGTGAATGAGCTGTAGGGTACCCATGGGCGACTTGGCACAACACAGTACGGTTTTCGACCGCTCCGCACCCAAATGCTTTCCGCTGTGTTTCCAATACACAGTGAATGGGAAGCAGAAAAACGACGGAACCAGTGGGCACGTAGCATAAGGTGCAGCTCCAAGTCATGGACTGGGTTAGGGTTTGGACCAGTGAGAGACCGGGACGGCGACTGACCGGGCTGCAGCCAGCAAATCAACAGGCACTGCTGAGGATGGTGAAGCTGGGAACAGCATGCTTTCGGCTGACAGATGGCTCGGTTTGGCACGCGAACAAACTACGGCGTGTCCAGGTGGCTGCTCCAGACAGCGAGGCTCCATGAAAGTCAGCGGATGCGGTGTGGGATCCGGGCCCCTACGTTATGAAGATTGGCCCTTGTCCCAGAGGCCTGGCGCCTCCAGGGGCATGTCCACCACGGGCCCCCCCCCCCTTCACAGTAAACCACCCTTGCCATGGGAGACTGCAAAAAGACTATTTTGGTAGGAACGAAGCTAAACGAGTGGCAGAAAACCCCACTTAGCCCTGCCGGGTCTGGTGGCAGTCTACCCATGGACCCTAGTTCCAGGATTTGTGTGAAGTCTTATAAAGTGTGTCGAATGTTTGCTAGTATTTCAGTGTGGTGAATGGGATTTCTAATATACCGAATTGGGAGTGTTCTGTGTTTTGCAAAGGGGGGGGGGGGGTTATGATGGGATTTGTGGTAATATGCGATGTGATGATGCAGCCGGCTGGTGACGTCATCACGCCGGCATATATGGGAGAGTCTGCCATTACGGGCGCGCTGGCCCAGGCGACTTGGTACAGTGACAGTGTGTGTAATGCCGTGTACATAGAAAAGACGTAACAAACTAATAGTTTTTTGTTTTTTTTTGAATGCAAAAGATGCAATAGACTTACACAATGGTCCTCTCCGGCATACAACTAGGAACATCCCGGTCGCTATGGAGGGTGAGAATATGTATGGGCACATAATCATACCATGTAGGATAACTAAATAGACGGTTATGCTGTTTCATCCCACCTAGCAACAATGCTCTGCACTGTGTGTGTTTATATATTTACATATTTATTCCATCTAGCTACAATGCTCAGCACTGGGTGTGTTTATATTTATATTTATATATCTATATATTTATTCCATCTAGCTACAATGCTCCGCACTGTGTTTTTATATATCTACATATTATTCCATCTAGCTACATTGCTCCGTACTGTGTGTGTTTATATACTTGCATATTTATTCCACCTAGCTGCAATGCTCCGTACTGTGGGTGTTTATATATTTACATATTTATTCCATCTAGCTACAATGCTCTGCACTGTGTGTTCATATATTCATATATTTATTCCATCCAGCTACAATGCTCTGCACTGTGTGTCTGTGTGTGTGTGTGTATATATACAGTATATTTTATAGTAATATGTACATATGTATATTAGCTGCTCTTGCTTGCTTGTTTTTGGTTTTTTTTTCTTGCCTTCTGATTGTTGCTCTGAGTGTTGCTATCCCTGTGCTGTTGCAATCCTGGAATTTCCCCGTTGTGGGACTAATAAAGGCTTATCTTATCTTATCTTATCTTATCTTATCTTACATAGTTCTGTAATAAAGCCCAGTTCCAGTGCAGCATCCTCGTCAGTCTCTTTACTGCCAGGTTTGTGGCATTAAAGAGACGGACGAAACACGGTCCACACACTTCTTCCATTGGTGTTGCAGTGCTTGGATCCCTGCAACTGAAAAATAAACATTTGGTCCAATTTGACCACGCTGAACTTTTCAGACCCCCCCCTCCCGGCCAAGGGCTACTTTTGATGAAAAGTTCAGTAAAATCCATAATAAAACCAAATTGAACACTGACTGTTTGTTTTTTGTTTTTTTTTAGTTGCAAAATTAAGATGCACATTGGCAAGAAAAGTGATAAATGTACTTTTGTGGAGTGTGTGAAATAAGAGGCAGATTCACGTCAGACAGTTTATTACACACTTCACATCTCTCAAGCACAGAACAGACTGAATCATTACAGCGAGCTCTCCTCTATATCATAAGTCACTCTTCACACGTTTCATGGCATTTCACATCACACAGCATGACATTTACATTACACTGCTTTCAACCCCCTATGTCCCTGACTCCTTCCTGCTATATGCCCAGGAACTCCCTGGGCATTGTTCTCCCATGCTTATTCACTCTCTGCCTAAGGTGCTAAATAATCTGACTTCCCCAAGGTCCTACACTTTAGTAAAAATCACACTTCCATGAAAGTCACACATTTTTACGAAAAACAGTAAATCTATTAAAGATGGGGGTGGGGACTTCCGGTTATGGCGGCCACATAGGAAGACGTGTTTTACACTGCTCTGCTCCTAAAAATAAAAAGTTGGCTAAAACTCTCTTAATTGGAACAAAAACCCATCCCAGCGTCTAGGCGCGGATATGGTAAAGACCAAGGCTGGAAAATCAGGCAGAGGAAAAAGTAATTCGACAAAACAATCCAAACTAACAGACTTCCACGCTCGTGATGAAGCAGAAAAATCTCCAGAGACTATGGCGGAGGATGTAGCCAGCGGCGGAGCGGGAACTGCTGAGGAGGGGACGAGTGCGGTGCTCGCTGCCATCAGCTCCATGAGAGCAGACTTTTCGTGTAAATTTGATGGGATTATAGCAGCGATAGAAGGTATGAGAAAGGAAATAAGCGACTGTATGGAACGAGTATCGCAGGCAGAGCTCCGAATTTCAAACGCTGAAGATGACGTCACCAGCCTACAAAGTTGCAAACACTGGAATTAAAATGGAAACGTCTGGAAGATAACGTTCTAGATTTGGAATCCCGCTCGCGACGGAATAATTTGAGGCTGGTGGGCCTCCCGGAGGGACGGGACCCATGTTCCTTTTTGGAAAAGTGGATTCCAGAAGCGCTGAACAACGCAGACCTGCAGTCATCGGTCGTTTTAGAGAGTGCTCATCAAATCGGCCCACCGAGAGATAAGACACCACCGAGGACGCTGATTGTTAGGTATGGGATATTGGGATCTATTTTATTTCATTGTTGCGCATTGATAGTTCTTGTATAAAGTAATACGCGCATGCGCACTAGGATGTAATGAGTCCAAGTTCAATTCAATAAAATGGAAGCTGAGCCTCGGCTCCTAAAAACGCACTTACGGTGTCTGTGCTTATTGTGGCACCTCCAAGGTTGAATGTGTGTGTGTAAAGTAACAAAGGAGTAACTGCATACACAACAATTGGCGACGAGGACAGGATATGTGAATGGATATTCCGACACGGAGAGGACACGAGTCGTCGTGAGTGTGACTGTTGACTGTGATAAAAGCTAACTCATTGCAACTCGAAGTGTACACAGAGAGTACAAACCCGACGGTTAATACGGCACCAACCATGGCGGGGATAATTGGGAGAATGGACAGTTTTGATAGCGCATCGGAGGACTGGACAACATACGTGGAAAGGTTGGATCAGTACTTTGTGGCAAACGACATTCCAAACGAAAAAAAAGTAGCAGTACTGCTTAGTGTAATGGGAGCTAAGACATACAACTTGCTACGCAGTTTGTTGACCCCAGACAAACCGGCAGATAAGACGTACAAAGACATTGTCACTGTTTTAGAGGCGCATTTGAATCCGAAGCCTCTCGTCATTGCCGAACGTTTTAAATTCCATAAACGGAATCAGTTAAAAACAGAGTCTATTGTTGAATTCGTGGCAGAATTGAGAAGACTGTCTGAACATTGTTCATTTGGAAGAAATCTGTCAGACGCATTGCGAGATAGATTCGTGTGCGGACTGTTAACAGAAAAAGATCTGACATTGAAACGTGCCATTGAAGTCGCCACGTCACTGGAAGCAGCTGCTAAAGGCGCTACCGAGCTGCAGCAGCAGATGGCGCAAGAAGGCCATGTTCACGAGTGCAACATGCACAGCATAGGCAAAAGACAACAGAAAAAGGATGCATGCTATCGCTGTGGAAAGAAATCACACGCTCCACCTGAATGTTGGTTTAAAGATAAGGAGTGCAACAAGTGCCATAAAACAGGTCACATACAGAAAGTGTGCAAAACGAAAGTGAAAGATACAGTGGAGGAGAAAAAGTTCCACAAATTTAAAAATAAACAAAAAGACATGCATGACATTGAAACTTGCTCATCTGATTCAGACAGTGCACAAGATTTAGCTTGCTTTGATGTCTGCTCATTGAAAAGACCCAACAGGGGAATCATATGGGTTTCACCCAAAGTGGAAGGAAAAACACTGACTATGGAATTGGATACTGGATCTGCATTGTCAGTCATGTCTAAGAAGGATTACCAGGCACACTTCTCACATCTGCAATTGCAGTCTACAGATGTAATGCTCAAAACCTACACGGGGGAGCGCGTAGCCCCAATGGGCGTGATCAATGTGAATGTGCACTATGGCGATCAACAGTGTGCACTGCCCCTGTATGTTATTGAGAGAGGGGGTGCGCCCCTGTTTGGCCGTGAATGGCTTCGTGAAGTACAATTGGATTGGCAGTCAATTAAAGAAATGCAAGCCACAGTGACCAAAAAGCAGAGCAATGGCTCTACAAATGAAAAATTGAACAAAATACTTCAAAATGCAGGAGAAGTTTTTCAAGATGGCATAGGCAAACTAAAACATCTGAAAGCCCAGATTGTTCTGAATGACGACGCTGTACCCAAATTCCACAAGGCGCGTACAGTTCCATACGCTCTCCGGCCCAAGGTGGAAAATGAACTTCAAAGGTTGGAAAATGAGGGCATCCTATCGAAAGTGGACTGGTCTGAATGGGCAACGCCAATAGTGCCAGTGGTAAAGGGTAATGGCTCAGTACGCATCTGCGGTGATTTTAAGGTGACAGTCAATCCGGTCTTGAAGGCGGAACAGTACCCTCTACCGCGAATTGACGACATCTTCGCAGCGCTGGGCCAGGGTAAGCGATTTTCCAAGATTGACCTTGCACAAGCGTACTTACAGATGGAGATGGAGGAGTCGTCCAAAAAGTACTTGACCATCAACACCTCCAAAGGTCTCTATCAGTACAACCGCCTGGTCTTCGGCATCGCTTCAGCGCCAGCAATCTGGCAGAAGGCAATGGATCAAGTCCTACAAGGCATACCGAATACACAGTGCTATTTGGATGACATAGTGATCACAGGAGCTAACGACAACGAACATCTGGAAAATCTTGAAAAAGTGCTCCAAAGACTGAATGAATTTGGATTACATGCCAACAAAGCAAAATGTGAATTCTTCCAGGATGACATTGAATACTGTGGCCACAAAATTGACAAAAACGGGCTACACAAATGCAAAGACAAAATTGACGCTGTTTTGAAGGCCCCACCACCACAAGATGTCTCTCAATTGAGATCTTTCTTGGGCCTGGTTAACTATTACAGGAAATTCTTGCCCAACCTGTCCTCAGTGCTACACCCATTGAATTCCCTACTCCAACAGGGCACTAAGTGGCACTGGTCCCAGGACTGTGAAAAGGCCTTCAAGCAAGCAAAGCAGTTGGTGACCTCAGACAACGTGTTGACACACTATGACCCCGAAGTGCCGCTCAAGCTTGCATGTGATGCTTCCCCTTCCGGAATTGGAGCCGTGCTATCACACCGGTTCACTGACGGAACAGAGCGACCAATAGCATTTGCCTCCCGATCGCTGAATGCAGCTGAGCGTAACTATGCGCAAATTGACAGAGAAGCTCTTAGTTTGGTCTGGGGAGTGAAAAAGTTCAATCAGTATCTATACGGAAAGCACTTTACCCTCCTCACAGATCATAAGCCTTTAGTTTCAATCTTTAATCCAGCTAAGGGAGTACCAGCCATGGCCGCTGCTCGACTGCAATGGTGGGCCTTGTTTTTGAGTGCTCACACCTATAGCATTGAGTACAAAGGCACACTTCACCATGGGAACGCTGACGGGTTGTCCCGGTTGCCACTACAAGTCGCACTGCCAATTAAGACCAAGGAAGCGGTGGACATGTTCCAGATGACACAAGTGGATCCCCTACCAGTCACAAGTGAGGAGATCGCACGAGAGACAGGCCGCGACCCTGTCTTGTCTAGAGTCTACGAGCTGACACTGAAAGGCTGGCCACGCAAGGGTGACTCATCCTTACCGGGCTATTCCAGTCGCCTTGAACAGCTCACAGTGCATCAAGGATGCATTTTGTGGGGGGCGAGGGTAGTGATACCACAGAAGCTGCGCCAGAGGGTTCTCTCAGTGCTACACGAGGGACACTTAGGTGTGGTGAAAATGAAACACCTCGCAAGAAGCTTCGTATGGTGGCCTGGAATTGATGGACAGATCGAGGACATTGCAAAGACATGCTACGGGTGTCAGCAGACCCAAAAGACTCCACCAACAGCCCCACTGCATGTGTGGGAATGGCCTACAAAACCATGGCAACGGGTTCACATCGACTATGCGGGCCCTTTCATGGACCGCATGTACCTGGTCGTAGTTGATGCGCATTCAAAGTGGCCTGAGGTTTTCTGCACAAAAACAGCAACCTCTGCAAAGACAGTTGAACTCTTACGGGCCCTGTTCTCACGCACAGGCCTTCCGCATCAGATTGTGAGTGATAACGGAACACCTTTCACTTCTGAAGAGTTTCAGCGCTTTGTTAAAAGGAATGGCATACAACACACCACCATTGTGCCATATCATCCAGCTTCTAACGGCCAAGCGGAACGTTTCATTCAGACTTTCAAACAGTCTATGAAGGCCATGGATAAGGACTGTGCATCGCTACAGCAGAAGATTGCAAACTTTCTGCTGGCCTATCGCAACAGTACACACGCAATAACAGGACAGACACCTGCCATGCTCTTCCTAGGGCGTCCCCTGCGCTCACGCTTAGACTTATTGAAACCCAGTCTACAGCAACGTGTACAGAGAAAACAGACGGAATCTGCTCTCCGATCCCAGACGCGCTCACTACGTACCTTCCAAGTGGGACAACAGGTGATAGCCAAAGACTACCGCAGCAAAGGACAAAAGTGGCAGCCTGGTACCATCGTGTCACAGACAGGACCGTTAACCTACGAGGTGAAAATCGGGCCAGACCTACTGTGGCGTAGACACGTGGATCAGCTGTTGGATGCATCTGGAGCAACCAACATGGATGCCAACGCTACACCATTCCAGGGTGACTTTCAGTTCAGTGACGAAGATCAAGCCACAGGCGGGCCCGAAGCCGATGCAGGTGATACTGCACCAGTCCCTGCTGTTCCTCAAAATCCTGCTGCCGACGCTCCACCAGAGAGGCGCTATCCAGAGAGAATTCGGAGACCTCCAGGGCGATTCCAGGACTGAAATGGGTTATAGTAGAATGAGAGTAGATAGGTTAGATGTATTTAGTTATGATTAATACTTACTCAGGTAAACAACCTTTAGTAGTGGGGATATCAATGCTGGAAGGGAGGAGTGTTAGGTATGGGATATTGGGATCTATTTTATTTCATTGTTGCGCATTGATAGTTCTTGTATAAAGTAATACGCGCATGCGCACTAGGATGTAATGAGTCCAAGTTCAATTCAATAAAATGGAAGCTGAGCCTCGGCTCCTAAAAACGCACTTACGGTGTCTGTGCTTATTGTGGCACCTCCAAGGTTGAATGTGTGTGTGTAAAGTAACAAAGGAGTAACTGCATACACAACACTGATTATGAAGTTCCTCAACTTCAGGGACAAGATGACGGTCACCAACGCGGCGCGAGCTAAAGGGGAAATTAAATACCAGGATCAACAGGTGCAGTTCTACCCAGATTTGGCCACAGGAATTCAACAATTAAGGAGGCAGTTCGACCCCGCCCGCAAAGAACTGCACAACCTCGGGATTCGTCACGGAGTGATTCATCCGGCAAGACTGCTGGTCACATAAGGGCAGAACCCACACCTTCAAGATCCCTCAAGAGGCGGAGGAGCTCATTAAGCAGATCCAAGAAGAGACTGGTGGGAGCTAAGCATGAACATGATGAAGGTAGAACATTTAAGCATTTGTACAGGCATCTGATTGATCTGAAACATATAACATGTCTACAAAATACAGACTGTACTATTAAAAAAAAAAAAAAAAAAAAAAAAAAAAGCTATGATGTACAAAGTTGCTATAAAACTTTGAAGTTATGTTGAAAAAAAACGACAGAGTTAATGTCATTAAAAATAGTAGAGTCAGGGTGATTGAGAGGAGAAAGAATGGTTTGACTGATCCTCGCAGGTGTGAAACAGTCATTAGCTATAATGGGAGACAGAATTTTTTTGATTTTGGGGGATTACCACAAATGTGGGGAAAGGGAATTTGTTTTTGTGTAGTTTGTAGGATGAATGTTCAACCATCCATGTTTTTGCTTCTCTGTATGAGCATGTTCATATTGCAAGGTAATCTCAAACTCCTTATTGATCATAGATCAAAGCGTTAATCTTAATTTAACTTCATGGAATTGCAGAGGTCTACAAACTCTAAAAAAAAACTTAAACAAGTTATGAATAAAATAAAAGATTCAAAAATTGTGTTTTTACAAGAAACTCATCTAATAGGAGGATGTAAAAAGAATTAGAAGATGGCAAGGTATTCACCTCATTTTCATCCCGAGCTAGGGGAGTTATGATTCTCATACACAAAACAGTCCCATTTCAAGTGAAAAATGTAATTGGAGACAAATTAGGAAGATATCTAATCATCCAAGGATCTTTATTAGAAAATATAAATCTGGTGAACTTATACGGCCCCAATACTGATGATCAAAACTTCTTTGTTAATTTATTCCTTACTTTATCACTTACAGGGCAACATATAATAGCAGGGGATTTTAATTGTACATTGAATCCCAGTGTAGATAGATCAACAGGACTGGACTGTACGCACAATGGATGCAGGATGACCATTAATCATTTTATGAAAGAACTGAGATTGCTAGATATATGGAGAGGAATGAAACCACAAGTCAAAGCCTATTCTGGTTATTCTAATACCTATAAGACATTCTCACGTATTGACTACTTTTTGATCTCTACAGAATTAAGGTCCAAGATTCAAAACTCTTTCTATGATAACATTGTGATCTCTGATCATGCACCCTGCTGTCTAATATATGTAGATAAGAAATTGACAAAGGATCCAGGTAGGTGGCATTTTCAGCATAAATGGCTTCAGGATGAGGAATTTCAGAATCAGAATCAGAATCAGAAAAGATTTATTGCCAAGTACATTAACAGATCACTGATAACATATGAGAGAATTTGACTTGACACAGAAAATGAACCTGCATTTCCAGTGACACGGCTGCATCGGGGACGCACCTGCCAACAGGATAGAGGGTACAGATAGCATAAGAATAAGAATAATACAAGGAACAATAGGAAGGAGCAAAAAAATCATTGATTCAGAATACTGGTTGCATAATCAATCAATATTATGATTACAAGGAAAAAAAAAAGCTCTCAATGCACATTCGCGGACAAGTTTCACAGGACACAGGACACAAGAGAGCAGTGTGTGTATCTTTATTTCAGTTCGTGGATCAATATGTGTGCACTGTTGATGCAAAGTGTTGTGATAATAGGAGAACAACAAGGGCACCTGGAAGGAGATGTTTTGTCTGGCTGCTCGCCAATCGTCCTTGCGATTATCTGAGCAGGTGCTGTCCAAGGCCTTGTGCTTGTTGTTTTGAAAACACAGACTGCAGACAGCCAGGAGGAATTTTCATGGGGAAATTGGGCCAAATAGGACTGATCACAGAGAAGGAGCTTTTTATTTCTTCTGTAGATTCAGTACTTAATCCTTCATTGCGGGGCTTTGAGTCCGTCGTGGATAGACCTGAGCGTGAACATGATGTAATCCACCTTCCAAGACAGTTCTCCATTTGTCGCTATCAGGGTCTTCTCCAATTTTTCAATTTGACAGATGCACCTCGCCTGGCCAGCATTTTGATAGGTTGTATCCATCTTCAGCAATTTGCGGTACACCAGGACAATCCCAGTTCCAATCAGAAAGATCCCGATCACCATTATTACGAAGACATACAAATCTTCAATATCTTCGATAGAGAGATTAGTGAGACACAAGATCCTCCAATTACTTGTGTCACGTAAATAGCCCGCTGGAGCCGTTCCTGCGGGGCAGACAGCTTCCCCCGGAGCACTTTTCCTTGTTGAAAAAATAGTGTCAATTGTGTTCAAAGCCCAGCTTATTAACTCCATAATTTCTTTCGACGGTCGCAGTTAGACGCAGACAGACAACAGCAAGCTGGGATGCAGTAGTTGGGGGGGAAGGAAAAAAAGTCAGAGCAAGAGAGAAGGAAAAAGCGTCTGCTCTCTTGGGAGGGCGGAAGTGAAGAGGGTGAGAAGTGAATTTGTTAAGTACATAGAAAAACAGATGAGTTCTTTGATATTAATACTACACAAACATCGGCATGTATAAGGTGGGAGGCTTTCAAAGCTTTTATTAGGGGGCATATTATTAGTTATACAGGTTCAAAATCTAAGACGACTCGAGAGGAGAGAGTCCAATTGGAACGTAAAATAAAAATTCAAGAAAAGGTGTATGCAGGAAGTAACTCACAGCTAGAGAACGAATTACTGATTCTGAGAGCTGAATATGACAAAAAAAATCAGCGAATAGAGCTGCCTCGAGTCTAAGATTGAAGCAAACTTTTTATGAACAAGGTGAAAAATGAGGAAAATTATTGGCATGGCAGATTAAACAGAATTTAAAACACCAATTACCAGTATTGTAAGTAACGGACAGGTAGTTATAGATCCTTTAGAAATTAATAGTGCCTTTAGAGATTATTATGAAAAACTGATACAAAAAATGAAACTGACTTAACAAAACTAAATGGGTTTTTGGGTGGATTATCTAAACTGTGTATTCCAAATGAAAACGGGGAGATACTGGAGTCTAAAATTAGTCAAGAAGAAGCTGGGCTAGCCATTGATAATATGAAATCAGGAAAAAGAGCAGGACCAGATGGTCTTCCAGTTGACCTCTATAAAAAAATTGAAGAATAAATTAATAAGACTTCCGGTCTGGACGCCATGGCGACTGCAGCTTAACACTGAAGCTCTCAGACCCAATCCAGGATAACACCTTGAAAATCAAACTTAACGGATTTTTGGAGGAGTGAAAATCAAAAGACAAAATCATCATGTCTAAAGGAAAACAGAAGAAACTGAAGGAACGAATAAAAGTGCTCGAAGATTCTGTGCTGGACCTACGCAAAAGACAAGCATCTATAGAGGCTAAGCTAACCGACCAAGAAGGAAGACAAAGAAGAGACAACATAAGAATTCATGGTCTGATAGAAGGAGCCGAAAACGGTTTTAACTCAATGGCAGAATGCGTGGAATCCTTACTAAGAGAGAAATTGGATATTCCACAAACCACCGACTTGAAGATAGAAAAGGCACATCGTTCATTAGCCGCTAGGCCGGCGGCGGAAGCGCCCCACGTTCGGTGTTGGTAAGATTTTCCAATTTCAAAATAAAACAAGAGGTTGTAAGACTGGCCTGGCAGAAAAAAGGATTTATGCACCAGGAGAGAAAAGTCTACGTGGAACACGATTACGCCCCGGAGGTCCTTAAAAAGCGCAGGGAATACAATGACGCGAAAAAGGTGTTAAGAGAGAAGAAATTGCGCTTTCAGACTCCATTTCCTGCGAAGTTAAGGGTCTTCTACGGCGATGAAATGTGTCTCTATAATTCGGCGGAAGAAGCAACAGCTGACATGGCGAAAAGAGGGCTCCCGGTAACGGTATTTAAACCCGCAGCAGACCCGAGTGAGAAGATCAAAGCGCAAACATGGACAACACAAAGACCTTCAAAATCCACGGGCCAGCAGCGGGAAACCCAGCGCCAGAGCGTCGCGGATAAACTATCCGTTTTCAGGTTGGAATAGCGACCTTTTTTTTTTTTTTTTCTCTTGAATCAATCCGCACATCCAACCCCCCTCATACAAGGTAACAAACATTAGAGGAGATGCGTATTCAGCATGTGGTAAAACATTTCATGGAACAGTCATAATATTTGAAACAAATAAGTCTTTGTAATAAAAAAAAAAAAAAAAAAAAAAAACTTGTTAAAATAGAAATGTGACAATAATCCACATGTTCTCCTCATACTAACAAATACTGTTTTTGCGTGAATGTTTGATGTGATGGGGGTGGGAGGGTGCACACAATTTCACAGGGTTTAGGCATAAAAGGAAAAAAAAAATCATTACAAGTTTGGATTGGGTTCTGAAACTCACGTTAAAGGCATGGGGCAGCTTACAGAGGTAAGAGAGGGCCCTCAACACGTAACAGAGTTTGAGGAATTTCCCTCAGGGCCTTCACTCCATCAAGGCTCTTCCAGGGTCTTTAAAAAGGCCTCAGCTCAGGAAGTTCTTCTGACAGCTTTTTGTTTTAAAGTTTTATACACTATGTTCTTAATGTTTTTCTTGTTTTTAATGTTCTTTCAGTTTCTGAGTAGCACAAATGAGGGCCACCACACAGTTATACTAAACAAAACAACACAATGGAGAAACAGGGTGTAACCAAAATAATTTCATATAATGTAAAAGGAATCCTGAATCCAGTTAAAAGATCCAAGATTCTAGGCAAAATGAAAAAAGACAAAGCAGGAATAATATTTTTACAAGAAACCCACCTAACAGACGTGGAACACAATAAACTCAGTAGACAAGGGTTTAAAATGATCTCTTCATCTTCATATAAGTCAGGGAGGAGGAGGGGAGTAGCGACATTGATATCAACCAAAATTACATTTGAAAAAAAATCAGAACACAAAGATAAAGAAGGGAGATACAGTTTGGTAACTGGGCGGCTAGAGGGAGAAGATATCACCCTGCTGAATGTGTATGCTCCCCCAGGGGCTAACTGGAAATTTTATAAAAATGTATTCGACCTAATGATAACTAAAGCTCAAGGTTTAGTGATATGTGGTGGGGACTTCAATCTTAGACTGAATCCATACTGGGATGCTTCTGGTAATTCTCCACATCAAAATAACACCCAAAACAGGAAGACTCGGATGCTACTAAAAGAAATGGGAATCTGTGACGTGTGGAGGGAACTCAACCCCAGTGTAAAAGACTATACATTTTACTCAACTCCACATTCATCTTACTCAAGGATTGACTATTTTTTTATGTTTAATAGAGACATTGGAAGAGTAAAAACATGTAAAATAGGACTGATGGATCTCTCTGACCACAGTCCGATCTACATGGACTTAAATATCCAAAAATACACAAATAATACATTTTCTTGGAGGTTAAATTCAAATGTCCTGAAAGGACCATTGAAAGATGAATTGGAATCAGATATTCTCAGATATTTGGAAGATAACGATAATGGAGAAGTATCCCCTTTAATACTGTGGGATGCATGCAAAGCTGTAATAAGGGAAAAGATTATTGCAAAACTGGCAACCCAAAAGAAACTAAGACAAGAAAAACTATCCACATTAGAGTCAGGACTTAGGAACCTAGAAAAAGAACACAAAGGCAACACTCATTCTACTGACTCGCTCAAGATTAAGGAAATTAAAAACCAAATAAATGAAATCTACACAATAGAAATCCAGAAGAAACTTACATTTTCGAAACAAAAATACTATGAAGCAGGCAGTAAATCGGCAAAATTGCTAGCCTATAAATTGAGGAAACATCAAACAGAAAGAGCAATCTACAAAATCAGAGACCCAGTATCAAAGGAAATAAAATTCAGAATTCAGGATATTCTTAAAAGCTTCGAGAATTACTATAAGAACTTATACTCCCACAAAAAACATAAAAACGCATCCGAGGCATTCCTAAACACATTAAACCTTCCCCAACTTACGGAGTCACAAAATAAAACACTACTGTCAGAAATACATCCTAAAGAATTGGAAAAAGCAATTATGAAACTTAAAGCTAACAAATCCCCAGGAGCTGATGGCTATACAGCAGAGTGGTACAAAACCTTTAAACAGCAACTATCTCCTCTCCTCCTGAAAACATTTAATTATGTCCTCCACACAGGGGAAATCCCCCCCTCCTGGAGAGAAGGGGTCATTGCAGTTATACCTAAACCTGAAAAGGATAAACTAGAGTGCTCCAACTACAGACCAATCAGTGTACTAAATCAGGACAAAAAGCTTTTTACCATTATCCTTGCCAAAAGGTTAGAAAATATACTGACAGACCTAATTCATTTAGACCAAACAGGTTTTATAAGACAAAGACAGACACAAGACAACATTCGACGCACTTTACACATAATTCATCATATAAAAAAATATAACTTAAATGCAGTCATATTGGGATTAGATGCTGAAAAAGCATTCAATTCGGTTGACTGGTCTTTTCTATATAGAATCTTATCCAGTTTCAATTTTCATAACAACTTCATTAGAACTATACAGGCATTATATAAAAAACCAACAGCTAAAATAAGGATTAACGGTAATTTATCATCATCTTTTGAACTGGAAAGAGGATGTCGTCAGGGCTGCCCCCTGTCTCCACTGCTCTTTGCAATCTTCATAGAACCTCTGAGCCAATGGATAAGACAAAACCAAAAAATTCAAGGTATTACACTTGGTCAGAAGGAACATAAAATAGCACTCTTTGCTGATGACATTTTAATATACCTAGGGCAGCTGGACACTTCTTTACCAGAACTAACCTCAGTTTTTTCAGAGTATGGAGATTTATCAGGGTACAAATTAAACATGCATAAAACCCAAGTTTTAACATTCAACTATGACCCAAATCATTATTCACTAAGCAAACTCAAAACTAACTGGGAGTCGGAATCTATGAAATATCTGGGGGTCAATATCCCGAAACAACTCAACAAAATTATATCACTAAACTATGATCCACTGGTGACAAAAATAAAATCTGACCTAGCAAGATGGAATATGATACCATTCTTGGGTACTGCACAAAGAATTGAAGCAGTCAAAATGAATATACTTCCACGTCTTCTATACCTTTTCCAAACAATACCGGTAGAACCTCCCAAAAAAACATGGCAGGAGCTGGACAGAAGGATCTCAAGATTCATATGGCAGGGCAAGAGACCTAGAATCAGATATAGAACCTTACAGCTAAACAAAGACAAAGGTGGGCTCGCGCTGCCAAATATCAGGGACTACTTTAAAGCCGCACAAATTAAAACTTTAGTAGAGATATGCAACCCAGTCTACACTGCACAATGGAAGGAGATCGAATGCCAAATAACAAGTGACATCCCCCTACAGGCGATAATAGGGAACAATGCCTTACCTAAGCTTTTGAATAACACTAACCCGTGGATAGAGACCCCGCTAAAAATTTGGTTTAAGATAGTCAGAGAGAATCAAACTAAAGAGCCCTATCGACTTCTGCAATGGATTGCCTATGATCAGGACTTTACTCCTAATAAAACAGACACCAGATTTAAAAAGTGGAAGGAGAAAGGGCTGATAAAATATTACGATTTTTTTAAAGGGCAAATCTTAAGAAGTTTTGAAGATTTGAAAAAACAAGGCCTAATAAATCAAGACCTTTACAGGTTCTTCCAGCTTAGACACCACATAAACAATATACTTAAAAAGGAGGATTTGGAAAGGGCCCAGTCAGGTGTTCTGAAGGTCTTCTTAATGGCATATAAAGGGATCCCAGGGATCAGATACATTTCTAAAATATACCAAGGTTTTCAAGACTTAAAAGGAGACAACACATCTTATATAAAAGAGAGATGGGAAAAAGAGGGGAATTTCACTTTACAACTGGAAATATGGGAAAAGCTAAATAAACAGCAATGGAAAAGTACCTCATCCCTGCAGTGGAGAGAATTTGGATGGAAAAACTTGGTAAGATTTTTCAGAACACCTGCACAAAACAAATTTACCCATAAGGGATTGAACTGTTGGCGCTTGTGTGGTGAAAAGACTGCAAATCATTTTCATGTGTTTTGGTCATGCCCAGTTATCCACCAATATTGGACCAATGTACAGACAATATTGGGGAAAATATTCAAAATAACAGTTCCCTTTTCTTTTGTAACTTTGTATTTGGGTTTACTACCGGACTCACTGGAAAGACGAGGAGAAAAATACTTATTCAGTGTTTTAATATTGGCAAGCAAAAAAGCTCTAACTAAAAAATGGATGTTGAAGGACTGTCCTACACCTGAAGATTGGACTAACGTGATCCAAGACATTTACTCGATGGAAAAGTTGACATTCGCACTGAGACAGGACATGGATGGGTTCATGAACTTTTGGCAACCCTGGATCGCATATGTGTCTTCCATTAGATCTAATCTTTGACAAATACCATTTCAATAATGGTTCCGCTCTTTGTTCCAATGCTACTCAGATGCTCTTTTATCTTTATTTACTTACTTTTTCTTTTTGTTTGTTTTTTGCTGGTTTGTTTGTTTGTTTGTTTGTTTTTTGTTTGTTTTTTTTCTCTTTAATTTCACTTTTTCTTTCACTTTAAAAAAAAAGGGGTGTTGTAAGAATTAATCTTCCAATGTTGTCAGATATCAGAAAATAAGGGAACATGTGATGAAAATGTAAACAATGCATTGCTGTAACGACCTGTATACCCTTTACAAAAACTTAAATAAAAAAAAAAAAAGAATAAATTAACAAAACCACTTTTGGAAATGGTTTTAGAAGCATATCAAAATGGTAATTTACCACTATACATGAATAATGCCTTAATTATACTGTTGCCAAAACCAGGTAAACCCCCTAATAAATGTGAAAATATGAGACCAATAAGCCTGTTAAATGCTGATCTTAAAATAATCTGTAAAATTTTAGCAAGACGACTACAAGAAATATTACCAAATATTATTAACAGAGATCAGAATGGCTTTATAATGGGAAGACGAGGCTTCCATAATGTAAGAAGACTATTTAATATTTATTCCACTAAAGAAGTACCGGATACAGCTCTATCATTGGACGCCGAAAAGGCCTTTGATAGGGTCGAATGGCCCTATCTTTTTGAAGTCCTACAAAGGTTTGAACTTGGAAATAATTTCATAAAATGGGTCCAGATAATATACAATAATGCTACAGCAGAAATCCTAACAAACAGCAATATCTCAAAATCAATAAAAATCAATAGAGGATGTCGACAAGGCTGTCCACTTTCACCCTTGTTGTTTACTATGGCAATTGAACCTTTAGCGATGGCAGTACGTTTACATCCACAAATGTATGGAATTAAAGTAGGACCAACAGAACATAAAATCTCCCTGTATGCCGATGACATAATTTTGTATGTCGAATTTTAAAAAATCAATTCTGACCTTGTTAAATTTAATAAAGAACTTTGGGGAAATATCAGGATATAAAATAAATAAAACTAAATCTTCAATATTAATGCTAAATGAGACCCAGAGAAATCACCCAGCTCCTGAGGTAAATCAATTCAATGTTGTAAATCAGTTTAAATATTTAGGAATTCAAATTTTGCCTAAGCTAGAATCAGTCGCCAGTGCCAACTATGAAGCCTTAATGACAGATATTGAGTTACTTCAGAGATGGATGTCACTACCAATGTCGATGATCGGGAGAATTATTATACTTAAAAGTAATATCTTACCAAAAATACTTGATTTCAATATATTCCTTTACCACCACCTTCAGATCTATTCTCAAGAATTCAAAAAAAGTTAGTGGAATTTATATGGAACAATAGGAAGGCTAGATTACGTCTGTCTTTACTATATTTACCATTTGATCGTGGAGGTCTGAAATGTCCAGACTTTATGTTGTATTACTGGTCAGCACAACTGAGGTCTATGACATATTATTTTTCATCAAATGATCCTCCTCACTGGACTGAAATGGAATCATACAATTTACCTTTACCTCTTCCCTTATTCATATACTCAGACTCAGCTAAAAAATTACAGAAACAAGTTAAAAATCCAATTGTAAAGCACATGATCAAAATATGGTGTGAAACCAAAAAATATTTAAAAGAACCACACTTACTGTCACAATTTAGCCCAATATGGGGTAATCAATATTTTACACCAGGGAGAGCGGATGCTGTATTTAAAGTATGGAATTTAAAAGGGATTCAAAAGATTCAAGACTTATATTTGTCACGTTCAGATAACATAATGTCTTTTGAAGAACTGAGGATTAAATTCAATCTTAATAGAACACTTTTTTTTAAATATCTTCAGCTTAGAAATTTTATTTGATCAAATCAAAATGATGCTCTCACCTACCTACTTATTCATCCTTGGAAAAAATTTTGACGAAAGATGGTAAGAGAAAGGGTATTATTTCAGAGTTTTATAACTCATTGAGACTATTCTCAAGTGAAAACTCACAGAAAAGACTGAATTATTGGAAAGAAGACCTGCAAATTGAAATTTCAGAGGAACAATGGGAAATGGCTTGTGCGGAAGCTCAAACCAAATCAATAAATGTACGTCTTAAACTGATACATTTTAAATGGTTAATGCGGATGTATGTTGCACCAGTGGAGTTAAATAGATATTGTGGGAATGTGCAATTGAGACAGATTTCTCTCAAGGCAGCTTTATTCACATTCACCAACATCTCAAAGAAGAGAGAGAATATCACAGGAAACTCTCGTCCTTAAATACCCGGACTCTCACAGTTCACAAGTCACATTGCATCACAAGTCACATTGCAGTATAATCGCCAGTAACAATGCATCTCCTCTTTAATCCTCTAATATCATCCCCACAGTCTCAGGCCCTGCATACCAAAGCTAACACCTTCACAGCTTCCTGTTATCTCCAAGGAAACTCTGTCTTGGTTCTTATCTAAAATGTGAAGCCTTACATCAGCACAAAGTAGGTCACATATGTGTGGCCACCCCCCCCCCCCCCAAACATTTTAGAATGGACAAGAGAATAACAGTATGCATGCCGTGATAGAATCAATACACATCAGTCCGCATGCTGTCTAGGCTTCAGTCTCCTGCCGTATCTGCTGTAGCCAGGATTCAACGTCTCCGCGGCGCCGTCATACTGGGGGGTTGCCGTCTGTGGGTAAAAACCTTTTGTCAGTCCCTGCGGGTGTTCTGGGGAAACATTACTCTGTGAAGCTCCCCGTGGGGGTCTACCTCGCCATGGGGCCCTTGCCAACAGCACTTGCTCATCCGCCACCACAAAAGCGGGTTTGAGTCTGTTTATGCCAACTTTTTCTTTCCTACCCCCCAAATCTAGCAAAAACTGCTTGTCCCCTGTTTCCAACACTCTGAATGGTTCGTCATAAGGTGGTCGCAGTGGGGGTCGACGTGCATCGTGTCTGACAAAAACAAACTCTGCGTTCTTCAAGGCTTTAGGCACAAAAACGCGTGGAAAACTGTGGTGCACGGGCCCGGGCAGCGTGCTTGATTCTATGCTACTCCGCAACAGCTGAGATGGGGAGCTGTCCGGCGCAGGGTTATCTGGGAGAAACTCCCCAGGCAGCCGAAGTGGTTGCGCAAACACGAGCTCCGCTGGAGAGGCTTCTAAATCCTCTTTAGGCGCAGAACGCAACCCCAATAAAATCCACGGTAACTTGTCTACCCAATTTGCATCCGTCAGTGACGCTCTGAGAGCTGCTTTCAATGACCTATGAAAACGTTCACATAACCCATTAGCCTGCGGATTGTACGCGGTTGTGCGGTGAATTGTGACACCCAGGTTGCGGGCCATTGTTGACCAGAGTTTGGACACAAATTGAGGGCCTCTGTCGGACGTAATGTCCGACGGAACTCCGAAACGCGCCACCCATGCTGTTAAAAACGCGCGTGCCACCTTCTCGGCCATGGTTGACGCCAGCGGAACCACTTCAGGCCAGCGCGTGGTGCGGTCCACCATTGTCAGAAGGTGTGTGCACCCCTGTGACGGCGGAAGGGGGCCCACGAGGTCCACATGAACGTGATCGAACCTCTTGGCCGGGATGTGAAACGGCTCCAAAGGAGCCCTCGCGTGCCTGTGTACTTTAGCTCGTTGACACGCCGTGCAAGCTGCTGCCCTCTCTTTAACTTGTTTGCGAAGATTCGGCCACACAAATTTCTCTCCTACCATTTTGACCGACACGCGCACTCCCGGGTGCGCCAAAGAATGAATCGAGTCAAAAACGCGGCGGCGCCACGCAGCCGGTACCACTGGACACGGCCGTCCAGTGGAGACATCGCAGATTAGGGGAGGCATACCGTCTTGCAGCACCCTGTTCTCCAGCCTTAACCCTGTTGGTCCAGACTGGAGCGCGCAGACATCCGCGTCACTAACCTGCTCCGCGGCCATGGCTGCGTAATCTATTCCTACGCTGACTGGGGCCACCACGGTGCGCGAGAGGCAATCTGCCACTACATTCAGTTTGCCCGCCACATGCTGAATATCAGTGGTAAACTCTGAGATCGCGGCCAGCTGTCTCTGTTGCCGGCCTGACCGCGGTTCGGAAACCTTGGCCATCGCGAAAGTTAGCGGCTTGTGGTCAACGAACGCGGTGAAACGGCGTCCTTCCAGCCAGAACTGAAAGTGGCGGATGGCCAAATGGAGAGCCAGCAGCTCCCTGTCGAACGCGCTGTATTTACGTTCACTATCGCTCAAGGTCCTGCTGAATAAGGCGAGGGGCTGCCAAACCCCGGCTACATGCTGTTCCACGACCGCCCCTATAGCCACATCTGACGCGTCAGCAGTGAGCGCTATGCGGGCCGTTGGGTCTGGGTGTGCCAACAACGCAGCATTTGCCAAGGCCGCTTTAACCTCCGAGAACGCTTGCTCCCGCTCCAGGGACCACTCGACCTTATTCGCAGGTTTCTGTTTTTTGAGCGCGGTATACAGCGGTTGCATGAGTTGCGCCGCGCGGGGGAGAAAACGGTTATAAAAATTCACCATTCCCAAAAACTCCTGTAACGCCCTGACAGTCTGCGGCTGGGGAAAATTTGCTACCGCGCGCACTTTGTCAGGAAGCGGAACCGCTCCTTCGGGGGAGACGCGGTGTCCTAAAAAATCGATCTGCACCACTCCGAACTGACACTTCGCTGGGTTGATTATTAACCCGTGATCTCCCAACCTCTGGAAAACTGTGGCTAGGTGGTTTTCGTGTTCGTCTTCGAACACGCTGGCTACCAAAATATCGTCCAAGTAGACGAACACGAAAGGGAGATCGCGCAGCACCGCGTCCATCATGCGTTGGAACGTCTGTGCAGCCCCTTTAAGCCCGAATGGCATGCGCAAAAACTCGAATAGGCCAAATGGAGTTATTACCGCTGTTTTGGGTATGTCCTCAGCGCGCACTGGGACTTGGTGGTAACCGCGGACCAAATCTATCTTAGAAAAAACACGCGCCCCTGCCAAATGGATGGAAAAATCTTAGATATGCGGGATTGGGTAGCGGTCATGCGCTGTTGCATTGTTTAACCTGCGGAAATCCCCGCAAGGTCGCCACGAGCCGTCAGCCTTCGGGACCATGTGTAGCGGGGAGGCCCATGGGCTGTTCGAACGCCTGATGATGCCCAACCTCTCCAGGTTGGCGAACTCCTCGCGTGCTATGGCCAGTTTAGCTGCGTCCAAGCGCTGAGCTTTTGCAAAAACGGGCGGGCCGGTAGTGGTAATAAAATGTTCCACCCCGTGTTTAGCGACGGTTGCCAAAAATGTAGGGACCGTGAGTGCTGGGAACTGAGTGAGCAGTGTGTGGAACTTACCGCTTGCAGCTGTGACATTGGCTTGTGCTGTTGGTGGGGCCACTCGCGCTGTACAGGGAATAGAATCAAAAGAAAATGCATTAACCAGGCGCCTGTTAGCGAGATCAACCAACAAACCATGTGAGCACAAAAAATCAGCCCCCAACATATTGAAATTCACTGCTGCTATAACAAAAGTCCATTCAAATGTATGGCCGTGTAGAGACAGGAGTAGAGTCCTCTCACCAAAGGTCTTAATCTCTGAGCCGTTCGCTGCTGCCACCCCGGGACCTCTGGAACCTGCTAGCCTGTCCGCGTAGGAAGGTGTGATGAAACTCAACTGGGAGCCTGTGTCCACGAGGAAATGCCTCCCCGAGCGTGCATCCAACAAGTAGAGCAGCTTGTTCTCCTCCCTGAGGGTCGCGGCTGCTACTGATCCCCGGTCTTGGCATTTCCCCAACGCTTGAACTGGCACGGTGGTACACATTTGCGTGCCCTCTCTGCGAAGCGGCGGTGGTAGAAACAAAGGGTGTGTCCTCCGTGTTCCCTGGGCCCCGCTGCTGCCATCGTCAGTGGTTCTGCTACCGCTGCTTCTGGCCCCCTGCCATCTCCGGCTGTTGCGCCGAGTCCCGCTGCTGCTGCCGTGGCCGCGCGCTGTTTGCTGGCGTTGACAATTCGATGCGCCTCCTGGGCCAGCGCGCGGTAGTCCCGCTGGGCCAACAATGGCAAACTGGCCAGGGTCGCTCTCGTCGCTGACGGTAGGGTCCTGAGGAAGAGGTGGATAAAGATGAAGTGGTCATCGTCTGAGCCTTTCAACCTCAACATCTTCTCCATAAGGTCAACGGGTGTGCCATCTCCCAACTCGGTAAGCGCCAGGAGTCGCTCTGCCCTCTCCTCCACTGAGAGAGTGAAGTGCTGGATGAGTGCAGCCTTCAACGCGCCGTATTTGTCGCTGTCTGGCGGCTGCTCGATAAGGCTCTCCACATGCTGAGCCGTGTGGTTATCCAGTTTTGCGACCACATGGTAGAATTTTGTGTCATCTACCGATATGCCCCGGAGGTTGAACTGTGCCTCAACCGCGTGGAACCAGGAGCGCGGATTGTTCTGCCAAAAGTCCGGTAGCTGGACCGTAGCGGCATTCGCTTGGCTGGGGCTCCTGATGAGGCTGGCCCCGGGGAATTCTCCTCTTGCTGTATGCTACGTCTTGGGTCACCAGTGTGGGAATGTGCAATTGATGAGACAGATTTCTCTCAAGGCAGCTTTATTCACATTCACCAACATCTCAAAGAAGAAAGAGAACATCACAGGAAACTCTCGTCCTTAAATACCCGGACTCTCACAGTTCACAAGTCACATTGCATCACAAGTCACATTGCATTATAATCGCCAGTAACGATGCATCTCCTCTTTAATCCTCTAATATCACCCCCACAGTCTCAGGCTCTGCATACCAAAGCTAACACCTTCACAGCTTCCTGTTATCTCCAAGGAAACTCTGTCTTGGTTCTTATCTAAAATGTGAGGCCTTACATCAGTCACAAAGTAGGTCACTTATGTGTGGCCACAATATAACAAAAACATACCAGATACATGCACAAAATGTATGGAAAGTAAAGGAACCCTATTTCACTGTTTATGGGAATGTAGAAAAATCAGAATGTTTTGGGAAGAGGTGAGGGTAACAATTGAAAAAATAATTTCAAAACAATTCACATTGAACCCTAAACTGTTTTTGTTGGGTCTGTATCCAGAAAAACATAACTTTAATAAGAGTGAAAGAGCATTCATAGACCTCGGTTTGCCTAATGCCAAAAAATGTATCGCACTATTGTGGAAAGACTCATAGACCAGATATGACTCAGTGGTTAAGACGGATGTTAACAAACCTTCCACTAGAAAGAATAACATACATACTGAAATCAAAGGAAAAAGTGAGAATATATTGTGATGTTTGCAAGGTTCACACAAAGAAAATGGAGCAAGATGGTTGTGATCAACGGGCTTTATTTTACACACACTCTGAGCACAGGCAGGAGGGGAGGTCATTCTCCCAGACCTCCGTTTAAATCACGGTTACACACACATAATAAATCTTGCCTATGAAATACTGCTGGGTAATTATAACGCAGTTATAATTACACAGCAGCAGAATAGCTCAGTAATAACATTTACTACACACAAAGTAACGTTTCAATTGTCAAAGCATGCTGGGAAACCCCTGCCCCCCTTCACATGGCCCCGACGTTACACTGCCCCCCCCCCCCCCGGACTGGTTTCTGTCCCCAGAAAAATTAAAGTCCAATTTAGAGGTCCAATACAAACTCATCCAGGTGTTGGGGCGGTCTTCGGCGCCAGCGGCCAACATGTACAGGCCCCCTAGTGTCCATCTGGGTCTCGGTTGGGGTATCGGGCCGGGATGGAAGCTCCGGTTCGTCCACCAGTGGTGCAGATGGCCGATACAGGGCGAGACGGTCACGATGAAGGACCACAACCCAGTCCCTTTTTCTAAGCCTCACCCTGTACACCACATCCGACAGTCTCTCCAGGACCACGCATGGCCCCGACCAATGGCTCGCCAGCTTCGGTGATCGTCCTCTCTTCCTCTCAGGGCAGAAAACCCAGACTCGATCTCCCGGTGCGAAGTCCCTCTCCTGGCAGCGGGAGTCATACGCTCGCTTCTGCCGACCCCCTGCCTCTGCCAGGGCCTCTCGAGCCAGCTCGTGCACCGTGTGGAGACGTTCTTTCAAACAAAAAAAAAATCCAATCCGGGTTTTCCTTCCACCTCCGGCTCAGCGGGGCAACCGAATACCAAATCCACCGGTGTGCGCAGCTCACGTCCAAACATGAGCGCCGCAGGGGTGCACCGGGTAGATTCCTGAGCCGCCGTCCGGTACGCCCACAAAACAAAAGGCAGGTGCAGGTCCCAGTCTCGCTGTCGCTGGTCCACTCGGATAGCGAGCTGGGTGGTGAGGGTCCGGTTGAATCGTTCGACCAGGCCGTTGCTCGGTGGATGCAGCGGGGTGGTCCGGGTTTTCCAGATGCCCAGCCGCTTGCAGACCTCTCCGAAAACCTCCGCCTCAAAGTTCCGACCCTGATCGCTGTGCAGCTCCTCCGGTGCGCCGAACCGACAGAACATCTCGTCCACCAGCTTTGATGCCGTCGTCGTGGCGCTTTGGTCCCGGACCGCGTACGCCTCTGGCCACTTAGTGAAATAATCCATCGCGACCAGCACGTAGCAGTTCCCCCGGTCCGTGGTCGGAAAAGGGCCCAAGATGTCCACTCCCACTCGCTCCATTGGTGCTCCCACCCAGTACTGCTGCAGGGGAACGTGGGATCGCTGAGTTGGTCCTTTCTGAGCTGTGCACGTGTCGCAGCGGTGAACGTGGAGCTCCACGTCCTGATGACAACCGGGCCAGTAGAACCGGGCCCGAAGGCGCTGCAGCGTCTTTGTCACTCCGAAGTGACCCGCTCCTACCGCCCCATGAACCAGCTGGAGTACTTTGGGCCGGAGTCAACGAGGAACCAGCAGCTGCCAGACGTGCCGCTGCCCAGCTGGAGTCTGCCACTGTTGATACACCACGCCCTCGTGGCAGCGGAGGCTGGCCCACTGGGAGTGCAGGGCCTTAGTCTCTGGGTCCAGCGCTGACACAACCTCCTAGGCGGGCCGCTGTCCTGCGTCCAGCCACTGCCGAACCCGCGAAATGACCGGGTCTCTGTCCTGCTCGCTCTGCAGCTGCTGCGTGCCAAGGGCCTCTGTGACATCATCGCTGGGAAGAGCTGCCTGATCATCCGAGGAGGGGCTGTGCATCGCTGCGTGATTTCTGCTCGCAGCGGCTCGGAGAGCGGCAGCCCGTGGGGCGATTTGGTCCCGATCTTCAGCCCGTTGGCAGTGACGACACTCCTCTGTCGCACAGGGACGCCGAGACAGTGCGTCAGCATTGGCATGGAGGCGGCCTGCCCGATGCACAATCTGGAAATTATAATCCTGCAGTGCCTCCAGCCATCTCGCCAACTGTCCATCCGGTTCTTTGAAGTTTAACAACCAGGTCAGGGAAGTGTGGTCCGTCCTGAGCTGGAACCTCCCCCCGTACACATACGGGCGGAAATGACGCAGTCCTTAAATGACAGCCAGCAGCTCTCTGCGAGTCACACAGTAATTCCTCTCGGCTCTGCTGAGAGTGCGGCTGAAGAAAGCGACTGCCTGCTCTCCGTGTTCTCCCTCCTGGGATAGCACCGCCCCGATGCCCTGGTTGCTGGCGTCCGTGTCCACAATGAAAGGGCGGTTCGGGTCAGGATACTGCAGGATGGGGGCTCCGATGAGCGCTGCGCGAAGCTGGGAGAAAGCAGCAGCGCAGCTGTCACTCCACTGGAACGTGCGTCCTTTCTGCATCAGCTGATGCAGCGGGCTGGCGATGGTGGCGAAGTCTTTCACAAACCTCCTATAATAGGAGGCCAATCCAAGAAAACTTCTCAGTTCTCCAACGTTCCGTGGCACTGGCCAGTCTCTCACTGTTGCCACTTGTTCCGGGTCGGTGGCGACCCCCGCTGCGCTGACGACGTGGCCCAAAAAGGTGGTCTCCCGCCGGAACAGGTGGCATTTCTTAGGGTGTAACCGTAGCCCCGCCTGCTGGATGGCTCCCAGCACCTCTCGGAGATTTGACAGGGCGCTGTCAAAATCAGCTGCATGCACCAGCAGGTCATCCAGGTAAACAACGCAGCGACTCCGGGGCACGTGAGCCAGCACTCGCTCCATCAAGCGCTCAAAGGTGGCCGGAGCGTTGCAGAGTCCAAATGGCATCACTTTAAACTGGTACAGTCCCTGCCCGATGGAGAAGGCTGTTTTTTGGCGGGCCTCAGGTGACAGCTCCACCTGCCAATAGCCGCTGCGTAGATCCAGTGAGCTAAACCAACTGGAGCTGGCGATGTGGTCCAGTGCGTCATCGATGCGGGGCAGGGGGTAGGAATCTTTCTTGGTGGCGTCGTTCAGGCGCCAGTAATCCACGCAGAACCGCCACGACCCGTCCTTCTTCTTGACCAGCACCACAGGCACCGCCCAGGGGCTGCTGGAGGGCTCAATAACATCTGCCTCCAGCATTTCTCGCACTTTTTGTTCTGCCGTTGCCCGCCTTGAAAAGGGCAGCCGGCGTGGGTGGAGTTGAATCGGCCTGGCCTCACTGGTGTCGATCTCGTGCTGCACCAACACGGTCCGGCCGCATTCCTCATCCTTCGCGGCGAAAACACCCATGTAATAGTCCAATAGCTCCCGCAGCTGGCGTCTCTGTTCCGGGTCCAGCCCGCTGCAGCTCCGCTGAAATATTTCCTCCACCGCCTGCTGCGTCTCTGCTGACACGTTGACCCCTCCCCTTGCTGTTCCTGTGTGTGCTCGTGCTCCCTCTGTCTGCGCTGGTGACGTCATCGTGTCCGGTCCTCGCGGTGGCCCGCCTGGTCCAGTCTGTTTTGGCGATCCCTCGATGGCGCGGGCCCCCGTGTTCCGTCCCTGGGTTCTGCTGTGGAGCGTGATGGTCCGGTTTCCCAGCTGGAGGGACGGTCCCACAGTGTCGATCTTGGCGTTCCAGGCTGTGAGCAGGTCTAGTCCAATAATACAGGGGTCTTGGATGTCAGCCAGCCAGAACGGGTGTTTTATGTTCTGACCGGCCACCACCAGCACTCTCCGCCCCTTCAGTCGGGCGCGCTCACCGGTAGCCGTGGTGATGCAGCGCTCGGTGGGTTCCCACCCCTGCGGAGCCGTCTTGTTTGTGCCCGGCAGCACACCGGGTCGAACCAAGGAGATTGTAGAGCCGGTGTCAATCAGGGCCCGGATCGACGTCTTCCCCAAGCTGCACTGTAGATACATCCCTGGAGAGTGTCCAACTCGGCCCACGCGCGGTGCCGGCTCCTCGGGGGAAACATCTGCTGGAGGTGGCCTGTCCCCGTTCACGCCACCTCGCTCTAGTTTAACGCCGGCGAGGGGCCAGTTTGTCGTGGGGTGGGTGCAGGGCAGTATCGTGCGATGTGTCCCATCTCTCCGCAGCGGAAGCACCCTTCCTCACGCCGCCGCGGCCATCTTCTCCGTGGACGCGCCGCCGTGGTCTGCCGTAATTCCTCCTCCTCCCCCTCGCTCTCCATCGTAGCCTGGTAGGTTCTTCGGCTGTGCGTTGGCGCTTCAGTTGTGTGATTTATTAGCGGCTCTGCCCGCTCTGCTTCTGCCACTGCAGTCCTCCAGTCGCTCGCGGCGTGGAGCCATACGTGGTTCTGGAGCTGGGCCGGGCGGAGACCTTGGATGAAACTCCGGAGGGCGAGCTTCTCTACTGCCTCCGGTGCGAAATCTGGGTAGCTGCGCCGGGTTAACAGCCATATGTCTGCAGCATAGGCTCCTAGTTTTTCCTGGTGGTTCCAGTGGCGGCGGGTCAGTTGTTCTTGGGCATGCTCAGCGTCCGCTATTCTCCCAAATCGTCTCTGGAGCGCCTCTTGTAGTGCTGGCCAGCTGTGGCGCTCCTCGGGCCGGAGATCAGAGAGTGTGCAGAGGGCTTTCCCTTCCAAGGCCTGCGCGACCTGTACGGCGGTTTCCTCTGGCGACCAGCCGTTCAGCACTGCGGTCAGCTCGACCTGTCAGGTAGTCGTCCAATGTGGCTTCGCCGTTGAAACGGGGAATCTTGGCCCGCTGTCGAACAGGTGGGGTGGTCGTCTCCTGATCGCTCGCCACTCCTGATCGCCGTGGGGTCGCCAGCCCGTCCTGTCCTGAGAAGGGTGGAATGTTTGCTCTGTTCCACCCGCTCTGTCTTGAAAAAGACAGGAGGAGGGGTGCGCTGGCCCCGTCGGGTCCGCCGCTTCGTTCGTCCCGGCTCCCAGTGGTGGTGCCTCGGTCTCATCGTCCATCAGCTGGGCAATGGCCTGCTCCAGCTGCTGGATCTCCATTCTGATCCTGGCTTCCATTTGCTCCATGCCCACTTCTGACACCAGTGTGACGTTTGCAAGGTTCACACAAAGAAAATGGAGCAAGATGGTTGTGATCAACGGGCTTTATTTTACACACACTCTGAGCACAGGCAGGAGGGGAGGTCATTCTCCCAGACCTCCGTTTAAATCACGGTTACACACACATAATAAATCTTGCCTATGAAATACTGCTGGGTAATTATAACGCAGTTATAATTACACAGCAGCAGAATAGCTCAGTAATAACATTTACTACACACACAAAGTAAAGTTTCAATTGTCAAAGCATGCTGGGAAACCCCTGCCCCCCTTCACATGGCCCCGACGTTACAATATGGAGACCTTTCATTGATTATGTAAAGAAATTAAACATAACTTCTGAAGAAGGTTAATGATATGTGTGAACCTTGCAAATTCCAAATTGGTGAATGTATAATATGTATTCTTATGTAATAGATTACCTAGACTAAACAGAGGAGCATTGTTGTTGACTTGCCTTTGTTAATGGTTTTTGGTGTTTTTGGTACATAGTGGTTTTTTAAAATTTTTAAATTACTTTAGTGTTGGTGTTTGATTGTTTGTGCCATGTTTGTAAAAAAAAAAAAAAAAAGTTCGATAAAAAATATTGTGGAAAAAAAAAGGTGGGGGTGGCTTTTTCTAATGATCATTCCTAGACTAGTAAAAGTTCTAATGATCTACTAACCAGTTTCTGGTGAGCACAAAAATTAGTCAAGTAAAGCCCTCGACCACAAAACACTGTTGGCGGGGGGGGGGGGGGGGGGGAATCCTCATTCGTGTGTGCACGCAGCAGTCCAGAGGAGGCGCTCTTCGCTCAGACATGGCTGAAGTAGATCCGTGGCGTGTAGATCCGCTCCTCCTCACCGATCTATCCCCCGGGTGTCTGTGTGGGGCGTTCATGCTGAGCAGCGGCGGCTCCCTGCTACCCACCACCAGCTCTAGGAATCGACTGACTTTCTGGCGTCTCTTCTACTGCCAAATCCACTCTCAAATCTCCAGCACTTCCCCCCCGTTTCAACTAATAAACAGTGAGGTTCAGCAAAGACCGGGGACGTTTCCGTTTTAAGTTGATTTACCGTCTCAGCGACAGCACCGCTCGAACGACTAATTTTTTTTTTTTTTTTTTTAACCGTTGGACCAAACAGGTTTCAACTTAAACGAACCCGCAGACATTTTGTTATTTTTCTGAATTACGTCGGCTTTCCTCCCATACTTTTGAGTCAGTGTTTTTGTAACTGGATTGAAGAGTGAGCTGAAAGCTCTGAAGGGCCAGCCAGCCCAGGGCGAGAAAGGCAGGGAATGACTGCTGCTGCTCGGTAGCTACATCCTCGCCGCCGTATGAATAACGTTATTAATTTCGCTGCGTTTAGCTGCCGCTGGTGCGCTGGAGCTCACAGCAGCCATGCATCATTTTGACTGACAGCTTTTGGAGAATTAGCTAGCTTAGCCGGAGATGATGGTGGTTCCCTGCGCACGGGCACAGTAAAATACGGGTCGGGACAGGTACAGCAGCCTCGGATAACAACACGGAGGCTTTTAGCGCGCTAAGTGCATCACTTATAATCGGCTTTTTTTTTTTCTTCTTCTTCTTTTTTTGGGAGGGGGGTCCGCTAGTTACCGTTAGCAAAGGCGTCCTGCTAACGCTGGCCAGCTCCTGACAGGCTGGGTTAGCTTTGTACAAAAGGACCAAAGGAGGAAAATATCTAAACGCCGTGTTGGAGAAGGAAAGCAACAAACAAGGAATTGACATGATGTTTCCACAATCAAGGCACTCGGTAAGTAGATGTTGTTTTGACTTTTGATATTGCCTCAGGTTTAGTGCGTGTGTACCCAGACTAGATAGTCAAATTTTTATCATTTTGTAGTGGTTATGGGGGTCGGTACGAGAGTTTGGTTATGATTGGGAAGTTTTGAAGAAAACAAGTTGATATGAAGGTGGAAAAATACACCAAACTTGTGCATTTAAAGTCTGTTACAGCTTTAATATTATTTTAACTTGTATTATATAGCCACACACTCAGGCTCACTGTCCACCCCCCCCCCCCAAAAAAAACCAAAACCTAACGACCAAAAGACTCCCTATCTGTATAACCGAAATGTCAGTGGTGTTCACTGTTGCATGCAGGTGGATGCGTTTATTGAGTGAAAAATGCACATCTCCTCTGTTCCCCTAAATCTCAAGTTTCCATGGTAACAGAAACTCGGTCCAGGGATGCATTATGAGCGAGGAAGGCTCACAGCCCATTGGTCAAACAGTTACTTTTAGTGACTGGCAGAATTGTCTCTTGTCACAGTCCATTTGTGTCGTTGTGGCTTTACTGCACTTATTCCATTAGCCATGGGCTCAAATTGAATCATGGTTTTAAGTGACACCCTTTGGTGCAGAAACCTTTTTTTTTTTTTTTTTTTGGTGGCTCTTTTTATTATCAACATGTCACCTTTCCCCCAGTAAAGACAGAAAAAAATCTGAATAAAAATACCTGGATCAAAGCTGTAAGTAAACACTTGGTATTTAAAGTGAACCTTGTAATTCTTGCAAGTTCTTCTGAATGCCTTTTGTCAAAAAGTGGTTTGCCCATTGGCAGTTTGTGTGGCAGCCTGATTGTGTGCCGATGTTCCTCTGATGCCAGTCCTGGGGTTGATATGTGGTTGCAGTTGGGCTTATCAAAGCAATTAATTTCTACCAAAAGTGTGACTCTGAATCACCTCAACTTGTGGTAAATGTCGTCATAAAATCAGAAGTGTATGCACTACATCTTTATGCTAAAGGTGTGTAACCCTTATTTAAAATTGCTAGTCTACTGAGATCAGTACAAATAGGGATATTTATTGCTTGTAAATGTGGATTTGCACTTTGGCTTAAGTCTTTATTTTCCTGACTTATGCAATCACCTCCAAGTTAAAGGTGCAACCTCATCCTCGGATTTATTTATTACAGCAGTGGTTTTAAGTAATCATAATTCATGCCAGGTGTTGCCTTTGCTTTTAGTGTAAAAAGTGCATTCTCAACAGGGGAAACCCCCAGGCAGGACAGTGTTTGAACTTTTAAGCCAACACAGGATATGCCAGCACTGGCATCAAATGGAAACCACAAGTACTCCAACTGACCGCAAGCTTTTTGGCCACAGAGTCATAAAAATGCTTCCGAAGTTGTGTACAAGTTGCTCCGAGCTTGCTTGTGCACTCCCAGATGGCAAAAAAACCCTTGCCCCTGACTTTGAATTTCAGCCTCCACATGAGTTCTGTTGGCATTAGATGTAGCTTGCTTTTAAATGCATTCACTGAGTTGATCATGATTACACATTTAACCTTACCCTGCAGTTCTGAGTTAAACTAATTGAGCAGGGCGACAATATTCTGATGGCGCTTATTGATTTGTACAGGCCAGCTGGGTATGTACACAATATCTGATTTATTTCAACAATGTCAAGAATCTCTAGTCACCTGTCTAACTTAAGTGTACAGCAGCAGGTCTGAGCCTTTTTAGTGAGTCCTGGCTCAAGATGGAACACAATTGTCACAACTTCTAGGACTTCAAATTTTGCTGTGCTGGGTAAATATTAATTATTGATGTTCAGAATGATTCAATTTGTTTCCCAAATGAAAAGATCCTGTTTGCCTCCTGAATGTGAAATGGTTTTCTACAAGGCAAAATAAGATTCCGTTTTGTTGTGCCCTTGACCTTGGTGCACGCTCTGGTAATGATCGTTATGCTCTCAACGTTTTTAGGTTGAATTTGAAATAGTCCACATCTCAAGTAAGTAGATGCTTGCATATGGAAAAAGTAAATTCACTTCATTTTTTCCACAGTTTTGGTTGCTGTTTTTGAGCTTTTTGTGCAGTTTACTGAAAGCTAATCACTATCAATTTGTCAGATATTATTGCTATTATTAAACCTTCAGTATTGCTTAAAAAGGAAAACCTTGTTTTGGCTAAAAATTGTTTTGTCGATACAATACAAAAGACCTCTTCCTCTTCGGCCAGCTAAATAAAAATGTATTCATTATCTTTTTGACAGCAATTCCACCCCCCCCCCCCCCAACCACATTGCTGTTTTGTTTTTGTTTTTTTCCTCCAACACAGGAGATTATTTCTTAAGAATCAGTTGAGGACAGTGACTTGGAGTGAAATGCACCCTGTCTGTGGGAAGGAAGTTTTTTTTTTTTTTTTTTTTTTTTTTTTAAGAAAATGTGTGAAAAATGTGAAAAGCAAATTATGTAGATTCTATGCCAAAGAAGCAATTTTTGAAATGGGGAAAAAATGGATTATTGCAAGCAGATTGTGTAGCGCACACAGGTTTTCTGCTGCAGGTAAACAAAAAGCCCAAATGAGGTGCACAGTATTTTTTTTTTTTTTTTTTTTATTTCATGCTCAGAATATTTTGGTCCAAATGATGTCCTTAAACCATTCCCTACAGATAGTATAAGTTGAAGACCCTGTAATGGGAACTTTCTTCCTATGGAGACTTATGTGAATAATTATTGTCGAAGATCTGATGTACTTCCTTTCTACTCTAGTTAAGTCACTTTTTAAATCCCTAATTTAAAAATGACCTCCCTTCCATTTGGCTGTGATTAAAAAGGAATTTTAGAAATTGATTTTTGGCCATAACTGCAGGTGGTTAAGACTTAACAGATGACAATCATTGACTGGCAGGCCCTAACCGTATTCCTTTGTGCTAATGGCCCGCCCTTATCTGTGAATTTATACATAAATCTACTGAACATACATGTCTTCCCTTCAAATCATGCCTGTCTTCGGCTGCTGCGGCTGCCACAGTGAGTCTCGAGATTTGGAGAAATGTGTGACACGTTTATAGATATGGATGTCGCAGATGAGAAGCTGGGGGTGACAGTAACAGTGATGCCCCATAGCAAGATTGAGTCTCTCAAACTTACTCAGCTGCTGCTGAAATTGTCTGTTTACTTATCTAAGAACCTGCGGAATGAATCTTTCAGTTCAATTCTGGCATATGACAAACTTTTACTTTTTTTTTTTCCTTTTGCACCAACAAGAGTGTCTTGTCAATTTGTCTAATTCTCCATAGCAATGTTACGGCCTACCCTTTGTTTTCTTGTTTCCTTCTCCATACTCACTCAGAGCTCCTCAGCTTTCCCTACTCTGCTGCTGATTGCCCAGGTGAACGAGACCACACCTGGCTTCATTTGGCAGTCAGCAGCAAGAGCAGATAAGCTAGGGAAGGAAAAAAATGTTCTAGGCTGGCAATCACCATCTTGCTACCAGTCAGGCAAGATCTTTGGGTGTTTTACTTCCTTTATTCCCCTCTTTTGTTTAATTTGCCCAGTTTGCCTCATTTTAGTTAAAAAACCCAATTTCTCCAGTTCCCGGTTACTTCCTCTTTGACCCGGCTACAATTTCTATCGTTCCTTCCCTTCATCCCCGAGTTCCACCTGGGGGATGTAATGGCAGGCTCAGAAGTTAGTGGTGGTGGTCATGTGTGGCAGTCACGTTCAATTAATAATTATATTTGTGTCACTTTGAGCCCTCAATTTTCCTCAGTTTAAAGGTAATCTGACAAACTTTACCTTATTCATATTTGGTGATTCTCACAAAATGGCATCGTTAGTGGCAGTGGCAAAGGTGAGCATGCGCCTGCAAATATGAGTGTGTGGATGTTTATTTGTGCACAATAAAGAAAGCCCACTTCTGCTTTCTTAATCAAGTACTGAATTGATGTATACTTCATGACGACAAAACTGTAAGCTGAGGCATAGTAAAAGGGACAAAATTTATGTTTCTGATTAAACTCAGGAGGCTATATTGAGTCCTAAACCACCTACTGATCAGGTCATTGATTTGGTGGCACCAGTCATTCATGGGCCCACCCACAAGGATGCTGACACGTCACCTCTCCTCCAGTACCACAGCACACAGAAGTTTGCAAGCTGGCAAATTGAACAACCAATGCTTAGTCCTGATTGGTTCACCTGTTATAGTGATGTCACAAAAATGCGCCATTTAAACTTACCTTTTTCCAAGGAGAGGAACTTGACTTTCACAGCAGAAAAACTGACATGACATGTAAGTGATTGTGCTCTTGACATGTCTTGTAAGTCATAAAAAAATGTTAAGGGAAAAAAAAAACTTGATTTTCAGTGAGGGCTGTACGATATGACAAAAATTTCACATTACGGTACAAGTCATCTTATATCACGATAACGATATTACAATATACATTTTCTGTAAATTCTACAGTTTAGTTACATAAAAAGGACCATCTTTTTTTTTTAACGTTTTTTACATGTACCTTTTTCCCTCATAATTTTGGTGGTGTTATAAAATAGTTTTTTAATGTGCATTTGAGACTTGATTCTCATAAATTTCAGGTGTTTCTTCTAAATCATATATAAATAAAAAGTAAACATCAATAAATTAAATATTTCCTGAGCCAGAGGAGAATAGGGGAAAAAAAACACAACATAAAAATGTTTGAAAATGAGAATTACCCATCGCTACCATCTACAGATATAAATTAGTTGTTAGTTTAAATCAATGAAAATTTAAGTTTGGAGTTAGTCTGCCATTCTGGCCTAATTTAATCTGTTTGCTTCTTAGTAAAATATTTCAGATTGGTCATGATCTGAAAATCAAAGACACAAAAGGTAATGTAATAAAATACATGTGATGACTTTATCTTTATTCATTAGGCTGCATGTCCACCACATGCATTTTTTGTCGCCCGACTGCCCTGAGCGTTTTTTTTTTTTTTTCCCCAGAGCTTGTGCACTGCGCTCTGGGGGGAAAAAAGTCTGTGCCCTGTATCCCAGCACCAGCTTGTCACTCTCAGCTCAGCACTTCCACTTTTCCTATGGTTAGACGTTCTACTCATTTTTTTAATAGCAGTCTCTAAATAGCAATGGACAGGAAATGCATTCTGGCATTGGCAGCAGCTCTGGATGTAAAATATGATGACACGGAAAACAGTCTGAGTAGAGACTGTGTCGGCGTCCCATGTCCTGCCCTTCCTTAATTCTGATTGGCTGCTTAGAAAGATCTGACATTGACAAGGTCAGCTGCAGTCTGAAAAGTTGAACTTTTTTCCAACACTGAGCGCCCTGCGCGACAAAAAACAGCCATCACTCAAAGCGTTTCAGCGCCGAAATGCTGGACGACGTAGAGAATGAATAGAAAATAGTCGCCCAGAGTGGAAAAAACACGTTTGGTGGACACGCAGCCTTATCGCTACTTGACAAATTAAAATTATTAGAAATCAAATAAATTACATTAAAAGCCAACTTGCTCCTCTGACCTGTATTAATTAATTTATTTTGCATGTATATGCCACCACATGGACTTTTGCAGCTTTAATACATTTTTTTCAAACTAAAACTCAGCAGTAATTTAAACCAAAGAAACGATCTGCTACAGTTTCCAGTTAGCACAACTTAGCATCATCATTTAGCATTTCATAATTCGACATGGTGTTAATGTTACTTACTTCCTGTTAAAACTAGGTTGGCGAACTATCCTTTGACGCAGCACGATGGAAAATAGTCCCACATCCCTGGCAAACAGGAGTAGCAGCTATCTGAACCGGTAGTTTGAAGTTTAAACCACTGACTGAAGCCGAGCCACCCACTAAACACCTGTTCTGCTGCGCACATTCGCATACTGTGGTGGAAAGATGGGGTGCTGACAAGTAGTGGTGAGGAGCTTTACTGAATAAACAAGAGTGTGTGCATTTTAAATCATGATATAAACGATCAGAGTATTCTGTGAAACAATAGACATTTTTATATCGTCATCCGATATATATCGTTATATTGCACAACCCTATTCAGTCTATCACTTTAAGACATGCAGCGCTAAGTGAAATTATTTAGTTGAATTTCTGTTTCTTAATTTTAACAGGAATTCTCAGTGAAATAAATGTTCTTTGTAAGAGAAACCTTTGGTCATGTTTATGGTAGCAGCTCCAGACTGCAGTAACAGCCAAGTGCACAGTTGCTCATGGTAGTTTGTGCACACTGCTACTTAATAGAACAGAACAAGAGCCATATCATGGGCTAATCAGTCTAGATTTGGTATGCTTATAGTCAGCCTAGGAATGCTAATGGCCAGCCTACACATGCTAAAATAGTAGCTGATTGAGTGGATTACTAAAGCCCCTTTCCCACTAGTGTTACTTTGGCCCATTTTAGTATGGTACAGTTCGGCTCGCTTGTGTTTCCGCTGCACATGAGTACCACTTGATGTGGGTGGAAATAGTTACAGGGAGGTGGCGCAACCCTCCTGTTATGTAAAACAAGCATAACGTTACGTAAAACAAGCAACCCAGGCAAAACACAAGATGGCAAGATACGAAGCGACTGCATTCTCTGGCTTTTTTTTTGCCAGAGTAAAGCCAAAAAAGGAGAACAGAAGGCAAAAGACGGCAAGACGACACACTCTGGAAAAGTACTGGAGCATTTAGGAAACTATATAGAGCAGTATAAAGCAGAAGACATGAAGATACGAACTACATCACATATGAAGGTAAGCTAATGATTACTAATGCTACTTTGCTTTTGTCCGCCGTACGACATTGTAATGTCGGCAAGTTATCGCTATTAGGTACTCACAAATATATTTTCTGTGTGCGTTTCAGATGGCTCTCTTGTGGCAAAGTTATCACTTCAAATCGGGGGTCTGGACGTTCAACACTGGCTCTGTGATGTCACCCCAGCTTCACGAACGCGAAGTGGTTACAGAACTGCAGAATGTGTGTAGAAATGTTTAGCTTCCTGTGCAACAAATTGCTCTGATCTGTGTCAAAATCATGGAGACTGTTTAGACGTCATGGGATTTACCTGCTCCAGCCAGTGGTATCATGGCAAAACATGATCAGCTGCCAAACTTGATCGCCAGGTGCCATATTGTAGTATGAGCCGTAAAATATATATTTCAACAGGTAAACAGTACTGAGTTAGGTATAAGATATATTTAACAATTATGATGCATTTTAAGCCAAAATAAATGGATCTAGGATTAAAAGCAATTAAAATAATGCAGTCACAAGGTTACATGGAGAAATACATGGATTAACTGGAGAGATATCATATTGAGTATTGCTGACTACATGTAGATACTGTATACAGGTACATCTGAAAAAATTAGAATATCATGAAAAAGTTCAATATTTTGTCATTTCAGAAAGTGAAACCCATATATAGTCATGACACAGACAGTGATATATTTCAAGTGTTTATTTTAATTTTGATGATTATGGCTTATAGCCCTACGGAGCAATCCTACGGAGTGCTGCCATGCATCAGCAGTGAACTATACATGTATTCCTGTAGTATAGCACTGGGAATTTTGACAATAAACCTTTGTACTTTTTGCAGATGTCTCTTTTGTTTTGTGTGAAGGTTACCACCAAGTGACACAACACAGTGATGCCATGGTCATTAAACCGGTTTTGATACTTTTGGCAGTGTGGGGACGGTGCCAAGTCCTGCTGGAAAATGAAATTGGCTTCTCCATAAAGCTTGTCAGCAGAGGGAAGCACAAAGTGCTCTAAAATTTCCTGGTAGACGATTGCGCTGACTTTAGTGTGAAGTTTCCACAGTCAGTAATGATTTGAGGAACCATGTCTTCTGCTGGTGTTGGTCCACTGTGTTTTATCAAGATCAAACCTCAAGCAACTTAGATTCTGTGCCTCTCCGCTCTTTCTCTAGACTCTGGGACTTTTGACTTCCAAATGAAATGTAAAATTTACTTTTATCTGAACAGAGGTCATCTGCTGGTGTTTACTGTGTTTTATCAAGACCAAAGTCAGCGCAGTCATCTACCAGGAAATTTTAGAGCACTTTATGCTTCCCTCTGCTGACAAGCTTTATGGAGAAGCTGATTTCATTTTCCAGCAGGACTTGGCAACCCCCCCCCCCCCCCACTGCCAAAAGTATCAAAACCTGGTTTAATGACCATGGACCATGGCATCACTGTTTGACTGGCCAGCAGACTCTCCTGACCTAAACCCCATAGAGAATCTATGGAGTATTGTCAAGAGGAAGATGAGACACCAGACCCAACAATGCCGACAAGCTGAAGGTTACTATCAAAGCAACCTTGACCTTCATAACACCTCAGCAGTGCCACAGGCTGACCTCCATGCCACGCCACATTGATACAGTAATTAATCCAAAATTTGCCCCGACCAAGTATTGTGTGTACATGGACATACTTTTCAGTCGGCGAACATTTTTATTAAAACATTTTTTAAAATTAATTTCATGTAATATTCTAATTTTTTGAGAAACTGAATTTGGGTTTTCTTGAGCTGTAAGCCATAATCATCAAAATTAAAAGAAATAAAGGCTCGAACTATATCTGTGTAATGAATATATATAATATAGGAGTTTCATTTTCTGAATTGAATTACTGAATTTAATTTTTGATGACATTCTAATTTCAGGGATGGCAATTTTCCGCCGATCCGCAGATTTCTGCCAATTTATTTTCAAACTGATCATTTCTGTGAATCGTCTAAATCCGTTGAGAAAATTTTAGGGGGGGTAAGGTACCTTATTGTTACCGATTTTTAGCAAAAATCAACATGATTACATAAGCGCTCGGCGCTTCCCCGGGTCAAGTCTCGCGATAACCTGGATGTACTCAAGCTACTGCTGTATTGGAAACAGCCCTGCGATTGGATAGTTGCAAACGATTGGACCAATCAAATGGCTTGTTGTATGCTTTGTCAAAAATTCATGGCGGCTTGTTCTCAGGGATGTGATTTTTCTGGTAATTCGCCAAATTCCGCTTTATTTCATCTTCCAGGAAGATAAAGTACGTTAGCGGCTTGTGGTCCACGAACGCAGTGAAGGCGTGCCCTTTCAGGCAGAACTGGAAGTGGCGTATGGCCAGGTGGAGAGCCATTAACTCTGTCGAACACGCTGTATTTACGCTCACTGTCGTGCAAAGACCTGCAAAAAAAAAAAGGTGAGCAGCTGCCAAGAACCGGCAACGCACTGCTCCACGACGGCCGCTATGCCCATGTCCGAGGCGTCGGTAGTGAGCGCTGTTTTAACCTCAGAACGCCTGCTCCCGTTCAGGAGTCCAGTCGACTCTGTCCGCCGGTTTCCGTTTCTTGAGTGCAGCGTACAACGGCTGTATGAGCTGTGCTGCGCGGGGGAGGAAACGGTTATAAAAGTTAACCATCCCCAAAAACTCCTGCAGCGGCCTGACATTGTTGTTGAGGAGAAAAAATAGCAAAACAATTTACATTACTTTTGATTCCAAACAGTTTCAAATTGACAGTGCACAGTGGACATTGACTCATAACTTTTGAATATTTCTAAGACTTGGCTGCATCAGTGATTGTGCAAAATGAACTGCTCAAGACTCAATGGAGATTGAAACTGGTGATCTGAAATGGATGCTGAAATTATAAAAAGTAATGGTATGTTGGAATTTTATTTCTATTATGGAATAGATAAAATTAATTGATTTTGATGTGATGGATAATGCTTGTTGGAATATTTTAGGAATGCTATCTTCTTGGAACATAAGTCAATATTATACAGTAATAAGTGGCATTCAGCTGTTTTGTCATTTAAGCACAGTTCTAGTACTTAAAAATCATAAAAACCCAGGAGCTTCGGGGGGCAAAGTGACAGTAAAGGTGAAAATTGGCTCAAAGTTCGACGAGGTAACAAACACTCAGTTTCTGAAGAAACCAGAAAAGGAGCTGAAGTTCAGAGACTGACACAGCTTGCTGCCAAAAGGAAGAAAATTTCACATTAGAAGTGACTTGGTGACCAGTGTAAATAGTGTAATAAACTCTTATAGAACTGTTAAATTTGTTGGACTAAAGACAGTGAGACAACATTGAAGAAAAAGTAAGTTAACTTTTCATTAAATTTAATTTATCCAAGTCTAGTATTTTTTTTTTTAATCATTTTTTTCAGTCTAAATTACTTCTGTTTTACTGAAAACCTCCCAGCTTCAGGGGGGCTGCGCCCCCCCGGCCCCCCCATAAGTCAATCGACCAAATTAGATTTCAGCTGAAATCAGAATTTCCTGTTGCCATCCCTGTAATTTGAGATGCACCTGTATGTTTCACTTTCTGAAATGAGTGACAAAAAATATTGAATTTTTTCATGATATTCTGATTTTTTTTTTTTTTTTTAGATGTACCTGTAAATATATATTCTCTGCATCAGCAGTGAACTATATATGTATTCCTGTAGTATAACACTGGGAATTTTGACAATAAACCTTTGTACTTTTTGCAGATGTCTCTTTTGTTTTGTGTGAAGGTTACCACCAAGTGACACAAATTAGATACTAAAAGATTGGAAGTGCTGTGTAAGAACAATCCAGCAGTTTGAGAAATCACTTTTGGTTTGGTGTAAGTCTGCCAACAGAATTATGAACCATAAAGCAGTGTGTGTTAAAATGTTAAATCCCATTAAACCCTAACTCAGGGGTGTCCAATCATGTGCCATGGAGGGCCAAGACTCTGCAGGTTCCCTCTTCTACCCTGTCTCTTCAGCAGGTGTTTTCACTGATCAGCAATCAGTGGAAGAAATTCAGTGGAATCTGCTGAAGACACTAGTTAAAGGTAAAGCCCACAGGGTCTTGGCCCTCCATGGCACATGATTTGACACCTCTGCCTTAAAGGTCTGACACTATTTTGACTGAATCTAATTTTGCAACACATGATTTCAATGTGACAAAATAGGTTGGGCTGTGCAGTTCTAAGTCAAACAGGCTTTTTTTCACACGAATAGCCAACGTTTTCATGAGTGCCACGTCACCAATTGTGTCAGTGACTGGAAAACCCCCCAGCCATGTTGTGACGTCATCGGGAGAACACGGCGCTTGGCTGCCCATTGTACACACAGGATGGAAGCAGTAGAAAACATCGACGATGGTTCCAGCACATGTAGTCTGGAACTGGTTTGTGTTGTTCAATCTTCAGACAATTATAGTTCAGAAGAATGTGGTGATAATGAAGAATCTGGGGGCATCAGACCTTATAGGTTTGAGCCGTGCCAAGAGGACATCGTGCCTAGCGAGTCAGACTCAGTGACAGTGGAGAGGCACACGTGTCCGCAGCAGCGACAAACACACGGCAGGGGAACACCGAGTGGTATGCTTTTGTTACAGATATTGCAACAAATTATTTGTTCATAAATATAATTTATTTAAACCAGATTTTTCAATAAAATCAAAGTGTATTCTGTGGCTCAGGCATCGGGTTTATTATGGATTATATTTTGAGTTAAGATAAGATAAGATAAGCCTTTATTAGTCCCACAACGGGGAAATTCCAGGATTGCAACAGCACAGGGATAGCAACACTCAGAGCAACAATCAGAAGGCAAGAAAAAAAAACAAGCAAGCAAGAGCAGCTAATATACATATGTACATATTACTATAAAATATATATATACACACACACACACAGACACACAGTGCAGAGCATTGTAGCTGGATGGAATAAATATATGAATATATGAACACACAGTGCAGAGCATTGTAGCTAGATGGAATAAATATGTAAATATATAAACACCCACAGTACGGAGCATTGCAGCTAGGTGGAATAAATATGCAAGTATATAAACACACACAGTGCGGAGCAATGTAGCTAGATGGAATAATATGTAGATATATAAAAACACAGTGCGGAGCATTGTAGCTAGATGGAATAAATATATAGATATATAAATATAAACACACCCAGTGCTGAGCATTGTAGCTAGATGGAATAAATATGTAAATATATAAACACACACAGTGCAGAGCATTGTTGCTAGGTGGGATGAAACAGCATAACCGTCTATTTAGTTATCCTACATGGTATGATTATGTGCCCATACATATTCTCACCCTCCATAGCGACCGGTATGTTCCTAGTTGTATGCCGGAGAGGACCATTGTGTAAGTCTATTGCATCTTTTGCATTCAAAAAAACTATTAGTTTATTACGTCTTTTTGCTATCTCTGCGAGCAGCCCTGCTTAGGTTGTACAGTCTGACAGCCGTTGGTAGGAAGGACCTACGAAACCTCTCGGTTGTGCACCTGGGATGATGTAGTCTGCTGCTAAATGAGCTCCTCAGTGCATCCAGTATGTCCTGCATAGGGTGGAACTCGGACTCCAGCAGAGATGACAGTTTAGCCACCGTCCTTCTCTCTCCTATCTCCTCCATCGGATCAAGGCGCTGCCCCAGGACAGAGCTAGCTTTCTTAATCAGTTTGTTCAGTCTCTTCCTATCGGCTGCAGTAATGCCACTGCCCCAGCAGACCACTCCAAAAGTGATGGCTGATGCCACCACCGTGTCATAGAATGACTTCAGCAGCGCCCCTTGTACACCAAAAGACCTGAGTCTCCTCAGCAGGAACAGCCTGCGCTGTCCCTTCTTGTAGAGTGCGTCAGTATTGTGTGACCAGTCTAGTTTATTGTTCAGATGAATACCCAGGTACTTATAGGATGTCACCATCTCGATGTCTGTTCCCTGTATATTTACTGGTGCTGTGAGGGGCTGCCCATGCCTGCGGCAGTCCACCACCAGCTCCTTAGTTTTCCTCGCGTTGATCTGGAGCCAGTTCCGATGGCACCAGTCCACAAAGTCCTGGATAAGCCCTCTGTACTCAGCTTCATCTCCGTTGGAGATGAGACCAACGATCGCAGAGTCATCAGAGAACTTCTGTAGATGGCAATGTGTTGTGTTGTGTGAGAAGTCCGCAGTATAAAGAGTGAACAGGAAGGGAGCCAGCACCGTTCCCTGGGGGGCCCCCGTGCTACTGATGATCGTGTCGGAAACACAGTCCCGGGTTCTCACAAACTGAGGCCGGTTCGTGAGGTAGTCCAGGATCCATGATGACAGGTGCTGGTCCACCCCTGCGCGCAGCAGCTTGTCCTTCAGGATCATCGGTTGGATGGTGTTGAAAGCACTGGAGAAGTCAAAGAACATGATCCTCACCATATTCCCGGGCTTCTCCAGGTGGGACAGAGAACGGTGAAGGAGGAAGATCACCGCATCCTCCACCCCAATGCCATGCTGGTAGGCGAACTGGAGTGGATCCATCGCTGGTTCCACCAGGGGGTGGAGATGAGCAAGGAGCAGTCTCTCCAGGGTCTTCATCAAGTGGGACGTCAAGGCCACCGGTCTGTAGCTGTTCAGGTCTTTGGGGTGGGGAGTTCTTTAAGTTCTTATATTTTGAGTTCTTTAAGCGCTATATAAGTGCAGGTTAGAGTTCTTGTTTTTATGCCTGTTCTTTTTCTTTTCCATGCCTGTAGCTGTCGCTCTGGCTGGCAGTTGTTGGGCAGCCGTTTTGACCCACTTTCAGGTGGGCGCTGTCCAAGATTCGCCGGTCCGACCACGCGCCCTCTTGGACAGTCAGCTGTTCATGTTTTGTGTGCATCATCTGCCGTGTTGTCAGCCAGCCAATATTGCCAACACTATCACGACGTGTTGGCCTCTCCACACAGCTGTGGTTCTGTTGCGCCCCTTGAAGCGATGTCGGCCCTGGGGCACAACTGTGGTTAACATGTCTCCTTTCCATGCGTTTGCTGGGCAATGTCAGCCCCGAACACCAACTGTAAGTGTTTGTTTATTTTTGTAAGTCTTCACCTTTTTGGGAACTGTTGTCATCAGTCTTATGTTCAGTACATGTGCTGTGGTGAATCCTGCGCTTAAATCCATTCATCCTTGAATGGGCTGCACGGTGGCGCAGTGGTTTAGCACTGTGGCAGCACAGTTTTACCCTTGGCCGGGGGATCGCGGGGATCATGAGATCGTGGGTTCGATTCCAGCCCCCGACCAACAGTGAGCTGTGTGGAGTTTGCATGTTCTCCCCGTGTTGCGTGGGTTTACTCCGGGATTTCTCCGGTTTCCTCCCACATACCAAAAACATGTAGGTTTAGGGCGCTCGCGCACGCAGCGACCAGCAGCCGGTGGCTTGTCACCAGACTGCAAACCAAATCTACCTACGGGTACAAATAAGTAACAAAAAAAAAAATAAAAAAATCCTTCCCCTCCTCGTACGCTTCCTGTCATGACCCTCCGTGCGCTGTTACGCAGCGCACAGAGGGAGGATGAAATAACGAGGATTTACGTGCAGGGTTCACCACAGCACATTTAATACAGAGACAGACAATTCCCAAAAAAGTGAAGACATACAAAAAACACGAACACACTTCCTGATGGCGTTCGGGGGCTGGCATTGCCCAGCAAATGAACGAGAGGAGACAGGTTAGCCACAGGTGCGCCCCAGAGCCGACATCGCTTCAAGGACGCACAAGAACCACAGCGAACATGGAGTGGCTAATGCGTCGTGAGAGTGCTGAAAATATTGGCAGACAGCACGGATGACAATACTATGGACCAGCAGTGCGTGACTGGCAAACGGCTGCTTAAGTACATGCACTACTGGTGATGGTGTGATGAGAAGCACCTGGGCGAGGACCGGGAAAGATGATCAGCGGGAATGGCAATCAGCTGGTGATAATGAGAGGGGGCATGGCCGGACTGGTGAACTGTCAGCATGCACTCACAGAAAGTAGGTCAAAGTGGCCGTTGAACAGCTGCTGGCCAGACAGTGGCTAAGGAGAGGAAAGCACACTGAAATACATACTATACATACATCAACAGCGGCACCTAAACCCACAAAGGTCAGGACCGAGCCAGGGGAAACCAAGCCAGCTCGGCTCCTGACACTCCTCCTGCGTAAAAGTGCACGAGGAGGCTTATGACAGTTGGAGCTGAAGCGTGTGATGTGGTCTTTCACGGTCTGCTGTTTATCTAAGCCTGCGACACAACGCAAAGGCATAGCTGTAAAACTAAAACAAGAAACCAGAGAAACGGTGTGCTCCAAAGCTGCTGGCATTCCAGTCAACACCGGTGTCCGTTATGTTGCTGACGTCATTTCAACCTCCTCCTTCACTTGGTGGGCGGCACCACAGTCCAGTCAGCGGATGCGTTTTTTTGATAACTGCTATGCAGGCGCAGTTGTAAATATTGATCGACCATGACTTTTGGGTTTACACAACATGCTAAAAAATGTCAAAATTGTCATCAGACCTTGAACCCATTATTAGGAAATCCAGATGCTAATATGGCCCAGAATTCCTCCATATACTGGTACTATCACAAAAGTGTACAGTGTCTTCTGCACTGGCACATCCAACAGTACAGTCTTCAGTAAATAAAATAATTTTTACTTTTTATTAAAAATGAGCCATTATTTTCAGTCACTGATAAAATGGTTTGCTCGGTTGACTCTTTTCCCACCGGTGTCTTAACAGACAAAATAGAAAATCATGATGCAAACACATAAGTCACTAAATCGTTTATTACAATCAGCATTAAATTCCACATTATTTAGAATGTGCAAAATTCAAACTGTAAAAAAAATAAATAAAAAATGGGTCACACACACCAGCCACGCTGCCTCACTGAGAAGCAACTGGAATGTGCTGCTCAAGCTGGTCCTGGTTCAGCAGTTCTTCAGCCTGCATTTCTGTAAATAGTGACACAAGGTCCGGTTTGGGTAGATCGTTTTCCTCTTGCCTAGATCAGAGACAGAAATGGGTGGTGGTTAATTAAAGCAAGTTTAAAACATATTTGAGAAATAAAGTTATCAGTAAAAGTTTAGCCACCGCTGTGTTGCCCTGGTTTCAAGTGTGGGTGGTGTTTTGTGCTTTTATTGCTAAAATATAAAAGGAAGCACTACAATGGGTCTCAAATATTTGTAATGTGTCCTTTTACTGCATGAGTTTAAAGATGAAAGACTATAAACTACACAAACTAAATTATAATGGTGACTGAACAACTCCCATTCCCCAAAGTGCAAGATACACTATTATGACTATAACTCATAAAGGATCACAGAAGTGATCTGATAAAAAAAAAAGAAAAAAAAGAAAAAAAAGACAAGCGGTTTATTTTACAGTGGCTACTATTGGATGTACCATTCATTTTCAATTATTCTGTAATTAATATTCACACAAATCTCAATTCAGTCCCTTTCATATTAAGTGAAAATTGTGCTACTTTAAATTTGGCACTTTATCTATACTTTAACTTAAAAAGCAAAAGATCTGACTATAAATAACAAGATGTGCAACTTACCAGTCATAACACATTGCTGTGTCGTGCCAAACATAGCCATTGTCAGAGCAGATCCTGGTCAGACTCTGCAACAAAAATGCACACAACTTAAGTACATGCACTACATGAAAGTGCAACATGTAAAAAAAAAAAAAAAAAAAAGCCTTTTTAACCAGGATTACAACTAGCTTATTTCATCAGATATTGTCAACACAAAGGCAACATACAAGGACGGACTTGGCATTGATGGCTAACTAGCTAGCTCATCATTTGAATACGAGCAACGACGTTGTCTGTCCAAAGTGAACTTTCCACTGCTGGGATAAATAACGTAAAAGATACATAATATCACATCATTCACCGTCCTCTATATTCTAATATCACGGCTTCAACTGCTGAAGTTGGCTGCTTCCACGGCCGTAAATTCAGTTTGGGTGGTTTCGTCTACTTCCCAGGGTGGCTCAGTCTACTTCCCTCTGGATTCTCTCATCAGCTGAAACTGCACAGAAAACTCTGCTGGACCACGGTGTTGATTTCTGTGGGTCTGATTTCTGTGAATCCATTCTGTCGTTGTTTATATTATATCGCTTTCTGGATGACTCACGGACGAATCATTGGAAGTGGCAGCTCGCGACTCTGGAAACTCAGCCTCAAACGCCCCTCTCATGACGTTACGCCCGGACCAATCAATGGCCTGCAGTTTTTTTACATCACATTTTGGTGTCGCAACAGTACGCTTGGAACCACTCTTTTGCGGGTCTGAAAAATCGGGATCGTTACTGTTACAGTCCCTAATGGAAAAACCGACATACCGTACCGAACTGACACTAGTGGAAAAGGGGCTTAAATGAGATGTAGGAGTGGCTGCCTTATCCAGTGCTGGTCCGTCAGTCAGCTTTTCATTCACCATGGCAGGTATCTCTGTGTCAATTGTTAGCAAAACAGTGAGCAGATCAGTAGCAGGTTTAGGAGTGGATATAGCTTGTCAATAACCAGACAAACATCTGCATGTTTCTAAGTGACATTTCATCGTGTTTGTTGGAGTAGAGGAGCAGGGGAATCTGTCAGACATACAGTAACCTATTAATGTAACAGTTGGTGCAACCCCCGGTTTAACACTGCCTTTTAAAAATGTTTTACTCACACTTAAGGTACACATGCTCTATGACCCTCAGCCCACAGAAAACCTATGTACACCTGTCACCAACTCCCCGCCTACCCCATTCACTACTCGCTAATTTACATATCCCGGGGGAAAGAAGCCAGAATGGATGAGGTGAGTGTGTGAAGACCGGCCTGCTGCTGGCACAGATCATTGTGAAATTTGAGGAGTATAGGCTTAGTTTAGGATCATTAAGATTTTGAACTTATTAAAGTTTAGAAAAATATTCAAGGGTAATCAGAAATTGTTGGTTTAAACTGGAAGGATGATTCCCCCCTTTAGTATTAGCAGTTGCTCCATAAACTGGGCTGTTATCTGCATTTAGTTTATCCATTCTAGTGTTGTTGCAGCAGTTTGACCTTTACCATTGAAAAGCTGTTAGTATCAAGTAGTCTCACATTTACTGCTGGAGAGTCCATGGTTTAAATTATGTGCAGAGAACAGTTTTCAAAAGTGTTGGCTCACTTCACTACAAATTATGAAAATGCATCTAAATGCAATGCATGTAAGAAGGTAGTGGCACATAAACAGTATAAATCTGTCTGTGATCACTTAGATGAATTCTTTAAATATGCAATGTTTTTTTTTTTTCTTTAAAGTGAAGATTTCAGTGGCGCCTTAAGGTTTTTATTAGCTTATTTTGGTGAAGCAGAGAGGACCTAATGTGGTGGTGCGCGCTCCGTTGTCCATCCATCAGTCTGTCTACTTTTCACAAATTGCTGCTCCTTCTAGGCAATGGCCCAGATGCTCACTAACCCCACCCCCAATGATCGACAGGTGGGTCAACATCCAGGTTGTGGTCAAGGTTAAAGGTCAGGAGAGCTGGGCCACCTATATGATCCATCCATCCCATTTACAGTGGATATAATGTCTACACATCCCTGTTCAAATGCCAGGTTTTTGATGTTAAGAAAATGACTCAGATAAATCATTTCAAAACTTTTTCCACCATTAATGTGACCTATAACCTGTACAACCCAATTGAAAAACAAACTGAAATCTTTTAACGGGAAAAATAAAAATAAAACTTGCAATAACCGGTTTGCATAAATGTGCATACCCTTAAATTAATACTTTGTTGCAGCACCTTTGGCTTTTATTACAGCACTTGGTCTTTTTGGGTAGGAGTCTAGCAGTGTGGCACATCTTGATGTGGCAATATTTGCCCACTCTTCTTTGCAAAAATGCTCCAAATCTGTGAGATTGCGAGGGCATCTCCTGTGCGCAGCCCTCTTCAGATCACCCCACAGATGTTCGATTGGATTCAGGTCTGGACTCTGGCTGGGCCATTCCAAAACCTTTATTTTCTTCTGGTGAGACCATTCTGTTGTTGGTTTGGATGTGAACTTTGGGTCATTGTCATGCTGAAAGATGAAGTTCCTCATCTTTCTAGCAGAAGCCTGAAAGTTTTGTGCCAGCACTGACTGGTATTTGGAACTGTTCATAATTCCCTCTACCTTGACTAAGGCCCCAGTTCCAGCTGAAGAAAAACGGCCCCAAACCATGATGCTGCCACCACAGTGCTTCACTGTAGCTGTGCTTTTGGTGATGAGCAGTGTTGTTTGCACCAAATGTACTTTTTGAAATTATGGCCAGAAAGTTCAACCTTGGTTTCATCGGATCATAACACATTTTCCCACATACGTGTAGGAGATTTCAAATGTGTTTTTGCAGAATGTAGCTGGGCTTGGATGTTTTTCTTTGTAAGATAAGGCTTCCGTCTTGCCACCCTAGATGGGAGATTATTACATGTACTAAACAGCCAGTACTTGCCAGAAAATGTTACTTTTGTGCCATATTTTCTCCACTTGATGACTGTCTTCACTGGGCTCGATGGTATATTTAATGCCTTGGAAATTCTTTTCAGTCCCTCCAGGATTTTGCAATGCTACGATTGCACCAATTCACACAAAATCAGCCAGTCAGCACACTTTGTTCAGTCACCGCAACTTTCCCGCAATTTAGGCCAATCTTCGTCAACTTCCACCAATTTCACAAATCAAATTTGTCTCTAACTGGTGCCGAAACACTCAGTCTAACCAATCAAATGCATCGCTGCACCGCGTTCACTTCCATGTTTACAGTGAGTAGTGAGTTTATAGTTTACAGTGAGTAACAGAAGACATCAGCAAACGGAGTGTGTGATTTAAAAAGAAAACTCACCTGCGAGGTTTTCAACACAGTCCCTTCCTCCGTCTCCCCCAGCCTGCCTGTGGACGCCTTGCGACATCTCTGTCCTGACCGTGTGTACGAAGTGCTGGGTTTGCGTTGAAAAACATGCTTGCCCCAAAAGCACCCCATTGCGGGAACGCGCATGAGGAGGGTACACTACAGTCAGTGTTTGAACATTTATACATCTTTAGAGGTAAAATCATTACTACATCTGGTCAATGAGCTTTAAAACTGAATCTCCGGTCTGGACTCTGGACGGACAATAGTGGTGGGCAGATCAATCCAAATATCGATAGTATCGATACTAATGTGGGTATTGATCAATACTCGTGTAACGGGATCGATACTCTGTGCCTGTCCCATCACAGCATGAAGCAGGCACACTTTTCTCCCTTTCTTCGTGTGGTTTTATGGCAGTTGGCAACCAGCATTTATGTGCATTACTGCCACTTACCTACTCCTTACTTCCTCCTCCCTCTTGTTTTACCATCATGTAACTCAGCAGCAAGCTAAGCTAGCAAGCAGCAGCCGGCAGCGTGCTGTGCAGTCTGCACACACACAGATGAGCAGCAGCAGCAGCACAAGTAGCAGAATGGTTTGGTGGAAGCAGAGCTCTGTGTGGCTCTATATTCAGGCTGAAAATGAGAACAGCAAGCTGTAAAATACAGTTAGGCCCAAAAATATTTGGACAGTGACACAAATTTTGTTATTTTAGCTGTTTACGAAAACATATTCAGGATACAATTATATAATCACTGTGGGCTTAAAGTGTAGACTCTCAGCTGTAATTTGAGAATATTCACATCCAAATTGGAGCAAGGGTTTAGGAATTACAGCTCTTTAATACGTAGCCGCCTCTTTTTCAAGGGACCAAAAGTAACTGGACAATTCACTCAGAAGGCTGCAAAAAAATAAGGCTGCATGGGCTCTTGCCTCGTTAACCTGTCATCAATTAAGCAGTTAAAAGGTCTGGAGTTGATTCCAGGTGTGGCGTTTGCATTTGAAAGCTGTTGCTGTGAACACACAACATGCAGTCAAAGGAGCTCTCAATGGAGGTGAAACAGACCATCCTGAGGCTGGAAAAAAAGAAGAAATCCATCAGAGAGGCCAGAAATGTCAGGAGTGGCCAAATCGACAGTTTGGTACATTCTGACAAAAAGAGTTCACTGGTGAGCTTGGGAACTCAAAAAAGCCTGGACGTCCACGGAAGACAACAGTGGTGGATGATCACAGAATCCTTTCCATGGTGAAGAACAACCCCTTCACAACATCCACTCAAGTGAAGAACACTCTCCAGGAAGTAGGTGTATCAGTATCTAAGTCTACCATAAAGAGAAGACTTCATGAGAGTAAATGCAAAGGATTCACCACAAGGTGCAAACCATGAATCAGCCTCAAAAATAGAAAGGCCAGAATTGACTTTGCCAAAAAACACCTGAAGAAGCCAGCCCAGTTCTGGAACAGCATTCTTTGGACAGATGAGACTAAGATCAGCCTGTACCAGAATGATGGGAAGAAGAAAGTTTGGAGAAGAATTGGAACAGCTCATGATCCAAAGCACTACATCTTCTGTAAAACATGGTGGAGGCAGTGTGATGGCATGGGCATGCATGGCTTCCAATGGCACTGGGTTACTTGTGTTTATTGATGATGTGACAAAAGACAGAAGCAGCCGGATGAATTCTGAAGTGTATAGGGATATACTTTCTGCTCAGATTCAGCCAAATGCAGCAAAGTTGATTGGACGGCGCTTCACCAATGATCCAAAACATACTGCAGAATCAACCCAGGAGTTTTTTAAAGCAATGAAGTGGAATATTCTGCAATGGCCGAGTCAATTACCAGATCGCAACCCAATCGAGCATGCATTTCACTTGCTCAAGACAAAACTTAAGGCAGAAAGACCCACAAACAAGCAACAACTGAAGACAGCTGCAGTAAAGGCCTGGTAAAGCATCACAAAGGAGGAAACCCAGCGTTTGGTGATGTCCATGGGTTCCAGACTTCAGGCAGTCATTGCCTGCAAAGGATTCTCAACAAAATATTGAAAAGTAACATTTTACTTAGGGTTATGTTTATTTGTCCAATTACTTTTGAGCCCCTGAAATGAGGAGCGTTTGTATAAAAATGGCTACAATTCCTACATGTTTAATCATATATTTTTGTTCAACCCCTTGAATTAAACCTTGAAATCTGCACTTCAGTTCTGTTGTAGTTGTTTCATTTCAAATCCACTGTGGTGGCATACAGAGCCCAAATCATGACGATCGTCACTGTCCAAATATTTCTGGGCCTAACTGTATGTAAAGGCTGAAATACAGTAGTAACGCATCTAATTCATACAAACATATGAAAAGTCACTCAAAAGAAAACGCTAAGCTACAGAAATGGAGAGGAGGAAAGAAATCCCACCCTGGCCCCGACACTGACAGACTGGGTTGGGGGTCTGGGAAATATTTTTTTTAAACTTAAGGCTTTGGGGGTGGTTTTGTATTTCCTGAATACACATTCTACTGGGGGAAAAAAGAATTTGTTTTAAATATTTTATATCATTTGTTGTGGAGTGATCATTTTGTAGACTATTTAAGAAAAAAATTGTTACTGTTTGTTTCTGAACAAAAAGTTTTATAAAGTATTTTCTGTTTACCTATAAACTTTGGCCAAATTCTGTCCTGGGTTTTAGGTAATTAATAATCCAAATGAAAAATCACATAATACTTAAAGGTCATGAAAATTCATTCAGATTTAGTTATTTGATGCATCCAGTTTAATAATTAAAAAGTATCGGTATTGGTGATGCTGGCCCTGTATTTACTTGGTATCGGATCGATACCAAATCTTGCAGTATCGCACACCACTAACGGACAACCGCACCCCCCCCCCACACCCCCCCATCGTCCCGCTGTAAATGAAAGATGTGTGTGTGTAGACCGACATGCAGCAGATAGACAGGTAGGCATGGAAAGGGAGATTTTTTTTTTTTTTTTTTCCCAGAAAAACGTACTCCAAAAGCCAATACAGTGCAACAGAATAAATTTTTTCCTCTCCGCTCGGCACCGAGTGGTTGGGAACCGTAGGGAGTTTTCAAATGAAGGTGCTGCCAATAATTTCCAAATCTATACTCTTTAATATGCATTCAGTGCAATTTAGCTGTTGTAATGGATATTGTGTTTGTATTTGCTGTTGCACAAGTTTTTCTGTATAGCAGAAGTTTCTGCTTAATTTACAAATCACAATAGGAAATTTTTTACAATCCTTTGCTTGTATTGTTATATAGAATATCACTGCAGTAAACTGGGAAAAAAATCTGCTTTAAGTTTGTAATTCTTCCCACAACTTTTAGTGCAAAAACCACTAAAAACATCACAACTGTTATTGCAACTTTTTAAAAAAGCTCCCGCGAATTCAGGCTTTTTGGCCCGCAACAATCAAAAACATCCCACGAAATCCCGGAGGGACTGTTTTGTACCCTTCTCCTGACTGATACCTTTGAACAACGAGATCCCTCTGATGCTTCGGAAGCCGTCTGTGGACCATGGCTTGTGCTGTAAGATAGGACTACAAAAATGTCAGGAAAAGCCTACTAGAACAGCTGAACTTTATTTGGGGTTAATCAGAGGCACTTTAAATGGTGGCAGGTGTGTGCTGACTCCCATTAAACATGAGTTTGAATGGGATTGGTTAATTCTGAACACAGCCACATCCCCAGTTATAATGGGGTGTGCATATTTATGCAAACAGGTAAGTTTTTTTTTATTTTTCCCCCTTAAAAGATTTGTTTTTCAATTGGGTTGTACAGGTTATAGGCCACATTAATGGTGGAAAAAGTTTTGAAGTTGATTTATCTTGGTCTCATTTTTTTGCATCATAAAAACCTGGCATTGAACAGGGGTGTGTAGACTTTTTATATAAGATAAGATAAGCCTTTATTAGTCCCACAATGGGGAAATATCCACTGTATATGATCCATCCACCTAGGACACACTGGACAGACTGTCTTCCAGCTGGTCTGGGAACACTTTGGTGTCGCCTCTGAAGGGCTGGGGAGAGGGAAGTCTGGGCTTCACAATTTGGACTGCTATCTCTGTGACCTACATCCCCAGAAAAAGGGCACCTATACGAGTTCAGAAAAATCACTACTGCTAGGCAATTAATGGCTACCAAACTCATGCACAGTAATCCTCAGGTGCGTCTGCATCGAAGTTGTGCTCAAAGTTTCGGAGATGGGGGGGGTTTCTTGTAAATTCAGGGGGAAAAAAACCTTGTCCTTCCCTAGCTTTTGCCAGGATTCTTCCAATACTCACCCACAATCTTCAGGTGAGTTTGCATCCAGGTTGTTCTTAAGGTAAAGTAAAGGCTTAGGAGACTGGGATGCTTATGCAAATTCAGAAACATTGTTATTCCTAGGCAAATGCCTCGATGCTGGCCAAACTTGTGCACAATGATCTTCAGATGGGTTTGTATCAAGTTTATGCTCAAGATCATGGTCAAAGATGAGGAGATCCGGGCACTTACGCATTTTCAGAAAAATTACTGCTCCTCCTAGGCAGTTGCCCTGCATGCATCTAAGGCCATCTTCATCTGCTTCCAGGAAGCGAGGAATAGTTTTCATGATCATCTGAGAGCAGGAACTGTTTATTTACTAGATACTATATTACTGTAAAAGTTTGCCAAGTCCAAATGACGGTACTGATGAAGCTGCAGAAATCTTGCAAATCATTTGACTGAATGGGACCTATCAAGGTTTTCCTAGGTTTAGAAGGGGGTCTTTTTTTTTTTTTTTTAAATATTCAGTGAGCATATTTAAATCCCCTCTTGCAGGTTATGGGCAAAGTTCATTCATTTAAGAGGGAAACGCCTCATTTGATTGTGGCACTGTGCCTGACCCACTTGACAGCATTTGCCATATTGTTTGGGTGTTGATTAATCCTAATGCAGCTTCAACAAAGCTGTCTGTGGTGTGAAAGTGGAGCAACAGAAAAGTCTGGTACCAAATTCAGAGAGCTGTACAAGTAATATGGAGGCAAGATCTCCAGAGTCCACTGAGCCCCGCATGCTCTGCTGTCGAGATGGCCACAGGTTGTACGCACACGCGTGCACACACTACCTCCTCCTCCTGCTTGTCTCCCTTTATCATGCATTTCCTTCCAGATCTAATGTAGTAGGGGGAGGGTTGGGGCAGAGGGGGCACAGGCATTATTAAGCCCACTTGAATTAACAGAACAGCCCCCAGCCTTTCCTTTAAAGCCTCCAGCTGGGGGGAGCTTAATCCTCATGGTCCCCTGTCTCGCCCATTAAACAAACTTCCCCCCTCCCCTCTTCTATTGCTCCAGTACGCACAAATGCACACACGCACACTGCTGCATGTCTGCAAGTGCGAGAGAGAGAGAGAGAGAGAGAGAGAGAGCAGCAAGCATAGCTGTATGTTGATGAGATGGGAAGGTTCTGGACATCGCTGTACACAGAAGAAAGAATAGGAACACATAAACTTTGGCTTTCTTCCCTGACAATTATGGCTCTAGTACATGGATAGAACTAAGGGGATTTTTCCCTAACATCAAGAGCTAGTGTGTTTGTGTGTGCACGCGCGCACACACACACACACACACTCTCTCTCTTTTTCTTGCTCGCTCTCTCTCTCTTCCCAATCTCAAGGGTCTTATCTGTTTTTTGTATCTGGGGAACAAATTGAATGTGGGGCTTGACACACGCAGGCCAGCAGATGTCTGGGTCATTGAGGTTAGTCCAGCTGATTAGCATGACAAACACAGCCCTACATGCCCCCCCCCCCAAAACTCACCCACCTAAACACATCATCCTGCAGGAGGCCCTGCTTTTCAATAGCCCAGTCGGGGCCATGGGTCACAGGTGATGTTGATTTTTGTGAAGGGCCACAGTGGATGATTGTCAGAATGGTTTGGGGTTGGTTGAAATGGAGGGGGGGCGGTGCAGAGTGGCACATCATACACATACAAAAACACAAGCACACTCATGCCTAAGTAGACAGCAAAGCTGTGTATACGCATTGAAACACTGACTTGCACATGTACCCCCCCAGGGGATGAGGCTTAATGTGCAGTGTACCACACGTTTTGTTTGGACAATCCCCATAGCAATATTATCACAATATTAATAGTGTGCATGCTCATACGCTTGCCTACAGGAGCATAATGTAATACTTTTGTGCAATAAGAATAATGGTGTTTGCACATCCTTAATTCATCGTATCTTTTCCCACAGATTTACACCCCTACACATTACAAAGTAGTCTGACTAGTTTACTTAAGCTGAATTTATACTTTGCACGTATGCTCAGTGGAGTGTGACGTAAATTTCATTGTCATCTACAGTGCGTGAGGGTCTGTAGTCCTTCAGATTTTGTGCACATGCAGCCCGAAATTTTGTGACTGTGGCTTGTGTGCCAATTATGCATGCTACACAATTCATCATCCCATTACTTGCCATTTAAAAGGTACAGCGGGGAAAATAAGTATTGGACACGTCATCATTTTTCTCATTAAACATTTCTGATGGAGCCATTGACCTGAGATTTTTACCAAATATCAGTAACAGCCTAAGTAATCCATACATACAAAGAAATCAAGGCAACTGTGTTCACAAAGCAAGTTGCATTTAATAAAATGAAAGGACACAAGGAATGCGTATTGAACACACTTGGTGAAATTCAGTTAATATTTAGTAGAAAAGCCTTTGGTAATAACAGCTTCCAGATGCCTCCTGTTTGGAGAAACTAGGCACTGGCATTGCTCAGGAATGATTTTAGCCCATTCTTCTACACAAGCTGTCTTCAAATCTTGAAGGTTCCATGGGTGTCCTCTATGAACTCTGATCTTCAGTTCGTTTCATAGATTTTCAATTGGATTCAGGTAGGGCTGCAACTAACAATTATTTTGGTAGTCCACTAATCTAATGACTATTTTTTTCGATGAGTCAACTAATCTTGATTATTTCTGTCATGTCCGCCAGCTCAGCTTCCTGCTGGCACAGCTCCTGTTCAGGGCTCTAGGCCATGTTTTACCTCACCTACTTAAGCCTGCACACCTGTGAAAATCACTTTGTCAGTCTCTGCCTTAATATAATGTAACCATTATAAAAAGTTCCCATAGCTAAATAAAATAATGACCCATCAAACATGAGTTGGAAACTTGAACTTGACAGTTTAATCAGAAGTGTTTGTAGTAACACAATTAAATAATAGATGTTAAAGTGTAAAAACTCAAATGGCCGCTCTGCTGCTCCATAAAGGCTGTTGTAACTGTGTTAAAAACAAACTAGAGTAATATTCAACTCCATTTATCTATAAATGCAACAGATCTGTCGATATCTGTGTTCCTCACATATCTCCCAAACTGTTGGTCAGACTGGCTTCAAATTTTATAACTGCTTTGCTGAGGTTACGAGGGTGTGCATCCCCAAGTATGGAGATGTTCAGTTAAAATTTGTAATTTTTATCAATAGAAGTTTAGCCACCGCTCTTTCCTCATGCCCAGGTTTCTAGAAGTGTGGGTGGGGTTTAGGATTGACTCTGTACTGATTGGATAATGTGCTGCATTATGGCATCAGTAACCAGAGCGCTCCGTGAGCAAAACAAGGAAGCAAAAAATTTGACTAGAAAAAGATAATACTTAGGATTTAATGGTTAAAAATTTATACCATAAAGTGGCTGTGGTTGCATAGGTCTAAAGGATAATTCGGCATATGTGGAGAATACAAGGTGCACTGGGGGGGCACAGGGCACCCATGGGGACCTGTGGTGCCGCACAGGACAGCGGTGATGCATGGGTGAAGCAGCAGCAGAAACTCCCGTTAACCGGGCTGGCTGGGCTTGGCTCAGTGAAGGACTGCGATTCACTGGTTCAGCTGCTGCTTCTCCAACACCGGTGTCCGACCAGGCGGACCACGATCCTTTGCAGGAAGGCACGCCCCGCCTGCCCGGTGAGTGGTAGACAGTACCGACTGCTGCTTCACCCGTGTGGTACCACTGTCCTTTGCAGGACCCCGAGTCCCCCCCTCCTGCACGAGTATCTAAAAATTAAAAACTTAATATTTCCATGATTGTGGAGCGGAATGGCCAGATCAACTGGATATCATATGCGGACACACATGCACGCTTTGACTAATTGAGGACCGTGACCAAACAGGACACAAAAATGCCCAAATAGCACAGTAAATCATTATTTAAATACTTGGAGACAAATGGGCAACACTGACGCAATAGTTACAGCCAAACCGGTCATTCTGCTCAGTATAATAATGTTGACTGTTTTGTACTTATAATATTGCTAAAATATACAAGGATGCACTAGAATGGGTCTCAGATATTTGTAAACAGGTCCTGTTATAGTACTGCATGAGTTTATTGATGATACACTGTAAACTACACATAAACTAAAACAATTATAATGGTGACTGAACAACTCCCATTATCCAAAGTGCAAGATACAACTTATGAATATGTCATAAGATCACACAAGTGATCTGAAAGACAAACAAGGGTTCTTAAAGGGCTCATTGACTGCACTTTTTACACATTTTAACAGCTCACCCATGTCTTAATGAAGTCCTTGTTACATATTTTGTTCACATTTCTTTAATTTTTTTTAATTATTGAAGCGAATTTATTTTTCTTGGCTTTCTTCAAATGCTCTGATTTATAGCCTGTCACTTTAAGAAACAGCTACTGGCTAACTGTAAGAGGGAGGGCAGAGTTGAACACCTGAAGTCTGAGTAGCTTCTAGCTCATGTTCGGCCACCGGCTACTTCCAGCTTGGATGAGCAGCGCTGGTTCACTGAGTCGCAGTTGTTTGTGCATCTCCCGTCATCCTAGCCCACCCAACAACACTGCCGAGATGCCACATTAAATCGCCAGCACCGCGTGCTCCACCAATCACTGCAAACCAAGGCCAGTGGCCAAGCCATGGGATCTGAAAGGGCAATGTCATGTCTCACTCCGCAATACTCCGCATCCTCTCACGGGCAGCTGTGTGTGTGTGTGTGTGTGTGTGTGGGGGGGGGGTCTTACCTGTCATGAGGCAGCTCCCCCACTCTACCCGTGAGAGTATGCCCAGAGGATGGTGAGGGAGGTGAACCAGCAGCTCCAGGCAGCGTCACGGCAACTGCCTGCCCTGGCACCTAGGGTGCGGCACAGGCAGTTCCCACAACCCGGGGATGTTTCCTGGGGTTGCTGGCTCTCAGCTCCCCGTGACTGGCACACTGGCAGCCCGCCGCAAAACCACCAGGAGATGGGCTGGAGTGACCCAAGGCACATTGTGGACCACGGACTGGTGAACCAGATGGTACCAGGGATGGTTATTAGCGTGACTAAGATCTGAAGAAAATAACAATATAAGCTGCGCTCGGTTTGAGCTTCCTGTTAACCATTGTTAGCTTGCAGGCTAATAGCTCAGGGGCTAATAGGCTACCTTAAGCACCACTTCCATATACATGACAAGACAGCTAGGTGGGCCAATAATAGAGCAGTGGGCTGGTCTCAAGGATGGCGGTAGGTTGACTTTTTGAAAACGTGACATATGCGATTTCCACAAAAAATTGAAAATGTTTCTGGGAGAGAGACTTTTTTTTTTTTTTTGAGAATTGACTGTTGTAAAAATTTTTTGGATAATTAGGTGACCAGTAGACTCATTTCAGACAGTTAAAACCTACAAACACATCATTTTTCAGGCAGTGACCCCTTTAAACAGTTGCTGAGGCTGCATTCAGACCAGGATAGTCTGGGGGTCTCTGTTCGACTGGGTGGGGAATGCCGAGAATTTTCACACCTTCGCTTGGTTTAGTTTGCATTCCCCCTGCAGTGGACCAAACTGCCTGGACAACGTCACACAGTTACAACTGCTCGTTTGGGGTGCTGTAGCCGAAACCACTACTGACCAGGAAGAAAAAATCTTGGTGAAGAAGAAAAATCAGGCTCATTGATTGGCCAGGACCGAAAACGGAAATCCGTTGGCTTCAGCCGGGTGTTTGTCCACCACAAACGAGATTTTTTTAACTCTTCTCCTAAGCTTTCACCAGTAAAAGGACTTCTTTGATTCGCACGGTTGTCTTTATTTTCTACCCAAAATGTACTATGGTAACCGCCACTTCCTCTTCTCAGACTACATGTTGCTATGGTTACACACATGCCGAGGGGCACTTCCGCCCTTTGGTCCGCTGGATACTCTGTTTGGATTCACACTGCATGCGGAGCGCACCAGGCTTTGTTTGTAAGAGAACTGAGACCCCCGTTTTCAGTGGGTCCAGACTTCACTTGTTTGGTGCGCACCAGAGTTCCAACGTGCATTCAGATGGCACCCAAATGAACCGAACTGTCCACAGAATCCACTCTTTGATCCTTTGGTCCAGACCAAACAGTGGCTGTCTGAATGCACCCTAATATTGGATGTCCCATCCATTTTCAATTATTCTGTAATTAATATTCACACAGTCAATAAATCTTAGTGCCGTTCAGTCACTTTCATATTTGTCAAAGTCGATACATGTGTGATTGCCTACATATAGGCTACACCGCTGTATTCCACTTTTAAATACAACCTACATTTGGGCCTGTAAAGCTGAATTGGCCTACCCATTTCAGACAGGAATACTTGCTTTCTACGGGCATGCACTACTTAAAGTAGAAAAAGAAAATAACATGCTCACCTCCGCTCCCTGGTGGGACCAGCGATGGATCCACTCCAGTTCTCCTATCAGCATGGCATTGGGGTGGAGGATGCAGTGATCTTCCTCCTTCACCGTTCTCTGTCCCACCTGGAGAAGCCCGGGAATGCGCTGAGGATCATGTTCTTTGACTTCTCCAGTGCTTTCAACACCATTCAACCAATGATCCTGAAGGACAAGCTGCTGTGCGCAGGGGTGGACCAGCACCTGTCATCATGGATCCTGGACTACCTCACTAACCGGCCACAGTTTGAGAACCCGAGATTGTGTCTGACACGATCATCGGTAGCACGGGGGCCCCCCAGGCAACGTTTTTGGCTCCCTTCCTGTTCACCCTTTATACTACGGACTTTTCACACAACACAACATACTGCCATCTACAGAAGTTCTCTGACGACTCTGCGATCGTCGGCCTCATCTCCAACGGAGCTGAAGCTGAGTACAGAGGACTTATCCAGGACTTCGTGTACTGGTGCCATCGGAACTGCCTCCAGATCAACGCGAGGAAAACTAAGGAGCTGGTGGTGGACTGCCGCAGGCAAGGACAACCCCTCACAGCACCAGTAAACGTACAGGGAACAGACATTGAGATGGTGACATCCTACAAGTACCTTGGTGTTCATCTGAACAATAAACTAGACTGGTCACACAATACCGACGCACTCTACAAGAAGGGTCAGCGCAGGCTGTTCCTACTGAGGAGGCTCAGGTCTTTTGGTGTACAAGGGACGCTGCTGAAGACATTCTACGACACAGTGGTGGCATCAGCCATCACTTTTGGAGTGGTCTGCTGGGGCAACGGCATTACTGCAGCCGATAGGAAGAGACTGAACAAACTGATTAAGAAAGCTAACTCTGTCCTGGGGAAACGCCTTGACCCAGTGGAGGAGATGGGAGAGAGAAGGATGGTGGCTAAACTGTCATCTGTGCTGGAGTCCGAGTCCCACCCTATGCAAGACATATTGAACGCACTGAGGAGCTCATTTAGCAGTAGACTACATCATCCTAGGTGCGCAACCGAGAGGTTTCGCAGGTCCTTCTTACCTAGGGCTGTCAGACTGTATAACCTAAGCAGGGCTGCTCGCAGAGATGGCAAAAAAAACGTGACGACCTAGTAGTATTGAATGCAAAAGACAAAACAGACTTACACAAATGGTCCCCTCCAGTATACAACTAGGACAATATCAGTCGCTACGGAGGGTGACGATATGTATGGGTACATATTCATACTATGTAGGATAACTAAGTAGACGGTTATGCTGTTTATTCCATCTTGCTACAATGCTCCGCACTTTGTATATATATTTATATATTTACAGTGGGGTAAAAAAGTATTTAGTCAGCCACCAATTGTGCAAGTTCTCCCACTTAAAAGATGAGAGGTCTCCAATTTTCATCATAGGTATACCTCAACTATGAGACAAAATAAGAAAAAAAAATCCAGAAAATCACATTGAAGGATTTTTAATGAATTAATTGGTAAATTCCTCGGTAAAATAAGTATTTGGTCAATAACATAAGTTCATCTCTATACTTTGTTATATACCCTTTGTTGGCAATGACAGAGGTCAAACGTTTTCACAAGGTTTTCACACACTGTTGCTGGTATTTTGGCCCATTCCTCCATGCAGATCTCCTCTAGAGCAGTGATGTTTTGGGGCTGTCGCTGGGCAACAGACTTTCAACTCCCTCCAAAGATTTTCTATGGGGTTGAGATCTGGAGACTGGCTAGGCCACTCCAGGACCTTGAAATGCTTCTTACGAAGCCACTCCTTCATTGCCCGGGCGGTGTGTTTGGGATCATTGTCATGCTGAAAGACCCAGCCACGTTTCATCTTCAATGCCCTTGCTGGTGGAAGGAGGTTTTCACTCAAAATCTCACGATACATGGCCCCATTCATTCTATCTTTACACGAATCAGTTGTCGTGGTCCCTTTGCAGAAAAACAGCCCCAAAGTATGATGTTTCCACCCCCATGCTTCACAGTAGGTACGGTGTTCTTTCTCCTCCAAACACGACAAGTTGAGTTTTTACAGTGAAGTTCTATTTTGGTTTCATCTGACCATATGACATTCTCCCAATCCTCTTCTGGATCATCCAAATGCTCTCTAGCAAACTTCAGTCGGGCCTGGACATGTACTGGCTTAAGCAGGGGGACACGTCTGGCACTGCAGGATTTGAGTCCCTGGCGGCGTAGTGTTTCTGATGTAGCCTTTGTTACTTTGGTCCCAGCTCTCTGCAAGTCATTCACTAGGTCCCCCCCCGTGTGGTTCTGGGATTTTTGCTCACCTTTCTGGTGATAATTTTGACCCCACGGAGTGAGATCTTGCGTGGAGCCCCAGATCGAGGGAGATTATCAGTGGTCTTGTACGGCTTCCATTTTCTAATAATTGCTCCCACAGTTGATTTCTTCACACCAAGCTGCTTACCTATTGCAGATCCAGTCTTCCCAGCCTGGTGCAGGTCTACAATTTTGTTTCTGGTGTCCTTTGACTGCTCTTTGGTCTTGGCCATAGTGGAGTTTGGAGTCTGACTGTTTGAGGTTGTGGACAGGTGTCTTTTATACTGATAACGAGTTCAAACAGGTGCCATTAATACAGGTAACGAGTGGAGGACAGAGGAGCCTCTTAAAGAAGTTACAGGTCTGTGAGAGCCAAAAATCTTGCTTGTTTGTAGGTGACCAAATACTTATTTTACTGAGGAATTTACCAATTAATTCATTAACCCCTTGCACTCTGGTCAATTTCCCTAAAAACACCTAAAAATAACGTACCCAAAGTAAATCAAAAGCTGTTCTTCAACTCTTTGCAGCGTCTTCATGGGGTTGGTCTCATTTAAAAGAAAACACTTTGAATTTTTTGACAAAACAGTCATAATCTAAGTGCTCCTGCCACTGAGTAACAGTCATCTAAACCTACTGAACTTGAAGAAAATAAAGTCTGCCTGGGTGTTTTTTTGCATACAAATGCTTGCAAATAATACACAGCTGTCAGATCCGGGCTGGAAAATGCAACAGAAATGTAGAACCAAGTGTTATCCAGCTGAGGTCAAAATTTTGTGACAATACCGCAAAAAATGAATATATTGCACAGCTTTTTCCTCAGGTTGTTCCCAGGCGTTTTTGAACTGTGCCAAATGGCACAGTTTGGAAAAACGTCTGTAACTTTTGAATGATTCAGTATAGAAGCTTGATCTTGGGCTCTAATGAAAGGTGACACTCAGAGCTGTGTGTGTGTGTGTGTGGGGGGGGTTGTTTATTCATGAATGAATGAATGAACAAACAAGCCCCCACACACGAAGAAGCATGCCACGTAAAAAATGTGGCCTTTTTTTTTTTTTTTTAACAAGAAAAAATAACCTGCAGTGCACTAAAAATTATACTAAAATATCTGATGTAGAGGATAACAACTCCCCCCCCCGCCCCCGCTACAGAGGACAGACATCGTCCATTGCTACATGATGGACAGCGGGGACGGTGCGCCGCGGTCTACTACGTACAGTTGTACTAAAATATCTGCAATCCGGACTTCCGGTTATGGCTGCCACGTAGGACGGACGTGTCTCGCTCTGCTCTGCTCCTGGAAAAAAAAAATCGGCAAATAACTCTCTCATTTGGGACAGAACGTATCCCAGCATTTGGGCGAGGATATGTCGGCGAAGCCTAAGGCTGGAAAACCAGGAAAAGGAAAAAGCGAGCCGCCGAAACAGTCCAAATTAACGGACTTTCAGGTCTGTGACGCAGCAAACAAGGCTCCATATATGGCGGAGGAAGCTGGCGGCGGTGCGATTTCTGCGGGGAATGGCGCAGATGCGCTGATGGCTGCCATGAGTTCAATGAGAGCGGACTTTTCCTCTAGATTTGATGGGATTATGACAGCGCTGGAAGGAATAAGAAAGGAATTGGGTGACTGTGTAGAACGAACGGCGCAGATGGAGCTCCGTCTCGCTACTGCTGAAGATGACGTCACCCGTCTTCAATTAAAGGTGCGCACTTTGGAAAAAAAAATAAATCTCTGGAAGATAATATTTTGGATTTGGAATCTCGGTCGAGACAGAATAACTTGAGGCTGGTGGGTCTTCCAGAGGAATCAGAAGGTCGGGACGTATGTTCCTTTCTGGAAAAGTGGATTCCGGAGGTGCTGGGCAGCGAGGAGTTGCAGTCAGCAGTGGTTCTGGAAAAAGCACATCGTATTGGCCCACGGAGAGATAAGGGACCGCCGAGGACCTTAATTATGAAGTTTCTAAGCAACAGAGACAGGATGAAGATCTTCAACGCTGCACGTGCTAAAGGAGAGATTAAACACCAGGACCAGCAGGTGCGGTTCTACCCAGATTTGGCCACAGGAATCCAGCAATTGAGGAAGCAGTTTGATCCCGTACGTAAGGAGCTGCGCAACCTTGGGATTCGTCATGGTGTAATCTATCCTGCGAGACTGCTGACCACGTATGAGGGCAGAACCCACATCTTCAAGACCCCAGAGGAGGCGCAGGAGTTCATCAAGAAGATCAAAGAAGAAGAAGAGACTGGTGGGAGCTAAGCATGAACAAAATATAAGGTAGAATAACTAAGCATTTGCACAGGCATCTGACTGACTTGAAGTAAATAGTAAGTTTACAAAATATAGATTGTATTATATATTAAAAAAAACAAAACAAAAACAAAACAAACAAACAAAAAAAAAAAAACTAGGATGTACAAAGTTGGTAAAAATTTTGGAGTTAAGTTGGAAAACTACAGAGGAGAGTTAATGTTACGTCATTAAAAGCAGTAGAGTTAGGGTGATTGGGAGGATGAAGAAGGAGTGGCTTAGGCTGTTCCCCGTGGATGTGGAACAGTCGATGGCTATATCGGGAGACAGAATTTTTCTTTTGATTTTGGGGGGTTTGCCACAAGTGTGGGAAGGGGGAATTTGTTTGTGTGTAGTTTGTAGGATGAATGTTCAACCACTCATGTTTTTGCTTCTCTGTATGAGCATGTTTACACTGCAAGGTAATCCCAAACTCTCTATTGATCATGGACCAAAGTGTTAATCTTAATTTAACTTCATGGAATTGCAGAGGTCTACAAAATTTAAAAAAACTTAAACAAGTTATGAATAAAATAAAGGACATGGGTTCAAGAATTGTGTTTTTACAAGAAACTCATCTGATAGAGGAGGATGTTAAAAGAATTAGGAGTAGATGGCAGGGAAGTGTATTCACCTCTTCATTTTCATCCCGAGCCAGGGGAGTTATGACTCTCATACATAAATCAGTTCCTTTTCAAGTGAAAAATGTAATTGGAGACAAATTTGGAAGATATGTAATCATTCAAGGTTCTTTGCTATTAGAAAATATAAATCTTGTGAACTTATATGGTCCCAATATAGATGACCAGAAGTTCTTTGCTAATTTATTTCTCATCTTATCATCACTTACAGGGCAACATATAATAGCAGGGGATTTTAATTGTACATTGAATCCAGGTGTGGATAGATCAACAGGACTGGATTGTACGCACATTGGATGTAGGATGACTATTAATCATTTTATGAAAGAATTGAGATTGTTAGATATATGGAGAGAAATGAAACCACAAGTTAAAGCCTATTCTTGTTATTCCAGTACCTACAAGACATTCTCACGTATTGATTATTTTTTGATTTCCACAGAATTAAGGTCCAAGATTCAAAACTGCTTTTATGATAACATCGTGATCTCTGACCATGCACCCTGTTGTCTAATATATGTAGATAAAAAATTGATAAAGGAATCAGGTAGATGGCAATTTCAGCATAAATGGCTTCAGGATGAGGAATTTGTCAAGTATATAGAAAAACAGATAGACGAGTTCTTTGACATCAATACTATACAAACATCAGCATGTGTAAAGTGGGAGGCTTTCAAAGCTTTTATTAGGGGACATATTATTAGTTATACAGGATCAAAATCTAAGAAGACTCGAGAGGAGAGAGCTAAATTGGAACATAAAATAAAAAATCTTCAGGAAAAAGTGTATGCAGGAAGTGACCCAAGGTTGGAGAATGAATTACTGATTTTGAGAGCTGAATACGACAAAAAATCAGCGAATAGAGCTGCCTCGAGTCTTCTAAGATTGAAACAATCTTTTTATGAACAAGGTGAAAAATCAGGAAAATTATTAGCATGGCAGATTAAACAATTGGAAATTAAAACACCAATTACCAGTATTATAAGTAATGGACAGGTAGTTATAGATCCTTTAGAAATTAATAGAGCCTTTAGAGATTACTATGAAAAATTATATGATACCAAAAATGAACCTGATTTAACAAAACTAAATGGGTTTTTGAACGAACTATCTATACCGTGTATTCCAAATGAAAACAGGGAGATATTGGAGTCTAAAATTAGTCAAGAAGAAGTTGGGCTAGCCATTGATAATATGAAATCAGGAAAAAGTGCAGGACCAGATGGTCTTCCAGTTGACCTTTATAAAAAATTTAAGAATAAATTAATAAAACCTTTTTTGGAAATGGTTTTAGAAGCATTTCAAAATAATAATTTACCATCATACATAAATAATGCCTTAATTACACTGCTGCCAAAACCAGGTAAGCCCTCTAATAAATGTGAAAATATGAGACCAATAAGCCTATTAAACTCCGACCTTAAGATAATCTGTAAAATTTTAGCAAGACGAATACAAGAAATTTTACCAAATATTATTAATCGAGATCAGAATGGCTTTATAAAGGGTAGACAAGGCTTCCATAATGTAAGAAGACTATTTAATATTATTTATTTTAATAAAGAAGCACCGGATACAGCTCTCCTATCACTGGACGCCGAAAAGGCCTTTGATAGAGTTGAATGGCCCTTTCTTTTTGAAGTACTACAAAGGTTTGGACTTGGAAATAATTTCATAAAATGGGTTCAAATAATATACAATAATGCTACAGCAGAAATCCTAACAAATAACAATATTTCAAAACCAATAAAAATCAATAGAGGATGTCGACAAGGCTGTCCACTTTCACCTTTACTGTTTACTATGGCAATTGAACCTTTAGCGATAGCGATACGTTTACATTCACAAATATATGGAATTAAAGTTGGACCAACAGAACATAAAATCTCCCTGTACGCCGATGACATAATTTTGTTTATGTCGAATCTAAAAAAATCAATTCCAACCTTGTTGAATTTAATAAAGAATTTTGGGGAAATATCAGGATATAAAATAAATAAAACTAAATCTTCAATATTAATGCTAAATGAGACCCAGAGAAATTACCCAGCCCCTGAGGTAAATCAATTCAATGTTGTAAATCAGTTTAAATATTTAGGAATCCAAATTATGCCTAAGCTAGAATCAGTCGCCAGTGTCAACTATGAAGCCTTAATGTCAGATATCAGTGAGTTAACTCAGAGATGGATGTCACTACCAATGTCGATGATCGGGAGAATCAATATACTTAAAAGTAATATTTTACCTAAAATACTTTATTTATTTCAATACATTCCCTTATCACCACCTTTAGATCTATTCTCAAGAATAAAAAAAAAGTTAGTGGAATTTATATGGAACAACAGGAGGGCTAGATTACGTTTGTCTTTATTATATTTACCATTTGATCGTGGAGGTCTGAAATGTCCAAATTTTATGTTGTATTATTGGTCGGCACAACTGAGGTCTATGACATATTATTTTTCATCAAATGATCTCCCTCACTGGACTGAAATGGAATCATACAATTTACCTTTACCTCTTCCCATATTCATATACTCAGATTCGGCAAAAAAATTACAAAAACAAGTTAAAAATCCATTTGTAAAGCATATGATCAAAATATGGTGTGAAGCTAAAAACTATTTAAAAGAACCACAGTTATTGTCACAATTTAGTCCAATATGGGGTAATCAATATTTTAAACCAGGGAGAGCGGACGCTGTATTTAAAGTATGGAATTTAAAAGGGATACAAAAGATTCAGGATTTATATTTGCCATGTGCAGACAACATAATGTCTTTTGAAGAGCTGAGGATCAAATTTAATCTCAATAGAACACATTTTTTTAAATATCTTCAACTTAGAAACTTTATTCGATCAAATCAAAATAAAGCTCTCACTCGACCTATTTATTCATCCTTGGAAAAAATGATGATGAAAGATAGTAAAAGAAAGGGTATTATTTCAGAGTTTTATAACTCATTGACACTATCTTCAAGTGAAAATTCACTGAAAAGATTAAACTACTGGAAAGAAGATCTGCAAATTGAAATTTCAGAGGAACAATGGGAATTGGCTTGTACAGAAGCTCAAACCAAATCAATAAATGCACGCCTTAAATTGATACATTTCAAATGGTTAATGCGGATGTATGTTACACCGGAGGAGTTAAATAGATATAACAAAAATATACCAGATACATGCACAAAATGCATGGAAAGTAAAGGAACCCTATTTCATTGTTTATGGGAATGTAGATTAATAAGAATGTTTTGGGAAGAGGTGAGGGTAACAATTGAAAAAATAATCTCAAAACAAATCATATTGAATCCTAAACTGTTTTTGTTGGGTCTGTACCCAGAAAAGCATAATTTTAATAAAAGTGAAAGAACATTCATAGACCTCAGTTTGCTTAATGCCAAAAAATGTATTGCACTATTATGGAAAAAGACTCATAGACCAGATGTGACTCAGTGGTTAAGACAGATGTTAACAAACCTTCCATTAGAAAGAATAACATATATACTAAAATCAAAGGAAATTGTGTTTGAGAATATATGGAGACCTTTTATTGATTATGTAAAAAATTTAAACATAACTCTTGAAGAAGAAGGTGAATGATGTGTGTGGACCTTGTAAATTCCAAACTGGTGAACATAATATGTATACTTATGTATTGGATTGTCTAGACTAAACAGAGGAGCATTGTTGAAGATTTGATTTTGTTGGTGGTTGTTGGTGTTTTTAGTGCATTTTTTTTTTGTAGTACTTTAGTGTTAGTGTTTGATTGTTTGTATCATGTTTGTTAAAAAAAAAAAAAAAGAAAAGGTTCAATAAAGATATTGTGGAAAAAAAAAAAAATATCTGCAATCCACTACAGAAGAGTAGCGGGGGGGGGGGGGGCGTTCACGGTCCGGATGCGGCGCACGGACCGGTCCGTCATGTGGCGATGACGCACAGTTGTAATTTACCGATTGGTCAAAAGTCATTTTGATTACAATTTTCAGGGATAAAGAATAATTTAGCTTATAACACTTACCTGTCCGCAACAGCAGTGTCGCTGGCGAAGATCTCTTCCTCATTGTCAGACGAACATGACGCTGGTCCGCTTGTTACGGACTCGTCGTTCTGGTCACGCAACCCGGTCAAACCATGATTCCATTATTGCGGTTTTGCGCTTCCATGATTGTGGTTTTGGCGAACGATTTTTCAAAACAAATAAGAACGGTAAGAAAAAAAGACTGGCGAATGCGTGTGTCACCCAGCGGCTTACACAAAACAGATTTTGCGCACGGGACGCACGCTTTCGAACTTCTGTGCTTCAATTGGCTTGCTGTATCTGCAGCCGTTGGTAGGCAGGTCCTTCTTGCTAGGTTTTCAGTCATTGGTTCTTCAAGGTTTCAGAAACCCAATTCAAGGCTCTTATTAGTCGAATGAGAGGTCAATCAAATCTAAACCAATCAAAGCACTCCTTTGGCTTTCTGTTCGCGGCTGTGTCTGTAGTGGAAGAATGGAAATGCAGCTTTTTTTTTTTTTTTTTTCTGTGCACCCTAGGACGCCGAGACGTGACCGCCCGCGGTATCCTGGAGTGCAAGAGGTTAAAAATCCTTTAATGTGATTTTCTGGATTTTTTTTTTTTTTTCTCATTTTGTCTCTCATAGTTGAGGTATACCTATGATGAAAATTGGAGACCTCTCATCTTTTAAGTGGGAGAACTTGCACAATTGGTGGCTGACTACCACTTCACTTCACTCTTCACTTCCGCCCTCCCAAAAGAGTAGACGCTTTTTTCTCCTCTCCTGCTCTGACTTTTCCTCCCCTCCTAACTACTGGATCCCAGCTTGCTGTCGTCTGTCTGCGTCTAACTGCGACCGCCGAAAAGAAATTATGGAGTTAATAAGCTGGGCTTTGAACACAATTGACACATTTTTTCAACAAGGAAAAGTGCTCCGGGGGAAGCTGTCTGCCCCGCAGGAACGGCTCCAGCGGGCTATTTACGAGACACAGGTATTTGGAGAATGCTGTGTCTCTCTAATCTCTCTATCGAAGATATTGAAGATTTGTTTATCTTCGTAATCTTGGTGATTGGGATAATTCTGATTGGGACGGGAATTGTCTTGGTTTACCGCAAATTGCTGAAGATGGATTCAACCTATCAAAATGCTGGCCAGGCGAGGTGCATCCAACAAATTGAAAAACTGGAGAAGACCCTGATAGCGACTACTGGAGAACTGTCTCGTAAGGTGGATTACATCATGGGTTCGCTCAGGTCTTTCCACGACGAATTCAAAGCTGCGCAATGAAGGATTAATGTACTGAATCTACAGAAGAAATACAAGTCTTCTCTGTGATCAGTCCTATTTGGCATTATTATTCCCCATGAAAATTCCTCCTGGCTGTCTGCAGACTGTGTTTTTTCAAAATCATGAGCACAAGGCCTTGGACAGCCAGCTGCAGCGCCAGATAAGACTGGCGCCAGACAGACAAAACATCTTCTGCCAAGGGTCCTTGGGTCTCTTATTATCATCAACACTGCTCAACACCGCACACACATTGATCCATGAACTGAATAAAGATAACACTGCTCTCTTGTGTCCTGTGAATTCTGTGTGTAGCGAATATATGTGCATTGAGCTTTTTTTTTCCTTGAACTCTTAATATTGATTAAGTATGTAACCAGTATTTTGAATCAATGATTTTTTTGCTCCTTCCTATTGTATCATCTTTATGCGACCTGTACCCTCCTGCTGACAGGCGCGTTGCAGATGCGCCGCGGCACGGAAATGCAGGTTCATTACTGTGTCAAGTCAAATTCTCTCGTATGTTATCAGTGATCTGTTAATGTACTTGGCAATAAATCTTTTTCTGATTCTGATTCTGACTAAATACTTTTTTGCCCCACTGTATGTGTACGTATGTATATCCACTGCTTTTATTTATATTTTTCCTATCTTCTTAATTATTGCTCTGAGTGTTGCTATCCCTATGCTGTTGCAATCCTGGAATTTCCCCATTGTGGGACTAATAAAGGCTTATCTTATCTTAGGTTAGGTTAACACTTATTTACTCCAACTCCTCTTTTCCCTAAATACAACCCATGTGAAATATATCCCCATTACCTCAATTGAGACCCCAAGTAGACAATTAACTATATTTTGTACATATCAACATTGACACCCATCCATCCCAACATACATACGGTCCATACAGCTGTACTCAGCCCCAAACACAGATATACACAGATATGCACAGTACTGTCCCACCTACCATACCATAGTGTCCCAGAGTGAGCATAGTGAATCGTACATATTAATACTACCCCTCTAGCATATATCCTTTCAGTAAATGTTTATACCTATTTTTGAATTGATTTCTGTTTGTACATAGTTTTAGTTCCAGCTCCAGACTGTTTGACAAATCCACCCCACAGACAGATATGCACGTACTTTTCTTAGTTGTTCGTACCTTAGGTTTTGTAAAGTTTAAGTCTCCTCTCAAATTACAATCATTCTCTTTTTGTTGAATATTTTTTGTATATTAGTTGGGAGTTGATTAATTGCCCTGTACATTACTTGTGCTGTCTTATATTTAACTAAATCCATGAACTTTATGGCAAGTGACTTTAAAAACAACTTGTTGGTATGGTCTCTATATTCTATATTTATTATTCTTATAGCTTTTTTTTGTAATGTGCATATTGGCTGGTCTTGTAGGTGTTTCCCCAGACCTCTACACAGTAGTTAAGATATGGTAGAAACAGTGAATTATACAGCAAGAACAATGATTTATAGTCCAAGATGTGTCTTGTCTTCCCCAGTATCCCTATACATTTTGCCAACTTGGTCCAGATGTGACTGATGTGAGGTTTCCAGCAGATTTTGTCTAGCGTCACCCCCAGAAACTTATTTTCCTGTACTATGTCAATTCTGGTATCGTCTATCCTTACCATTATTTCATGATTTATTTTATAATTTCCAAACAACATAATTTTTTTTTTCCAGATTTAGAGAATTTATTTTTGTTGAACCACTGCGTTAATCTTTTCATTTCTGTTGTGACCACCTCTAAAACCTGCTGCAAATTCTCACCAGTGCAAAGGATGATGAAAATTAAAAGAACTTCTTCCGCCAAAATAAAAAAAACCACTTTAAATATCAGTGCAGGAATGTGAGCCTTCACTACACTTACAGTGAAATATTTAAGCAGTTTTAAATTTATTTGTTGATTATGGTTATTTTTTTAAATTAAATTACAAATTTTGATATTCTAATTTACCGAGATGCACTAATATTCAGAATGAAGGCTGATAGTATGGTGACAACAGAATACGAAAGAGTAAGTTGATCGTGTAATTCACTCCTCTACTGCAGTGCAGTTAACATATAGCTAGCATAACGGAAGCAGCTCAGCTGTCAGCAAACATCGTGAGAAAGATTACTGTCCAACAGCAGGTAAACTATTTACAGTGGGACAAAAGAGTATTTAGTCAGCCACCAATTGTGCAAGTTCTCCCACTTAAAAGATGAGAGGTCTCCAATTTTCGTCATAGGTATACCTCAACTATGAGACAAAATGAGGAAAAAAATCCAGAAAATCACATTGAGGGATTTTTCATGAATTAATTGGTAAATTCCTCGGTAAAATAAGTATTTGGTCAATAACATAAGTTCATCTCAATACTTTGTTCTATACCCTTTGTTGGCAATGACAGACTGGGAGACAGAGGTCAAACGTTTTCTGTAAGTCTTCACAAGGATTTCACACACTGTTGCTGGTATTTTGGCCCATTCCTCCATGCAGATCTCCTCTAGAGCAGTGATGTTTTGGGGCTGTCGCTGGGCAACACGGACTTTCAACTCCCTCCAAAGATTTTCTATGGGGTTGAGATCTGGAGACTGGCTAGGCCACTCCAGGACCTTGAAATGCTTCTTACGAAGCCACTCCTTTGTTGCCCGGGTGGTGTGTTTGGGATCATTGTCATGCTGAAAGACCCAGCCACGTTTCATCTTCAATACCCTTGCTGGTGGAAGGAGGTTTTCACTCAAAATCTCACGATACATGGCCCCATTCATTCTTTCCTTTACACGGATCAGTCGTCATGGTCCCTTTGCAGAAAACAGCCCCAAAGCATGATGTTTCCACTCCCATGCTTCATAGTTTCATTTTTTAATTTACATCAAAGAGAAATATAAATGTCAACTGGTTGATTTGAATACTTCACTTGAATGTTTAGCTGTTAATGTATGTCTCTCTCCGGTAATGAATTTCAACATTGCAGTAGTATACAACCCACCATCACACAACTCTTCCTTTTATAATGAATTAAGTGATCTGGTTAAACAACTTGAGAAGAACAGAGAAACAATAATTCATGGTGACTTTAATATCAACTGGTCTGATAAAAAAGACAAACAAAAACTGAAAAGCCTCATGACTAAATTTAATTACCAGCAAATCATCAAAGGACCCACCAGGATAACCAAACAATCCAGAACACTTATTGACATGGTATTTACTAATAAACCAGAACGAATAACCAGAACCTATAATCTTGTAACTGGTCTCTCAGATCATAACATGGTTCTTGCTGTCAGGAAACTTACTAAAAAGCGACTACAGTATTTTGGGGGAGTCGATATTGACAAATCAAATTTTATTATCCCCAAATCAAAAAATGAGGAGTTTGAACATTACTTAGAGAATCAAAATTGGGAGCAGCTCATGTCAACATGTGAAGTAGATGATTGTTGTAATTTTATAACTGCAACAATCACAAAGTCTATAGAAAAATTTTCAAAGCAAATTAAAAGTAGACAACAGAAGATTAGCCTACCATGGTTAAATAATGAAATAAGAAAACTTATGAAGAGGCGAGACTATGCACTGAAAACATCACTAACCTCCAAACTACAAAATGATCACCTTGTGTACAAAAGTTTAAGAAATAAAGTGGTACATGAGCTGCGAAAATCAAAAATATCTTATTACAATAAACTGATAGATCATGCAAAGGGTAACAACAGTTCCCTATGGAGGCATTTAAATAACTTAACTAATAAAAAAAACGATCAGAAGGGGGTAAAGGAACTTAGAATCAATGGCAAGACCGTCAGTGACAAGGCTACTTTGGCAAATGAATTTAATTCACACTTTGTGGGCTCTGTGGAAGACTTAACAAAAATTTTTGTGCTGCCAAATGTGCTCAACAACACAAATTCCATACTTCCAACAGATACTTTTCACATCGATGAGGTAAATGAGAAGTTAATTGCTGGTATTGTTAAAACACTGTCAAACTCAAAAACTAATGATATCTACAATATGAGCACCTCCTTTCTCAAAATGCACAGCAAAATATTAATCAAACCACTGACTCATCTCATTAATCTCTCCATTAGGTCTAGTACATTTCCATCTGGCTGGAAAAAAGCTGTCGTCATACCAGTTCATAAATCAGGCAGTAAAGACGATATATGCAATTACCGCCCAATCTCTATTTTACCAGTCCTATCTAAGGTTCTTGAAAAAGTTGTAGCTACACAGCTGATAGACTACTTACAAGACAGTCAACTTCTTCATCCACATCAATTTGGTTTTAGACCAGGATACTCAACAGAAACAGCAAATTGTTGCCTTATTGAAAACGTCAAACAGTCCTTGGACAGGGGTAATGTGGTAGGAGCTGTTTTTCTAGATCTCAAAAAGGCTTTCGATACTGTAAACCACAGTTTGCTTTTATCCAAAATGGTATCTTTTAACTTCTCCCCAAATACATTAGAATGGTTTGCATCTTATCTCCAGAATAGAGAACAGTGTGTAAAAGTTCACCAGGATAAATCCTCATTTTTAAACAACCGCATGGGTATCCCACAAGGGTCCATTCTTGGTCCTTTACTTTTCAGCATTTTTATTAATGACTTGCCGTTACACTGCTCAGCTGCAACATGCCAACTTTATGCAGATGATGCAGTTATTTACACAGCTGCCAAGACTCCAGCACAGGCTGCAGATGTACTGTCTACAAGTATGGTTGATGTCCAAGAGTGGCTCCTCAAGAACCATCTATTGCTGAACCTTCAGAAAACAGTCTCAATGTGCTTTTCAATCAAAAAATGTAACCTGCAACATTTTAAAGTTAATATACATGATCATGACATCAGTTTAGCTACAGAATTCAAATACCTTGGCATTGTACTAGATCCTCAACTCAAATTTAATCTTCATATAAAGAAAATTTCAAAAACAGTAAAAAAAAATCTGAACTGCTTTAAATTAATTAGATATTACATACCTTACGAAGCAGCTGCACTGTATATGCATTCTATGGTTTTTTCTCATATATCATACTGTTTGACAGTCTGGGCTCAAGCAGCCCCTTCCACAATAAGACATATAGGTTCATTATATAATCAAACCCTAAAAATCTTGGACAAAAAGCCCATTAGGTGGCATCACTGTAATGTTTTAAAAAAATACAACCTATTGAGTTTTGAGAGCTTCATTGACCTCTGTCTTCTGAAATTAACGTTCAAATGTTTCCATAAATCAGCACCCGAGCCACTTGCTGGTTTCGTCCAAAGACAGGACAGCAGCAGAGCCACCAGGAGTTCTGTTAACAATAACTGTAAAATATTCCACCGCAGAACCACATTTGGACAAACAGCTTTCTCTATAAAGGGCAGTCACATCTGGAACACAATGCCAAATGAAATTAAAATAATAACGGACTTTAAAACATTCACTAAAAATGTTAAAAACTGGCTGAAAAATAAACAAGAATGTACTCATGTATGAATTATTTGTCTGCAAAGTGAGAGTGAATGAAGGGAAGGAATAAATGTGTTTGTTTATAGTGAGTGACGGAGGGAGGAAGGCCTGAAATAGGCAAATGTGAGTTATGTTATATGTGTTAAATGTGAGTCAGGCTGTTATATTTGTGTATTTATAATATTTATAATATTTATGTTAAATGTGAGTCAGGCTGTTATATTTGTGTATTTATAATATTTATAATATTTATAATTGTGTATTTATAATTTTTCTGCATTGATGTATGTGGTTATTGTGTATATTTTTTATCTTGATTCTTTTTTCTAAAGCCCATCCAGGGACAAGAGTTGCAAATTAGCTAATAGCTATACACTCTATGTGCAACACATCAGATTGATTGTCTTTGATTAATTGTCTATGTTTATTGCACTGTCCCTGTCAAATAAACTAATCTACTACTACTAGTAGGTATGGTGTTCTTTCTCCTCCAAACACGACAAGTTGAGTTTTTACAATAAAGTTCTATTTTGGTTTCATCTGACCATATGACATTCTCCCAATCCTCTTCTGGATCATCCAAATGCTCTCTAGCAAACTTCAGATGGGCCTGGACATGTACTGGCTTAAGCAGGGGGACACGTCTGGCACTGCAGGATTTGAGTCCCTGGCGGCGTAGTGTGTTACTGATGGTAGCCTTTGTTACTTTGGTCCCAGCTCTCTGCAGGTCATTCACTAGGTCCTCCCATGTGGTTCTGGGATTTTTGCTCACCGTTCTCGTGGTCATTTTGACCCCACGGGGTGAGATCTTGCGTGGAGCCCCAGATCGAAGGAGATTGTCATTGGTCTTGTATGTCTTCCATTTTCTAATAAATGTTCCCACAGTTGATTTCTTCACACCAAGCTGCTTACCTATTGCAGATTCAGTCTTCCCAGCCTTGTGCAGGTCTACAATTTTGTTTCTGGTGTCCTTTGACTGCTCTTTGGTCTTGGCCATAGTGGAGTTTGGAGTCTGTTTGAAGTTGTGGACAGGTGTCTTTTATACTGATAATGAGTTCAAACAGGTGCCATTAATACAGGTAATGAGTGGAGGACAGAGGAGCCTCTTAAAGAAGTTACAGGTCTGTGAGAGCCAGAAATCTTGCTTGTTGGTAGGTGACTAAATGCTTATTTTACCGAGGAATTTACCAATTCATTAAAAATCCTTCAATGTGATTTTCTGGATTTTTTTTTTTTCTCATTTTGTCTCTCATAGTTGAGGTATACCTATGATGAAAATTGGAGACCTCATCTTTTAAGTGGGAGAACTTGCACAATTGGTGGCTGACTAAATACTTTTTTGCCCCACTGTAAATGGCACACACTAATCGTGTGATCAGTTTTCTAAAGCTGAGAGTCGCTCATTGAAAATAAGAAGCGCTAACTTGCTGACCTTAGGGTGCAGTCCTTAATGGTGCAGTCCGCTGACAAGTGGCCGGAGATGGAGGAACAGAGGAGGGAATGGATGCATCATTGTAGTGCAGCTGTGATATAACAAACTGCTTTAGTCTACATTTAACTTGTTTAATGTATAAATTTTTGGTAAAATCCTCCCATACTATGGAAACTTTTGGCCATCTCTGTGATTTTCTCTCCGTGTCACCATGATGCACTCCTTCTTCTTCACTGGAAAAGTATAAACTGAATATTTCCGCAGCATGCCTATAAACTTTAAAATTAAATGATTTGTCGACAATAAAAATCTGCTTCGACAAATTTTCATGATTGATGTTATCGACAGCGTCGACTAATCCTTTCAGCCCTATATTCAGGTCAGGTGACTGACTGACTGGGCTATTCTAGCAGCTTTATTTTCCTTCTCTGGAGCCAGTTGAGTTTTCTTGGCTGTGTGTTTTGGATCGTCTTGCTGAAATTTCCACCCTCGTTTCACTTCAGTATCTTGGCAGATGGCAAGAGATTCTTATCAAGGATGTCGCTGTACATTTGTCCTTTCATCTTTCCTTCAATTGTATGAAGTCTGCCTGTACCATGTGCTGAAAAATACCCCATACCATGATGCTCCCACCTCCAAACTTAATTTTAATCTAAATCTTATACCAACTCCTGCACCTCCAGCCACCAGTCTGTCAAGTTGATCAAGTTTGCAGATGACACCACCCTCATCGGACTCATCTCCAACGGCGACGAGTCCGCCTACAGGAGAGAGGTGGCCCAGCTGGCGTCCTGGTGCAACAACAACAACCTGCAGCTGAACGCTCTGAAAAAACAGTGGAGATGATTGTGGACTTCAGGAGAGTCACAACCCCTCTGCCCCCCCTCACCCTCACAGGCTCTCCCATCACCACTGCTGATTCCTTCTGCTTCCTAGGCACCACCATCACCAGGGACCTCAAGTGGGAGCCGACCATCAGCTCCCTCATCAAAAAGGCCCAGCAGAGGATGTTCTTCCTGCAGCAGCTGAGGAAGCTCAAGCTACCCACCAAGATGTTAGTGCAGTTCTACACAGCCATCATCGAGTCCATCCTCACCACCTCCATAACAGTGTGGTACGCAGGAGCCACTGCCAGGGACAGACTAAGGCTGCAGCGCGTCGTGCGCACTGCTGAGAAGGTGATCAGCTGCAAGCTCCCATCTCTCCAGGATCTGTACATCTCCAGGACCCGGAGACGTGCTGGCCGGATCATAGCCGATCCCTCACACCCTGGTCACGTACTGTTTGCCCCTCTCCCCTCAGGTAGAAGACTTCGGTCCATCCAGACTAAAACCTCCCGTCACATGAACAGCTTCTTCCCCTCTGCCATCAGACTGCTGAACACTAAGTGACTTATTGACTCTCGTGCACTATGTACAGCAGCTCAACCAGACTCATGTCATTCATCACTGTTTTCTTCCTGCATTACCGACTGCACTATATGGTTCTCCACATTATCTGCTGCTCGCTAATATATTTAAACTGCTGACTAGTATTACTCACTCTTATTCTACATTTTATTGCATGTATAGTTTATTTCTTTTATTTTATCATGTTTAATGTTGCAGCATTGCACCGAGACAAATTCCTAGTTTGTGTACTACATGAACAATGGCAATAAATCTGATTCTGAATCACCCTTATTGTCATTCAACCGTACAACCAATCATGTACAGTAGAACGAGATTGTGCTTTACCTATCTACAGTGTCAATCACACACATCCCAGTGCAGAATCAGAGGGCCGCTGCCATGCAAGGCGCCGCCACAGATTTCCCTCCTCCATTCCATTATTGCTGAGCACCAAGCTGGACGGCAGGAAGTTCCACTTTTATATGGTCTTTGGCATGACCCGACCGGGAATTGAACCCCTGCCTCCCGGGTGTGGGGCGGATGCTCTACCAACTGAGCCACCACTCCGGTGGTCATCATACCAACTTCACTGTTGGTATGATGTTTTTGGGATGATGTGCAGTGCCATTTGTCCTCCAAACATGCTGTGTTGTGGCATCCAAAAAGTTCAGTTTTGTTCTCACCTGACCAGACTATATTCTCCCAGTATTTTACTGGCTTGCCCAAATGTTATGCAGCAAACATTAAACAAGCTTCAACATGCTTTTTCTTCAGCAGTGGAGTCTTGCAAGGTGGGCGGGCATAGATCCCATGTCGGTTGAGTGCATTACTTAGGCTACGGTCACACTGCAGGTCTTGATGCTCAATTCCGATTTTTTGCCGAGATCCGTTTTTTTTTGTGTGTGTGTGGACTTTCACATTATTTAAATGCGACCTTCATCAGACTCCAGTGTGAACGATCTACAGCTATGAAATGACCTGCATGCGCAGAAGAAAACGTAACGTCAGACACAACGTTGTTTGAGGGACAGAACTTCTTCACCCTGATGCAGCGCAGCAAAATAAAAAGTTAAAATCATAAATGAGACCAGCTCCCTTCCTCTACACACCAGATGACTGCTGTGATCAGCTCTGCTTTAACAGAAATGATTGATTAAACAGCTCTCTTTAAAATGACACCCCGTGTCTCAATGAGATTACCTATATAAATAAGGTTAATAATAAACGACATCGCTCATACCAGCGGCTTAACACCAGTCCTGCTGCAGGAAGGAGGAGCTGTCAGACTCCCCTCTCCTGTGCGTTGTCCTATCTGGCCATTCTGCTCCACAGTCATGTCCATGTTAACTTTATATTTTAGATATTACAGCAGCCAGGACTCACGGTGTGCCGTTTACAGGGGAAAAGGAATTTGCAGCATCCAGTAAATGTGCTGTTAGTGTGCCTGCTTGTCTCACGGTCCCCCCCCCCCCCCCCCGCGAAATTTTGAAGCTATTGTGCAGTTGGAGCTGACAAAATTACAATCCAGTGATGAAGGGAAGAAGATTGATTAAAAAGAGAGCACAAATCAGCTTTGTCTGTCGTGCTTGCTGCATCCTCCACAGCATAATTGTAGCGTCTGTCTCACTTCAGTGAGGAAAAAGTCAGATGCAATGTGACATGACAGTTCAGACTGAGGTCACTTTGGAAAATATCTGATATGTATCCGAATTAGTACCACACATGAAAGTGGCCTGGGTCTGGTGTGAAAAAATCAGATGTGCTGTTCAGACAGTCATTAAAAAAAATCAGATATGGGTCACATTTGTGCAAAAAAAATTGTAACTGAGCATCAAAACCTGCAGTGTGACCGTAGCCTTATTGTTTTCTTTGAAACACAAGTATCTGCTAACTCCAGGCAGTGTTTCTTCTGGCTTAAAGACCTTGGTGCGGTGGCAACATATTTTTCTGTGGGGGGTGGGGCGACACATGAGACTATTGTAACTGAAATGTTAATTTTGTACTATTTTTTTTTTTTTTAATTTTGCACATTAACTTTGCATATGGAACTTACTATATGAAGTATTGTACAACCAATTATTGGGCCAGTTGGGGTCCCACCCAGACATCCTGTGCTTGGACTTTTACTGGTGTCACCTTTCTCTCCTTCCTCTGCTCTCACCTCTTCTGGGGCCTCAAATACAAAGGGTACTTATGTACAAAAACATGGCATACGTCCTTTTCCACGGAAAATTTCAGATATACCAAGAATGAAATGACTGGAAATATGCGCAGCCCCGTGGCAACTTCATGGCTGGTGTACGTACTTTTGTTATTGGTCCGTTGGTGACACTTAAGAGGTGATGTTGGGAGACTGATAATGATGTGAAGATTATTGTACACACCAGAGACAAATGATGAACAAACATCCAAGTGTGCACAATTAGATGAGTGGATATAAAAGCAAGCTCAAAGAAGTGCAGAAAATGCTTCTAACAACAATGGCGTTAGCAGTATTAGAGGATATTCCAAATCGTGCAGTGAGAAGGGAAGGGTTATTTAGAGACAGATTTTTTGGCTCAGGATGACTGATTTGTCAGTCGGCTTAGGTTTCCACGGGCAGTCCTTGTGGAACTGTGCTCAGAGCTACGGCTGCTCTTGGAGCACGACATGGCGAGAAGCTGTGCGCTGCCCATCCCAGTCAAGGTGCTGACACCACTGGGGTTCCTGGCAACAGGGGCATTCCAGAGGGAGCTGGCAGGCAGATTGGGAATTTCCCAGTCGACGCTGAGCTGAGCTATGCTAGCTGTGTGGGATGGCATTATACAGCTGTCTCCCAGGTGCATCATATTTCCATATAATGCAGTTGAGCAGGCCAGCAAAGCGCAATTTGCAGCAAAAGCCAGTTTTCCTAATGTAACTGGAGCTATTGACTACACACACATTGCTATAAAATCACATTCAAGAGCTGAATATGTGAATGTTAACAGGAAACATTTCCATTCTATCAAGATACAAATTATATGTAATGCGCAAATGCGACTAACCAACATTGTTGCAAGGTGGCTTGGTTCAACACACGATTCATTCATTCTAATGAACAGCATTGTTGGGAGCAAACAAGCTGGCACTGTGCGGATGGGTGGCTTCTTGGTGAGTAAATTCATGTAATTGTCCTAAATAACTCGCCTCATGCGCAACGTGCCTGTGCGTCCCCAAATATCACTCTGTCTTCAAGGCTTCATTACAAATCAGTGGTTCAAGTAAGTGACTTCCTATTTTTGCTGGTTAAACTACAGTTTCACAGCATTCTACAAAGCCCCCAATTGCCTCTGTGTACGGTAGTTATGTCAAACACATGCGTAAAGTTTGAAATGAAACGGTGTCACCCTTTCCCTGTGCACCTCATTCATTAACAATAGTAGTGTGTGTTGTCTATGGTATATAACTGTAAAGATGAGAATTTGCATTTTAGGATCAAAAAACATGTACTTGTGGAGTCTAATATGATCTGCTTTCAACTGACAGGTGACCGTGGCTACCCACTAAATAGGTTCATTTTTTAATTAATATTTAACCTTTATTTATACAGGGTAGTTCCATTGAGAGACAACCTCTCTTCTTCAACGACGCCCTGTTCACTCACACAGTTACAGTCACACCAGGAAGCTGCCCAGTACAACAACAGACTGACCTGTGGCCACTGAGCAGCTCCACTGGAGCAGTTGGGGTTGAGGGGCTTGCTCAAGGGCACCACAGTGGAGTTAAGGAGGGTGGGGCAAACACAGCTATGTTATCTGTCCCACCCAGATCTAATCCTGCCAGTCCAGGGATCGAACCCATGACTCTCCGCTCACCACTTCAAAATGTCTTCTTTTTCATTACTGTTTTCCTCTATTCAATGAGCTGATCCACCTGGCTGGTCACAAATCACAGCGATCAGCTGATGCTTTTGAGGACAACTGCAGACATCAGTCGAAACATGTCAAGGTAAAATAAACGTCTCCTAAATGTCTCATCCCTGTCTGAAAAAAGGAAAACATTAAACTAATCTTATAGGGCTGTGAACAGATTATTGAATTACCTGTATCCGGCATGAATGCCGGAGGACAGCGTGCCAAACAAAACATTTTTATGCGCCTCTACCTCATTCAGGAGCGCCTCCAACTCAGTCAATGAAATTCCATTAAATCCATTATTTTTGATCGTGGATGCAGGAGAATCAAACGTGTGGGGGTTGTATGCATAGGTCTATTTGCATGTAATTGCATATTTAAGTGGAGGCGTGTCAAGGGAGTATTTCCTCACTTGCATGCAATTTCAAGTAGATTGGAGTAGACTTCAAGTAGATTTTCTACAAGTAGATTTTCTACTTTTTGCTGTAAAGTTATCTAAATTTGCAACCTTTTTCCTCATTTGTAATTTTCTCGTAAAATTGACTTTTTTCTTGTATATTTGAGACTTTTTTTAAACTTGTGGATTATTTTAGAGCAAATTTTTCTTTTTTTTTTAAAATAAAATTAGTTTTTTTTTAAGATTGTGTTAAAATTTTGACTTTTTTCCTTATACAATTTACACTTTGGACTTTAATTTTGCCGAGCCAAAATAGGACAATAATTTAACTGATTTCAAAGAAAAAAATATTAACTTATTTCATTAAATAATTTTATTAAATTGCCAAAAATTCCATTATTTCTCTTATAATATTTCTAGATGTTTATAGTTTTTTAGAACTCTCCTCACCAACCAGACAGCAGGAAAAACCTTTATTTTGAAATCCAAATATTGGCACGTTTAGTTTGTCTGAAGGCTGCTGACGGATTGAAGTCATTGACTTTGTGAATTTCAGTCATCTTAACTTGCTAGGTATATAATGATGAACATAAATTAGTTAATATTGTAGTGGCAGGTGAAGGAAATCCTCAGCGATTCAGTTACTCTTGCCTTTCCCTGCATAGGAAGCGTGCATACGAAGCCTAACCACACCTGTTAGTTAAGCGACTCCTCATTATTGAATGAATGAATCTTTATTTCGGATAGATTAAAAGTAAAGATTAAAAGAAACAGAATAATATAACAAAGGGGAAAAATCCAACAAGGTCAAATTAAACAATAACTCCTCTGATTATACAGTTCAACATAAGTTATCCGAAATGGGTGATGGCTGAAGCCGCAGCTTATATTGCCCACCCATATTACAAATTCCTAGTTTGTGTACTACATGAACAATGGCAATAAATCTGATTCTGATATTCCATCCAAAAATTCAAAAGAAAAACAAAAGAGTGATTACAATTTGGAACAAAGCTCAGACAAAATGTGACAAAACTAAGCAACAACACAGACTGGATATGACAATCCTTATGTGATTTTACATGTCATCTTGTATATATGTTTGGAGTATTTCTTCCTTTAGTTTTTGTTTAAATTGTCCAAGCGTTGTACATGATTTTTATTCGGGTCCAAAATCGTTCCATAATCTTACTTCTTGCACTGAAACAGTGTTGCTTGGTGGTAGTTCTCACTGAAGGTTTTTGAAATATACATGTTCCTCTGAAATGGTATTGTTTGTTCCGTATTTGGAACAACTTTTGGATATTTGCGGGCAGTGATAGATTCTTCACTTTAAACATTATTACTGCAGTTTTAAAGTCAACCAGATCTTTCAACTTGAGAGCTTTTAATTTAAGAAAAAGTGGGTTTGTTGGTTCCCTGTAAGCAGCTTTGTTTATTATGCTAATAACTCTCTTCTGAAGCATAGACTGGATATATGTCTGTTTTATATGTATTTCCCCATATTTCAGTACAATATGTCATGTATGGGAGTATTAATGAATGATACAAAGTATATAATGTGGGTTGATTCAGCAAATATTTCGCTCTGTGTAGTATTGCGATTGATTTAGATATTTTACCTTTAATATAATTAATATGTGACTTCCAACACAGTTTATCAATTACTCCAAGAAATTTAGTTACCCTTTCAATCTCTACACCATTTACACTGAGTTTAGATACTAAGTTGTTGTGATGGTTGTTAAAAACTATAAATTTTCTTACTTAAATTGAGCGTTAATTTGTTTGAATCAAACCACAGTTTAAGCTTTCCTAATTCCTTTCCGAGTGTATCCAAAAGTTGTTCCAAATTGCTTCCACTGCATAATAGATTAGTGTCATCGGCAAACAATATTAAATCCATTTTTTCCGAGACTTTACATATATCATTTATATACATATTGAATAACAATGGGCCCCAAAACTGAACCCTGTGGGACTCCACAAGTAACCTTCAGTAACTGAGTTTTTGTTACCAACACATACATACTGGTATCTATTCTTTAAATAACTACTTAACTAGGACAGTGCTACCCCCCTAATACCACAATTTTGTAGTTTCCTTAATAATAAATTGTGATTCACTGTATCAAATGCTTTTTTTAAGATCCAGGAATACCCCAACTGAATTCTATTTATTTTCAATGGCAGTTGATATTTTTTCTATAAATTCCATTAGCGCAAATGCAGTTGTCGTCTTGTGTTTGAACCCATATTGCTGCTCACACAATAAATTTTTCTTCAGTATGAAGTTGTCAGTTCTCTCACAGAATATTTTTTTCAAGTATCTTGGAAAATTGTGGCAATAGTGAAATTGGTCTATAGTTTGAAAGTTCCCCTCTGTCACCTGTCTTGTATATCGGAATTAGTTTAGCTATTTTCATTGCATTGGGAAATATACCTGTTTGGAGAGACAGGTTACAGATATACGTCAGTGGTTTCACTAAGCATTCAATAATAGTTTTGACTAAGAGCACGCCAATACCATCACAGTCCGTAGATGTCTTACTTTTAAACGATTTAACAATTTCAATGACCTCTCTCGTCTGTGTTCTTTATGAAAATGGAGTCTTTTATAGCAGTGTTTTTGCTTGTATCACCCGTAGGTGCCGTAATGGGTATTTCTCGAGCCAAATTAGGACCAATGTTAACAAAAAAGTTATTACAGTGATCCCTCACTTATCGCGGTTAATGGGGTCCAGAACCGACCGCGAAAAGTGAAAAACCACGAAGTAGCGTCACCCCCCCATTTTTTATATACATTTTTTTTGTGTATATATAATATCAATAAGTGTATATTAACCCTATAAATGCATATGTTATCATTAGAACATTAAAGAATAGTTTGAAACATGTAAATAAAATATTAATAATATAAATAATATACATAAAATAATGTATAAATAATATAAATAATACGTACCTTCATTCTCTCTCTCTCTCTCTCGACGGGAAGGCGTAGAGGCAGCAGGAGGAGGCGTAGAGGCAGCAGCGACGTCTCGGCCAATCAGCTTGCGAGATTCCCGAGCCGAGCCAACACGAGAACAAAATCTCTTGGGGGGGGGGGGGGTGCTGGCCAGCGAATCAGAGAGGTGGATTTTGAGTTGTGCCGGCTATCCGTGTAGTCTCCCTGCCTTCTGCTAGCGCCCGGGCAACTTTTTTCTCAATTTTGAATTTTTGATGAATATTTTTGAAAAATCCACGATGCACTGAGGGCGCGAAAGGTGAGGCGCGAAGTAGCGAGGGATCACTGTAAATTCATCTGCAGGTGAAACTGCATTCACGCTCTGAGTCGTTGTATTATTTTTTTGAAAAATTGGTTGGGTAGCTTGTATTTCTGTTTTTATTTCCAAGAATATTAAGTATGACTTCCGGTTATGGCTGCCACGTAAGACGGACGTGTCTCACTCTGCTCTGCTCCTGGAGAAAAAAATTGGCAAATAACTCTCTCATTTGGGACAGAACGTATCCCAGCGTTTGGGCGAGGATATGTCGGCGAAGCCTAAGGCTGGAAAACCAGGTAAAGGAAAAAGCGAGCCGCCGAAACAGTCCAAATTAACGGACTTTCAGGTCTGTGACGCAGCAAACAAAACTCCATATATGGCGGAGGAGGCTGGCAACGGTGCGATATCTGCGGGGGGCGGCGCAGATGCGCTGATGGCTGCCATGAGTTCAATGAGAGCGGACTTTTCCTCTAGATTTGATGGGATTATGACAGCGTTGGAAGGAATAAGAAAGGAATTGGGTGACTGTGTAGAACGAACGGCGCAGATGGAGCTCCGTCTCGCTAGTGCTGAAGATGACGTCACCCGTCTTCAATTAAAGGTGCGCACTTTGGAAAAAAAAAAAAAATGTCTAGAAGATAATATTTTGGATTTGGAATCTCGGTCGAGACAGAATAACTTGAGGCTGGTGGGTCTTCCAGAGGAATCAGAAGGTCGGGACGTATATTCCTTTCTGGAAAAGTGGATTCCGGAGGTGCTGGGCAGCGAGGAGTTGCAATCAGCAGTGGTTCTGGAAAAAGCACATCGTATTGGCCCACGGAGAGATAAGGGACCGCCGAGGACCTTAATTATGAAGTTTCTTAGCAACAGAGACAGGATGAAGATCTTCAACGCTGCACGAGCTAAAGGAGAGATTAAACACCAGGATCAGCAGGTGCGGTTCTACCCAGATTTGGCCACAGGAATCCAACAATTGAGGAAGCAGTTTGATCCCATACGTAAGGAGCTGCGCAACCTTGGGATTCGTCATGGTGTAATCTATCCTGCGAGACTGCTGACCACGTATGAGGGCAGAACCCACATCTTCAAGACCCCAGAGGAGGCGCAGGAGTTCATCAAGAAGATCAAAGAAGAAGAAAAGACTGGTGGGAGCTAAGCATGAACAAAATATAAGGTAGAATAATTAAGCATTTGCACAGGCATCTGACTGACTTGAAGTAAATAGCAAGTTTACAAAATATAGATTGTATTATATATTAAAAAAAAACAAAAACAAAACAAACAAAAAAAACTATGATGTACAAAGTTGTTAAAAATTTTGGAGTTAAGTTGGAAAACTACAGAGGAGAGTTAATGTTACGTCATTAAAAGCAGTAGAGTTAGGGTGATTGGGAGGATGAAGAAGGAGTGGCTTAGGCTGTTCCCCATGGGTGTGGAACGGTCGATGGCTATATCAGGAGACGGAATTTTTCTTTTGATTTTGGGGGGTTCGCCACAAGTGTGGGAAGGGGGAATTTGTTTGTGTGTAGTTTGTAGGATGAATGTTCAACCACTCATGTTTTTGCTTCTCTGTATGAGCATGTTTACACTGCAAGGTAATCCCAAACTCTCTATTGATCATAAACCAAAGTGTTAATCTTAATTTAACTTCATGAAATTGCAGAGGTCTACAAAATTTAAAAAAACTTAAACAAGTTATGAATAAAATAAAAGACATGGGTTCAAAAATTGTGTTTTTACAAGAAACTCATCTAATAGAGGAGCATATAAAAAGAATTAGGAGTAGATGGCAAGGAAGTGTATTCACCTCATCATTCTCATCCCGGGCCAGGGGAGTTATGACTCTCATACATAAATCAGTCCCTTTTCAAGTGAAAAATGTAATTGGAGACAAACTTGGAAGATATGTAATCATTCAAGGTTCTTTGCTATTAGAAAATATAAATCTTGTGAACTTATATGGTCCCAATATAGATGATCAAAAGTTCTTTGCTAATTTATTTCTTATTTTATCATCACTTAGAGGGCAACATATAATAGCAGGGGATTTTAATTGTACATTGAATCCAGGTATAGATAGATCAACAGGACTGGACTGTACGCACAATGGATGTAGGATGACTATTAATCATTTTATGAAAGAATTGAGATTGTTAGATATATGGAGAGAAATGAAACCACAAGTTAAAGCCTATTCTTGTTATTCCAGTACCTACAAGACATTCTCACGTATTGATTATTTTTTGATTTCCACAGAATTAAGATCCAAGATTCAAAACTGCTTTTATGATAACATCGTGATCTCTGATCATGCACCCTGTTGTCTAATATATGTAGATAAAAAATTGACAAAGGAATCAGGTAGATGGCAATTTCAGCATAAATGTCTTCAGGATGAGGAATTTGTCAAGTATATAGAAAAACAGATAGACGAGTACTTTGACATCAATACTACACAAACATCAGCATGTGTAAAGTGGGAGGCTTTCAAAGCTTTTATTAGGGGACATATTATTAGTTATACAGGATTAAAATCTAAGAAGACTAGAGAGGAGAGAGCTAAATTGGAACATAAAATGAAAAGTCTTCAGGAAAAAGTGTATGCAGGAAGTGATCCAAGGTTGGAGAATGAATTACTGATTTTGAGAGCTGAATACGACAAAAAATCAGCGAATAGAGCTGCCTCGAGTCTTCTAAGATTGAAACAATCTTTTTATGAACAAGGTGAAGAATCAGGAAAATTATTGGCATGGCAGATTAAACAATTAGAAATTAAAACACCAATTACTAGTATTATAAGTAACGGACAGGTAGTTATAGATCCTTTAGAAATTAACAGAGCCTTTAGAAATTACTATGAAAAATTATATGATACTAAAAATGAATTTGATTTAACAAAACTAAATGGGTTTTTGAACGAACTATCTATACCGTGTATTCCAAATGAAAACAGGGAGATATTGGAGTCTAAAATTAGTCAAGAAGAAGTTGGGCTAGCCATTGATAATATGAAATCAGGAAAAAGTGCAGGACCAGATGGTCTTCCAGTTGACCTTTATAAAAAATTTAAGAATAAATTAATAAAACCTTTTTTGGAAATGGTTTTAGAAGCATTTCAAAATAATAATTTACCATCATACATAAATAATGCCTTAATTATACTGCTGCCAAAACCAGGTAAGCCCTCTAATAAATGTGAAAATATGAGACCAATAAGCCTATTAAACGCCGACCTTAAGATAATCTGTAAAATTTTAGCAAGACGAATACAAGAAATTTTACCAAATATTATTAATCGAGATCAGAATGGCTTTATAAAGGGAAGACAAGGCTTCCATAATGTAAGAAGACTATTTAATATTATTTATTTTAATAAAGAAGCACCGGATACAGCTCTCCTATCACTGGACGCCGAAAAGGCCTTTGATAGAGTTGAATGGCCCTTTCTTTTTGAAGTCCTACAAAGGTTTGGACTTGGAAATAATTTCATAAAATGGGTTCAAATAATATACAATAATGCTACAGCAGAAATCCTAACAAATAACAATATTTCAAAACCAATAAAAATCAATAGAGGATGTCGACAAGGCTGTCCACTTTCACCTTTACTGTTTACTATGGCAATTGAACCTTTAGCGATAGCGATACGTTTACATTCACAAATACAGTATATGGAATTAAAGTTGGACCAACAGAACATAAAATCTCCCTGTACGCCGATGACATAATTTTGTTTATGTCGAATCTAAAAAAATCAATTCCAACCTTGTTTTTTTTTCCCACAATATCTTTATTGAACCTTTTTTTTTTTTAAACAAACATGATACAAACAGTCAAACACTAACACTAAAGTACTACAAAAAAAAAAAAAAATGCACTAAAAAACACCAACAACCACCAACAAAATCAAATCTTCAACAATGCTCCTCTGTTTAGTCTAGACAATCCAACACATAAGTATACATATTGTGTTCACCAGTTTGGAATTTACAAGGTCCACACATATCATTCACCTTCTTCTTCAAGAGTTATGTTTAAATTTTTTACATAATCAATAAAAGGTCTCCATATATTCTCAAACACAATTTCCTTTGATTTCAGTATATATGTTATTCTTTCTAATGGAAGGTTTGTTAACATCTGTCTTAACCACTGAGTCACATCTGGTCTATGAGTCTTTTTCCATAATAGTGCAATACATTTTTTGGCATTAAGCAAACTGAGGTCTATGAATGTTCTTTCACTTTTATTAAAATTATGCTTTTCTGGGTACAGACCCAACAAAAACAGTTTAGGATTCAATATGATTTGTTTTGAGATTATTTTTTCAATTGTTACCCTCACCTCTTCCCAAAACATTCTTATTAATCTACATTCCCATACACAATGAAATAGAGTTCCTTTACTTTCCATACATTTTGTGCACGTATCTGGTATATTTTTGTTATATCTATTTAACTCCTCCGGTGTAACATACATCCGCATTAACCATTTGAAATGTATCAATTTAAGGCGTACATTTATTGATTTGGTTTGAGCTTCTGTACAAGCCAATTCCCATTGTTCCTCTGGAATTTCAGTTTGCAGATCTTCTTTCCAGTAGTTTAATCTTTTCAGTGAATTTTCACTTGAAAATAGTGTCAATGAGTTATAAAACTCTGAAATAATACCCTTTCTTTTACTATCTTTCATCAACATTTTTTCCAAGGATGAATAGATAGGTCGAGTGAGAGCTTTATTTTGATTTGATCGAATAAAGTTTCTAAGTTGAAGATATTTAAAAAAATGTGTTCTATTGAGATTAAATTTGATCCTCAACTCTTCAAAAGACATTATGTTTTCTGCACATGGCAAATATAAATCCTGAATCTTTTGTATCCCTTTTAAATTCCATACTTTAAATACAGCGTCCGCTCTCCCTGGTTTAAAATATTGATTACCCCATATTGGACTAAATTGTGACAATAACTGTGGTTCTTTTAAATAGTTTTTAGCTTCACACCATATTTTGATCATATGCTTTACAAATGGATTTTTAACTTGTTTTTGTCATTTTTTTTGCCGAATCTGAGTATATGAATATGGGAAGAGGTAAAGGTAAATTGTATGATTCCATTTCAGTCCAGTGAGGGAGATCATTTGATGAAAAATAATATGTCATAGACCTCAGTTGTGCCGACCAATAATACAACATAAAATTTGGACATTTCAGACCTCCACGATCAAATGGTAAATATAATAAAGACAGACGTAATCTAGCCCTCCTGTTGTTCCATATAAATTCCACTAACTTTTTTTTAATTCTTGAGAATAAATCTAAAGGTGGTGGTAAGGGAATGTATTGAAATAAAGTATTTGAGGTAAGATATTACTTTTAAGTATATTAATTCTCCCGATCATCGACATTGGTAGTGACATCCATCTCTGAAGTAACTCATCAATATCTGTCATTAAGGCTTCATAATTGACACTGGCGACTGATTCTAGCTTAGGCACAATTTGGATTCCTAAATATTTGAACTGATTTACAACATTGAATTGATTTACCTCAGGGGCTGGGTAATTTCTCTGGGTCTCATTTAGCATTAATATTGAAGATTTAGTTTTATTTATTTTATATCCTGATATTTCCCCGAAATTCTTTATTAAATTCAACAAGGTCGGAATTGATTTTTTAAGATTCGACATAAACAAAATTATGTCATCGGCATACAGGGAGGTTTTATGTTCTGTTGGTCCAACTTTAATTCCATATATTTGTGACTGTAGACGTATCGCCATCGCTAAAGGTTCAATTGCCATAGTAAACAGTAAAGGTGAAAGTGGACAGCCTTGTCGACATCCTTTATTGATTTTGAAATATTGTTATTTGTTAGAATTTCTGCAGTAGCATTATTATATATTATCTGAACCCATTTTATGAAATTATTTCCAAGTCCAAACCTTTGTAAGACTTCAAAAAGAAAGGGCCATTCAACTCTATCAAAGGCTTTTTCGGCATCCAGTGATAAGAGAGCTGTATCCGGTGCTTCTTTATTAGAATAAATAATATTAAATAGTCTTCTTACATTATGGAAGCCTTGTCTTCCCATTATAAAGCCATTCTGATCTCGATTAATAATATTTGGTAAAATTTCTTGTATTCGTCTTGCTAAAATTTTACAAATTATCTTAAGGTCGGCATTTAATAGGCTTATTGGTCTCATATTTTCACATTTATTAGAGGGCTTACCTGGTTTTGGCAACAGTATAATTAAGGCATTATTCATATATGATGGTAAATTACTATTTTGAAATGCTTCTAAAACCATTTCCAAAAAAGGTTTTGTTAATTTATTCTTAAATTTTTTATAAAGGTCAACTGGAAGACCATCTGGTCCTGCACTTTTTCCTGATTTCATATTATCAATGGCTAGTCCAACTTCTTCTTGACTAATTTTAGACTCCAGTATCTCCCTATTTTCATTTGGAATACACGGTATAAATAGTTCATTCAAAAACCCATGTAGTTTTGTTAAGTCAGATTCATTTTTGGTATCATATAATTTTTCATAGTAATCTCTAAAGGCTCTATTAATTTCTGAAGGATCTATAACTACCTGTCCGTTACTTATAATACTGGTAATTGGTGTTTTAGATTCTAATTGTTTAATCTGCCATGCCAATAACTTTCCTGATTTTTCACCTTGTTCATAAAAAGATTGTTTCAATCTTAGAAGACTCGAGGCAGCTCTATTCGCTGATTTTTTGTCATATTCAGCTCTCAAAATCAGTAATTCGTTCTCCAACCTTGGATCTCTTCCTGCATATACTCTTTCTTGAAGAATTTTTATTTTATGTTCCAATTGGACTCTCTCCTCTCGAGTCTTCTTAGATTTTGAACCTGTATAACTAATAATATGTCCCCTAATAAAAGCTTTGAAAGCCTCTCACTTTACACATGCTGATGTTTGTGTAGTATTGATATCAAAGAACTCATCTATCTGTTTTTCTATATACTTAACAAATTCCTCATCCTGAAGCCATTTATGCTGAAATTGCCATCTACCTGGTTCCTTTGTCAATTTCTTATCTACATACATTAGACAGCAGGGTGCATGATCAGAGATCACGATGTTATCATAAAAACAGTTTTGAATCTTGGACCTTAATTCTGTGGAGATCAAAAAATAATCTATACGTGAGAATGTCTTGTAGGTATTGGAATAACAAGAGTATGCTTTAACTTGTGGTTTCATTTCTCTCCATATATCTATCAATTTCAATTCTTTCATAAAATGATTAATGGTCATCCTACATCCATTGTGCGTACAGTCCAGTCCTGTTGATCTATCTATACTGGGATTCAATGTACAATTAAAATCCCCTGCTATTATATGTTGCCCTGTAAGTGATGATAAGATAAGAAATAAATTGGCAAAGAACTTTTGATCATCTATATTGGGACCATATAAGTTCACCAAATTTATGTTTTCTAATAGCAAAGATCCTTGAATGATTACATATCTTCCAAATTTGTCTCCAATTACATTTTTCACTTGAAATGGAACTGATTTATGTATGAGAGTCATAACTCCCCTGGCTCGGGATGAAAATGATGAGGTGAAAACATTTCCTTGCCATCTACTCCTAATTCTTTTTACATCTTGCTCTATTAGATGAGTTTCTTGTAAAAACACAATTTTTGAACCCATGTCTTTTATTTTATTCATAACTTGTTTAAGTTTTTTTAAATTTTGTAGACCTCTGCAATTCCATGAAGTTAAATTAAGATTAACGCTTTGATTTATAATCAATAGGGAGTTTGGGATTACCTTGCAGTGTAAACATGCTTAAACAGAAAAGCAAAAAAATGAGTGGTTGAACATTCACCCTACAAACTACACACAAACAAATTCCCCCTTCCCACATTTGTGGCAATCCCCCCAAAAGCAAAAGAAAAATTCCGTCTCCCGATATAGCCATCGACCGTTCCACACCCACGAGGATCAGCCAAAGCCACTCCTTCTTCATCCTCCCAATCACCCTAACTCTACTGCTTTTAATAACGTAACATTAACTCTCTTCCGTAATTTTCCAATTTAACTCCAAAATTTTTTTAGCAATTTTGTACTTTTTTTTTTTTTAATATGTAATACATTCTATATTTTGTAATCTTGTTATATGCTTCTAATCAGTTAAATGCTCAAATATTCTACCCTATATTCTGTTCATGCTTAGCTCCCACCAGTCTCTTCCTGGATCTTCTTGATGAGCTCCTGCGCCTCCTCGGGGGTCTTGAAGATGCGTGTTCTGTCCTCATATGTGACCAAAAGTCTTGCAGGGTGAATCACTCCATGACGAATCTCAAGGTTGCGCAGTTCTTTGCGGATGGGGTCAAACTGCTTCCTTAATTGTTGGATTCCTGAGGCCAGATCTGGGTAGAACCGCACCTGCTGATCTTGGTATTTAATTTCTCCTTTGGCCCGCACCGCGTTGGAGATCGTCATCCTGTCTCTGTAGCTGAGAAACTTCATAATTAGCGTCCTCGGTGCTGCCTTGTTACCTCTCGGTGGGCCAATTCGGTGGGAGCTTTCCAAGACGACTGATGATTTTAGCTCCGCGTTGTTCAGCGCCTCCGGGATCCACCCCTCCAAAAAGGAGCATGAATCACTACCTTCGGCTCCCTCCGGTAAACCCACCAGCCTCAGGTTGTTCCTTCTGGACCGAGATTCCAAGTCCAGAACGCTATTTTCCAGATCTTTATTTTTTTTTTCCAAAGTGCGCACCTTTATTTGAAGTCCGCTAATTTCATCCTCCGCACTTGAAACACGAAGCTCCGCCTGCGTCACTCGCTCCACGCAGTCACCCAACTCCTTTCTCATTGCATCCAACGCTGCCATAATCCCATCAAGTTTAGCGGAAAAGTCTGCTCTCATTGAGCTAATGGCAGCCAGCACTGCACCTGTGCCGCCACCGTCAGCAGCAGCAGTTACCGCACCACCGCTAGTTTCATCCACCATATCCGCAGCTTTTTCTACTGCGCCACAAACTTTAAAGTCCGTTAATTTGGACTGCTTCGGCGATTCAATTTTTCCCCCTCCTGATTTCCCAGCCTTAGTCTTCACCGGCATATCCTCACCCAAACGCTGGGAAAAGTTCTGTTCCAAATGAGAGAGTTATTTGCCGAATTTTTATTTCCAGGGGCAGAGCAGAGTGATACGTGTCCTTCTAGGCGGCCGCCATAACCGGAAGTCAATTCCAACCTTGTTGAATTTAATAAAGAATTTGGGGGAAATATCAGGATATAAAATAAATAAAACTAAATCTTCAATATTAATGCTAAATGAGACCCAGAGAAATTACCCAGCCCCTGAGGTAAATCAATTCAATGTTGTAAATCAGTTTAAATATTTAGGAATCCAAATTGTGCCTAAGCTAGAATCAGTCGCCAGTGTCAACTATGAAGCCTTAATGACAGATATTAATGAGTTAACTCAGAGATGGATGTCACTACCAATGTCGATGATCGGGAGAATCAATATACTTAAAAGTAATATTTTACCTAAAATACTTTATTTATTTCAATACATTCCCTTATCACCACCTTTAGATTTATTCTCAAGAATAAAAAAAAAGTTAGTGGAATTTATATGGAACAACAGGAGGGCTAGATTACGTCTGTCTTTATTATATTTACCATTTGATCGTGGAGGTCTGAAATGTCCAAATTTTATGTTGTATTATTGGTCGGCACAACTGAGGTCTATGACATATTATTTTTCATCAAATGATCTCCCTCACTGGACTGAAATGGAATCATACAATTTACCTTTACCTCTTCCCATATTCATATACTCAGATTCGGCAAAAAAAATGACAAAAACAAGTTAAAAATCCATTTGTAAAGCATATGATCAAAATATGGTGTGAAGCTAAAAACTATTTAAAAGAACCACAGTTATTGTCACAATTTAGTCCAATATGGGGTAATCAATATTTTAAACCAGGGAGAGCGGACGCTGTATTTAAAGTATGGAATTTAAAAGGGATACAAAAGATTCAGGATTTATATTTGCCATGTGCAGATAACATAATGTCTTTTGAAGAGCTGAGGATCAAATTTAATCTCAATAGAACACATTTTTTTAAATATCTTCAACTTAGAAACTTTATTCGATCAAATCAAAATAAAGCTCTCACTCGACCTATTTATTCATCCTTGGAAAAAATGATGATGAAAGATAGTAAAAGAAAGGGTATTATTTCAGAGTTTTATAACTCATTGACACTATCTTCAAGTGAAAATTCACTGAAAAGATTAAACTACTGGAAAGAAGATCTGCAAACTGAAATTTCAGAGGAACAATGGGAATTGGCTTGTACAGAAGCTCAAACCAAATCAATAAATGTACGCCTTAAATTGATACATTTCAAATGGTTAATGCGGATGTATGTTACACCGGAGGAGTTAAATAAATATAACAAAAATATACCAGATACATGCACAAAATGCATGGAAAGTAAAGGAACTCTATTTCATTGTGTATGGGAATGTAGATTAATAAGAATGTTTTGGGAAGAGGTGAGGGTAACAATTGAAAAAATAATCTCAAAACAAATCATATTGAATCCTCAATTGTTTTTGTTGGGTCTGTACCCAGAAAAGCATAATTTTAATAAAAGTGAAAGAACATTCATAGACCTCAGTTTGCTTAATGCCAAAAAATGTATTGCACTATTATGGAAAAAGACTCATAGACCAGATGTGACTCAGTGGTTAAGACAGATGTTAACAAACCTTCCATTAGAAAGAATAACATATATACTGAAATCAAAGGAAATTGTGTTTGAGAATATATGGAGACCTTTTATTGATTATGTAAAAAATTTAAACATAACTTTTGAAGAAGAAGGTGAATGATCTGTGTGGACCTTGTAAATTCCAAACTGGTGAACATAATATGTATACTTATGTATTGGATTGTCTAGACTAAACAGAGGAGCATTGTTGAAGATTTGATTTTGCTGGTGGTTGTTGGTGTTTTTAGTGCATCTTTTTTTTTTTTTTTTTTTTTTTGTAGTACTTTAGTATTAGTGTTTGATTGTTTGTATCATGTTTGTTAAAAAAAAGGTTCAATAAAGATATTGTGAAAAAAAAAGAATATTAAGTATTGTCCATGTATTTTTAATATTGTCTCTGTTTTTCTCCAGTTCTTTACTGTAATAGTCTCTTTTACTACATCTCATTGTATATGTTAACTTATTTTTGTTTTATACCGAGGCTCTGCTTCTTTTGTCCTTTTCTTTAGAAAAGCTTTAGATAATAAATTTTTCTTTTTACATGCCTTTTGTAATCCTTTGGTTAACCATGGCTTATCGACAAATTTATGTTTAAGCTTTTTCTTTACTAATGGACAATTTTTTTCATAAAGAGTGGTTATAATGTTGATAAATGTGTCATAGGCTTCATTTACATCTGAAACATAGACTTTTGTCCAGTCCTGCTTCAGCAAGTCTTCTTTAAAAGAACTGATTACATTTTGTGATTTGTATCTGAATGATTTAAAAAAAAATTTTCTGTATTGGCCTCCGTGTGGCCATGGATAAGTGCAAAGGTTGGCAAATGGTCACTTATATCATTTATCAATAATCCACTTTCTATTTTCTTATCAATAATATTAACAAACAGGTTGTCAATAAGTGTAGCAGTGTGAACTGTGATTCTACTGGGATGTGTTATTGTGGGATATAGACTCATACTGTACATAGAATTCATGAACTCTGTAATTACATTTTGTTATGGATTTAGTAAATCAATATTGAAATCTCCGCAAATTACTACCATTTTCTTACTAGTAATATTATTGTACAGCTCGACTAATTTATCTCTGAATGTCTCAATGCAAGTTCCCGGCGTTCTATATATACAACTTATAATTAGATTTTTTGTTTTATCTTGGTCAATCTCAACAGTAACACATTCCAGAATCCCTGGTAGTGCAAAGGACATTCCATTTACAAGTTTACACCCATACAGGTCATCAATATACGGTGCAACACCACCACCCTTTTTTTGAGATCTGTTAATATGAAACATCTGATATCCCTCTATTGCCATCAGGGGAGCCTGCTCTTCATTAAGCCAAGTTTCAGAGACTGCGATGGCTGTAAATTTTCTGTCTAGCTGTTTTAAATGGTCCTGAATCTGTGGAAAGTTTTTAAGACTTCTGCTGTTGAAGTGTTGTTCCTGTTGTTACTATTGTTCCTGTTACCGGCATAAATGCCTCCTTTGCTTACAAACCACTTCTGCTTTTTTCTGCATTTAACGTACTTTAATAAGCTCATGCTTCTCTCGGACAATGACGCTAGCGAGACACTGCCTGCTGACTGTCACACAGGCGGTGCACTTCCGAACTCCGACATGCAGTTGACTGTCATGTGCGTTGTTGGTGTGTGTGCTTGCAGAGCATCATTCCTTAATTTATTTTTCTTAAATTTATATTTCCTTTTAGCGTGGCAGGATAACTTCAAGGGTGGCGGCCTGCCATGCAGAAATGTTACCAGAGGAAACCCTGTCCAGGTCTTTCTGGAGCTCTCCACAAGTGGTCTTTGACTCTTGGATAACTGTTCTGATAATTCTTTTGGCTCTGTCAAAAAACTTGCGAGGAGCTCCTGGTCGTGACTGGTTTATGGTAAAATGATGTTCTTTCCACTTCCGAATGATGGCTCCAACAGTGCTCACTGGAACATTCAGCAGTTTAGAAATGAACCCTTAACCAATGCCATCATGTTTTGCAACAATAAGTGTGCAAAGGTCTAGAGGGGGCTCTTTGCTTCTACCCATCATGAGTTCTTTGTGGTGTGACAATCTGATATTCAGACCTTTTTATAGGCTATCAGTCAGGACTTAACCAGCTGAAATTTGCGTTGATGGTGGATGGGATGATTTCCTAAGTTCTGATGGATTTCAGCTGGTTTCTTGGCTTTCTATGCCTTTTTGCACCTCTTTTCTTCATGTGTTCAATACTTATTCCCTGTGTCATTCCACTTTATTAAATACAACTTGGTTTGTGAACACAGTTGCCTTGATTTCTTTGTATGTATGGATTACTTGGGTTGTTACTGATATCTGGTGAAAATCTCAGGTCACTGATTCATCAGAAATGTTTAATGAGAAAAATGTTGACGTGTTCAATACTTGCGTATCTTCCCCAGTGTAGGTGTGGATTACCCAAATTAAGTGTGAACACTGGCTTATGGGCATGCAAAGCATACAGTAAGATCTGTGTTAGAACAGACAGATGCACTGTCAGAAAACAAGGAGCAACAAAGGAGTTTTTGTCAACATCAAATTAGAAGGATACCATAACTGGGTCCGTAAAGTTTTTGCCTCTTAAAGTATTATAATTGGAGATGAAATGGGAGTTCCACTGTTTAGAATAAAGTTTTGGAGATCAGAGCCCCATATTTTTTCCTTGGTGACAGTGGACGGCTGCTGTACTTCATGCTTTATTTCAGTTCTTCATTATGCCTCAGTGAATCAGAGGCATACGGTAATCAGTTAATCTGTGTGTGTGTGTGTGTCCGCCTCTCTCTCAGCTCGCCCGGTCAAAATTAAGTGCAACTAAAGGCTTATCATTGTATCGCCTTATTTTCTCAACTTTTAATTTGCCAGAATTCCGAGATAAGGCTTTGTTTTTGAAATAAACATAAATTTGACTTACCTTTAATGTTAATGGAATCGATGGAAAAGGTATAGAAGGTATGCTTATGTCACCGAATAGAACTCATGTCAGTTAAAAAACACTGAGTGGCACAAATGAATGACAGCATTATGGTGTCTACAGTAAAACACAAAAAATACACACAATATTCAGTCACAACAGGACGGAGTACCTGCTTGCATTGTGGAGAGCTAATCTAATCATTCTAGCTTGATTAATTGGCAAACAATTAAATAATTAAATGCTCTTGAATCAGTTCTTCACTTCCCATTTGCTCCTTGGTCTTTACCCACACATCACTACAGTCAAGTGAATGGTGTGGTATTAACATGTAAAGTTAAAAGTACTCTGTACATTGCTGTGACTAAATATTTTGTATGAATTTTGTTTTGCTACATAAAAAAAAAAAGCTGTCCCATGTGATTGCCACTCAGTGCTGTGTTGCTATAGTAACTGTCCTGTAACTGCCAAGAATTCTGTTCTCATGCATCCCCTCTATTGTAATAACTATGCCGGGCCACTAGAGGTGGCAGTGCAACTTTTTTACACCACAACATAGCATGTTTTGTTTACAGCACATCAATCTGAACTGCTATAAAATAGTGGTTACTGAAAAAAAAATACACGTATTCAGCAACTACACAATTTATTCATCACATTGTTTTCATACTGCTTTTGCTGTTTAGTTTTGCAAAGGAAGGACAAGGTAAAACTCATTAAACTCAATAAACACTACAAGTCCCAACAGTCAGTGTACTGTGCATGCGCCCGGAAACTCCCACCAGAGGGAAATACTGGGTGAACAAATGTCTGTCTTTTTGCCGGTTTTCTTCCTCTGCCACTAAACGGCAAAATCTCCTGTTCCTCTTGATTGTCACTGTATTCACACACCTCCATCACTTCCGCCATTTAAAACATCTGTCATCGTGCTCTTCTTTGTGTTTGGATTGCAGCTGTTCAGCTCAGTCTAGTGGCTCTTGGCTGCAGTATGGGCATGTGAACTGCAGATTATTTTCACTGTGCATGCGTGTACTCTAGAACTACTGGATGGATTTGGAGGAAATGTTCACCAGAAGTGGTCCTTGGGCTAAAGAGGAAACATAACATTTTGGTGATGATCCGAGAACGCATATCTCCACCAAGGCTCTTAACTTCTCACAGTGTGTTAGCAAGAATACTCCAAAACTACTAGATGTATTTGGATGAAATTTTTACCACTGGTGGTCCTTGGGATTGAGAGGAAACGCATCACATTTTGTTAATGATCCAAGAACGCATACCTCCGCCAAGGCTCTGGCACTGAGGCATCAGCACCTTGGTGCTTTCATTTTGACCTGTTTTTTTTTAAATGAGGACTTGTACAGTTTCTGAGCAGGGATATGGAAGTATTTAGAAGTTGTTTCTCATCCTCAAACCATTATTGCACCCCAGTAGGTTTTGCGGTGTTGCCAAATTTTAATATCAAACTAGCACTGATGCCCGTTGAATATTGCATGCATTGTTTGATAGTGATACTACAATAGCAATACCAAGTAAGTTTTGTCCACATACAGTGGGGAAAAAAAGTATTTAGTCAGCCACCAATTGTGCAAGTTCTCCCACTTAAAAGATGAGTGAGGTCTCCAGTTTTCATCATAGGTATACCTCAACTATGAGAGACAAAATGAGGAAAAAAAATCCAGAAAATCACATTGAAGGATTTTTAATGAATTAATTGGTAAATTCCTCGGTAAAATAAGTATTTGGTCAATAACAAAAGTTCATCTCAAGACTTTGTTCTATACCCTTTGTTGGCAATGACAGAGGTCAAACGTTTTCTAAGTCTTCACAAGGTTTTCACACACTGTTGCTGGTATTTTGGCCCATTCCTCCGTGCAGATCTCCTCTAGAGCAGTGATGTTTTGGGGCTGTCGCTGGGCAACACGGACTTTCAACTCCCTCCAAAGATTTTCTATGGGGTTGAGATCTGGAGACTGGCTAGGCCACTCCAGGACCTTGAAATGCTTCTTACGAAGCCACTCCTTCATTGTCCGGGCAGTGTGTTTGGGATCATTGTCATGCTGAAAGACCCAGCCACGTTTCATCTTCAATGCCCTTGCTGGTGGAAGGAGGTTTTCACTCAAAATCTCACGATACATGGCCCCATTCATTCTTTCCTTTACACGGATCAGTCGTCCTGGTCCCTTTGCAGAAAAACAGCCCCAAAGTATGATGTTTTCACCCCCATGCTTCACAGTAGGTATGGTGTTCTTTCTCCTCCAAACACGACAAGTTGAGTTTTTACAGTGAAGTTCTATTTTGGTTTCATCTGACCATATGACATTCTCCCAATCCTCTTCTGGATCATCCAAATGCTCTCTAGCAAACTTCAGACGGGCCTGGACATGTACTGGCTTAAGCAGGGGGACACGTCTGGCACTGCAGGATTTCAGTCCCTGGCGGCGTAGTGTGTTTCTGATGTAGCCTTTGTTACTTTGGTCCCAGCTCTCTGCAGGTCATTCACTAGGTCCCCCCGTGTGGTTCTGGGATTTTTGCTCACCGTTCTTGTCATCATTTTGACCTCACGAGGTGAGATCTTGCGTGGAGCCCCAGATCGAGGGAGATTATCAGTGGTCTTGTACATCTTCCATTTTCTAATAATTGCTCCCACAGTTGATTTCTTCACACCAAGCTGCTTACCTGTTGCAGATTCAGTCTTCCCAGCCTGGTGCAGGTCTACAATTTTGTTTCTGGTGTCCTTTGACTGCTCTTTGGTCTTGGCCATAGTGGAGTTTGGAGTCTGTTTGAGGTTGTGGACAGGTGTCTTTTATACTGATAATGAGTTCAAACAGGTGCCATTAATACAGGTAACAAGTGGAGGACAGAGGAGCCTCTTAAACAAGAAGTTACACGTCTGTGAGAGCCAGAAATCTTGCTTGTTTGTAGGTGACCAAATACTTATTTTACTGAGGAATTTACCAATTAATTCATTAAAAATCCTTCAATGTGATTTTCTGGATTTTTTTTTCTCATTTTGTCTCTCATAGTTGAGGTATACCTATGATGAAAATTGGAGACCTCTCACATCTTTTAAGTGGGAGAACTTGTACAATTGGTGGCTGACTAAATACTTTTTTGCCCCGCTGTACATAGACATACACCAGTGACACAATACTGTTGGCATGCATTAAGCATTCTAATATAGAAAGAGCAATAGCAAGGTTATCATATAGAAACCTGCTGCACCAATGAACATTTTAGGCATCTGCTAAGATGTTAAGTGGCTAATTAGTACTGACTCACTTCAGTCATTCCCATTTTACTCAGTCTGAACGGTCCATGGAATCCCATGAAATCCTTTTCTGTTGATGGATCGGTAACGTTATATTTTGTACTGCGCTTTGGACACCCAACATTATGGAAAGGTGAAGTAAAAAAAACAAACAAACCTAAAGCTGGGAAATGTGGCATTTATAAATTATGGTATAACCCTTCATAACAGTAGGTCAAAATTACCTAAAATGGCAATAAAAAATTGACAGTATGTTGGTATGATGTTGGAAAAGCAGTTTAGACAGCCTATTATGGTATGCATATGGTCCTGTGAACACATGGAGCATAAGCTCCACTGAAAGTGGTTTCACTAAACATTAATGGGACCAAACGCCACCAAAGGTGACACCAAAACCCCAGAAAGTGTCGAAATAATGGAAATAATTTTAATTGGACACAAAGGCCATCATGAGTCATTTGTATTTTAATATTTAACAAGAAATGGCCATTGCTGTATTAAGTAATGTTACACACGATGGGCAAATAGTGCATTAAATGATATCTCCCTTCCTGTTCACTCTTTATACTGCGGACTTCTCACACAACACAACACACTGCCATCTACAGAAGTTCTCTGATGACTCTGCGATCGTTGGTCTCATCTCCAGCGGAGATGAAGCTGAGTACAGAGGGCTTATCCAGGACTTTGTGGACTGGTGCCATCGGAACTGCCTCCAGATCAACGCGAGGAAAACTAAGGAGCTGGTGGTGGACTGCCGCAGGCATGGGCAGCCCCTCACAGCACCAGTAAATATACAGGGAACAGACATCGAGATGGTGACATCCTACAAGTACCTGGGTATTCATCTGAACAATAAACTAGACTGGTCACACAATACTGACGCACTCTACAAGAAGGGACAGCGCAGGCTGTTCCTGCTGAGGAGACTCAGGTCTTTTGGTGTACAAGGGGCGCTGCTGAAGTCATTCTATGACACGGTGGTGGCATCAGCCATCACTTTTGGAGTGGTCTGCTGGGGCAGTGGCATTACTGCAGCCGATAGGAAGAGACTGAACAAACTGATTAAGAAAGCTAGCTCTGTCCTGGGGCAATGCCTTGATCCGATGGAGGAGATAGGAGAGAGAAGGACGGTGGCTAAACTGTCATCTCTGCTGGAGTCCGAGTTCCACCCTATGCAGGACATACTGGATGCACTGAGGAGCTCATTTAGCAGCAGACTACATCATCCCAGGTGCACAACCGAGAGGTTTCGTAGGTCCTTCCTACCAACGGCTGTCAGACTGTACAACCTAAGCAGGGCTGCTCGCAGAGATAGCAAAAAGACGTAACAAACTAATAGTTTTTTTTTTGAATGCAAAAGATGCAATAGACTTGCACAATGGTCCTCTCCGGCATACAACTAGGAACATACCGGTCGCTATGGAGGGTGAGAATATGTATGGGCACATAATCATACCATGTAGGATAACTAAATAGACGGTTATGCTGTTTCATCCCACCTAGCAACAATGCTCTGCACTGTGTGTGTTTATATATTTACATATTTATTCCATCTAGCTACAATGCTCAGCACTGGGTGTGTTTATATTTATATATCTATATATTTATTCCATCTAGCTACAATGCTCAGCACTGGGTGTGTTTATATTTATATATCTATATATTTATTCCATCTAGCTACAATGCTCCGCACTGTGTTTTTATATATCTACATATTATTCCATCTAGCTACATTGCTCCGCACTGTGTGTGTTTATATACTTGCATATTTATTCCACCTAGCTGCAATGCTCCGTACTGTGGGTGTTTATATATTTACATATTTATTCCATCTAGCTACAATGCTCTGCACTGTGTGTTCATATATTCATATATTTATTCCATCCAGCTACAATGCTCTGCACTGTGTGTCTGTGTGTGTGTGTGTGTATATATATATTTTATAGTAATATGTACATATGTATATTAGCTGCTCTTGCTTGCTTGTTTTTTTTTTTTTTTTTTTTTCTTGCCTTCTGATTGTTGCTCTGAGTGTTGCTATCCCTGTGCTGTTGCAATCCTGGAATTTCCCCGTTGTGGGACTAATAAAGGCTTATCTTATCTTATCTTATCTTATCTAATGAGACTAAGTGACATCAAGTGAAGTTACAGGACACTTTTACAAATATTTGAGACCCATTGTAATCTGTTTCTTGTAATTTAATTTAATCACTTGGTGTTATTTGTGTGCCGTTCCTGTTTTTGTCCCTGAGGGGGCATTAACTGCAGTTATGTTATAAATCATAAATATAATCTTTTAGGACTTTTTTCATAGTAGTGTTGCATCTTGCACTTTGAGGAATGGGAATTGTTCATTTAGGCTGCGTGTCCACCAAACGTGTTTTTTCCGCTCTGGGTGGCTATTTTCAATTCATTACCTCCGCCAAAGGGGGAGGTTATGTGATCATCGGCGTTGGTTTGTCTGTTTCTGTTTGTTTGTTTGTCTGTTTGTAAGCAAGATAACTCAAAAAGTTATGGACAGATTTTCATGAAATTTTCACAGATTGTCAGAAATGGGGTATCCTACAGATGATTAGATTTTGGTGGTGATCCAGATCACCATCCACAAGAAAACCGCCATTACGCAAAATGCCATTTTCATGAATAACTACTAAACCACTAATCCTATCGTTGTCAATCCAATTGCTTGTCATATGTTTTCATGGTCAAGGAATCTGGAGACTGTATGGGGGGGAACTGTGGCGCTAAACCGCCATTACGGAAAATGCCATTTTCGTCAATAACTACTGAACCACTAATCCTATCATTGTGAATCCAATTGCTAGTCATATGTTTTCATGGTCAAGGAATCGGAAAACGTACACACAAACACTGTATGGGGGGGAACTGTGGCGCTAAACCGCCATTATGGAAAATGCCATTTTCGTCAATAACTACTGAACCACTAATCCCATCATTGTGAATCCAATTGCTAGTCATATGTTTTCATGGTCAAGGAATCTGAAAACATACACACAAACACTGTATGGGGGGAACTGTGGCGCTTGGCGGAGGTCTGCGCACTCCGAGTGCTTTTCTAGTTCTCTATGTAGTCCTTAGTTTACAGCGCTGAAATGCTCTCGGCGGTGGCCGTTTTTTTTTTTTTTTTGTCACAGCGCTCAGGGTGCTCAGAGCTGAAAAAAGTTCAGCTTTTCAGAGACTTCAGCTGAGCTAGTCAATGTCAGACCTTGCAGCCAATCAGAACTGCTGCGTGGGCGGAACATTGGACGCCGGTACTAGTCTGTACTCAAGACTCTTGCTTTCCGTGTCATCTTTCACATCCAGAGCTGCTAAAACACGTTTCCTGTCCGTTCTTAGAGACTGGTATTAAAAAATCAGTAGAAAGTCTGACAATAGGAAGAGCGGAAGTGCTGACCTGAGTGACAAGCTGTTGCTGGGATACAGGGCACAGGCTTTTTTTTCCCCCCCAGAGCGCCGCGCACAAACAGTGGGGGGGGGGGGGGACCCTCAGGGCAGTCGGGCGACAAAAATGCGTTTGGACACGCAGCCTTAAGATGGTTAATTATTTGGAAGTCTGACTACGTCTATACTTTTTCAACCTCGGTTTGGCTGCATTTGCAGAGCTGTGCCTCCAGGGGGAGACATGGTACAGTAGACATTCATGGCAAAATTTCCAGATTGTGTTTTTGAGTGGAAAATGATCAATTTGCAATACTGGACAGTGTTTAAAAATGGTAGCATTACAAATGAAATCATGCAGTTGGTTATTTGGGTGTTTTTGTGTTCGTTTGGTGCCATTCACTGTTCAGTAAACCTCACAGAGGCATAAATGAGGCTTTACCTGCTGTGCAGAGAAAAGCATGTCTGGCGTGCAAAGCATCCCCCGTTGCCTCCAGCACCATACACCTTGGTTTCCCCATTCGACATTACTCCATAACGAGTGTATTATGGAGGGAGAGCAGTGCAGTTTGTCCTGTTTGCCAGTCTGACGAAACTTCAGCACCAGTGTGGAGAGAGAAGGGAGAGAGCAGCGGGGTGCGGGAGATTGGATCCAGGGTGTGCTTGACTCCTCACACAGCGTACACCTCTTGGGGGGTAATATGAATGGATTAATAAAGAAAATTAATCCTGAGTGTATGGTGCAGAACTGCAACATACCGGGTGTACATGCTCGTTCATGGTTTGCCACATACCTACATACCCACTCCACAGAATCCCTATTATATATATATATATAGATGACAACCAACTCTATCAATGAAAACAAGACTTATTAAAAAAAATGGAAGCAAGCAGAAATGGCAACTGTGCTGTGTCTCGCCAGTTTACTATCTGGGTTTGCTCTTCTCACGTTGAGACAAAGCAAGAAAGGAAAACTAAATTTCTTTAAGAGGGACTGGATTACATACATAATATTCTCATTTGTGCATTATTAACATTACTTAATACTCCTGTGGGGTGAGGGCTGGTGGCCATCACCATGTGTAGAGCCAATCAGGTTAACCAGTGCATGCCAACATTGCTGGTTTTGGGCCAGCTCCTCTGCATCGTCAACAATGACTCCGAGCTGTCGGAGGTCTCTTTCCACCACATCGAGTCATCTGGTGCATGGCTTGCCCTGGGGTCTTGTCCACCCTGAAGCCCAGGGGTCGAACATGAGGATGGCTTTTGTTGGGTGTTCTGGTGGGAGGCGGAGGACATGGCCAAACCAGCGGATATGTTGCTGCATAATAAGGTGGGATGCTGTAGACTGATGTGTGCGGGCTTGGAGCGCATCATTAGAAGTGCGCTGGGGCCACCTGATGTTCTCGATGGTTCTCAGGGCCCGACTATCAAACCCATCCACTCTCAAGGCCAAAGTCTTATTCAGTGGCCATGTCTCTGACCCAGAGAGTAGAATGGAGAGGACTGACACATTGTATGTGTCTCCTGGGTCTGGCCTTGTCGTGGTGAGGGAGCTTGTGTGTTCCAATGATCCGAAGAGCATTACCGTCTGGAGCTTGCTCCTGGTAGTCACCCTTGGTGGGCCAGTTTCTCGGGGAGGTTCCAGACAAACAGTGACCCACAGCATGTCGGCATGCCATTAGATGGCAGCGCCATCATCCGATAATCCACCTTTTTCCGGCTGAGAACCATGGACTCAGACTTGGAGGTGCTGATTCTTATCCCAGCTGCTTCACACTCGGTAACAAACTGTTCCAGCAAGGCTTGTAGGTCATTGCTTGATGAAGCCATCAGGACAGCATCATCCGCAAACAGCAGAGATTAAATCCTGTGGTCACAGAGCATGACACCCTCCCATCCCTGGCTGCGCCTAGATATCCTGTCTGTAAAAATTATGAACAGGATTGGTGACAAAGGGCAGCCCTGGCAGAGTCAAACTGTCACTGGAAATGGGTTTAACTGGGTGTTGGATATATGAACTAAACTCTTGCAACGGACCATGAGGACGCAATCGAATTCTTTCTCCAAGTCCACAAAACACATATGGACTGATTGGGCAAACTTCTCGAGAGGGTAAAGAGCTGGTCCGATGTGCCACGGCCAGGACGAATACCACATTGGTCCTCTTGAATCTGAGGTTTGACCAGGGGTCAGCCTGTCCTCTCAAGTTCCCAGGCATAGACCTTCCCAGGGAGGCTAAGAAGTGTGCTCCCCCTAAAGTTGGAACATACCCTCCGGTCCCCCTTTTTATAAAAAGAGGAACCACCACCTCGGTTTGCCATGCCAAAGGCACCGTCCCCGACTTCGATGCAACATTGTAGAGGTGTGTCAACTGTGACAGCCCTACAACAACCAGGGCCTTGAGGGACTCAGGGCGAACCTCGTCCACCCCCGGGGCCCGGCCACCAAACAGTTTTTAACTACTTCGGCAACCTCAATCCCTGTGATGGGCGAGTTGTCCCCCTCATCCTCAAGCCCTGCTTCCTCTGTGGAAGGCATGTCAGTAAGATTGAGGAGATCCTCGAAGTATTCTTTCCACTGCTCAATGATGTCCCCAGTCGAAGTCAGCAGCGTCCTATCCGCACCATACACAGTGTGGACAGGGAGCTGCTTCCCCCTCCTGAGTTGACTAACAGTTTGCCAGAATCTCTTCGAGGCCGACCAAAAGTCTTGTTCCATGGCCTCACTGAACTCCTCCCACACCCGCGTTTTTGCTTCAGCAGCCACCCGAGCTGCACGCCACTTGGCCTGATGGTACATCTTAGCTGCATCAGGAGTCCCACAAACCAACCAAGCTCGATAGGACTCCTCCTTCAGCTTAATGGCCCCCCTCACCACTTGGTGTCCACCACTTGGTTCGGTGATTGCCACCTCGAGCTGCACCAGCAACCTTGCAGCCACAGCTCTAGGCAGCTGTTTCAACAATGGAGGGTGGAGAACATGGCCTATTCAGACTCCATGTCTCCAAACTCCCTTGGAATGTGGTTGAAATTCTTTCGGAGGTGGGAGTTAAAGACCTCCTGGACAGGGGCCTCAGCCAGACGTTCCCAGCACACCTTCACTACACGTTTAGGTCTACCAGGTCTGAGTGGCATCCGCCCCTGCCATCAGATCCAACTCACCGCCAGGTGGTGATCAGTTGACAGCTCTGCACCTCTCTTTACCCGAGTGTCCAAAACATGTGGTTGCAGGTCTGATGACACAATAACAAAATCTATCATCAACCTGCGACCTTCGGTGTCCTGGTGCCAGGTGCACATATGGATACCCTTATGCTTGAACATGGTGTTTGTTATGGACAGAGTGTGGTTGACACAGAAGTCCAACAACTGAACACCACTCAGGTTCAAATCGGGCAGGCCGTTCCTCCCAATGACGCCCCTCCAGGTTTCACTGTCATTGCTCACGTGTGCATTGAAGTCCCTCAGTAGGACAATGGTAATATTTCATAATAGTAATATGATTTTCTTTACAGATTCATTGCTATCAAATATTTATTTGAAACAGAGTTGTCATTTTTGCAAATTATTTTATTTCCACTGAAAATGTCTATTATTTCTGATCATTTTATTAATATTCTGTATTACATAAACCTTAATGATTAGGGATTGTAATTTGATATTTGTTTCAGGTCTACCTTCGAAGTTTTTAAGATGGAAGACTTTGTTCACTTAAATATAAACTTTGTGAAAAGGGAAGGGGTGAAAACTGGCAAAGGACTTGTATTTTTACTGGAATATCTGTGAATATCTTCTTTTGGCTGCTATCTTTAGGGGCCATCACAGCAAATCATCTGCCTCCATCTCACCCTATCCCTTGCATCTTCCTCTGTAACATCAACCCTCTCCATGTCCTCCTTCACTACAGTCATGAATCTTTTCTGTGGTCTTCCTCTTTTCCTCCTGCCTGGCAGCTCCATCTTCAGCATCCTTTGTCCAGTATATCCCCTATCCCTTCTGCATATGTCCAAACCATCTCAGCCTTGTCTCTCTTACTTTGTCTCCAAACCACTCAACATGAGCTGTCCCTCCTAGTCAGTTCCAATGAAAATCTTAGCATCTTCAACTCTACCACCTCCAGCTTCATCTCCTGTCTTTTTGTCAGTGCCACCATCTCTAAACCATACATCATAGCAGATCTTACTGTCTTGTAAATCATCCCTTTCACTCTTGCTGCGACTCTTCTGTCACAAATCACCCCTGACACTTGTCACCACACACTCCACCCTGCCTGCACTCTATTCTTAACCTGTTGTGCATTTTGCATTGCTTTGGATGGTTGACCCCAGGTATTGAAACTCATCTACTTTCACTACCTCTATTTCTTCCATCTTCACCATTGCACCTGCCTCCCTCTTTCACACTCATGTATTCTGTCTTGCTTCTACTGACTTTCATTCCTCTTCTCTCCAGGGCATACCTCCACCTCTCCAGGTTCTCTTCCACCTGGTCCCTAATCTCACTACAGATCACAATGTTGTCTACAAATATGGTCCACGGAGACGCCTGCCTGACCTCGTCTGTCAGCCTGTCCATCACCATGGAAAACAAGAAGGGGCTCAGAGCTGATCCATGATGTAACCCCACCCCCACTTTGAACCCATCTGTCACTCCTACAGCACACCTCACCATCTCACTGTCCTCATACATGTACTGCACCACCCTCACATACTTCTCTGCCATTCCTGACTTTCTTATCCAGTACCACACTTCCTCTTGGCACCCTATCATATGCTTTCTCTAGATCCACAAAGACACAGTGCAACTCCTTCTGACCTTCTCTATGCTTCTCCATCAACACTCTTAAAGCAAACATTGCATCTGTAGTACTTTCTTGGCACGAAACCATACTGCTGCTCACTCACATCTCCTCTTAACCTGGCTTCAACAACTTTCCCGTATCTTCATAGTGTGGCTGAACTTTGTGCCTCTGTAGTTACTACAGCTCTGAGCATCACCTTTGTTCTTGAAAATTGGTACCAAAACACTTCTTCTCCACTCCTCAGGCATCCTCTCACTCTCCAAGATTTTGTTAACCTCTTGTGCTCCGTTGTACTGCGGACGGGCAAGTCTCTGCGTCCTAGAGCGCACGAGGGCGCTCTCGTGCGCTCTAGGACGCATGATGGAGATTGTGATGTAGGTGGTGTATGGCGTCCAAGCGCGCACTGAAAATAAAAGCTGCAGACACAGCCGCAAACAGATTAGTTCATCTGATTGACCTCTCATTCGACTAATAAGAGCCTTGAATTGGGTTTCTGAAACCTTGAAGAACCAATGACTGAAAACCTAGCCAGAAGGACCCGCCTCCCAACGCTGTGAATGCAGAGAGCCAATTGAAGCAGAGAAGTTCGCGAGCTGTTTTTTTTAAGGCTGGGTGAAGACTGGCTCCTGCAGCGGATCAAAAAAGGACCTGCAGGAAGAACCCCCACAGACCCAGCAGCACGGAGACCATCCACAAATGCAACCTGTGTGACAGGGAGTGCCATTCGCGGATCGGCATGTTCGGCCACAGGCGGTGCTTATTTTGTTTTGGTTCCAGCAGAGTAGACGTTATGATTTCTTCCATGGTCATAGACCGATGGAGGCCGATGACGAAGGCTGAGTGACACACACGCCTTCGCCAGTCTTTTTTTAATTACTACTGTTATTTGTTTTGAAAAATCGTTCGCCAAAAACCGCAATCATGGAAGCACAAAACCGCAATAATGGAAGTATGTTTTGATCGGGTCGCGAGACCAGAACCACGAGCGGACCAGCGTCGCGTTCGTCTGACAGTGAGGAAGAGAAGTTCGCCAGGACTCTGCTGCTGTGAAGAGGTAAGGTGTTATAAGCTAAATTATTCTTTATCCCTGAAAATTGTAATCCAAAATGACTTTTGACCGATCGGTAAATTACAACTGTGCGGCGCGGCAAGGGGTTGTTCGCCGTGTACAGACCGTGAACGCCCCCCCACCCCCGCTATTCTTGTGTAGCGAGGGGGGGGAAGCCACGGTGACTGTGCTGCTGTCCCACATCGCCACATGAGGCTAATCCGTTGTGTAGCGATGGCCGATGTCCATCCTCTGTAGCGAGGGGGGGGGGAGAACCCCCCCACACACACACACACAGACAGCCCTGAGTGTGACCTTTCATTAGAGCCCAAAATGAAGCTTCTACATTGAAGCATTCAAAAGTTACAGATGTTTTTCCAAACTGTGCCATTTGGCACAGTTCCAAAACGCCTGGGAACTACCTGAGTATAAAGCTGTGTAATATATTCATTTTTTGTGGTATTGTTACAAAATTTGGACCTCAGCTGGATAACACTTGGTTCTACATTTCTGTTGCATTTTCCAGCCCGGATCTGAAGCTGTGTGTTATTTGCAAGCATTTGTATCCAAAAAAACACCCAGGCCAAATTTATTTTCTTCAAGTTCACTATGTTTAGATGACTGTAACTCAGTGGCTGGAGCACTTAGAGAGATTATGACTGTTTTGCCAAAAAATTCAAAGTGTTGTCTTTTAAATGAGACCAACCCCATGAAGATGCTGCAAAGGGTTGAAGAACAGCTTTTGATTTAATTTAGGCACGTTAATTTTTGGCGTTTTTAGGGAAATTGACCGGAGTGCAAGGGGTTAAACAAACTGGTTAAAAATATCCATAGCTATAAAGAAAATATAAAGAAAAAAATGTTGAATTTTTGGTTTTACTCCAGTCTCTAGAAACCTCTGAACAAAAATGTGTGTGCGCTTCTGTTGCATTGATTTATAGACGAGGCCTGTGTGTCATTGTGGAGGTGGAATGTAGTTTAGGCTGTAATTTTACAAATTCATAAGTAATTGACAGCTTTGTGTGGGATGGCCTTTTATTGTCAGTATACATTGTCTTTTAGAATATGTGCACATTTCTTTTGTGTTTATATGTGATTGTGCATGGCTGAAAGATATTGTTCATCAAGGGGAAAAAAAAAAAAAGTTTTTGCCTGTGTTTCCATGCATGTTCACAAGCAATCAAGAGCTACCGGGGTTGCATGTTTGTGTGGGAGTGAATGTGGGTGGTGGTGGGGGGTGTAGACTGGAAAACTGCATCAGTATTCAGCAGTGACTTCCCAAGAGGAGAATGTAGGAGGTGGAAAGAAAAGGAGGGTGGTGGTGGTAGAAGGGGGTAAACCTTCCCCAGAGCAGAATCACGCAATGGGCTGGAACAAAGCAGCTCAACAGGGGGCTGCTTGATTGCCCCGGCCTGCCACAGTCCGTAGAGCTGCCAGAACATAAAAGAGAATGTGCCATTCTGTTTGTGTGCCTTGGAGAAGGACCATGACGGAAACAATATGTTACCTTTTCTCTACAATGAACCCAATCAGAGACTAGCGGTGTTAGCAGAAAGGCAATGAAAACCCACCACCTCTTGGTTTGATCAGGGTGAGAAGCTGGTGGGGACTAACGATCACATAAAATGCAGCTAGTTGCAGTTTTCAAAATATGTATTCAGAGGTATTGGTACCAGTCTTTTGTGACAGCGTTGATTCCCTGCTATCCATAAGTGAACAATATTGTCTGTCCTTTAATTTGTTGGAAGGCTTTGTAGTGGTTTTCAGCAACTGGAACATTTTTTTGTAGTGTCACAAGGGTTCATGGCAATTCTTTGGCCCCATTTACTCCTGGCGTTAGAATGCACTTTTGTTGTTGGTTAGCTGCCGGATAGCAACTAAGTATTCGTCTAAATACACTCAGAACGCATTGAGGATGGATTGTGGTCCAGTATTGCAAACCACAAGAATGTAAATGCAAATGTGTTTGTACTCATACCCATTTACCCCTCAGCCTCTAAGGCTGAAGGGTATTGTCGTCACGCCGCTGGGTGGATGGGCGGTAGTGGGATCATCAACACCTACTTTGTGAATGCGATAACTAGATAACTGATTTGGGCTTTTCAATTGATACCATGGGTGTATCTAAGGCTGTGCGATATGACGATATATATCGGTGACGCGATTAAAAAAGTCTACCATTTCATATAAAACTGTATCATTTATATTGGGATTTAAAAGACACATACCTGTTTCTACTTGTCACTGCCCTCCTCTCCCCCAGCGGTGTGCCAGGTGTGCTACAGCAGCTAACAGCAAGCTAATGTTTTGCTGCTACTTATGTGGAGCTGCTATTTCTGTGTGAGGGACATGGGACTTTTTCCCCACCTTGCTACATCAGACAGGATAGTCCTCTAACCTTGTTTTAATTGGAGGTAAGTAACGTTAACACCATCTATCTCTCATTATAAAACAGCAAATGCTAAATGTTGATGCTAACTTGTCGCTAATAGGAAACATTAGTGTATCAGACCATCATTTCTTTGGTTTAAATTACTGCTGAGTTTCTTAATTTTGTCTGGAAAAAATATCACTAAAGCTGCAAAAGTGCGTGACAGTGGGTGCGTACACACTAAATAAATAATAAATTAATTAAAATGTGCCGGAGGAACAAACTGGCTTTTAATGCATCTTGATTTCTAATCAACGGTTTGCCGCTGAGTGTGAAGCGGCTGGGATGAGAATCAGCACCTCCAAGTCCGAGTCCATGGTCCTCAGCCGGAAAAAGGTGGATTGTCCTCTCCAGGTTGGGGACAGGCTCCTGCCCCAAGTGGAGGAGTTTAAGTATCTTGGGGTCTTGTTCACGAGTGAGGGGAAAATGGAGCGAGAGATCGACAGACGGATTGGAGCAGCATCTGCAGTGATGCGGACGTTGTACCGGTCTGTTGTGGTGAAGAGGGAGCTTAGTTCTAAGGCAAAGCTGTCGATTTACCAGTCAATCTACGTTCCTACTCTCACCTAGGGTCACGAGCTTTGGGTAATGACCGAAAGAACGAGATCGCGGATACAAGCGGCTGAAATGAGCTTTCTCCGTAGGATTGCTGGACTCACCCTCAGAGATAGGGTGAGGAGCTCAGTCATCCGGGAGAGGCTCAGAGTAGAACTGCTGCTCCTCCACATTGAAAGGAGTCAGTTGAGGTGGTATGGGCATCTGATTAGGATGCCTCCTGGACGCCTCCCACTTGAGGTGTTTCAGGCACGTCCCACTGGGAGGAGACCCCGGGGCAGACCCAGGACTCGGTGGAGAGACTGTCTCCCAGCTGGTCTGGGAACGCCTTGGTATCCCCTCTGAAGAGCTGGAGCAGGTGGCTGGGGAGAGGGAAATCTGGGCTTCTCTGCTTGAACTGCTGCCTCCACGACCCGGACCTGTGGAAAAGCGGTAGAAGATGGATGGATGGATTTCTAATCATTTTTAATTAGGCAAGTAGCAATAATGAATAAAGTTGAAGTCATCTCAAATGCACATTAAAAACAATTTTATAACACTGCAAAATTAAGGGGATAAATGCATAAAATTAATGACAGATGAATCTGTACAATTGATTGTTTTTTTCAGTGTGTAATTTAAAATGTAGGAAAAGAGATGGTCCTTTTTATTGGTTATCATATATAAACTATAGAATTTACAGAAAATGTATATCGTGATATATATCGTTATCGTCCAATAAGATCACTGATGTCCATCTTCTTCCGCTTAATCCTTTTCAGGTCGCGGGGGGGGCTGGAGCCTATCCCAGCATCCTTGGGCGAAAGACAGGGTACACCCTGGACAGACTGCCAGTCCATTGCAGGGCCAACACAGACAGACAACCATTTACTCTGTCATACCTCGGAGTGGTTAGCACTGCGGCAGCACAGCAACTCGCCCTTGGCCGGGGGATCCTGGGTTTGATCCCACCCCCCTACCAACAGTGATCTGTGTGGCATTTGCATGTTCTCCCTATGCCTGCGTGGTTCTACTCTGGGATTTCTCTGATTTCCTCCCACATGCCAAAAACATGCAAGTTAGGTTAATTGGCATCAAACTAGGGAAAATCAGTTATATCGTGATATGAAATTTTGGTCATATTGCACAGCCCTAGGTGTATTCTTGGGGCTTATTTGAGCTTGTTCTCTTATAAAAGATGTAAGCCTGACCAAGACTCATCAAACTTATCACACAACATTCTCATATGTTGTCAAAGTTTGTTTTAGGTTTTTGTCCCACCCACCTATTTTCCTTAAACTAACACTTGTTGGTCTGAGAGAGTACATGGATAGCAGTTGGATCTCTCTGTGGACACTGGAGATGCATGTTAGTACCACCTGTAAACACATGTGGTCAAACTCTGTTTGCTGTCTGGTCAGTAGTTTGTCAGTACTCGGTGCTGGGAAATCAAGCTTGATGGATGGAGACTTTGTGTTTGAGTAGACATGGTTTGGTGATGTGTGTTGGTTTGGATTTGTGATACAAAAATATTACTGTTAAACTGACAGTTTGATTAATTAAGCTTAAAGTCCCAATTTTAAAACCACTATAAAGGAAATATTAAATTATTGCACGATTTTCCTTTGACTTACTGTATAATGTTCTTGTTATGCATGCATGAAAAATCCGGCTTGCCCTCCACTGTGAACATTGTGTGCTGGACAATATTTTAGACTGTAGATTGCCTAATTGTGATGTTTTCATCACCACCTATTCTACCAGATGCAGCACTAATGTAGAGCTGAATGATGCAGCAGTGCCTTGTAGTAAAAGCTTAATCAGGTTGTCAGTAGTGTGGTTTTTAATAGATATAGGCACCCATTTGATTGGATTTGTATTAGGGGTTCAACTGAAATAGTAAGCCTTTAAAACATTCAGTATGTTCAAACAACTTTTGAGTGCTGACACTTGTATTATACAGAATAAAAGGAAGTTCCCCATTGTCACCCACATGCTACTGCTCAAGCTTTTTGCTTTCATTGTCCCATTTACTTCTTGCGAACTTTGGGACTAATCTTCCTTTTCTGTTTTCCTGTCTTCTTTCCTGGCTCTTGTAAGTAATAACCTTGGTTTTTACAAGCAGGCATCAATCATCTACACAACTGTACTGGGTGTAATCTTAAGGCCCCCCTTCTGAGAGCTTGGCTTTAATCTCAGCCATGGTCTCCAAACCCACAGTACTGTTGGCCTCACTACTTTCCCCACTCTTGACAAATTGCCCATTTCCCTTGGCTTTGCAATTTCTGCACGCCTTTCCTGTGGCGCGCGTGTGTGTTTTCTAAAAATTGCCTCTCCCACCTTATGTTTGCTCTGATTTTGTCGATGAATCACACTCATGCTTGCGTGCCTGTGTGTGTTTTGTAGGTATTGTCCACATTTTTGTACTCAGGTGTCTCTGTTTGCAGGGCAGTGTGCCTTAAGTATCATGTTTGTGTGCGCTTGGCTGGCCTTGTACAGGGAGTCACGATAGTTCTACAGTGTGGGGAGGGAAGGAAAGACATGCCAAGCCTATGTTTGCAAGGGCACTTCACTCGAAGTGATAAAAGTAGAATAATCCTCTTTAAAGCGCCTTAACAAGGTCAAATCTGTTGGGCCGCAAGAGGGAGGTGTGTGTTTGTGTGTGTTGTGGGGATAACGCTGTAGAAATGGGGGTAAGCCTCTGCTTGGTTTGTGAGAGATGATAATCAAAATCAAATTCCTGGCCGAAACAGGATTAGGCTCTCCTCGCACTCTAAAGCCCCTGTCCAGAGTGGCTGAAAACACAGTCCTATTCCTCGGCTTCACACGCACATATACACACGTGCACACTTAACAGCTAACATAGCAAGGCTTCCTTTTGGCCCAGACAGAGGTTGGCTGCGGTGAGCTTGGATGTGGGCCAGTTAGCTCTGTTCCTCTCTCAGATCACTGGGCTCATATGCTTTAGTCCAAACACTAATCCGGGATATTTAGATGGAATTGTTTGGTTAGAGCTATTCTTAGATTTGGATGTGATCTTGTTGGGTGCTGGTGTATTAACATGGAGCTTAAGCCCTCAAGGCTCCTTGAATCATGTAACGATGGATTTTGCTGAACAGGCTGTCTAAATGTTGAACTCATAACCCAAATCTTCTGTTTCACTAATGCACAATGTTAGCACGATTGCGGGGTTGTATTATATATATTGGTAAAAATGACATTAGTATAACCATATCAGTATAAGGTCTTTCTCATGAGCTGTGTTTATAGAACATATTTCCTATCAAAGATATGTTGATCTTTCGTCATTTGATTGAGGCCTTTATTGTCTGTAGTTAGCAAAATAAGATGACCTTTGAAGAGAAAAGTTGATCAGACTTCACGGTTTTAAATTGTTTAAAGCAGTTAAATTTTGCCAAGTGCCTGATAGTTTGACAGAACACAGGAGTTGTGCAAGTGAATAGTGATGTCACTTATCTGACACAACCATTTATGCTTGCACTCAGGGTGCTCTCAGCTAGCTGCAGTTTTCACTCTGACAATGGCTTTAACTGTTATTCTAAGGTATCAAAGTAAAAACAAGTACATTTGTCTTGATTTAAGGTGTTTCATTGTGCAGGCACTTCCATCTTTGCAATATAGAGCACTTAATTTGGAAAAAAAATTACTGCATATCAACACTTAAAAGCGCAGATCAGCCAATGTGTAAACTTCAGGTAGCAATCTATGCACATAAATGCCTAGAAAAACAGACTTTAATAATTCCGAAGAGGCTGAAAGGAGCCAAGTCATACAGCGTCCATCCGTCTGTCCACATTTCACAGGAATCACTACTCTTCCGAAGCAGTTGCCCCATTGCTCACCAAACTCAGACATTGATCCTCAGGTGGTTGTGCATCCAGGTTGTGGTCAAGGTCAAAGGTCAGGAGATTTGGGCACTTATGTGATTTCAGAAAAATTACTCCTCCTCCTAGGCTATTGCCACAATGCTCACCAAACTCACTCACAATGATGCTCAGGTGGGTGTGGATTAGGGCTGCAGCTATCGATTATTTTACTTATCAAGTAATCTGTGACTCCCAATTGATTATTTGAGCAATCAGATACATTTTTTTTGTATTAAACTCTTTGACCAACATGTATGGAACTTTCTTTCCTAAAGAACAGAGTAATTGGATCAAACTTGTAATCGAGTTACTCGAGTAATCGTTGCAGCACTAACCGCTAGTGGACCAGTAATCACAATGTGGAACTGCAGTGTCCATTGAGTTTTGATTGGACCCTACTTGGTAGATGAATCATTGTATATATGAGGAAAAGCAGTATCCATAAATACTGATGTTTTTGCATCTTTTTGCCATATCCAAACCAGTTAGTGGGCATGTGTGAAAGACTGATGAAACCCTGTGGCTCAAATGGCATCCTTGAGACTGTTGCCATGGAGCAAATGCAACTTGGCATTGAAAAATAGGCCAACTGTTTGTCAGTGCGGATCTTCTGCATTCATTTAAAAGTGGGAGTGAGATAACATCCAGTCATTAGTGAGTGATTACAATGCCAAGGTTCCATCCCTGCCCCCAACGCACAGACACACATCCCACACACAAACACACTCCAGCAGTAAAGCGTCAGGCAGTGCTCCAGGAAATACAATCCCCACACTGCTGCTACCCTCAGGCAGGATTTATACTGAGGAGGATGTTTTCTAATGTATCCTGCTGTTATTGTCTTTGTGTGCGTGTGAGCGCTTGCTCGGCTCTTTGTCTATGCTCCGGATTCGTGTGTGTTTGTACTCTGCTTCTGTGTCTGAAGGCTCCGCTGTATTCATGTATTGTTGGTGTGTCTAATCACTGTAGCTGTGTGTGCGCGTGTGCTTAAAGCTGAGTGCCCTCTGTTATCTCCATCTCTTCCCATCCCCTTTTGTCGGCTGATCCATGGAGCAGAAACGGCCTTAGCTTGATTCTTATTTAAAACAGACATTATGGTTCCACAGTGCATTTCACATGGATTGGACCAGATGATGAGGTCAGGAAGGGTGGGTGTTTGGGGGGGCTAGTGAGGATGAGTGGGCTTTGGGGACGGTGGGTGGGTGGAGTGATGGAGGTGGGGCAGCAATTTCCTGAAACGATGAATCCCATTTATTCGCTGAAGACTGTCTCAATTGCCTCACCAGCACACAAAGCTTTTTAATGCTTTAATTATGTCTCAAAGGAGCAAGGCAGAATCAAATTAGAGATTGTCCTACATTTAGGTGCCCCGCGTGCGTTTGTGCATGTATTATGCAAATTTTGCATGTGAGGGGAGAGTGTGCGTGTGGGCTGTTGTCCTCGTGTATGAATTCATGACAGTGAATGCTTGTTCCTCTGGTAGCCAAGCATCGTGTATAGTGGCTTATCACACTCCACACACAGATGTGCACACTCAAAATATGGTTGCTCGCATGGACCTGTTTACTCTTAAGGTGGTTTCTCTTCTTACTCACTCACTCACGCACGCGCACACACGCACGCACCTAGCCTCTGTTTTGCACAAACACATCCTCATTCAAGCAGCATGCAGGCACCTTTTTTGTCACTACAGATGGCATGTGTCACAATATTATGGCAGTATTTTATTAGCATCACGTGTGTCCATCTGTTCTGTTCAATCAGGTCTCCATAGAGCACCTTGTTCTGGTCACTGACAGAGAAAGGGATAATAAACATTGTTAGTGGTGTATGTTTCATGGAGCTCAGCTTGGCCTACATGCTCTGGATGAGAGAAGCACTTTTAAAAAAATGCATTGTTTTTGGTTAACATTTTGAACAAAATAAGAACCATTTTTACAAGCTGGTAATGAGTTATGGGAGGTTATTAACCAAACGTTAGGATTGATTTGCAATGTCAGAATGCCAAAATCAAGAGCTGGCCATCATTGGAAGTGAGGCTGAGACTGACCTTCAAGATATTGCATCAAATCTTAACTTTCAACAGGGTAGTTGGTCACCAACCAACCAATGCTTACACTGTGTCCAAAATGCATTCATTCATTCCATACTCCTTACTTACTCTATAGTCAATTCAAATGTAGGGGACTATTTAGTAAATTTAATAGAATGAGGGATGCACTGATATCGACTGAACATTAGAATTGGCTGATAATCATGATGTTGACTGATATAAGGCTATCGCAAGATTCACCGATGGCAGGTGTCATTGTTTATCTGGTGTGCCCTTGGTGTGTGGAGTTGATTTTTCAAATTCAAAAACATGCAATATAGAATGGTTTTAGAATATTGGAGTTTCAGTCCCTCACACGGAAATAGCGGCTCCACAGAAGTAGTGGCAAAACATAAGCTTGCTGTTAGCTGCTGTGGCACACTGCTGGGGGAGAGATTGGGTAGTGACGAGCAGAAACAGGTATGTGTTTTTTAAATCTCAATATAAACAATACAGTTTTATATGAAACGGTAGACGTTTATCGCATCACCGATATATATTGTCATATTGCACAGCCCTAGATACACCCATGGTATCAATTTGAAAAGTCCAAAGTCCACGTCATTTCTTTCTGTAGTTATTGCATTCACAAAGTAGGTGTTGACAACGCTTCCGAACTCCGACGCGCAGATGACTGTGCGTGCTTGGGGAGTGTCATTCATTAATTTATTTTTTTCTTAAATTTATATTTCCTCTTAGTGTGGCGGCCCACCACGGAGAAGTGTTACCAGAGGAAACCCTGCGTTGTGATGTGAGACTCTCTTCTCACTGTTCCATTTGTTGTTGTGCATTGCATTATGGTATAGGTTGCCCCCCCCCCCCAAAAAAAAAAAGACACCATATTTACTGCCTATACCAGAAGTTATTTTGGACACAGCCTTGATGCTGCAAGTTAATTCCAAAATAACAAAGGAATCAGTGTTGGTACGAACAAAGGTTGTAAATGTTATAAAAAAAAAAAAAAAAAATATATATATATATATATATATATATATATATACATACTGTATATATATATATATATATATATATATATATACTGTATATATATATATATATATATATATTGTATATATATATATATATATATATATATATAATGTAAATATTATATATATATATATATACAGTATATATATATGTGTGTGTGTGTGTGTGTGTGTGTGTGTGTATGTGTGTGTGTGTGTGTGTGTGAATGCATAAGTGGCAGAATCTGTTGCATATACAGTGGGGCAAAAAAGTATTTAGTCAGCCACCAATTGTGCAAGTTCTCCCACTTAAAAGATGAGACGTTTCCAATTTTCATCATAGGTATACCTCAACTATGAGACAAACTGAGGAAAAAAAAATCCAGAAAATCACATTGTCTGATGTTTAAAGAATTTATTTGCAAATTATGGTGTAAAATAAGTATTTAGTGACCTACAAACAAACAAGCAAGGTTTCTGGCTCTCACAGACCTGTAACAACTTCTTTAAGAGGCTCCTCTGTCCTCCACTCGTTACCTGTATTAATGGCACCTGTTTGAACTCGTTATCAGTATAAAAGACACCTGTCCACAATCTCAAACAGTCAGACTCCAAACTCCACTATGGCCAAGACCAAAGAGCAGTCAAAGGACACCAGAAACAAAATTGTAGACCTGCACCAGGCTGGGAAGACTGAATCTGCAACAGGTAAGCAGCTTGGTGTGAAGAAATCAACTGTGGGAGCAATTATTAGAAAATGGAAGACATACAAGACCACTGATAATCTCCCTTGATCTGGGGCTCCACGCAAGATCTCACCCCGTGGGGTCAAAATGATCACGAACGGTGAGCAAAAATCCCAGAACCACATGGGGGGACCTAGTCAGTGACCTGCAGAGAGCTGGGACCAAAGCAACAAAGGCTACCATCAGTAACACACTACGCCGCCAGGGACTCAAATCCTGCAGTGCCAGACGTGTCCCCCTGCTTAAGCCAGTACATGTCCAGGCCCGTCTGAAGTTTGCTAGAGAGCATTTGGATGATCCAGAAGAGGATTGGGAGAATGTCATATGGTCAGATGAAACCAAAATAAAACTTTTTGGTAAAATCTCAACTTGTCGTGTTTGGAGGAGAAAGAATGCTGAGTTGCATCCTGAGAACACCATACCTACTGTGAAGCATGGGGGTGGAAACATCATGCTTTGAGGGCTGTTTTTCTGCAAAGGGACCACGACGACCGATCCGTGTAAAGGAAAGAATGAATGGGGCCATGTATCGTGAGATTTTGAGTGAAAACCTCCTTCCATCAGCAAGGGCATTGAAGATGAAACGTAGCTAGGTCTTTCAGCATGAGAATGACCCCAAACACACCACCTGGGCAACGAAGGAGTGGCTTCGTAAGAAGCATTTCAAGGTCCTGGAGTGGCCTATCCAGTCTCCAGATCTCAACCCCACAGAAAATCTTTGGAGGGAGTTGAAAGTCCGTGTTGCTCAGCGACAGCCCCAAAACATCACTGCTCTAGAGGAGATCTGCATGGAGGAATGGGCCAAAATACCAGCAACAGTGTGTGAAAACCTTGTGAAGACTTACAGAAAACGTTTGACCTCTGTCATTGCCAACAAAGGGTATATAACAAAATATTGAGATGAACTTTTGTTATTGACCAAATACTTATTTTCCACCAGAATTTGCAAATAAATTCTTTAAACATCAGACAATGTGATTTTCTGGATTTTTTTTTCTCATTTTGTCTCTCATAGTTGAGGTATACCTATGATGAAAATTGGAGACCTCATCTTTAAAGTGGGAGAACTTGCACAATTGGTGGCTGACTAAATACTTTTTTGTCCCACTGTATCTATTGCAGAATCATATGACCTACGAGTGAATGCTGATATAATATGGTCACATTGCCAACAAAGCCAAATGTTTAAGCAGGGGTTTTTTTTGTCTCTTGGAGAAGGGCTTTAGTGATAAGAGGGGAAGTTGTAACTTGGCAGAGCAGCTGTAAAGGCCTAGTATGGTAAAATGCATAGAAACACAATGCCATCATCAGAGGTGCTTGTTTCCCAGACACCGGATATCCTCCACAGCTTGACAGTCACTTCATCGATCTGCAGGGGCCAGGACAGGCTTGGTAGCAGGATGAACTTGAAGGATCCAGGCTTTATGCTTATCCTGGAGATCTAGCTTGTTGTTTGTAAGCCCTAAGAGTAGAGCTGGGCAATATGAAAAAACTAGTCACGATAATTTTTTTCATATTGATCAATATCTATGCATATTACGATATAAATCAAATCACTATTTCTGTCAAGCTTAAAGATTCCTTTTTACTTCTGAGATGTGAAGCTATCACAAGATTAATTTTAAATATTTCAGAAGTTGAACCTGACAAATGTAGTGTAGAACATTATACTACTGTATTTCAAATAATTATAAAACATTATAAAATATAAATATTTTATAATATCCTGCTCAACAACTTGCCGATGGCTGAGTGAAGTACATGCCCCAAGCACTGCAGCTGTGTCCACTCATTTAGTGATGTGGCCTTCACTATATTTGTTTCACTGTCTGTCATGATGCAGACTTGTTTGTCTTCACTCAGTCTTCAGGATGCAAGGCCTTTTGGCCGTGACTTCACCTGTATGGTCTTCAGGAAAGTTGGAAGACATTTGCTTTTCAAATTCCAATGTTGATCAATGAAGTAGGCAATGAGGCTCGTATGTGGTTCAGATGTGACTTGACCACATACAGTGGGGCAAAAAAGTATTTAGTCAGCCACCAATTGTGCAAGTTCTCCCACTTAAAAGATGAGAGGTCTCCAATTTTCATCATAGGTATACCTCAACTATGAGAGACAAAATGAGAAAAAAAAATCCAGAAAATCACATTGAAGGATTTTTAATGAATTAATTGGTAAATTCCTCAGTAAAATAAGTATTTGGTCAATAACAAAAGTTCATCTCAATACTTTGTTATATACCCTTTGTTGGCAATGACAGAGGTCAAACGTTTTCTGTAAGTCTTCACAAGGTTTTCACACACTGTTGCTGGTATTTTGGCCCATTCCTCCATGCAGATCTCCTCTAGAGCAGTGATGTTTTGGGGCTGTTGCTGAGCAACACGGACTTTCAACTCCCTCCAAAGATTTTCTATGGGGTTGAGATCTGGAGACTGGCTAGGCCACTCCAGGACCTTGAAATGCTTCTTACGAAGCCACTCCTTTGTTGCCCGGGTGGTGTGTTGGGGATCATTGTCATGCTGAAAGACCCAGCCACGTTTCATCTTCAATGCCCTTGCTGATGGAAGGAGGTTTTCACTCAAAATCTCACGTTACATGGCCCCATTCATTCTTTCCTTTACACAGATCAGTCATCCTGGTCCCTTTGCAGAAAAACATCCCCAAAGCACAATGTTTCCATCCCCATGCTTCACAGTAGGTATGGTGTTTCTCCTCCAAACACGACAAGTTGAGTTTTTACACTAAAGTTCTATTTTGGTTTCATCTGACCATATGACATTCTCCCAATCCTCTTCTGGATCATCCAAATGCTCTCTAGCAAACTTCAGACGGGCCTGGACATGTACTGGCTTAAGCAGGGGGACACGTCTGGCACTGCAGGATTTGAGTCCCTGGCGGCGTAGTGTGTTACTGATGGTAGCCTTTGTTACTTTGGTCCCAGCTCTCTGCAGGTCATTGACTAGGTCCCCCCGTGTGGTTCTGGGATTTTTCCTCACGGTTCTCGTGATCATTTTGACCCCACGGGGTGAGATCTTGCGTGGAGCCCCAGATCGAGGGAGATTATCAGTGGTCTTGTATGTCTTCGATTTTCTAATAATTGCTCCCACAGTTGATTTCTTCACACCAAGCTGCTTACCTATTGCAGATTCAGTCTTCCCATCCTGGTGCAGGTCTACAGTTTTGTTTCTGGTGTCCTTTGACAGCTCTTTGGTCTTGGCCATAGTGGAGTTTTGAGTCTGACTGTTTGAGGTTGTGGACAGGTGTCTTTTATACTGATAAAGTTCAAACAGGTGCCATTAATACAGGTAACGAGTGGAGGACAGAGGAGCCTCTTAAAGAAGTTACAGGTCTGTGAGAGCCAGAAATCTTGTTTGTTTGTAGGTGACCAAATACTTATTTTACACCATAATTTGCAAATAAATTCTTGAAACATCAGACAGTGATTTTCTGGATTTTTTTTTTCCTCATTTTGTCTCTCATAGTTGAGGTATACCTATGATGAAAATTGGAGACGTCTCTCATCTTTTAAGTGGGAGAACTTGCACAATTGGTGGCTGACTAAATACTTTTTTCCCCACTGTATCTGACATAGTAAAGTGTGGCACATTTTGCAGCTCCTTTTCAACCTTTTCTCTACATTCCGTGTACAGCTGGGTAAGTGCCGTCTGGGAGAAATATTTATGGCCAAGGAGTTCGTAACGAGGGTCAATTACTTTCAGCAGGCTGGCACTGCTTCAGATGGTAAAAAAAGATTTGTAGTGTTACCCGATTTTGTGGAAACGTGCTTACAACACAGTTTGCAGTGCACGCTAAGCTGCTTCTTGTTAGACTTTAAATAGCCAAAATACCTCCACACTACTGAATTCCTCGAACCCTTCTTTTCGACAATCTCCTCGTCTGTTGAGCACTGGGCGGCATCTGTTTCGGTGTCTTCTTTAGCAACATTGTCACTGGACTTTTCATTGTTTTCTGTCATTTTCTTTTTAACATGCTCCAACTCCTACACGGCTGTGCTAGCCCAAACATTAGCAGGCAGTGTTTCCTCTGGCTTAAAGACCTTGGTGCGGTGGAAACATATTTTTCCTGGGGGGGGGGGGGGGGGGGGGGCAGTAAACATACCGGAATGTTAATTTTATACTATTTATTTCTTTTTAAAATTTTACACAGTAACGTTGCATATGAATCTTACCATTTGAAGTATTGTACAACCGAGGCTTGAATATTGGGCCAGTTGGGGTCCCACCCAGACATCCTGTGTTTAGACTTTTTAGTGGTGTTATCCTTCTCTCCTTCCTCTGCCTGAACACTTCCCTCTCCTTGGCTCTTCTCTTCTGTCTCATCTTGCCCTCTTTGAACTCTAATTCAGGTTCTCTCTCTGTCTATGGTGATATACAAACAGGTTAGAAAATATAAAGTGTCATGTTTTGTCCTGTAGGATTTTTTTTTGTCATGGTTTACATAAATGACAAATGTTTTTTTTTTTTTTTTTTTATTCTAGTGTTTCTTTTTCCCATTGAGAGTAGGGAAGGGAAAGAAACATAATGGTAATGAATTCAAGCATACTTAAATTATATGATCAGGTGGGTATAGTAACCAGAAATTCTACTCAACGTAAAAGCAGTACTTTAAAATTAATAATTAAAAGATAAAATAAAAAATCTTCAGGAAAAAGTGTATGCAGGAAGTGACCCAAGGTTGGAGAATGAATTACTGATTTTGAGAGCTGAATACGACAAAAAATCAGCGAATAGAGCTGCCTCGAGTCTTCTAAGATTGAAACAATCTTTTTATGAACAAGGTGAAAAATCAGGAAAATTATTAGCATGGCAGATTAAACAATTGGAAATTAAAACACCAATTACCAGTATTATAAGTAATGGACAGGTAGTTATAGATCCTTTAGAAATTAATAGAGCCTTTAGAGATTACTATGAAAAATTATATGATACCAAAAATGAACCTGATTTAACAAAACTAAATGGGTTTTTGAACGAACTATCTATACCGTGTATTCCAAATGAAAACAGGGAGATATTGGAGTCTAAAATTAGTCAAGAAGAAGTTGGGCTAGCCATTGATAATATGAAATCAGGAAAAAGTGCAGGACCAGATGGTCTTCCAGTTGACCTTTATAAAAAATTTAAGAATAAATTAATAAAACCTTTTTTGGAAATGGTTTTAGAAGCATTTCAAAATAATAATTTACCATCATACATAAATAATGCCTTAATTATACTGCTGCCAAAACCAGGTAAGCCCTCTAATAAATGTGAAAATATGAGACCAATAAGCCTATTAAACGCCGACCTTAAGATAATCTGTAAAATTTTAGCAAGACGAATACAAGAAATTTTACCAAATATTATTAATCGAGATCAGAATGGCTTTATAAAGGGTAGACAAGGCTTCCATAATGTAAGAAGACTATTTAATATTATTTATTTTAATAAAGAAGCACCGGATACAGCTCTCCTATCATTGGACGCCGAAAAGGCCTTTGATAGAGTTGAATGGCCCTTTCTTTTTGAAGTCCTACAAAGGTTTGGACTTGGAAATAATTTCATAAAATGGGTTCAAATAATATACAATAATGCTACAGCAGAAATCCTAACAAATAACAATATTTCAAAACCAATAAAAATCAATAGAGGATGTCGACAAGGCTGTCCACTTTCACCTTTACTGTTTACTATGGCAATTGAACCTTTAGCGATAGCGATACGTTTACATTCACAAATATATGGAATTAAAGTTGGACCAACAGAACATAAAATCTCCCTGTACGCCGATGACATAATTTTGTTTATGTCGAATCTAAAAAAATCAATTCCAACCTTGTTGAATTTAATAAAGAATTTTGGGGAAATATCAGGATATAAAATAAATAAAACTAAATCTTCAATATTAATGCTAAATGAGACCCAGAGAAATTACCCAGCCCCTGAGGTAAATCAATTCAATGTTGTAAATCAGTTTAAATATTTAGGAATCCAAATTATGCCTAAGCTAGAATCAGTCGCCAGTGTCATCTATGAAGCCTTAATGTCAGATATCAATGAGTTAACTCAGAGATGGATGTCACTACCAATGTCGATGATCGGGAGAATCAATATACTTAAAAGTAATATTTTACCTAAAATACTTTATTTATTTCAATACATTCCCTTATCACCACCTTTAGATCTATTCTCAAGAATAAAAAAAAAGTTAGTGGAATTTATATGGAACAACAGGAGGGCTAGATTACGTTTGTCTTTATTATATTTACCATTTGATCGTGGAGGTCTGAAATGTCCAAATTTTATGTTGTATTATTGGTCGGCACAACTGAGGTCTATGACATATTATTTTTCATCAAATGATCTCCCTCACTGGACTGAAATGGAATCATACAATTTACCTTTACCTCTTCCCATATTCATATACTCAGATTCGGCAAAAAAATTACAAAAACAAGTTAAAAATCCATTTGTAAAGCATATGATCAAAATATGGTGTGAAGCTAAAAACTATTTAAAAGAACCACAGTTATTGTCACAATTTAGTCCAATATGGGGTAATCAATATTTTAAACCAGGGAGAGCGGACGCTGTATTTAAAGTATGGAATTTAAAAGGGATACAAAAGATTCAGGATTTATATTTGCCATGTGCAGACAACATAATGTCTTTTGAAGAGCTGAGGATCAAATTTAATCTCAATAGAACACATTTTTTTAAATATCTTCAACTTAGAAACTTTATTCGATCAAATCAAAATAAAGCTCTCACTCGACCTATTTATTCATCCTTGGAAAAAATGATGATGAAAGATAGTAAAAGAAAGGGTATTATTTCAGAGTTTTATAACTCACTGACACTATCTTCAAGTGAAAATTCACTGAAAAGATTAAACTACTGGAAAGAAGATCTGCAAATTGAAATTTCAGAGGAACAATGGGAATTGGCTTGTACAGAAGCTCAAACCAAATCAATAAATGCACGCCTTAAATTGATACATTTCAAATGGTTAATGCGGATGTATGTTACACCGGAGGAGTTAAATAGATATAACAAAAATATACCAGATACATGCACAAAATGCATGGAAAGTAAAGGAACCCTATTTCATTGTTTATGGGAATGTAGATTAATAAGAATGTTTTGGGAAGAGGTGAGGGTAACAATTGAAAAAATAATCTCAAAACAAATCATATTGAATCCTAAACTGTTTTTGTTGGGTCTGTACCCAGAAAAGCATAATTTTAATAAAAGTGAAAGAACATTCATAGACCTCAGTTTGCTTAATGCCAAAAAATGTATTGCACTATTATGGAAAAAGACTCATAGACCAGATGTGACTCAGTGGTTAAGACAGATGTTAACAAACCTTCCATTAGAAAGAATAACATATATACTAAAATCAAAGGAAACTGTGTTTGAGAATATATGGAGACCTTTTATTGATTATGTAAAAAATTTAAACATAACTCTTGAAGAAGAAGGTGAATGATGTGTGTGGACCTTGTAAATTCCAAACTGGTGAACATAATATGTATACTTATGTATTGGATTGTCTAGACTAAACAGAGGAGCATTGTTGAAGACTTGATTTTGTTGGTGGTTGTTGGTGTTTTTAGTGCATTTTTTTTTTGTAGTACTTTAGTGTTAGTGTTTGATTGTTTGTATCATGTTTGTTAAAAAAAAAAAAAAGGTTCAATAAAGATATTGTGGAAAAAATAATTAAAAGATATATCCAGAGTATTTTACTGATAATTGTGGTGATATTTATGATAAGAATATGGTAGTAAATAAAATGAATAAATTTTTCGTAACTGTTGGGCCAGAGTTGGCAGCAAAGATTCCAAATCAAGGAAAAGACACTGTGAGTGAGACTTTAATTGGAAGTAACCCTCGGTCAATTTTTCTTACAGCGGTGGATGAACTAGAGGTAAAATCTGTTGTTGAAAAGTGTAAAAATAAATTATCTACTGACTGTGATGGTATTGATATGGCACTAATAAAAAGAACTGTTGATGGTATATTAAAACCATTCACATATATTTGTAATTTATCATTTCAAACTGGTTCATTCCCGCAGAAAATGAAAATAGCAAAAGTAATTCCATTATTTAAGCAGGGAAATAAACACCAGTACACAAACTACAGACCAGTATCACTTCTCCCACAATTTTCAAAAATTCTGGAAAAACTTTTCAACAACAGATTAGAAGACTTTTTAAATACACAGGATGTGCTGAATCAGAACCAGTATGGGTTTAGAGCCAAGAGTACAACATCATTGGCGATAATGGATGCAACAGAGGAAATAATAAATGCATTAGATCAAGGAAAATATGCAATTGGTGTGTTTATAGATTTTAGAAAAGCATTTGATACAATAAATCATTCAATACTTCTTAATAAATTGCAAATGTATGGTATTAGGGGAATTGCTCTGAAATGGGTTACAAGTTATCTATCTGAGAGACAACAATTTGTGAAAATGGGAGAATATCTGTCTGGGTGTATGGGAATTGCCTGTGAGGTCCCCCAAGGGTCAGTATTGAGCCCCAAATTATTTAACATATATATAAATGATATAGTCCAAGTTTCTAAATTATTAAAAATAATATTATTTGCTGATGATACTAATTTATTTTATTCTGGAAATAATTATAATCAACTAATCCATACTCTAAATAATGAATTAAATAAGCTAAAAAAAATGGATGGATTGTAATAAACTATCACTAAATATAGATAAAACTAAGGTAATGATATTTGGTAATTGTAAAAATAAAGAAGATATACACATTCATATAGATAATGTAGTTATTGAAAAAGTTAAGGAGATCAAGTTTTTGGGTGTAGTACTGGATGATAAAATTAGTTGGAAACCACATATCAGATACATACAAAATAAAGTTGCAAAAAATATTGCAATTATAAATAAAATTAAGCAGGTCCTAGATTATAAATCACTTCATATTTTGTATTGTTCATTAGTACTTCCATACTTGACTTATTGTATAGAAGTTTGGGGTAACAGTTATAAAAGTAAACTTAATTCATTGTTAATATTACAAAAAAGGGCAGTCCGTGTTATACACAAAGTTGGGTACCTCGAACATACTAATTTATTGTTTTTACATTCGAAGTTATTGAAATTATGGGATCTGGTTCATTATTACACAGCACAATTAATGTTTAAAGTTAGTAAAAACCTCTTGCCACACAATATACAGAATCTATTCAGGGAGAGAGAAGGGAAATATAATTTACGGGGGAATACAAAATTTAAAATTCACTTAGTAAGATCTACACGGAAGAGTTTTTGTGTGTCTGTGTGTGGGGTAAAATTGTGGAATGGGTTGGGGGAGAAACACAGGCAATGTCCCAACATCCATATATTTAAATCAACATATAAAGAAATGATTTTTGAGCAGTATGAGAATGAAGGGCAGTGATGTTACATTGTGTCTTCAGTGAGGGAAGGTTGTTGTGTGTTATGGTGATTGTGAAGGTGATGGTGTTGTTTGTGTTTGCATTGAACATGCCAGAATTGTATGTTTATTGTTGTTGTAATATTGTTGGATATGGACTGTCATTGTTGTGTCATTTTTGTTGTATAAATTGACTATGGGTGTATTATGGTGAATGTGGTTGTGGGATAATGATGATTATGAGTAATACTGTAATTTGTTTGGTGTGGAGAAGGGGTGGGACTGTATAAGCATTGGCTTCTTCCCACTCCTTTTGAACATTTTATTTTGGTTTGTTTTTTTGTTGTGTTTTGAACTCTCTTTTTTTTCTTTCTTTAACAATGTTCAAATAAAAATCAATCAATCAATCAAAAGAAGACAACCAAAAATCTCTAATGGTACAAAGAGCACCCACTTAAAAACTTGAGTAATGACTTCAGTCTTGAAGGTTTGAGGTTTTTCTCAAAAATTTATAACAAATTATAGTTTTCCACTTTTCTCTGTAAATTTATCTAAAGTTGAAACAATGTTCCTCAAATTTGTAATGTCCTCATGTAAACTTGACTTCTTGTACATTTGAAACTTTATTATAAGTTGTGGATTATTTTAATTTTTTTTTTCATTTTTGACTAATTTTTCTTTTTTTAAAAAAATAAAATTATATATTTTTTTAGATAAATTTGAAATAGACTGGCAATTTTTTTTTTTACTTTTTCCTTATAACAATTTACATTTTTGAACCATAATTTTGTAGTCAGAACAGAACAATAATTTAACTCTGATTACAAAGAAAAAATATTAATAAAATTGTATTTAATTATTCATTCATTCATCTTCTTCCGCTTAATCCTTTTCAGGTCGTGGGGGGGCTGGAGCCTATCCCAGCATCTTTGGGCGAGAGGCAGGGTACACCCTGGACAGATCGCCAGTCCATCACAGGGCCAACACAGAGAGACAGACAACCATTCACTCTTGCAGTCATACCTAAGGACAATTTAGAATCCCCAGTTTGATGCCAATTAATCTAACTTAATTAATTAAATTAAATGACCAAGGATGCCATTATTTGTTAGAATGTTTCTTTAGTGTTTTTTTTTCTTTTTCTTCTTTTTTTTTTTTTTTTTTTGAAATCTCCTCACCACCCAAACAGCAGGAAAAACCTCCCTTATTTTGAAATCAGATGTTGACACGTTTAGTTTGTCTGAAGGCTGCTGATGGATTCAAGTCATTGACTTCATGAATTTTGGTCATCTTAACTTGCCAGGTACATAATAGGGAACTGTAGTGGACTCTAAAGACATAATTCACCACAATATGTGTTCATGTACAGAATGATCTGCTTAGGCAGTTATAGTTGTGTTCTAAGGCTTTCTCATCAGACATCTCTCTAGGCAGCCGCTGAAGGATCTCAGTTTAGAGTGAAAATAGTTAGCATTTTTAGCTGTTGCCTTTTGTCACTGCCGCTGGAGAATAAAAACGACACGCCTGCTCGTGCGAGAAAAGAAAGAAATTGCCAGTCTCTTCATTCCTGCAATTCCTACAGAACATAACGTAATGTTGTAGTGGCTGGTGAAATATATCCTCAGCAATTCATCAGTCCCCCTTACCTTTCCCTTCATATGAAGCCAGCTGTATATGAATTCTAACCACATCTCTTAGCTAAGTGACTCTTCTATTCTATTGCTCCCGTTTCCAGTGGGTTAAAACCATAAGCGCCAGTGCTTACATACAGTACCTCTTATTTATTTTTTTTCCGCATTTAAAGTACTTTAACTCATGTCTCTGTGGGACAGTCGCGCTTAGTGAGATGCTGACTGACTGGAAAACTCGCATGAACAGGGCGCTTCTGAACTCCACGCGGATGACGGCCACGCATTTTGTTCGTGTGCGCGCTTGCAGAAAGTCATTGCTTCATATATTTTTCTTAAATTCATATCTCCTTGGCGAGGCGGTAAAATTTCTGGCACGGCGGCCCGCCACCGAGAAATGTAACCAGAAGAAACCCTGAGCAGGTGTGCCAAGTCCCGGCTGTGTGCTGGATCTACGCATGTTGTTGTCAGTCAATTGAACGTAACTTCAGCCACATGATTGGTTCGGCACGATGTATTCTCATTTTTATTGGCTTTTCATGTTGTCTGTCAAAACGGAACTAATGAGATCTATCGACCTATGTAGAGAGATCTATCGACCATGTATTATGTCTCTATCAAAACGTTATTTCGTGGTAATAACCGTTTTATCACCCAGCCTTACCTGAGAGACACTCTTTGGATTTTTGTAAGTCGATGATGATCAGTGAGGAGGCTTTTGACTGGGTCTTGCCTCATTGTAGGCAAAAGGTCATGACAGTGGGGATAAAAGGATTGTTTTTGGCTTTTGATGACGGACAAGCTCTGGGGATTAGTCTTCATCCAACTCCATGTGAACAGGTTGTCAAGTCTTGAGAAGATGCTGGCTTTCTTTACATGATTGGACTGGTATTTTGACAGCATCCATGCAGGCTTTCATTGGTGATAGAACCTTGCCCCCCTCTAGCACTTCTCCCTGAGCGGTGTCTCTGGCTACTCTGAGGATCATTTCCTAATACATCATTAACCGGAGTGGGGAGGTGACACAGCCCAATTCCACCAGCTACCTTGGGCAATTGACTCATAAAGAAACATTGGCATTTTAAAAGTTTGCATTCTGTGGGGCGGAAACCAGACGTTGAGCTACAACTTTACTCTTGAACACTTGTGGCAAACTGTACATAGACATATATGGAGGGGAAAAAAAAGCATAAACACACTTAAGTGAGTGGTCTAGTTGCCTGCAGCCAAGTGCCTTGTGTTGACACAAACTTGTATAGCTGAGCTGTTGTTTGCCAAGTTTAGTTCATGGTATACTGGCTAGAGAGATAATGGAAAATGTTATTCTGCTTCATAGTCTAAGCCTCTGTCTCAGAGTGCTGGCTTGGGTTTTAATGTGTGGTCGTCACTTAATTTTAGATTTTTTGAGGTACAGTATGTATGTGTCTCTCCTAACCTTAACTTCCTCTAGAAATAATGTTCAAATGAGTATAAAATGTAGGGTTTTTTTTTTTTTTTTTTTTACTCTTGTGAATCTTAAATTTTGTCTCCAACCTTCAGCCATCTGAGAGACAAGAACTTCCTGCTGCGACACAAGGCAAAACACAATTCAACATTTGAAGCAAGACAGTCTATTTCAGCAACTATCCTGTCGCTTAGCATGTGCTCTGGCTATGGTTCTATGAATGCAAAGCAGCCTATTTGTAGTTAGAAATGAGGTTAGGCGACAAGTCGTGGAGAGCAGGGTACAAAGCGACAGGTCATTCCAAACAGTGGCATACTAGCTTCCCGTAAGTGCTGCAATCAGATTTCTGAAGGTTTTTATGCCTGCTCAATCTTAGCAGGAAAATGTCTTTTTTTCCCCCTCCCCCACCTGACCCATTATGCAGCCTGCTGGGAAATAATGAGATTTGCCCCTATTTTAGTTTGATGCTTGCTGTGCTCAAACACACAACCAGCCCATCCACTACTGCTTGGAGTATACTGTGGACAGAATTACAATAAGGACTAATGGCAACATCCAGGCTAGGTAAAAGCATGATGATGTAGCTTCATGTATAAAGCCTAGACAAAGTCTTCTTGACTTGACATGAATGACATACAATGCACAGTTGTATTATTTTTTTCCCCATACAGTATGGTAAGAAGCTAAACAATAACTCTGGCTAAGCTTATGCTACTGCACAGGGCCAAATTGTGTATTAGAGCAATGCTGCAAGCTAAGACAGTAAATACTGTACATTTCCTCTATCGCAGTAGCCTCATTGTTATTCCCAACTGAAGCAACAACCCATATCCTTATGCCTACCATTACATACTGTACAACACAAGAATCTGAAGTAAACTGGATCGATAAAACCTTTGCTTAATGGCCAGCTCCATCCTCTAATTGAAACATGCATTTTTCTACAATATAGTATGTTATTTTTTTTTTTTAAACAAACCTACTGTGTTTAAAAAATGTCAAGACATAAAATGATAATGAAGCAAGTTGGACTGCAGTGATTGCTCGAATAATTCCATTACAAAAATTCCTCAATTCACAATCTAGGCTTCAACGTGTCATTTAATGTAGCACTTTCGGTCTGTATGACCTTCTGGTACGACCTTACAGTCATGCTACGTAAATGCAGATTTGTTTAATGGTGCCATGTCAGAGGGAAATGGTGACGGGCCGGCAAAGTGGAAGAAAGTCAGAAAAAAACGACAAAAGTATCAAGTCTAGGATCATTTCAAGCTCAAATTGAAGGAAAACATTGTGCAGTGTGTACATGGTAAAGCCACGTGGTAAGCTAGCAACCTACAATGTTGATGTTAGTGTCTCGGCGGAAAGCATCCCACATCATGCAGTCAGTGCACCCGATACAAGGTATGTGATTGAGACTTTAAATTAAGATGAATAGAATGTAGTCAGCTACACTAATTATGCTTATGACCTAGCGGCTAATGAACGGACTTTGTGGTGTAACATAATGTTTAAAGTTACGTTCTATGCAATAAACATTGCAATAAGCATTTGCAATAAATGTGTACCTGTGTTATTGAGTATTTGATACAATTACTATTGCTCTTTAGAAAAAGTTCCGCAAATATTGGTCAGTGCAAGTTTCTTTAAAAAAAAGTATCAGATTACTCGCGTAATCTTCGATTGGCGTGGACATTACCTGAGCCATAAAATAGTCGTTAACAGTCATTGTCGCCCCTGACAGACTATGATGATGATGAGAAGCAAGTTTATTTTTGCTTATTTTAGAATTGAGGCAATTAAAAGTGCTTTACATAAAACCATTAAATGTCTATTCATCCACCTTCTTCTGCTTATCCAGAGCTCTGGGTCACAGGGGTATCACCTGTCTTTCTCGATCTCGCATTATTTTATATAATTCTTGTGCAGTCTTGTATTTTGAACGTGCATGCTGCTTCAAAACACAAACGGAGCTGGTAGGGATGGACGCAAGGCTCTGTCCACATTGCATCTGCAACGGAGTACTGTATATCTGGAGTCAGTGTAAATCCTGGGTTACTCACTGGATGGTTGCCATCAAGCCCCCACTCTCTAGTTTGGTTCCACTGTGGGGGCCCAGTATAGAGGGTATGCACAGCAACAGAACTCATGGCAGTTAAGCAACACTGAGTGGCAAAAATGAGTGCCAGTTTTAGTGTTTTTACAGCCGTGGACAAAATTGTTGGTACCCCTGTTAATGAAAGAAAAATCCACAATGGTCACAGAAATAACTTGAATCTGACAAAAGTGGTAATATATAAAAATTCTATGAAAATTAACCAATGAAAATCAGACAGTGCTTTTGAATTGTGGTTCAACAGAATTACTTTAAAAAACAAACTCATGAAACAGGCCTGGACAAAAATGATGGTACCCCTAGAAAAGATTGAAAATAATGTGACCATAGGGACATGTTCAACCAAGATGTGTCCTCTAACATCACAGGTGTCTACAAACTTGTAATCAGTCGGCCTATTTAAAGGGTGACAAGTAGTCACTGTGCTGTTTGGTGACATGGTGTATACCACACTAAACATGGACCAGAGGACGCAAAGGAGAGAGTTGTCTCAGGAGATTAGAAAGAAATTTATAGACAAGCATGTTAAAGGTAAAGGCTATAAGACTATCTCCAAGCAGCTTGATGTTCCCGTGACTACAGTTGCACATATTATTCAGAAATTTAAGATCCACGGGACTGTAGCCAACCTCCCTGGATTTGGCCGCAAGAGGAGACGGGTAATACGAATGGTAACAAAAGAGCCTAGAACAACCTCTAAATACATTCATGGTGAACTCCAAGGTCAAGGTACATCAGTGTGAGATCGCACCATCTGTCGTTGTTTGAGCCAAAGTGGACTTCATGGGAGACGACCAAGGAGGACACCCCTGTTGAAAACAAATCATAAAAAAGCCAGACTGGAATTTGCCAAACTGCATGTTGACAAGCCACAAAGCTTCTGGGAGAATGTCCTACGGACAGATGAGACAAAACTGGAACTTTTTGGCAAGGCACATCAGCTCTATGTTCGCAGACGCAAAAATGAAGCATACCAAGAAAAGAACACTGTCCCTACTGTGAAACATGGAGGAGGTTCTGTTATGTTCTGGGGCTGCTTTGCTGCATCTGGCACAGGGTGTCTTGAATCTGTGCAGGGCACAATGAAATCTCAAGACTATCAAGGTATTCTAGAGAGAAATGTGCTGCCCAGTGTCAGACAGCTTGGTCTCAGTCGCAGGTCATGGGTCTTGCAACAGGATAATGACCCAAAACACACAGCTAAAAACACCATAGAATGGCTAAGAGCCAAACATTGGACTATTCTAAAGTGGCCTTCTATGAGCCCTGATCTAAATCCGATTGAACATCTGTGGAAGGAGCTGAAACATGCCGTCTGGAGAAGGCACCCTTCAAACCTGAGACAACTGGAGCAGTTTGCTCATGAGGAGTGGGCCAAAATACCTGCTGAGAGGTGCAGAAGTCTCATTGACCGTTACAGAAATCGTTTGATTGCAGTGATTGCCTCAAAAGGTTGTGCAACAAAGTATTAAGTTAAGGGTACCATCATTTTTGTCCAGGCCTGTTTCATGAGTTTTTTTTTTTTTAAATAATTCTGTTGAACCACAATTCAAAAGCATTGTTTGACTTTCATTGGTTAATTTTCATAAAATTTTTATTTATTACCACTTTTGTCAGATTCAAGTTATTTCTGTGACCATTGTGGGTTTTTCTTTCATTAACGGAGGGTACCAACAATTTTGTCCACGTGTGTGTAACAAAATATAAAAACTGCAGACAATATTCAGTCACAGCAGTACACAGCATGCCTTTATCTCTTTACTTTATTACGTCACGCTATTTACTTGACTGTAGTGACGCGTGGGTAAAGAACAAGGAGCAGACATAAGTGTGGGACTGGTCCTGAGGCATTTTTTGTAAATTCAAACAAGATAGTTGATAGTAGATGATAATAGGACATTCTCCACAGCACAAGCAGGGATTCTGTGTGCTGTTGACTGAATATTGTGTGTATTTTTTTGTTTTGCTGCACACAAACTGCTCAGAGTTGGGACCAGGAAGCAGAGTCGCAGTCTTACACACCTCTCTGCAGCTCCTCTTCATCCGCCACCCCTCAGCTTAGCCCCTGTCTTCCCCATCAGAGAATCGTTGTCTGCTCCCTCCAAAGTAAATAAAAATATAATGTATAAGCATCCCAAAGTGATAAAGCAAAATATTGGTAAAACTCAAATTAAACATAAAGCCTCTAAATTGAATGATTTGGCCTCTGTTCCTCCTCATAATTTAAAAATTAAATGTGGTTTATTAAATATTAGGTCTCTAACTCCCAAGTCTCTGTTAGTCCATGATCTGTTAATTGATCATCAGATTGATTTAATTTCCCTTACAGAGACTTGGTTAGGGCAAGAGGATTATGTTGGTTTAAATGAATCAACTCCCTCTGGTTATTTAAACTGTCAAAATCCCAGAAGTTCTGGTCGTGGAGGAGGAGTAGCAACAATTTACCATTCCAAATTACTAGTTAATGTAAAGCAAAAAACATGTTATAATTCCTTTGAGGGCCTGGTCCTCAGTGTTGGGCACTTTAGCAATTTCAGGTTAAACCCAATTTTATTTGCCATAGTTTATCGTCCCCCATCAACCTACTCAGAATTTTTATCCGAATTTGCTGATTTCTTAGCTGATTTAGTGCTGAAATCTGATAGAATAATTATAGTAGGGGACTTTAATATACATGTGGATGTAGATAGTGACTGCCTTAATGTGGCTTTTAATTCAATATTAGACTCGATTGGGTTTTCTCAGAAAGTAGGAAATTCTACTCATTACCTCCACCATACATTGGACCTTGTTCTGACATATGGCATAGAAATAGAAAATCTTGTAGTGTCTCCTCATAACCCTGTACTGTCAGACCATTGTCTGTTAACCTTTGATTTTACTATTTCTGACTATTTGGCTCCTAAAGAAAAATATTATCACAGTAGATGCCTCTCAGATGATGCTGTTTCCAAATTTATGCAGATTGTTTCCTCTATGCCATGTGTCAACACAACGGAAATAAGCTATAGACAGCTTGCTCCTTCTGTAATTGATAACATGGTGGATAGTGTTTCAGCTTCTCTGCATCAGGCTCTAGACTTGGTGGCCCCCTTAAAAAAGAAAAAGTCTAATCAGAGATTTTTAACTCCTTGGTTCAACACAGAAACTCGTAGCTTAAAACAGAAGACTCGTCAATTAGAAAGAAAATGGCGCTCTACTAATTTAGATGAAATCTATTTAGCTTGGAGAAATCATCTTTTAATTTATAAAAAATCTCTTAGAAAAGCTAGAACGAGTTATTACTCTGCATTAATAGAAGAGAACAAGAATAATCCCAGGTTTCTTTTCAGTACTGTAGCCAGGTTGACAAAGAGTCAGGACTCTGTCAATCCTAGCATCCCCTTAGAGCTTACTAGTCAGGACTTTATGAACTTTTTCAATAATAAAATTTCATCCATCAGAGATAAAATCAATCAGATTCTTCCCACAGTTAACTTAAATACTGTAACTACTACAACTCCTTCTATTGATGTCTGTCTTGATGAGTTTACTCCAATCGACCTTTGTGAGTTAGACAAAATAGTTTCCTCATCCAAACCTTCAACTTGTCTTTTAGACCCTATTCCTACCAGGTTATTTAAAGAAGTCTTCCCACTTATTGGTAGCTTTATTCTTCATATAATCAATTCTTCATTAACTTCAGGCCATGTACCGCAGGCTTTTAAAACGGCTGTAATTAAACCCTTACTCAAAAAGCCAACGCTAGATCCAGGAGCTTTAGTTAACTATAGACCAATCTCTAATCTCCCTTTCATTTCAAAAATCTTAGAGTTGTTGCTACGCAATTATTTGACCACCTGCAGGGAAATGGTTTACTTGAAGAGTTTCAATCTGGGTTTAGAATCCATCATAGTACTGAAACAGCCTTAGCGAAGGTCACTAACGACCTCCTCATTGCATCTGATAATGGACTAGTTTCTGTACTTGTCCTTTTAGATCTTAGTGCAGCTTTTGATACTATTGATCATAATATTCTACTTGATAGATTAGAACACTATGTTGGACTTAATGGAACTTCGTTGCAGTGGTTTAGATCTTATTTATCTGATAGGTTCCAGTTTGTTCATGTAAATGATGAGTTTTCTTTCAGCTCAAAGCTTAGTCATGGAGTTCCACAGGGATCTGTGCTAGGCCCTACTCTTTTTAGTTTATATATGCTTCCGTTAGGCAACATTATTAGAAAGCACTGTATACATTTTCATTGTTATGCAGATGACACACAACTATACCTGTCAATGAAGCCAGATGATACTAATCAATTAGTCAAGTTAGAAGCCTGTCTTAAGGAAATCAAAGCTTGGATGACTTGTAATTTCCTGCTATTAAATTCAGATAAGACTGAAGTCATTCTTGTTGGTCCAAAAAACCTTAGAAATTCCTTTCCAAATCAAACTTTCAGTTTGGATGCAGTTACTCTTTCTCTTAATAGCTCTGTGAGGAACCTTGGAGTTATTTTTGATCAGGATTTGTCCTTCAATTCACATATTAAATTTGTTTCTAAGACTGCCTTCTATCATTTGCGTAATATTGCCAAGATTAGGAGCATCTTGTCTCAGAGTGATGCTGAGAAGCTGATCCACGCTTTTGTTAGCTCGAGATTAGATTATTGTAATTCTTTATTATCAGGCTGTCCTAAAACATCTTTAAAAAGTCTTCAGCTGATCCAAAATGCTGCAGCAAGAGTTTTAACAGGTACTAGAAAGAGAGATCATATCTCTCCGGTTCTGGCCTCCCTTCATTGGCTTCCCATAGAGTTTAGAATTAAGTTTAAAATCCTTCTTCTTACTTACAAAGCTCTAAACAATCAGGCTCCTTTTTATTTAAAAGATCTGATACTACCGTATCATCCTAACAGAGCACTACGCTCCCAAAATGCAGGATTACTTGTAATACCTAGAATCTCCAAAAGTACAATAGGATGCAGAGCCTTCAGTTATCAAGCTCCTCTCCTGTGGAATCAGCTGCCAATCTGGATTCGGGAGTCAGACTCGATCTCTGTTTTTAAGAATAGGGCTAAAACCTACCTTTTTGATATAGCCTACAATTAGGGAGGGATCATGTGTTTCTGAACCCTCCCTTAGTTACGCTGCTAATAGGTTTAGTCAGCCGGGGGACCTCCAGTAATGCACTGGGCCTCACTCCTTTCCTCACTCTCTATGAAATATTTTTTTTTTGCTGGTCATTAACATTTGTTTGTTCTCTCCTATAGATTGAGTCCCCATCGTGCTGTTTGCTCTCTACATGTCTGTTCTTTTCTTCTTCTCTATCCCCTCACCCCCCAGCCAGTCGCAGCAGATGACTGCCCCTCCCTGAGCCTGGTTCTGCTGGAGGTTTCTTCCTGTTAAAAGGGAGTTTTTCCTCTCCACCGTCGCCAAGTGCTTGCTCACAGGGGATCGCCTGATTGCTGGGGTCTTTCTGCAACTGTGGGGGTCCCCCCTACAGTTGATAGTGCTATGAGATGACTGTTGTTGTGAAATGGCGCTATATAAATAAAGTTGAATTGAATTGAAACTAAAGCGGCCACTCTTTATTTATTTTTTTTTACTCCTCAGTGCTGTGTAATTGCCCTGAGTTCTCTTCCGTGACATCATGCCTACACCCTCTACTTGCTTGTCTATCCTTGTCTTTCATAGGGATCCACTGGACAACTCTTGGTCTGGCCCTTCACTCAGGAACCAGTTTTCCTTGGGAGACCCTACCAGGGGCAAATACAATAAATGTCTTGGTACACAAGAAGACCAATGATGGAAAGACGATATAGAAGCACTTAAGTAGAAAATTACTGGAGTGTCTAGAGAAAAGTGTTGTGGCATGCCTGTGGTAGGGCTGTCCCAAATACCAGTTTGAACGTTGAATTTGGAACTTTATTCACATAAATTTTCAGCTTTTTTTTTTTGTAAATTTGAGACATTTCATGCCTTAAATTTACATTTTTTTCATATAAATTTGCAGTTTATTCCCTTTATAATATTTCCATTTAAATTTTACTTTTTCCTTTGCAGATTTTCTCATAAATTTGTAATTCATATATTTTTGCTAATTTATTCATGTAAACTTGTGACTATCATGAAGTTGTTACTTTTTTGTAAATTTGTGGGACGTTTCTCTGAAATGTGTAGGGATTTTTTTTTTAACTTGGCAAAGGTAAAATTTTGATTTACTTTTACTGAAATCAAGCACTTGGGAAGGGCGCAAATATTGAAATACTACATTTAAAATTGAATAGCAGTGTAACTAATAAATATCCAGTGATCGGATATTTGGGTACAACCCCAGCCGACAGTTCTCAGTGTCCTGCTTTCATAAATTTGTAACACAGTGAAAAGCAGTTCTCCAAGCTTAAGTCTGGCCACATTAAACAGACTTCTTCTTTTGGCTGCCCCCTATTAAGGTTTACCATAGTGCATCACGGGTCCACATATTTGATTTGGTGTGGATTTTTTTTTTTTTTTTTTTTTAAACTGGATGCCCTTCCTGCCTAACACTCCATTTTTACCTGGGCTTGGGACTGTACACTGGCTTGTGTAAAGTACTATTTTTGTGGTCTTTTGTATGACCCGGCTAGGGCTTGAACCCATAATCTCCCGGCTGTGGGGCAGATGCTTTACCACTAGGCAACCACTCTGGTTATCATAGAAAGCAGACTGGTCCCAGACAAACTGAATGATGCATAATGTACTGCAACTCTAAACTATTCAGGGCTTTACTACTGTTTTATTACCAACGTTATTTTGAAAAAAAAAATCCTTGCTCTATTGTGGGCCACTGTATTATAAAGACAAAGAATGACAGCAATATGGTAGCTATGCCATCAATGAACCCTCTTTCTAACCATTCACTAGTTTGACATATTCTCAACTAAACTGAATATTTGAAAAATATAGGACCTGCTGAAGTAATAAAAACACATAAGTTTGACCCTTTGGTCATCAATCAATAGGCTGTTATGGCTCACAGCATGTGTTGCCATTCTTAATGGCCCAGAGTAATAACTCTGAAGGTTGCTGCAGCACTATAAAGAAGCTTCTGGTGGCAGGCCAAGTGAAGATTGAATCTGGGTTGTGTCTATTGAAGGTTAACTAGGTGCTTTAAAAATCTGTTTATGGCTGATTATACCTGAGTGTGCATTAAGTTTGGTAAATGGCGTTCACTTATATAGCACATTTTACTCATCTCTGGATGACCAAAGTGCTTTACAGATCCTGCGATCCACACATTCACGGCGGCGGAGCTGCCATGCACCGATGCTCGCCTGACCCACCAGGAGCAACTGGGGGTTCAGTGTCTTGCTCAAGGACACTTCAACATGCAGACAGAAAGGGAATTGAACCCCTGGCCTTGCCGATCAGTAGTCGGCCATACTACACCTGCGCCACAGCTGCCCCAGTTTGTGTTCAGGTTTATATTTGCTTACTGATTGAGATGCATATATCAAAGAATAGTGCATATGCAGGCTGGAATGATGGGTATGCATGTCTCTGCTTTTGGGAATGTAGTTTCTCAGTGTTGGCTCCACAGATTTTGTATATTTGACCCTTTCTATTTTGAAGTGAACTTGACAACTAATTTTACAGCAATTCTGTATTCAATAGATACATACTTTATTTCAAACAAAAAAGTAAAAAAACAAAACAAATGACAAGTGCAATAAAAGTGACAGTATACAATGCTCAAAACGGAGAAGGAAGAAGTGAACACTTATTTACTCCAGCTCCTCTTTTCCCTAAATACAACCCATTGAAATATATACCTATTACCTCATTTAAGACCCCAAGTAGACAATTAACTATATTTTGTACATATCAACATTGATACCCATCCATCCCAACATACATACAGTCCATACATCTAAACCCAGCCCCAAACAGATATACACAGTACTGTCCCACCTACCATTCCATAGTGTCCCAGAGTGAACATAGTGAATCATACATATAAATACTACCCCTCTAACATTCTTTCAGCAAATGTTTATAGCTATTTTTGAATTGATTTCTGTTTGTACATAGTTTTAGTTCCAGCTCCAGACTGTTTCACAAATCCACCCCACAGACAGAAGTGCACGTACTTTTCTTAGTTGTTCGTACCTTAGGTTTTGTAAAGTTTAAGTCTCCTCTCAAATTACAATCATTGTCTCTTTTTGTTGAATATTTTTTGAATATTAGTTGGGAGTTGATTAATTGCCCTTTACATTACTTGTGCTGTCTTAAATTTAACTAAATCCATGAACTTTGACATGTGACTTTAAAAACAATGAGTTAGTATGGCCTCTATATCCAACATTATTATCCTTGTAGCTTTTTTTTTGTAATGTGCATATTGGCTGTAGGTTGGTCCTGTAGGTGTTTCCCCAGACCTCTACACAGTAGTTGAGATATGGTAGAAACAGTGAATTATACAGTAAGAACAATGATTTATAGTCCAAGATGTGTCTTGTTTTCCCCAGTATCCCTATACATTTTGCCAACTTGGCCCGGATGTGACTGATGTGAGGTTTCCAGTAGATTTTATTGTCTAGCGTCACCCCCAGAAACTTATTTTCCTGCACTGTTTCTATTCTGGTATCATCTATCGCTACCATTATTTCATGATTTATTTTATAATTTCCAAGCAACATAATCTGTTTTTTTCAGATTTAGAGAATTTATTTTTGTTGGACCACTGCGTTAACCTTTTCATTTCTGTTGTGACCACCTCTAAAACCTGCTGCAAATTCTCACCAGTGCAAAGGGTATTTGTCATCCGCAAACAAAATAAATTTCAGAATCAAATTGAAAACTACTTGATTCCTCTTCATGATTGTTTCTCCCATTCTCATCCCTTCCTGTCTCTCTTCCCATCGCATCTTTCCAGTTTTTCATTTGTTTTTAAATATTTTTTTACTGTCTTTGACAGGCCTCATCACAGCAACTGAAATTCACAACTTCTGACTCCTGTGACAGAATCAAGGATGAATTCCAGTTTCTTCAAGCACAATACCACAGGTAAAACCCTTCACACAAACAGAATGAGGAATATGTTCGACTGATAAGTGGAGTGTTGGTCTTTTAAAGATTACATCTTTGGGCTATACACAAATTATCTGGTCTTTTGCTTCATTGATTCCTGCTGTTTTTCTGTAGAAGTTGCTGTTTTGAGCAAACTGCACTTTCTTTAGTATAATATGGAATCTTGCAATGTCTTGTTTAACATTGTGTGGTCACATGCAGCAATACTTAAAACTGCTTTACTCTACAATTATTCAAGTAATATTTCATATTTATTTGTTCCTTACCTTTTTTATTCTTCAAATAGGTTTGTTGGTACAAATGAGCTTGGCAACTGCATGCCAAGTATTGTTAATCAAAAACGGTGCCAGTTATGTGTACACTTAAGGGCTTTTTCCACTAGCACGCTTTAGCGCGACACGGGACGGCTCAGCACGCTTTGTACGCTTTTCCACAAGCCCCAACACGGTTTAACAGCCGCAATTCTCAGCCCCGCTGAAGGGCAGGGTACAGCAGTGCTGAGCTGTGCCGTGTTGTGACGTTAACAGACTGGTCGCCGCTGATTGGTCAGGTCGTAACCGGTGCTGATTGGTCAGGCTGTAACCGCCCCTCTCCTCCTCCTCATCTACCAAATCTTCACGACCTTCTCAATAAAGTTTTTGAAAAAAAAAAAAAAAAGAATCTTCACGACTGCCTTTACTCAGCACGCAACCACTGTTGGCGGTTCCTTTCAGTGTATTGCTGTGCTATTTTCATTTATTCTCTATCAAAAATGTCTTCGCGTAATAAGGGTGTTCCATGGACCAATAAGGAGCTGCAGTGTCTGCTCACTGCATTGTCAGACGAACGTATGCAGCGCGAGTTAGACGGAGCCGCCCGGAATGAAAAAATATACCGGGAGGTCTCGACATCGGAGTCCTTTAATGGTGAGTTTTAATTTTTTTTTTATTGTGCGTTTTTTCGCAAATATATTCGGTAAGACGCTCAGTTTATTTATGCAATAAAAAAGCTGTTCATTTGTGGATGATGATCGCTGCTTAATTGCAGCACACTGCGGACTCAAGCTTTTATTTTAATTATTCATGTGAACAACACGCTGAAATAAGCTTATGTATTCTTGTTAAAAACTATTGTGCTGTATTTTATTGTGTGCATTTTCCTTGTAGAATCATCCCACGCGTCCGCCGCGACAGCCCGTCCGGATTATTCAACCGAGCCATCCTGACCCACAGCTGGCAGAAACGCTTCATTCAGCCGAGTCGTGACCCAGTTTGGGAAGCTGGTGTAGACACTCAGTGGTCGGCGTGTATAAAATGTCGATTAACCTTCATGTTGTGTTGCAAAGTTTTTTTTTTCTTTTAATATTTTGTATATAATAAAATGGAATTGTTTTGGAAAGTGTGGTTTGTCTGTTATAACACTGAATTATAAAACAGTATAATTTCATAGAAATTCCATTGCCTAATCTGATCAAAATGATACTGATCTTCCTGTCAGGGTCAACCATTGTAAAGGTAATGTAATTTTTAACTAGACCAAAAAACAAATGTTTTTGTAAGCTTTCTGTTCTTTTTATTGAAATATCATAAAAAATTAGCCCCACATGATCCAGTTCTAAACTTTGGGTACATTTTTTATGTTAACTTATAAGAAGTTGCACAGTTGGACTTTAAAATGCAGCAGGAGAGACTGATCAAGCTTACAAGTCAATGTAAAAAAGTAAGTATATGTAAATTGAATGTTCTATCGGCATTCCAAATTCAGAGATTTACAATACTTTAGAAGGAGTGTAGCATCATCTAAACGGAAAATAATAATACTGTTGTTCCAAACGTTGACCTGAAGGTGAAAAACATGAATTTTTTTAATTCAGTACATCCAAAATGCCCTAGGATGTAAAAAATAATAATTTGGTGTAGGCCAGTGTGCCACGTCTCATTATTTAATACGAATAAAAACAAGTTTCAGCTCTTTATTTCTAGGTCATTTGGCAGTTAATTCAAAACAAAAGTGACTTGTGTTGTTGCAGCTTAATTATGAGATAAAATTAATTGTGAGATAAATCCACAGAGCGAGCAAGGCAATAATCCTTGAATCCTTTTTTGTCTAAATAAGGACTCAGTCGGGTGCGTAACGTCACGGGAGTGTGGCCCCGCCTCGCTCAGAATCTGCTGCTGCCCCGCTTCTAAAACCTCCTAACAAACCATCACAGCACAAGCACAACACCAATGGAGACAGAAGCATTCCGAGCCGTACTGAAGTGAACCAAGCCGTACCGAGGTGTGCTGGGCTAGTGGAAAACAGGCTTTAGTGGCCACTTTAATAGGTACATCTTGCTATTGCTGGTTTTGACTCAGTTGGACCCGTATTGCTGTGAGAGCTGTCTTAATGTTGCATAGATCCAATAAGGTGCTGGGAACATTCCTCAGGGATATAACCAAGCTCTGATTGTGGGGGATTTTAATTTTCATGTTTGTCATGAAAAGCCTCTGGTGAAGGACTTTTTTTTAGATTTAGTGGATTCTTTAAATCTCATTCAGTCTGTAAATGTTCCCACTCAGTAACATGGACACTCATTGGACCTTGTTTTATCATACGGTTTATTTGTTCTTAACCCCTTGCACTCCGGTCAATTTCCCTAAAAACGCCAAAAATTAACGTGCCCAAATTAAATCAAAAGCTGTTCTTCAACCCTTTGCAGCATCTTCATGGGGTTGGTCTCATTTAAAAGAAAACACTTTGAATTTTTTGGCAAAATAGTCATAATCTCTCTAAGTGCTCCGGCCACTGAGTTACAGTCATCTAAACATAGTGAACTTGAAGAAAATAAATTTGGCCTGGGTGTTTTTTTGGATACAAATGCTTGCAAATAACACACAGAAATGTAGAACCAAGTGTTATCTAGCTGAGGTCCAAATTTTGTAACAATACCACAAAAAATGAATATATTACACAGCTTTTTCCTCAGGTAGTTCCCAGGCATTTTGGAACTGTGCCAAATGGCACAGTTTGGAAAAAGGTCTGTAACTTTTGAATGATTCAATGTAGAAGCTTCATTTTGGGCTCTAATGAAAGGTGACACTCAGGGCTGTGTCTGTGTGTGTGTGTGTGGGGGGGGGGGGGTTTGTCCCCCCTCTCGCTACAGAGGAAAGACATCGCCCGTTGCGCCACGGTCCGCCATACAGCAATGACGCACAGCTGTAATTTACCGATCGGTCAAAAGTCATTTTGATTACAATTTTCAGGGATAAAGAGTAATTTAGCTTAGAACACCTTACCTCTTCAAAGTAGAAGCGGAGTTGGCGAACTTCTTCCTCATTGTAAGACGAACGCGACGCTGGTCTCGCGACCCGATCAAAACATAATTCCATTATTGCGGTTTTGCGCTTCCATGATTGTGGTTTTTGGCGAACGATTTTTCAAAACAAATAACAGTAGTAATTAAAAATAGACTGGCAAACGCGTGTGTGTCACTCAGCCTTCGTCGTCGGCCTCTGTCGGTCTATGATGACCATAGAAGACAATCCTAATATCTATTCTGCTGGGACAAAAACAAAATAAGCACCGCCTGGCCGAACATGCCGAATGGCAGTCGCTGTCACAAAGGTTGCACTTGTGGATGGTCTCCGTGCTGCTGGGTCTGTGGGGTTCTTCCTGCGGGTCCTTTTTGTCATCTGCTGCAGCAGTCTGTCTTCACCCAGCCTTAAAAAAAACAGCTCGCGAACTTCTCTGCTTCAATTGGCTCACTGCATTCACAGCATTGGTAGGCGGGTCCTTCTTGCTAGGTTTTCAGTCATTGGTTCTTCAAGGTTTCAGAAACCCAATTCAAGGCTCTTATTAGTCGAATGAGAGGTCAATCAGATGAACTAACCTGTTCGCGGCTGTGTCTGCAGCTTTTATTTTCAGTGCGCGCTTGGACGCCATCACCATCTCCATCATACGTCCTACATCACCATCTCCATCATGCGTCCTAGAGCGCACGAGAGCACCCTCGTGCGCTCTGGGACGCAGAGACTTGCCCATCCGCGGTGCAACGGAGTGTAAGAGGTTAATTTGGAAATCAGTGATGCAGTGTTTTCAGACCATATGCCTGTTTTAAGATAAGATAAGATAAGCCTTTATTAGTCCCACAACGGGGAAATTCCAGGATTGCAACAGCACAGGGATAGCAACACTCAGAGCAACAATCAGAAGGCAAGAAAAAAAAAAAAAAAAAAATTATTTGATTTTATTCCTCTGTCATCCTACTAAACTGTGTGCTCCCACTCTGCGCTGCTGTGTTTTTAACTCTTCCATCGCTGCTATGTTCTCCATTAATTTTATTCTTAAAGGAACTCTACATCCCTGTGTCTCTCAGTACTGAGGCATTAACCCTTCAGTTTAATTCTGATTACCAAACTATTCTTGATTCTGTAGCTCTTATAGATAGGTAGATGTACTTTATTAATCCCAAACTGGGAAAACGAGCAATCAAAGCCAAATCAGAACCATGGATTAATAACACTCGTGCAGTTAGACAGACCAGGAGACATGAGCGGAAGTGGAAAAGATAGGTTGCAGGTGTCTTTGGAAATGTTGAGAGAAAGCTGGTGATATCAGAGAGCTGTAAAAGCTGCTAGGATAAAATAGTTCTATTTTTTGACTAGCTCTCACAATCCCTGTATTCGTTTTAACACACTAAACTCTGTGTTAAATGTTCATGAACCTGTCCCTCTGGAAGCTTCTAGTGAAGTTTACGATAAATTTCTTTTTCTTTTTGGATAAGGTTGTTGAGACTAGGGCCCTGATTTCACTAGGGATGGGAATTGAGAACTGGTTCCCAACAGGAACCAAATTTTTGGAGCCTCTGGAATCGTATGTCGCTGATGTTATCAATTCTTATCAATGCTGCGGGTTTAAACACTTGGGTGTTTTTTCTAAAAACAGCACGGTTCATGACATCACACACTGCCGTTACCAACGCCATGATCCCATTGCTACTGTGGGATAATGGCAGAAGCGTATGGTAAACACAAGTTGAAACATCTCTTGATGCGGCAGCATGGGATAAAATGAAAAACTGCAATGTGTTCGACGGTCTACGAAGTGCACCTGCACCTTATTCCCAGACAGCAGCACCTTCGTTAGTGACGGTAATATTAGCTTATTGGTGGAATATTAGCGCTATGCTAGCAGCCTTGTAGGCTAAATTTAATCTGTTTTAACTCACAAAACCCAGCTAAAAGCATCTGATATTTAAATATGAGCTCATTCTTTTTAGACGATGACAGCAATAGGTAGCTCTGAGGTTTTACCAACCAGCTTGTTCTCCACTCCTTGCCAGCAAAACCCACTGTGCACAGAGCTGGATTGAAGTTTGTATTTAAAGGCTTGCATCCATTCATGACAGTAAAGCAGCTAGATGGTACATATAGTGTAGATTACAGATTAATCTGAGCAATGGCTTGAGGTTTTACCAGTATGTTAATATACAATTGAGTATTTTATGCAACTGGGTGTATATTCACTGCATTTATACTGTATGCAAATTGTAACCCATGAACCGATGGAAATTAGCCACTGGCTACAACCTGCCAAGTTTACATTGATTGACATCTATGTTCATCAACTTTGGACTGTCCTTAAAAAAAAAAAAAAAAAAAAAAAAATTGCAATTAAAAAAACGTGCAAAAATTACACCCAAGTACAGCATGTGTATTATTGTGATTGCTAAAATAACATACTTGTGCGTTTGTTTCTGATCATCATTTCAATATTCCATTTATACTGCTTTTATATTGCTTTGTAGCATTTAAACATAACAAATGTTACAAGGCATAAATGCCCATTTTTCTAAGGAAAGCATGTTTACAGTCTTTGATTTTATTATCTTTTTAAGAGCAGAAGCATTGTTTAAAGTCAGAAAAATAATAAATAGGGATGTGATTTTTCCGCTAATTCGCGGAATTCTGCTTTTTTTATCTTCCAAAAATTTTCAGACCAGATGGCAGCGCTTGCACAACGCGAGGCTCAGCGTCTCTTCAGATTTTGCGGATTAGCAGCGATATTTCTGCTCATTTCGGGTCTGTTCGTTCAGAACAGCTTTGCTTTTACATCCTACACCCGAAATGAACTTTTGGACATTGGATTACAAAATAACGACCTTTTTATCAGCAACCTACGTTTCATCCCTGAGCTCTGGAGAACACCCGACGCTAGGTAAGCTACCCGGCCGACCGGAGGTGCTCGCAGGCGGCGTAGAGACCGTAAACAAAGACGGGGGAAGCGCGGAGGGCTAAGAGCTAAGCTAGAGCTAACACCACACTGGCTTTCTCTACCCAGCATTTTCCTCGCTAATGTACGGACAGTGGCGAACAGAATGGATGAGCTACGGCTTCGGATCACCAACAATAAGAAACTTATGAACTGCAATATCATGATTTTCACGGAAACATGGCTACATAGTGGAGTACTTGTGTGGCGCCATGAAACGGCTTTTGTTGTGATGTGGCGCATTATAAATAAAGCTGAATTGAATTACTTGACGGTGCTGTCGAGCTGGCCGGACGGCACACTCTCCGGGCAGACAGAGCAGCTAATGACTCCGGTAAGACCAGAGGTGGGGGAGTATGCATTTATATTAACAAGGCTTGGTGGACTTCCGGTTATGGCGGCCGCCTAGAAGGACACGTATCACTCTGCTCTACCCTTGGAAATAAAAATTCGGCAAATAACTCTCTCATTTGGAACAGAACTTTTCCCAGTGTTTTGGTGAGGATATGCCGGTGAAGACTAAGGCTGGGAAATCAGGAGGGGGAAAAATTGAATCGCCGAAGCAGTCCAAATTAACGGACTTTAAAGTTTGTGGCGCAGTAGAAAAAGCTGCGGATATGGCGGATGAAACTAGCGGTGGTGCGGTAACTGCTGCTGCTGACGATGGTGGCACAGGTGCAGTGCTGGCTGCCATTAGCTCAATGAGAGCAGACTTTTCCGCTAAACTTGATGGGATTATGGCAGCGTTGGATGCAATGAGAAAGGAGTTGGGTGACTGCGTGGAGCGAGTGACGCAGGCGGAGCTTCGTGTTTCAAGTGCGGAGGATGAAATTAGCGGACTTCAAATAAAGGTGCGCACTTTGGAAAAAAAAAATAAAGATCTGGAAAATAGCGTTCTGGACTTGGAATCTCGGTCCAGAAGGAACAACCTGAGGCTGGTGGGTCTACCGGAGGGAGCCGAAGGTCGTGATTCATGCTCCTTTTTGGAGGGGTGGATCCCGGAGGCGCTGAACAACGCGGAGCTAAAATTATCAGTCGTCTTGGAAAGCTCCCACCGAATTGGCCCACCGAGAGGTAACAAGGCAGCACCGAGGACGCTAATTATGAAGTTTCTCAGCTACAGAGACAGGATGACGATCTCCAACGCGGTGCGGGCCAAAGGAGAAATTAAATACCAAGATCAGCAGGTGCGGTTCTACCCAGATCTGGCCTCAGGAATCCAACAATTAAGGAAGCAGTTTGACCCCATCCGCAAAGAACTGCGCAACCTTGAGATTCGTCATGGAGTGATTCACCCTGCAAGACTTCTGGTCACATATGAGGGCAGAACACGCATCTTCAAGACCCCCGAGGAGGCGCAGGAGCTCATCAAGAAGATCCAGGAAGAGACTGGTGGGAGCTAAGCATGAACAGAATATAGGGTAGAATATTTGAGCATTTAACTGATTAGAAGCATATAACAAGATTACAAAATATAGAATGTATTACATATTAAAAAAAAAAAAAAAAAGCACAAAATTGCTAAAAAAAAAAATTTGGAGTTAAATTGGAAAATTACAGAAGAGAGTTAATGTTACGTTATTAAAAGCAGTAGAGTTAGGGTGATTGGGAGGATGAAGAAGGAGTGGCTTTGGCTGTTCCTCGTGGGTGTGGAACGGTCGATGGCTATATCGGGAGACGGAATTTTTCTTTTGCTTTTGGGGGGATTGCCACAAATGTGGGAAGGGGGAATTTGTTTGTGTGTAGTTTGTAGGATGAATGTTCAACCACTCATTTTTTTGCTTTTCTGTTTGAGCATGTTTACACTGCAAGGTAATCCCAAACTCCCTATTGATTATAAATCAAAGCGTTAATCTTAATTTAACTTCATGGAATTGCAGAGGTCTACAAAATTTAAAAAAACTTAAACAAGTTATGAATAAAATAAAAGACATGGGTTCAAAAATTGTGTTTTTACAAGAAACTCATCTAATAGAGCAAGATGTAAAAAGAATTAGGAGTAGATGGCAAGGAAATGTTTTCACCTCATCATTTTCATCCCGAGCCAGGGGAGTTATGACTCTCATACATAAATCAGTCCCATTTCAAGTGAAAAATGTAATTGGAGACAAATTTGGAAGATATGTAATCATTCAAGGATCTTTGCTATTAGAAAACATAAATTTGGTGAACTTATATGGTCCCAATATAGATGATCAAAAGTTCTTTGCCAATTTATTTCTTATCTTATCATCACTTACAGGGCAACATATAATAGCAGGGGATTTTAATTGTACATTGAATCCCAGTATAGATAGATCAACAGGACTGGACTGTACGCACAATGGATGTAGGATGACCATTAATCATTTTATGAAAGAATTGAAATTGATAGATATATGGAGAGAAAGGAAACCACAAGTTAAAGCATACTCTTGTTATTCCAATACCTACAAGACATTCTCACGTATAGATTATTTTTTGATCTCCACAGAATTAAGGTCCAAGATTCAAAACTGTTTTTATGATAACATCGTGATCTCTGATCATGCACCCTGCTGTCTAATGTATGTAGATAAGAAATTGACAAAGGAACCAGGTAGATGGCAATTTCAGCATAAATGGCTTCAGGATGAGGAATTTGTTAAGTATATAGAAAAACAGATAGATGAGTTCTTTGATATCAATACTACACAAACATCAGCATGTGTAAAGTGGGAGGCTTTCAAAGCTTTTATTAGGGGACATATTATTAGTTATACAGGTTCAAAATCTAAGAAGACTCGAGAGGAGAGAGTCCAATTGGAACATAAAATAAAAATTCTTCAAGAAAGAGTATATGCAGGAAGAGATCCAAGGTTGGAGAACGAATTACTGATTTTGAGAGCTGAATATGACAAAAAATCAGCGAATAGAGCTGCCTCGAGTCTTCTAAGATTGAAACAATCTTTTTATGAACAAGGTGAAAAATCAGGAAAGTTATTGGCATGGCAGATTAAACAATTAGAATCTAAAACACCAATTACCAGTATTATAAGTAACGGACAGGTAGTTATAGATCCTTCAGAAATTAATAGAGCCTTTAGAGATTACTATGAAAAATTATATGATACCAAAAATGAATCTGACTTAACAAAACTACATGGGTTTTTGAATGAACTATTTATACCGTGTATTCCAAATGAAAAT